>OU342736.1:50861907-51549407 GCA_910589765.1 Avena atlantica | reverse complement strand
GAAAAAGAAAAATCTTCCTGTATAAAAAAAAAGTGAATCAAACACAGCCCAGCTAACAGGCCCAGCAGCCCAACCCGCAGCCCAACTCTCCCCCCTCTCAGCGAAACATTTTTCACTCGGAAAAGGACCCGCAGAGACGCAGACAAGTGGCCCCATCCTTCCCTCCCTCACTCTCGCTGACAGACGGACCCCACTGGCCACCTCAGTATCGTCTTCCCCATGACCAGGTCGCCCTGTCGTTGCTGCCAAGTTATTGCCGGCGTCAATACACGTAAATGGCTGAGTAAATCCTCGCTGTGATCACGCGTAGATAAGCGCCCACGCCTCTTCTCTCTTTCCCCCCAAACAGCACCTCCCCTCTGCCACCAGGCTGCAGGAATTTTGAGCTCAAGCCTCTATGTTCCGACGGCGTTCCTGGCTAATTCCGGCGCCGTCCAGCCGCCCCTTGACTCCCTCTGCACGCAGGCATATTGCCCATCGCCAGGCGCACCTGCCCATAGCCCCAGCTCACTCCCGCGTGCCCCGTAGCGTCGGTTCGTCCTCACCTGAGCATCGCCGCCGTCTGTCTCGTCTCCGACGAAGTTTCCTGGTAAGCCTCGACCGCCCTAAGCTCACCTGTTGATGCTCCTGTACTCCCCACATTCGCCCGCGTCTAACCTTACCTTCCGTTTGCCTTGGGGTGAACTGTAGCTTCGTCCCCGACGACAAACAGAACTGCCTGACGCCGCCACCGACTCCGGCGAGCGATTACTCTCGTCCCTGTGCGCCCCTCGCCAAGCCAACGCCACCTCGAGCTTCACCTCGACCACGCGAACACTGTGAGCCACTTCCCTGTCAACACCCGGATTTTTCAATCCTAGATGCCTGTTATGCCATACATCGCAATCCCAGGATTACCATTTTTGCGAGACATAAAAGAATTGGATACCATAGTACTTCATCCATTACAAACGATACATAAGTTCTTACACAAATAGGGATCTCATGATCCAGTTCTTAATACAACATCAAGCAGCGGAATACGTAATAATAACGGTAGTGTAGGCGAAGCTCCATCTTCGGGGTCACAGACAATGCTGACGATGGGAGATGATCCTAGTTGTCGTAACCTTCCTGGGGTCCATCCTCCAGGTACTCCTCTTCATAGTCTGGCCATGGGAATAGCCAGGGACAAAGCCATGAGTACTCTTTAAGTACTCGCAAACTCATACCAACAAGTAAAGGGGTTTTTGGATAATAGGACACTAGGCTCTAGGGTTGTTTTGCAAAAGCCAGATTTATCTCTACTAAGTTCCAGAGCTGGTCACAATTTTATAACTCCTAAGTGGGATCTTGTAATTCATGTCACAACTCTGTTGTGGTCAAGTCAAAGTCTCCATTCATTTCACAAGTCATTTTGAAAAGTCTGACGGGGGAACAGTATGGCCACTCCAACTGTCCATAACCGCGGACGCGGCTATTCGAATAGTTTGACACTCTGCAGAGATTGTACACTTTCACCACAACATTCGATACATCCGTCAGGAACAAATCCTGAATTCACCATACTCAGTATGCGGATAATCAATCCTAACCTTTCAATTACACGCCCTAGTATAAGCACCTCTCCTGTGAGTTTGGCCTCCCAACCATGACCACTGTCATCTTGGGTACTGCACAGGTGGACAATCTTCACAAGGTAGCCTCAGCTCAGACCTTGGCCGGGAGGGACTAATACTAAGGTATATAAGTTTCCAGTCAAGCCCTACCCAATATTCGGGTATTGTGGTTGTACGCTAAAATTGGAATGGTATCGCATCCACACAACCATCAGTTTTATATAGGGCTAAGGCTCATGCCTCAACATTTTTATCACCAGAATCATCAAGTGTTTGGAAACACATGTCCAAAACATTTCAATAGAATGATCCATCATTCCAAGGTTTTCATAACCATTTTTCCACCAAGTATTCCCATCTAAAAGTTGATCCAGTTTTAAGCTTAGCACTATCATCTACAGGTGGGGGTAGTACTAATGAGGGGTGGTAAATAGTGGGATTTCAACTAAGTACAACCTTATGTCTCAGGCTGATAGCAAGGTTTCTAGCTTAGGCCAAATTTTATGCTCTTTATGCAACCTTCAGCACAACTATCTGGTATCTACCAAACTCTTAGGTAGACTCTAAGTAAGCTTTGATAAAGAAATAAAGTAAGAAGCTTGCCATAAAACTAGGATTGGTTTAGCAAGTGGGTATGATCACATATGCTTAAGGCATAAAGTAGTCATCTCACAAGTATGGGTTTGTGGCATCAGTAGGGTATCTTGCAAGGGTTAGCTTGCATCAAAATCATTATAAGCTTGCATAGTTACTAGCTTGCTAAAGTAGAGTGTCTTGCAAGTTTTAGCTTGCCTTGTGCAGAGCAGTGGTTGAAGTTCTCCTCGGCTTCCTCTTTGTAGTATCCTCCTTCCTCCTCGTATCCTTGGTCGGTACTAGCGTCTATGAATAAATACGAGGTACACAATCACCAAACAATACTTAACTACTTGCAATCATCACATCCAAGGGTCCTATGGATGATCTAGCATCATCCCTAACATTACAAGGTTAAGGCTTGATTTAATTCTTTTTATTTTTAGAAAAGTAATTTCTACTCATTGAAAAACTACTTAAGATTTAATATTCTCCAAACCACATATGGGATCATGTTGACACATGTCATCACCACATATTGTAGTTCATGGGAATGTGATTTAAAGTGGTGTCACAATTTAATAAGGTTTTACCCTTTTATTTTAATTAATTAAACTGGCTAGAAATGCTTATGAAGCATTCTTTTATTACTTGAACATTATTTATGCAAGTAAACCTATATATTTTTATATATTCTGAAAGGTATGGTTAAATGTGATTTTTGAGAGCTGGAATCAACTCAAAAGCTTTCATGGTTTAAATTTGAAAAATGTTTGAATGCAGAAAAGCTTCTGCCTTGTTATTTTTGCTATGGGTAATCTATAGATCCAAATGACTTGAATCCAACGGGCTTGGATTAAGCATTCACAGACCTTTCCAACAAAATTGGTTTCATTCAATTTGGTGCACTGAATCGATCTGGGTTGATTTTTGAAGTTGGGTGCTGAACTGTGTTTGAATTGAAATAGAAAAAGTTTTAATTTGAATTGCTGGGCTGCGCGGGAAATTCTAACGGGCCGGACTGCTAAGCGCAGTGCTCCCATGGGCTGCTTAAGTGGGTGTCCCCACTCGTCAGTGACACGGGGCTGGGCGAAGCGGTATGGGGCGACGTGGATCGTTCGATCTAGTTCTAATCTAACGGCTGAGGGTCATCGTCGACGCGAGACAACTCCGGCGAGAACGAAACCTAGCACGGCCAGTGAGGGGTGCTGGGGGCTCACCGGGGTACGGGCGAGGGTCGGCGAGGCGGGCGAACGACGAAGTCGACGACGGCGAACCTCCTGGTACCGGTGGCTTCTCCTGGGGCGGCTCCAATCGCTGTCTCCCTTCTTCTCCGGCAGCGGTAGGCTCCAGTGAAATTCCGGCGAGGTGGTGCTCGCCTTGCTTTGAGAATGGTGTGGCACGATCAGTGAGGAGAGGGGGGTGAGATGGTGTGAAGAAATCGTGCGGGGGTGGCCTCTATTTATAGTCGAGCGAGGGGACCGTCGGGGCGCACGGTGAGCTCGTCGGGGGCGACGTTACAGGCGGCTAATGGCATGGGCAAGGGTAGGGGACGGTGCTGTGTCTCCTGGCGATGCTCAACGACATGGTCGTGAGGCATGGGGCGGTGTGGTTTGGTCTGGAACGGCCGGTTCTCTGCGCGGCAGAGGCGGCGTCTTCGACGGCGGGCGGTGGCTGTATGGCACGGGGTGGCAAACGGGGATGTCTGGCGGTCTCCTGGGTCGGTGGAGATCGTGTGTGCACGCGGTGAGGGCGGCGCGCGGTCTGTGGTTGCTGGTCGAGGGTGGCGCTCTGGCGCACGCTCGGCATGGTCTGGGTGTGTCTTGTGCATGTGGTCCAGGGCTTGGCAACGCTCGCGGCTGGGATAGGGAGTGGCGGTGGACGGTGGGCTGCCTCCCAGACAAGGTTGGCATGGCTAGTTCTTCCTCTAGCCTGCTGTCCACAATGGGGTGGCATTGAGGTGCTCGGCTGTTCACCATTAATGGCAATGGCAAGCTCACAGGGGTGCTAGTGTTGGGCTAATCTTTCTAGATGATCTACTGAGTTGTGTGTGAGCTAACTAGGGAACAAGTTAGGCAAGAATCACTGCACACTATAGTGTTTGATGTTTTGTTTGATTTGTGTCTGCAACCTGTTTGATGAAATGGCCGCATGAAATCAAGTTTTGAATTTTGAAATTATTTTTGGTGGGTTTGCTAGATTGGTTCTGGTGAGTCTGCAGATGCTTGGGTTTTGAAAGTTGAGCTTGTTTAAGTGGGTTTTGGAAAAGTGGGATCTTCCCATATGAAGAAGATTCAATTTTGAATTGTCATTTAAACTATGCATTTGAAAGTTTCTGGATGATCACAAAGTGGGCCTTGATACCTTGTTATGAGTACATTCAAGGGGTGCAAAGATCCAGAAAAGTTTCTGTTAGGTTTTGAAAGTTTGAGACAGCCAAAGTAGGCATGGGAGTTAAATTGGCCAAAATGACCATTCACTTCATATATTTGTTTTGATTTACTTGTCTTTAGGAAAAGTGAGGGAAATGTTTTAGATGGTGTTTATTTCACCTAAGAAACATTTTACAAGCAATGGATCACACAAACAAGGTGGTTTTTAAAGAAATTCAAAATCCATGCATACACATATACATGCATTCATGGGTTTACTTAGAAAAGTTTTTGTTAACCCTAATCTTGATGATTAGTGTTTGATGATCTAAGTTTGGTATTTTTGGGATGTTACAAACCTTCCCCCCTTAAACAAAATCTCGTCCCGAGATTTGAAAAAGGACGAAAAGATTACCTAGGATTTGAAGAGATCTGGAAACTCCGTCCTAATGTGATCTTCGCGTTCCCAGGTAGCTTCCTCTTCTGTGTGGTTGCTCCACTGAATCTTGAGAAACTTGATGCTTCGGGTTCTGGTAGTTCGAAAGGCTTCTTCCAATATACGGATGGGTACTTCGGGATAGGTTAGGTCATCGTTGATCTCTATGGTCCGGTGATCGATATTTTTGAACACTTCGGTCTTCTCGGGGACTTCGAGACACTTGCGAAGTAACGAGATATGGAACACATTGTGCACAGATGACATCTCTTCAGGTAGTTCCAATTGATATGATACTTCTCCTCGACGATTCAGAATTTTGAAAGGTCCGATATATCTGTGGGCTAACTTTCCTTTGAGTTGGAAACGCTGCATTCCCTTCAATGGCGACACTTTCAGATAAACAAAATCTCTGATGTTGAAGGCGAGGTCTCGACGTCTCTTGTCGGTGTAACTCTTTTGTCGGGATTGGGCTGTCTTGAGGTGCTCACGAATCTTCTGAACCTTCTCTTCTGCTTCTCGTAGGATGTCGGGTCCGAAGATCTGACTCTCTCCTACTTCCGACCAGTTCAAAGGGGTGCCGCACTTTCTTCCGTACATGAATTCAAATGGGGCCATTTGCAAACTGGCTTGGTAACTGTTGTTGTAGGAAAATTCTGCAAATGGCAGACAGTCTTCCCATTTGGATCCATATTCTAGCACACATGCTCTAAGAATATCTTCGAGTATTTGGTTTACTCGCTCCGTTTGTCCATCGGTCTGAGGGTGATACGCGGTACTGAAATCTAGGCGGGTTCCTAAACCTTCTTGGACTTTCTTCCAGAATCTCGAGGTAAACTGAGTTCCTCGATCCGATACGATGTTCTTGGGGACTCCGTGCAAACTAACGATTCTAGCGATGTACAACTCTGCTAGCTTCGAACTCTGATAGGTGGTTTTAACGGGCAAGAAATGGGCGACTTTGGACAATCTGTCCACTATGACCCAAATAGAGTCATTTCCCCTACTAGAAGTAGGTAGTCCAGTGATAAAGTCCATTCCTACGGAATCCCATTTCCATTCCGGAATTTGCAAAGGTTGCAACAATCCAGCGGGTCTTTGATGTCCTGCCTTGACTCGCTGACATATATCACACTTGGCGATATAGCTTCCGATTTCTCTCTTCATCTTATGCCACCAAAATTGCTCTTTCAAATCTTGATACATATTCATTCCTCCAGGATGGATAGAATAAAGAGTATCGTGAGCCTCCTTCAAGATAACTTCTTTCAACTCAGAATCTGATGGTACACAAAGGCGTCCTTTGTACCACAGAACTCCTTCTTCTTCCTCGGTGAATCCGGGTACTTTGCCTGTACCGATACGACGCTTGATTCCGTCGATACTAGCATTTCCTTTTTGCGCCTCTTTAATCTGACTGATCAAAGTGGGCTGAAGTTCTATGCTAGCCAAAAATCCTTCACTTACCAATTCCATTCGAAAATCTTCCATTTCTTTGTGCAAACCTGGTTGCTCCTTCAAAATCATGGAGTTCAAGCGGCACGGCAATCTTCTAAGGGAATCGGCTACCACGTTGGCTTTACCAGGGTGATAGTGAATGTCCAGGTCGTAATCCTTGATGAGCTCAATCCATCTTCTCTGCCTCATATTCAGCTCCTTCTGAGTGAATATATACTTTAGGCTCTTGTGATCCGAATAAATCTCACAACGATTTCCCATCAGGTAATGTCTCCATGTCTTCAGGGCTAGAACTACGGCTGCGAGTTCGAGGTCATGGGTTGGGTAATTTTGTTCATGTTGCTTCAATTGTCGCGATAGATAAGATATAACTTTGCCTTCTTGCATTAGCACACATCCGAGACCAATCTTGGATGCGTCACAATACACATCGAAGGGCTTCGTGATATCCGGCATGATCAAGATTGGGGCTGAAATCAATCTCCTTTTGAGTTCTTGAAAACTCGCTTCACATTTGTCAGTCCATTCAAACTTCTTGTCCTTCTTCAGCAATTGGGTCATGGGTCTGGCGATACTAGAGAATCCTTCTACAAATTTGCGGTAATATCCCGCCAATCCGAGAAAAGCACGAACTTGGCTTTGAGGGGTTGGGGCTTGCCAATCTTCTACATCTTTCACTTTGGCAGGGTCAACGGCAATTCCTCCGGCTGATACAATGTGACCGAGGAATCCTACCTCCTGTAACCAGAATTCACATTTGCTAAACTTTGCATACAACTGATGCTCTCTAAGGGTTCCAAGAATGGTCCTTAGGTGTAGCTCATGTTCTTATTCTGATTTGGAATAAATCAGAATGTCATCGATGAAAACAACGACAAACTTATCCAGGAAGTCCATAAAAATCTTATTCATGAGGTTCATGAAATAAGCGGGGGCATTGGTTAATCCAAAAGACATGACTGTATACTCATATAATCCATATCTGGTGGTAAAGGCAGTCTTTGGAATATCCTCTGCACGAATTTTGAGTTGATGATAGCCAGTTCTAAGATCAATCTTAGAAAACACCTGGGCACCGTTCAACTGATCAAACAAATCCTCTATCTTGGGCAAGGGGTACTTGTTCTTGATGGTGACATCATTCAACTTCCTATAATCCGTACACAAACGGTTACCTCCATCCTTCTTGTCCACAAATTAGACAGGTGATCTCCATGGGGACGCACTTGGTTGAATCAATCCGATTTCCAACATGGAATCCAGTTGCTTCTTCAGTTCTTCTAGTTCTGACGGGTTCATACTATAGGGTCTCTGGGCTATGGGTCCTGTTCCGGGGATTAGTTCGAGGATAAACTTGATATCCCGATCTGGGGGCATACCGGGCAAAACATCTGGAAATACATCGGGGTATTCACAGACTATCCGAACTTGGTCAATGGTAGGTTGGGCTATACTCTTATTACACTTGAATTGGCGAGGTAAGGTTTCAGATATATGCTCGACTGATATTCCGGCGGTACTGGTCATGGTGATGGCTTTCTTGGCACAGTCAATCAATCCTTTATGTTTGGACATCCAATCCATTCCTAGTACTACTTCCAAACCTTTAGTTCTGAGTACTATTAGGTTAGCATAAAAATCTATGCCATGGATTCGGATAGGGACGGCCTTGCAAATTTGCCTAACCTTGGTGGTTGATCCGGGAATTTGTACAATCATCACATGCTTCAATTTGGTTGGTTGAATTTTACTAGTGCAGGCAAATTCTTCGGTGACAAATGAATGCGATGCACCAGAATCAAACAACACTCTTGCAAGTACTAAATTAACAGAAAACATACCCAGCACGACGTCTAGCGCTTCCTGAGCTTCTTCAGCATGCATGAGAAAAAGACGGCCATTGCGGTTGAGTGAATTCCCTGGGGCAAATCTTCTCCCTGGCTAGACACGACGCTGCTGCTGAGCTGGGACATTGGCGTTGGGGGCTGTAGAATTCTTCTTGTTGGGGCACTCGTTGGAATAGTGGACTTTATTTCCACAGTCATAACAAGTCACTTGTGACTTGTCCTTAGCTGCGACAGGCACAACATTGCTTCCAGTCCTCGGGGCAGTGTTGGGGTTGGCGGTAGCATTGTTGGGGTTGAACTTGGGTGGGGCACTGGTGAAATTGCTAGAGTTTCCGGGGTTGTTGTGATTTCCTACGGGTCTAGGGTTTCCACGGTTGGGATAGGTTGGACGGGTCATAGGGGGTCTGTTGGTTCTTGGGGCAAATCCTGGAGATGGGTTGGGGCGATACTTTGGGGTCTGATGGGTTCCTGGTTGATGCATCATGCGACGCTTGCGGTTCTCATTGGCCTGGTTGATCTTTCCTTCCATCTGGATAGCAGAGTCGACAAGGGCTTCAATATCAACAAAGGGGATATTGACTAACACCGTCTGCATCTCGTCATGCAGACCATTCAGGAATCTTTCTTTCTTCTTGGCTTCGGTGTCTATCTCATCCGGGGCATACCTAGCAAATGACAAAATTTTGTCATGGTATTCCACTACAGTCATCCTTCCTTGCTTCAATTCTCTGAACTCGTCTCTCATTCTCTTGATCAAACCTGGTGGCACATGGGTTCTGCTAAACTTGACCTTGAATTCCTCCCAGGTCATCATCTGGCCTCCGGTCATTGCACGAACACTGTTCCACCATGCCCTGGCATCTCCGGCTAGATAATGGGTGGCGAACAGGACTTTCTCGTTGGCTTCCACTCCTACTACTTCTAAGTTATTTTCCATGGTTTGCAGCCAATCATCGGCGTCTAGGGGTTCTTCTGACTTGGTGAAAACGGGTGGGTTGGTATTCTGGAAATTCTTGAGCTTAGATCCATGGTTGTCCTGATTTCCGTGGCCTTGGTTGTTGTGGGCTAGTTGGGCTATCTGTTGCAGAGTGGCTAGGTTGGCTTGACGTTCCGCTCTTTCAGCTTCGCGGTCAGAAGTCAACATTTGCAGGATTTGCAACATCGGGTCCGGGGTTGAACCACTTCCTCCACGTGGCATCTGAAGATTGAGATAGATTATGAGAAAAGAGGGAAATTTCTAAGGTTTTGGGTCTTTGAGAAGTTGTTAGAGTTTGACTCAGGTTTTTCTAGCAACTTGCTTTTTCATTCAATCACTCATAGCACACAGTACAACACACACAACAACAAAGAAAAACAGACAGATGGTTTTAAGAACCATTCTGGAAACTACGATACAGTGGGACCGACTACTACTCACTACGCTAGTGCTCAGTGCTACTACTCCTTGGAGTCTGTGGCTTCATCATCTTCAGCATCATCGATGAAGGCAAAATCATCCTCATCGGTGAAGAAGTCCATGGCCTGATCCTCCAGAAAATCATCGTCATCGCTGAGATAGGAGTAAGGGTCTCCACGAAGATCCTCTCCGGCATTCTCCCTTTCCTCTAACTGCATGTCTCTCTCGTGGATGGTCTCTTCCAGAGAGGAGATGCAATGTCGAAGACGGGCAATAATGCGCTCCTTCTTGTCGGGCTGACGGCGACGAGACTTGCAATCCTTTGCTAGCATGGCGATGGTCTGGTCCTTCGTCTTGATGATGGCAGACTTGTGGTTGCAATAGTCACGGCAGTTTTCCAACTCCTGCTGACGATCATACATCATGAAGCTAAGGTGGTCCAATTGAGTCTTCAGCTCGGGGTGGTATGGGGCTTCCAGTGGTTGGCCATTTGCATCACGCCTTGGGCAAAACTCAAAGCGAGTACCCTTGATCTGATTGATGCTCTGCCCATAAAGACGGGAAAGAGCTTCCTGCATTACTCTGGCAAGTCCATCGAGCCAGTTGTTTTCCCTCAAGGTAAACTGAATTCCCTCCGCGGTGGGAGGTTCAATCTTTCCTCGGAGACTTGCAACAATTAGCCACTGCAGATCTTCTCCTCCTTGATCATTGAGCTGAGCTCCGAAGAACTCGGGGTGTGGACGCTCTAGAAGTTCCGAAAGCTGATCCAGATCCGTCTCAAAGACAAGGTCTCCACCATTCCCCAGTTGATAAAACTTGTTGTACTTCACGTCCATCTATAAAAATAGAGGATGAGTAGATTAGCAGAGTGATCAAGTGTGTCAAAATTTTATCTATTTTGCAAGAGTTTTTGAGGAACATGAAGTTTTATTAAAGAATTAAAGAGGTAAGAATGAGAATAAGTTTTCATAAATATTTTTGTTCTTTGGTTTTGAAACTAAGTTTTTGGTTCAACGTCCCATCTAACTAGGGTCTCCTATGGTCAGGATGGCTCTGATACCAACTTGTCAACACACGGATTTTTCAATCCTAGATGCCTGTTATGCCATACATCACAATCCCAGGATTACCATTTTTGCGAGACATAACAAAATTGGATACCATAGTACTTCATCCATTACAAAAGATACATAAGTTCTTACACAAATAGGGATCTCATGATCCAGTTCTTAATACAACATCAAGCAGCGGAATACGTAATAATAACGGTAGCGTAGGCGAAGCTCCATCTTCGGGGTCACAGGCAATGCTGACGATGGGAGATGATCCTAGTTGTCGTAACCTTCCTGCGGTCCATCCTCCAGGTACTCCTCTTCATAGTCTGGCCATGGGAATAGCCAGGGACAAAGCCATGAGTACTCTTTAAGTACTCGCAAACTAATACTAACAAGTAAAGGGGGTTTTTGGAAAATAGGACACTAGGCTCTAGGGTTGTTTTGCAAAAGCCAGACTTATCTCTACTAAGTTCCAAAGCTGGTCACAATTTTATAACTCCTAAGTGGGATCTTGTAATTCAGGTCACAACTCTGTTGTGGTCAAGTCAAAGTCTCCATTCATTTCACAAGTCATTTTGAAAAGTCTGACGGGGTAACAGTATGGCCACTCCAACTGTCCATAACCGCGGACGCGGCTATTCGAATAGTTTGACACTCTGCAGAGATTGTACACTTTCACCACAACATTCGATACATTCGTCAGGAATAAATCCTGAATTCACCATACTCAGTATGCTGATAATCAATCCTAACCTTTCAATTACACGCCCTAGTATAAGCACCTCTCCTGTGAGTTTGGCGTCCCAACCATGACCACTGTCATCTTGGGTACTGCACAGGTGAACAATCTTCACAAGGTAGCCTCAGCTCAGACCTTGGCCGGGAGGGACTAATACTAAGGTATATAAGTTTCCAGTCAAGCCCTAACCAATATTCGGGTATTGTGGTTGTACGCTAAAATTGGAATGGTATCGCATCCAGACAACCATCAGTTTTATATAGGGCTAAGGCTCATGCCTCAACATTTTTATCACCAGAATCATCAAGTGTTTGGAAACACATGTCCAAAACATTTCAATAGAATGATCCATCATTCCAAGGTTTTCATAACCATTTTTCACCCACTATTCCCATCTAAAAGTTGATCCAGTTTTAAGCTTAGCACTAGCATCTACAGGTGGGGGTAGTACTAATGAGGGGTGGTAAATAGTGGGATTTCAACTAAGTACAACCTTATGTCTCAGGCTGATAGCAAGGTTTCTAGCTTAGGCCAAATTTTATGCTCTTTATGCAACCTTCAGCACAACTGTCTGGTATCTACCAAACTCTTAGGTAGACTCTAAGTAAGCTTTGATAAAGAAATAAAGTAAGAAGCTTGCCATAAAACTAGGATTGGTTTAGCAAGTGGGTATGATCACATATGCTTAAGGCATAAAGTAGTCATCTCACAAGTATGGGTTTGTGGCATCAGTAGGGTATCTTGCAAGGGTTAGCTTGCATCAAAATCAGTATAAGCTTGCATATTTACTAGCTTGATAAAGTAGAGTGTCTTGCAAGTTTTATCTTGCCTTGTGCAGAGCAGTGGTTGAAGTTCTCCTCGGCTTCCTCTTCGTAGTATCCTCCTTCCTCCTCGTATCCTTGGTCGGTACTAGCGTCTATGAATAAATACGAGGTACACAATCACCAAACAATACTTAACTACTTGCAATCATCACACCCAAGGGTCCTATGGATGATATAGCATCATCCCTAACATTACAAGGTTAAGGCTTGATTTAATTCTTTTTATTTTTAGAAAAGTAATTTCTACTCATTGAAAAACTACTTAAGATTTAATATTCTCCAAACCACATATGGGATCATGTTGACACATGTCATCACCACATATTGTAGTTCATGGGAATGTGATTTAAAGTGGTGTCACAATTTAATAAGGTTTTACCCTTTTATTTTAATTAATTAAAGTGGCTAGAAATGCTTATGAAGCATTCTTTTATTACTTGAACATTATTTCTGCAAGTAAACCTATATATTTTTATATATTCTGAAAGGTATGGTTAAATGTGATTTTTGAGAGCTGGAATCAACTCAAAAGCTTTTATGGTTTAAATTTGAAAAATGTTTGAATGCAGAAAAGCTTCTGCCTTTTTATTTTTGCTATGGGTAATCTATAGATCCAAATGAGTTGAATCCAACGGGCTTGGATTAAGAATTCACAGACCTTTCCAACAAATATGGTTTCATTCAATTTGGTGCACTAAATCGATCTGGGTTGATTTTTGAAGTTGGGTGCCGAAGTGGGTTTGAATTGAAATAGAAAAAGGTTTAATTTGAATTGCTGGGCTGCACGGGAAATTCTAACGGGCCGGCCTGCTAAGCGCAGTGCTCCCGCGGGCTGCTTAAGTGGGTGTCCCCACTCGTCAGTGACACGGGGTTGGGCGAAGCGGTATGGGGCGACGTGGATCGTTCGATCTAGTTCTAATCTAACGGCTGAGGGTCATCGTCGACGCGAGACAACTCCGGCGAGAACGAAACCTAGCGCGGCCAGTGAGGGGTGCTGGGGGCTCACCGGGGTACGGGCGAGGGTCGGCGAGGCGGGCGAACGATGAAGTCGACGACGGTGAACCTCCTGGTACCGGTGGCTTCTCCTGGGGCGGCTCCAATCGCTGGCTCCCTTCTTCTCCGGCAGCGGTAGGCTCCAGTGAAATTCCGGCGAGGTGGTGCTCGCCTTGCTCTGAGAATGGTGTGGCACGATCAGTGAGGAGAGGGGAGTGAGATGGTGTGAAGAAATCATGCGAGGGTGGCCTCTATTTATAGTCGAGTGAGGGGACCGTCGGGGCGCACGGTGAGCTCATCGGGGGCGACGTTACAGGCGGCTAATGGCATGGGAAAGGGTAGGGGACGGTGCTGTGTCTCCTGGCGATGCTCAACGACATGGTCGCGAGGCATGGGGCGGTGTGGTTTGGTCTGGAACGGCCGGTGCTCTGCGCGGCAGAGGCGGCGTCTTCGACGGCGGGTGGTGGCTGTATGGCACGGGGCGGCAAACGGGGATGTCTGGCGGTCTCCTGGGTCGGTGGTGATCGTGTGTGCACGCGGTGAGGGCGGCGCGCGGTCTGTGGGTGCTGGTCGAGGGTGGCGCTCTGGCGCACGCTCGGCATGGTCTGGGTGTGTCTTGTGCGCGTGGTCCCAGGCTTGGCAACGCTCGTGGCTGGGACAGGGAGTGGCGGTGGACGGTGGGCTGCCTCCCAGACAAGGTTGGCACGGCTAGTTCTTCCTCTAGCCTGTTGTCCACAATGGGGTGGCATTGAGGTGCTCGGCTGTTCACCATTAATGGCAATGGCAAGCTCACAAGGGTGCTAGTGTTGGGCTAATCTTTCTAGATGATCTACTGAGTTGTGTGTGAGCAAACTAGGGAACAAGTTAGGCAAGAATCACTGCACACTATAGTGTTTGATGTTTTGTTTGATTTGTGTCTGCAACCTGTTTGATGAAATGGCCGCATGAAATCAAGTTTTGAATTTTGAAATGATTTTTGGTGGGTTTGCTAGATTGGTTCTGGTGAGTCTGCAGATGCTTGGGTTTTGAAAGTTGAGCTTGTTTGAGTGGGTTTTGGAAAAGTGGGATCTTCCCATATGAAGAAGATTCAATTTTGAATTGTCATTTAAACTATGCATTTGAAAGTTTCTAGATGATCACAAAGTGGGCCTTGATACCTTGTTATGAGTACATTCAAGGGGTGCAAAGATCCAGAAAAGTTTCTGTTAGGTTTTGAAAGTTTGAGACAGCCAAAGTAGGCATGGGAGTTAAATTGGCCAAAATGACCATTCACTTCATATATTTGTTTTGATTTACTTGTCTTTAGGAAAAGTGTGAGAAATGTTTTAGATGATGTTTATTTCACCAAAGAAACATTTTACAAGCAATGGATCACACAAACAAGGTGGTTTTTAAAGAAATTCAGAATCCATGCATACACATATACATGCATTCATGGGTTTACTTAGAAAAGTTTTTGTTAACCCTAATCTTGATGATTAGTGTTTGATGATCTAAGTTTGGTATTTTTGGGATGTTACATTCCCCCTCTTCCTTGCTTCCTAGTTTCGCCGGAAACCTCCTGCCAGAGCGTGCGCCGCCGCCCAACCATGGTCAGAGGCACCGTGTCTGTTAGATCATGATCCGTTGGCTGAGATTAGAACTAGACGAGGAGGTATGAGTCCATCTGCGCCGTATGATTTAAATAAAATCCAACGGTCCAGAGAGCTCGATCCACCCGAAGTGGTACCGTCCAGTTAGATTGCACCGCGTGGCACTGGTTTAGTTTTAAAAACAGAAAATGTTCTATTTGATTTGCAAACTTGTAAAATTCATAACTTTAATTCTACACGTCCAAATTTTGAAAATTTTATATCAATGGAATCAGTAGAACAAGACTTTGCAACCATGCACTTTGTTTAATGTTTTGCTTCTGTAAAATTGGTTTAATTTGCAGAAACTTGTGTAGCCTTATTATGAATATAAAAATTGTTCTAGATATATTTTTAATATGAAATCTTTGCAAAATGGTTTGTTGTGAACCTACTAGCCATAGGAATCAACTTACGGATTTAAAGATGTATTTTGTGAAGATAAGGAGTAAATATTTGAGTTAGCACATTTCTAGTCAAATAAAAATATTGTTTTTGTTTTAGAAATGATTTTTGAGTAAAACCTTTGGGAAATGTTTTGATTCAAACCTTCTGACCCTAAACACCAAGTTTTGAGAATTAAAATATATTTGGTGAACCCTTTGAAGAATTTTGCTTTGCTAAAAGCATTTTCAACCACATAAAATGTTGATTCGATTTAAAAATGGTTTACAGATAAAACCTTTTGCAAATGGTTTTACCACTTTAGTAAATGACCACTTTGAACTTCATAATGTTTAGAGCCTAGTAGAAACCACTTTTCTAAATAAAACTATCTTTTGCATGCTTGCATGCATGACCTTGTTTCTATTATTTATGTGTGATAAATTGGTTGGAATGCTAGTTGAGTTTGTGTTAGCTTGATTGTATTGTAGTGGAATTAGAAGAGTGTGATATTTGCTAGATCAATAAGTGAACCATCATTCTCTACTAAAAAGGCAAGTGACACTATCATCCAAGTCCTACTATTTTCATTACACTTAGTGGATTTTTGTAACATGCATGGAAAGGTTTACTATATTTTATGCTATGCTAAATCCTAATAGGATACCCTTATATATTACTTAGTGGAAACAATGTAGTTGTAGTATGCTTAGCCCTGCTATATATTTGGGATGGGATACATGTTATGTTTATATGAAGAGTTGAAAAGTTATATGTTTTTATATAATAAAACAAGTACTCAATGAACCACATGGGTGGACAAGGATACTCAAGATTGGACAAGGTGGCAACAAAAGGAACCATGTTTATATGGCTATCTCTTATTGTTGTGCACCAGATGAAAACCACCCAGGGACTTAGAGATTGAACATGTTTCTCCAACAGTGGCTTCCGTGTACAGCCACATGCTAATATGGCTATGGCTTAGTCAACTACATTGGGAAGACCCATGCATTGGCATCTTCAGGTTAACTAGAATTGTGTAAGGGAACTTGAAACCCTACATTGGTGCCTGGATGACAAGCTAGCATTGTGTATTCGGAGGACTCCTATGGAAAGACTTTGTCACATTCTCAATCTGCCAGTACTCCATCTTGGTGAGTACTTATCCAGCGGCCACTGGTGGCATCAAGGTGAGATTGTGCCATGTGGGTAAAGTGTACAACTTCTGCAGAAGATCAAAAATTCTAAGTACTTAGTCGTGTCCCCGGTTATGGACAATATTGAGCAACTAAGGCCTGAAGCTATGGAAGATCTCGACATTCCAATTTCTCAAAGGAAAACTTGATGGTGACAACAAGGGATTTGAAGCACTTGGAGGTTTCCAAGGAGTTCAGAAAGATTTGACAAAAGATCAAAACTATTTTGAAAATATAGGATAAAACTATATTGCTTTCTGCAAATGAGCCTAAACCCTACTTAGCCAAATATGCATGTAATGATAGGATCCACTTATTTCTACATAGTAGTGAAACTTGCCAATACAATTCAAATATATTGACCCTTGTGGCTGCAACTTATTATGTTGCAGGTTTGTTTGATGTTAGTGAAGTGTGTTGATTAGGATTACAAGTCTACAACCAACATGACTGCCTGTGGCACTTTGAAGATGAAGGACTCCATGCTTTATAGATATTCTGCTGCAATGTAATGTGATAGCCAAATGAGCTATGTAAGATGTAATGAATTATTTTATTCCTGGTTATAACGTTGTATTATGACCTTTGTTTCTTGATATTACATCTTAACTGTGGATGCTAGCTATTGATCCAGGGACTAGCATTGTAAACACAGGGATCTCTACCTTATTAAAGGTTGGGAACCTTACAGCATTACGATCAAAGTCATTGAGTTTATATTGCTATAACATCATATGAAGTAATCATAATCCTTAGACCATAAGATCATGTCAATTACTAACACTAGAAGAGTATCTTGATAACATCAAACGTCACACCGTAACAAAGTGACTATAAAGATGGTTTAGTGCTACTAAGGTGTTATGTTGAGGCCCGTGGATCAAGAGTGGAATTTGTCCATTCCGGTGACGGATAGATATACTGTTGGCCCTCACGGTGATATCACATTGGTTAGCTTGCAAGCAAGTGATTTGATCACTAGAATGTTATATCACGGGAAAAAGAAAAGAGTACATGTCAGTAACGAGATCAAACTAGGTATGAAGTAACGATATCAAACTAGTGATTTTCCCATAGTTTTGGGGTTCCAGGGCGATTTACAACAACCGTAATACCTGATACATGTTTGAGGGAATGACCAAAAACTCATCGTTCTCGCGTTTTTTGCTGTTTTCATGAGTTATTGCCCACATTTTAGGGGTATAAGGGAGATTTACAATGACCATAATACCCGATACATGTTTTAGGACATGAACAAAAACTTGTCGTTTTTGTGTTTATTGCTTTTTTCATGAGCCATTGCCCACAATTTTGGGGGTTGCATGGGACATTTACAACGATCGTAAGACCAGATACATGTTTGAAATTTGTGACAAAATACTCGTTTATTCATGCTTTATGGTTGTTTTCATGAGCTATTGCCTATAGTTTTGGTGGTTTCAGGTGAAAGGATACAGATGTCGCCTAGAGGGGGTGAATAGGCGATTAAAACTTTTCTGAGAGTGGCTCGACAAAAGAGGAATTAAACTAGCGTTTACTTTGTCAAGCACAACCTAGAACAACTATGATTCACCTATGTGCACCAACAACTTATGCTAAGCAATACAAGAAACAATGTGATAGCAAGATATATATTACTTCAAGCACGAAGGATATCACAATGTAAAGTGCATAAGTAAAGAGCTCGGGTATAGAGATAACCAAGGCACGCGGGGACGACGATATTTTACCGAGTTCCTCCCAACATGGAGTACGTCTCGTTTGGAGAGGGGGTGGTATCTAACCACCTACGCCACAAAAGGCCTCCCTTATTCTCCAGTGAATCTCACCCCAATGGGATCCATCCATGCTTCCACTATCGGTGCACTTGTTGGTGGCAACCGGAACCTCACACAAGGTTGGGGCATTTCTCCACAACTTAATTGGAGGCTCCCAACAAACGCCACCAAGGCCTCAACAAATGCCACCAAGGCCACAACGCCACCAAGGCCACAAAACAGTCTAGGGTTCCAAGAACCCAAGAGGGACAAGCTCCAATGAGTAACTCAAACCAAATCCTCCGAGGAGAACTCAAACCGATGCACCGAATGCAAATGACAAGAACACCACAAACATGCTCCAATCCCTCACTCTCAAGTTCCAACAAAACTACTAAAGCTATTGGGGAACAAGAGAGGAGGAATCAAAGAGGGACACAAAATCCCCCAAACTCTAGATCCCAAAAGATACACTCACAAAGAGATGAATCAGTTAGGTCAAAACGTGGATCTAGATCTCCTCTCTCTTCCACTCAAATATGGGCAAGAATCATCAGAGGGGAAAAGATTAGGAAAGCTTCAAAATCTAGAGCAAGTGTGGACAAAGCTTAGCCTAATAGAAGAGGAAGAAGCAAGCTAAACTAAAAACGGGCAAAGCCTTAAATAGGGGCCCGAAAAATCTGTCCGTTGGGCTTTTTCCAAAATGGTCCGGTACTACCGGATTTAACAGGTAGTACCGCATGCTCCAGGAAAAAGAGCAGTAGCGGCAGTAGATCTAGCGGGTCCACACGCGGGTGGAGCGAGCAGTGCACGCGCAGGGGAGTGGGCCCAGCGCAGGATCCAGGCAGCAGCGGGTCAACGCCAAGAGCGCACGCGCGAGAGCGGCAGCAGCAGCAGCGGGGCCTGCGCGGGGTCAGCAGAGCGAGCAGCAGCAGGCGCGCGTGCCAGCACGGGCCGCAGCAGCAGCAGGCGCAAAGCAGCAGCTAGCATGTGCGCGAGCGCGCGGGGCTGCGGGCGCGAGGCTACGCGGTGGGGCCTGTAGGCAGCGGCAGCAGCTGGGCCAAGCGAGGTCAACGCAGCAGCTGCCCCGTGAAAGGCAAGCAGCAAGCGGGGGCAGTGGGAGGGCACACGCATGCGTGCGCGTTGGCACAGCGGCAGTGTGCGGTGACTAAGCATACCACTGCATGATGTAGTATACTATAGTCGTTTACATAACACCAATGAAACACCGTTCACTAGTGTTACATCCCTTAGAATGGCACAACAGAAACACAGCGGCTCCAATACACGGCTAAAGGTTACAACACACTCTTTACACAAGATCCAGAGAACACTCTAGGTTAAAAAAAGAAAGAACTTCTTACAAATAAGAATCAAAGATAAACAACGCAAGAACTATTATACTATTAAGTCTAGTATTTTAACGAAAGGGTTGGCATTGATGCTATTGCAATACACTACAGAATTAGGTTCTTGGCTAGAGGTATATTCCTACCTAACTAGTAACTCTGTCTTCACTTGAGTTAATGTATATGTTGACTTTCTTGTCTACATTGAATATCTTTAGCTTTGGATGATGATTCCTGGCAGGGGCGAGCAGGGGCAGTGCCCCCCCCCCTATGATTTAGATTTTGTAACTAAAACTATCCATCAAAGTACTATTTGTATGATGTTTTATCTAGTTTAGCCCCCCCCTAATCAAACTTATAACACTAATACACTCTAATTGCCCCCCTCAATGATAAATTCTGGCTCCGCCCCTGATTCCTGGAGTGTAACTTGGTGTAGATATCGTCTTAATGGCTTCAGGATCTAGCAAGGGTTAAGAAGATACTTTGAGTACGACCGTACTCAGCAAATTCACTAGAAAAGGAGTTTTTGATGCACTATAACTATAGCCACAGACCATAGGTCATAGGCAATGCAAGTTTTCATAAACATTTCTTCAAGGGTTGCTTTTATTCTGAAAATCTATGTCCGTAAGCCTTCACGGCTTTACCAGAACTTTCATGGAGTTCCTTTCCCGTAGCGTTCGCAGCTCCTTCCCGGAACAGGGAGTAACAAATTACAGTTCTTACACTCTGCAGAGGTGCGTTACTTTTCCCATGAGAGATCAACTCCTTGTTGCACAACCGGGCAGCTTACCCGTCCACAATTCCATGTTGTGGGGCCCAGTAGATGATCCAAGCCAATCACTGCCCCCTCCACGACCTCATATGTCTGCACGATCCTTCAGGTTGGATCATCTTCGTTAAGCCTCCTTTCGGGCAGACTAAAACCCTGATAAGTTCTCAAAGACTCTATGACCTGGTGTTGCCCTGGCAAGTGCCATATTAAATGGTCCATCCACTAAACACCATCCATAGATAATCTAGACACCAAAAGTGTGGGGCGTAAGGGTTCCCACCCATATGTTGGATCCGCACAAGGAATCACAACGTCACGTTAAGGTCGTCTTGCCTCCATACAAGAGGAAAAGGATACAACTGACTTCTTTGTCCCATTCCAAATCTCATGGTTAACGCGTAATATACGGTGCAAGAATCACTGGCAACATTGGCTGTTAAGTCCTAGATATTATGTTCATTTTCCACCGTAACTTTTATAGTAAGTTATTACCTCATGGTAATAACTTATAATATCATTATTATGAAAATACTGCTTTCGGACTTTTTTCAAATGCAGGTGATGTTCACATTGGATTTCTAAAATACTTTACAGAAAATAACCAAAGGACATGAGGAAGTGTGAACTTGCCTGTTGTGATTGCAAGATTATGCACTCACGGTCTTCGAGTCAGTATAAGATCCAAAATCTGAAATCATCATCATCGGTCCGGTAAGGACTAATGTTTAAAGAAGCAATATGCTCTTCTGCATAAGTAATGTGATGCACTTTATAAACGCGAGTTTCGGGGACAACGTTGTTCTAGTGTTTGGGTACTAGAAATGATGTATTTGAAATGTGTTGTAGTTTTGGATGAGTTTTATACTCGTGCTTCTTATTAAGGCTTGTGAGTATGTGAACAGCACATATTTATGCAGGAATAAAATATACACCTATGAAATGCTATTCAAGGTTGTTTACACTTTAATTGTTTATCTTCAAACTTTACTTTATAAGTAAAGTCACTTATAAGAGCTTAAGTGATATCGATCCTAAGTTTACAAGTGAAGTATGAAGTAATGTGATCTTGATTATTTTTCATATATTGTCGAAAGTGGCAAAACGAATAACTTTTGAAGAAAATATTTCTTTGCTAAGATCTAAACAATCTTTGAGGTTGGTTGAGTCTGGTTGATGTTATTTGTGTTTGCTTGAATAGTTTGGGCTTGAGATGCTTTATGACTTAACTATATCAGACCAAAGTTAACTATAAAACATCTAACAATGTTTATAATATTATATTTAGATTTTTGTAGACTAAAGTTAACTTTAAAATATAGATGGTTTGAAAGTATAATGCTTATAACATTTGTACCTTATGTATTGGAAATGTTGCTTTAAGGGTACTTAAGGATGGTTATACTTTTCTTTGATGTGGTGGTTTTCTTGACTTTATAATGGATTAGTATCTCTTACCCCCCTTTTATGGATAAGGGGTTATAGTTTGTAATTCATGGAGTAATGTTACTTAATTTCTTATGAGTTTACTATAGTGTTTTAGTATGTTGATAAACTTGTGGTTAATGTAAAGGAAATAAGTTTTTATTTAACTACAAGTTATTCTTGATTATTTTAGATTTGATAAGGACTCCCTTTTAGAAAATATTACACACCTATGGTTGAGGAAAATTTACTAAAATTGTAATTAAAATGTGTTAAACTATTTGGACTTCATATTATTAATGTTGAAGACTAATACTATTTATTAGACTCAATTGGTTAATTTAGACATATTAGCAGTTTTTATTTACCCTTATATGAATTTTCATTTAAACAAATAAGTTTAAACTTGAGTTATCAAAGTATTTGAATTTTTATTTAACTCAAAAGTGGCATATTATATTTTTAATATATAGGTATTATTTTTGTGATCATTTTGGTATATTACATTTATTTTTGTGATTTATAAATAATAAGATATGATTTTAACAATTCTTATTACTTTATAATTACTTAATAAATGATAAATATTTAATTAAGTGAAATAATAATACATGATTATAGTGTTAAATTATAATTTTTGTTTTTCTAAGATTTTTGGTATTTTATTCATATTTTTTAACATTTACCATTATTAAAATATGAATTATCAAAGTTTTATTACTTACAAAACCTTTATTAAATAATATTTATTTAAATAATTATCATAATAATATTTGATAATAATTTTAAGTTATAGATTTTATTTTTCTACAAATTTTCATATATTATACACATTTTTATGAATTATAAATCCAAAGTTATTAATTAAACAAGATTTAATCATTTATTGGATTTCTAGAATATTAATAATAGAGCTTATAACATTTTATTTATTTCTGAAACAAGTTTTAACTTTTTACACCGCACCCACACTTAGCCTAAGTCACTGACCAGTGGGCCTATATCCACCTCGGCTCTTCAGTTTAGAAAATGTATTTGTTACCGGCTGGTTTGCTAACCCCAGACAATGACATATGGGTCCAAGGCCATGTCATCAGCCACGCGAGACAAAGACTGGTCAAACTTGCTGATGTGGTTCGAACCTGACATAGGCATGACATCACCTGAGTTGATCCTCACTGGTTGAGGACCGATCGATCGATCTAGTGCTCGCGTGGGGCTGTGGCTAGGTGCGTTGGAACGAGCATGCGCTGGCGAGTTGATCTATGGTCGCGCCGCCCCTAAATGGTCATAGGAGAACGATTCACAATGGTGACCGACGGCGGTGCACGACGGTGCACGGCGATATCTCGATACAGGACGCAATTGAACCAACGAAGTCTCCTGGAAGATAGAGGAGCTTACCCTGGTTGCGATGGAGTGGTCGAGGAGACTTGGGAAGGTGTGATGACGGCGAATCGACGATAATGTCCACGGCGGCCGATGAAAGGAATGCTTGATTTCACATGATTCCCGACGCGCGGGCTTCCGTGCTTGGTCCTAGGTGAGTCAGTCCACGACGGCGCTTCCAACGATGGCTACCACGCGGCAAGGGGTGGTCGGAGTTGACCAGAACGACGAACTCCGACGAACTAGGGTTTCGGGTGAGGAAGGAAAGTGGGTCTGGAGAACGATATTGAGGATGAGATAGGTATGAGAGGATAAAGGAGGACGCGGCGATCTTATCTACTCCTCCCAGGGACGGCAGCACGCATCGTAGCGCGGCGGTTGATCGACGGCGGAGCTCCGGCCAGCGAGCTGCTTCCAGTAGGCGAGGTTGACGACGAAGTCGTTTTTGCAGAAACCCCCTGGTGCTTCTTTCCCCTCAACCTGGAGTCCCTCTTTGGTCCCACCTGTCATCCAGAGATGAGAACAAGCTGGGCTGATTACTGGGCCTTTGTGGGCTGAACAGGGCGATAGGTTAGCAGATATGAGTTGGGCCATGGCCAGGATTTGTTTTTTATTTGTTTTCCCTTTTTCTATTTTCTCTGTTACTTTCAGATTTGAATTTCTCTTATTTGATTTGAATTCTCCTCATAGAATTGATTTTCTGGATGATTACAGTATTAATAAAGTATATTAAGGTTCTTTTATGAGTTTGCCATATAATGGTATTATTTCTATATTTGTTTTCTATCAAAACCCGTTTTAGATTTGTAAGGTTCCCAACCTTTAAGAAGGTAGAGATCCCTGTGTTTACAATGCTAGTCCCTGGATCAATAGCTAGCATCCACAGTTAAGATGTAATATCAAGAAACAAAGGTCATATTACAACTTTATAACCAGGAATAAAATAATTCATTACATCTTACATAGCTCATTTGGCTATCACATTACATTGTAGCAGAATATCTATAAAGCATGGGGTCCTTCATCTTCAAAGTGCCACAGGCAGTCATGTTGGTTGTAGACTTGTAATCCTAATCAATAAACTTCACTAACATCAAACAAACCTGCAACATAATAAGTTGCAACCACAAGGGTCAATACATTTGAATTGTATTGGCAAGTTTCACTACTATGTAGAAATAAGTGGATCCTATCATTTACATGCATATTTGGCTAAGTAGGGTTTAGGCTCTTTTGCAGAAAGCAAGTAGTTTTATCCTATCTTTTCAAAATAGTTTTTGATCTTTTGTCAAATCTTTCTGAACTCCTTGGAAAACTCCAAGTGCTTCAAATCCCTTGTTGTCACCCTCAAGTTTTACTTTGAGAAATTGGAATGTCGAGATCTTCCATAGCTTCAGGCCTTAGTTGCTCAGTATTGTCCATAACTGGGGACACGGCTAAGTACTTAGAATTTTGATCTTCTACAGAAGTTGTACACTTTACCCACATGACACAATCTCGTCTTGACGCCACCAGTGGCTGCTGGATAAGTACTCACCAAAATGGAGTACTGGCAGATCGAGAATGTGACAAAGTCTTTCCATAGAAGTCCTCCCAATACACAATGCTAGCTTGTCTACCAGGCACCAATGTAGGGATATATTTCCCTTACACAATTCTAGTTAACCTGAAGATGCCAATGCATGGGTCTTCCACTATGTAGTTGACTAAGCCAGAGCCCATTTAGCATGTGGCTGTACACGGAAGCCACTGTACGAGAAACATGTTCAATCTCTAAGTCCCTGGATGGTTTTCTTCTAGTGCACACACAAAAAGATAGACATATAAGCATGGTTCCCTTTGTTGCCACCTTGTCCAATCTTGAGTATCCTTGTCCACCCAGGTGGTTCATTGAGTACTTGTTTTATTATATAAAACATATATCTTTCCAACACTTCATATATTCATATCATGTATCCCATCCCAAATATATAGCAGGGCTAAGCTTACTACAACTACAATGTTTTCACTAAGGAAGATATAAGGATGTCCTAATAGGATTTAGCATAGCATAAAATATAGTAGTCCTTATCATGCATGTTACAAAAATCCCCTAAGTATAATGAAAATAATAGGACTTGGATGATAGTGTCACTTGCCTTTTTAGTAGAGAATGTTGGTTCACTTCTTGATCTTGCAAATATCACACTCTTCTAACTTCACTACAATTCAATCAAGCGAACACATATTTAACACAACATTCAAACAATTTGTCACACATAAAATAACAAAAACAAGGTCATGCATGCAAGCATGCAAAAGATAGTTTTATTTGCAAAAGTGGTTTCTACTAGTCTCTAAACATTGTAAGGTTCAAAAGTGATCATTTTCTAAAGTGGTAAACCATTTGCAAAAGGTTTTATCTATAAACCATTTTTAAATCAAATCAATGTTTTATGTGGTTGAAAATGTTTTTAGCAAAGCAATATTCTTCAAAGGGTTCACCAAATATATTTTAATTCTCAAAACTTGGTGTTTAGGGTCAGAAGGTTTGAATCAAATCATTTCCCAAGGTTTCATTCCAAAAATCATTTCTAAACCATAATCAATATTTTTATCTGACTAGAAATGAGCTAATTCAATTATTTATTCCTAAACTTCACAAAATACATTTTTAAATCCATAAGTTGGTTCCTAGGGTCAGTAGGTTCACAACAAACCATTTTGCAAAGGTTTATATTAAAATTATATCTAGAACAATTTTTATATTCAAAATAAGCTTACACGTGTTTCTGCAAATTCAACCAATTTTCCAGAAGCAAAACATTAAACAAGGTGCATGGTTGCAAAGTACTTGTTCTACTGATTCCATTGATATAAAATTTGCAAAATTTGTACGTGTATAACTAAAGTTATGAATTTTACAAGTTTGCATAACAATCAGATTCAAATTTCTGTTTTAAACTAAACCTTGTCCACGTGGCGCGTTTCTACTCGACGGTACTGTTTCGTTTGGATCGAGCTTTATGGACCGCAGGATTTAAGTGAGATCGTGTGGCACAGAGCACACGATAACCTTTCGCTTAAGTTCTAATCTCAGCCAAAGGATCAAGATCTAACGGATGTCATGCGATTGACCAAGAGTGGGCGGCGCTGGCGGCGGCTGGTGGCGGCGCTCGCTCTGCTCGGGGCGGAGCTGGCGATACAGGAAGCGAGGGAGAGGGGGAAGTGGCTCACCGTGCTCGCAAGGGGTTGGCGAAGCTCAAGGCGTTGATGGTTTTGCGAGGGGCGCACAGGGACGGAAGTAATCGCTCGCCGGAGTCAGTGGCGGTGTCAGACGGTTCTGTTCGTCGTCGGGGACGGGGCTGCAGATCATGCCGAAGCAAAATAAGTGCACGGTTAGCTGCGGGCGGGTGTGGCGTTCACATGAGCATGATCGAGAGGGCTCGGGGTGGTCTGGCTTACCAGGGGGAGGTCGCCGGAGAAGGGACAGACGTGGCGGTGCTCAGGTGAGGACGAAGCCGACGTTTTGGAGCGCGCGCGAGTGAATGGAGCACACGGGCAGATGCGCCAGGAGGTGGGGAGCAAGGTCGCGTGCAGAGGAAGGCGAGGGGCGGCCGTGGTTCGCCGGAATTGGCCGGGGAAGCTGTCGGAGACAGAGGGGTTGGAGGTCTCGATTCGCTCAGCCTAGGGGCAGAGAGGGAGAGGCGAGTGAGGGAAAAGGTAGAGGAGGAGCGGGCGGTTATCTACGCGTGATTGCAGGGGGAGTGATGGCTGCTGTAACGCGAATTGATCGCCGGAGTAAATGGCAGCAACGGCAGGGCGATGTGGTCATGGGGAAGACGATGCTGAGGTGGCCAGTGGGGTCCGTCTGTCAGCGAGGTGGAGTGAATGGGAGATGGGGCCACTTGTCTGCTACTTAGCGGGTTCTTTTCCGAGTGAAAAACGTTTCGCTCAGAGGGGGGAGAGTTGGGCTGCGAGTTGGGCTTAGTGGGCCAGATGGGTTGGGTCTGTTCTTTCATTTTTTTTATACAGCAGCTTTTCCTTTTTCTATTTGAATTTCTGTTTTGATTTTATTCTTCAAACACCCAAATGAATTCAAACCTTTGTCAAACTTTGTGTAGATTTTAATTCTGTTTAACAACACAATTTCAAAGTACAAAACAAAATAATTTTTATTCTTTTTAGGATCCATTAATAATTAAATTAATAGACCTTAGTTATTAATTCAAATAGGATCTAATTATTTAAAAACTCTATTTGAAATCTAAATAATATTAAAACCATTTCAGTAGGTTTTATTTGAATAAATAAAACACTTGGAAAACTTATTTAAAATAAATTAACAAGTTTTAGTGTTTATTTAAAATGGAAAATCCTTTACTTTAATAAAATTTGGATAATAATAAATCCCCATTATTTTATTCAAATAAACCTTTATTCTTTTTATCAAATAGAAATATTTTATTTCAAAAACTTGGCCAAGATTTAATTTGGCTCTAATAAATAATCCTTATTTATAATTCTACCTTTGCTTTTGAAAATCAAATCTTTTTATTAAAAGATCCAAAAATAGTGATTCCAAATATTTTAACTTTATTGTTTATTTATCTTTTTAAATTCCTTTAGGATTTTATTTGATCAAAATAGGTTTTGATATTTCCAATTGGAATCAAAAAGTTTCTTCTCACCCTAGATTTCAACAAAGTTTTATTTTGTTATTTATTTTTCACATTTCAAAATTTGGATAATTTTGGGATGTGACAGGCTACCACCCTTAAAAGAAATCTCGTCCCGAGATTTGGGAAGGTTAGGGTTACAAATTGGCTTCAAGTTAACTAGGGTACTACCACCCTTAAAATAAAGTCTCATAGGGTTACATTGATGGTTCACTTGACTATGGGTTCAACACTTAATATCCAGACAAGGAATCCTTATTTGACTTTTCTGAGTTAACTAGTTTCTGACATCCACTTCTTCTATCTCTTCAAAGTTTCCATCCATGTCAATGTGGTTCACATGTCCTTTCTGGGTCACATTGGAGTCATTTCCATTAGCTCTTCTAGCATCCTTTTTCTTTTTCTTCTCAGGACAGTCTGATGCATAGTGTCCAAGCTCCTTGCAATTATAGCACTGCAACTGGCTAATGTCTTTCTTCTTGAAAGTATCATGTTGGTTCTGTCCATGGTCATCTCCATTGTCAGTATCATTTCCATTATTATCACTTCCATTGTTGTTGTGGTGATACTGATGTGGTTCAGAATCTTCCTTGCTCTTTGTGAATGAATGCTTCTTTTTTGATGATCCTGAGTGATTCTTGAGTTTATGCTTCCTATTTCTGTTCTCAACTTGATTCATCTTGTTTTCCAATATAGTGGCTTTGTCACAGAGTGATTGATAAGTTGGGACATAGGCAACAGCTAGCTGCAAGTTCAACTCATCATTAAGTCCTTCAAGAAATTTTTCTTTTCTCTTAGCATCTGTGTCAACTTCATCCGGTGCATAGCATGCCAGATTGTTGAATTCTTCAATGTACTCAGCCACACTGAGGTGACGTTGTTTCAGATTGTGGAATTCCTTTTTCTTCAAGTACATCACTCCAGGTGAGATGTAAGTTGTTCTGAATCCATCCTCAAAAATAGCCCAAGTTACATCTTCAAGGGGAGTGGTGATTTGACAGTTGTCCCACCATGTTGCTGCTGGTCCTTCAAGTAGAAATGCTGCAAACCTTACTTTTTCTTCATCGGTGCAGCCAACAGTCACTAAGTCTTTGTTCACTGAACGTAACCAGTCATTGGCTTCCATTGGATTAGTCGTTCCAGAAAATCTTGCAGGCCTAAGTTTCAGAAACTTGGTGAGCATATCAAGTGCTGGAGGATTATTCTGATTGTTGTTGTTGTTGTTGTTCTGATTCTGTATGTATGTGGTCATCTCCTGCATCAACTGTGCCTGAACTGCCAACATCTGCTGCATCTCGGGAGTGATGTTGTTGTTTTGGTTGGGGTTGGCACGACGAGGAGGCATCTGTTGGTTTGATAGGGATAAGTATTGGTGGATAGGTTTATAAGAAGTTTTAACACACAGCTCAAAACCAACCAAGTTCAATAAAACAATCAAGCAATCATCAAGCAACTATTCACTTATCAACTTATGAGTTTAACTCATGAGTTGAAGGAAACAACAAGTTTTCTTGAAATAACTAACTTAGTATAGTCATACCTCATAGGTCAATATGATCCATACTCTAACTTGATATCAGTGTCTTTTGGTAGGCAATCTAATGTCTCTTGGTTCTCATTTGTAGTCCTTAGTGATGTCTAAGTTGAAGTGCTTGGTGAAACTAAGGTTGAGATCACTTGAAGATGTTGAAGTCATTAGAGATGATGAAATCTTTTTCACATGGTGAAGTCTTTGGCCATGGGGTAGGCTTTGTCCATCAAGTTCGAAATAGAGAGATGTAGAATCAAAACCAAAAAGGTTGAGGAAAGAGTTTACAAGATTGTTTGTAAATAAGTTTTGGAACAAATACAACTCCTATTTTTCTAAGGGGTTTTGTCCAATCCTAGTGTTACAATCCTACAGGCAACACAATGCTCTGATACCATCTGTAAGGTTCCCAACCTTTAATAAAGTAGAGATCCCTGTGTTTACAATGCTAGTCCCTGGATCAATAGCTAGCATTCACAGTTAAGATGTAATATCAAGAAACAAAGGTCATATTACAACTTTATAACCAGGAATAAAATAATTCATTACATCTTACATAGCTCATTTGGCTATCACATTACATTTTAGCAGAATATCTATAAAGCATGGGGTCCTTCATCTTCAAAGTGCCACAGGCAGTCATGTTGGTTGTAGACTTGTAATCCTAATCAATAAACTTCACTAACATCAAACAAACCTGCAACATAATAAGTTGCAGCCACAAGGGTCAATACATTTGAATTGTATTGGCAAGTTTCACTACTATGTAGAAATAAGTGGATCCTATCATTTACATGCATATTTGGCTAAGTAGGGTTTAGGCTCTTTTGCAGAAAGCAAGTAGTTTTATCCTATCTTTTCAAAATAGTTTTTGATCTTTTGTCAAATCTTTCTGAACTCCTTGGAAAACTCCAAGTGCTTCAAATCCCTTGTTGTCACCCTCAAGTTTTACTTTGAGAAATTGGAATGTCGAGATCTTCCATAGCTTTAGGCCTTAGTTTCTCAGTATTGTCCATAACCGGGGACACGGCTAAGTACTTAGAATTTTGATCTTCTACAGAAGTTGTACACTTTAGCCACATGACACAATCTCGTCTTGACGCCACCAGTGGCCGCTGGATAAGTACTCACCAAAATGGAGTACTGGCAGATCGAGAATGTGACAAAGTCTTTCCATAGAAGTCCTCCCAATACACAATGCTAGCTTGTCTACCAGGCACCAATGTAGGGATATATTTCCCTTACACAATTCTAGTTAACCTTAAGATGCCAATGCATGGGTCTTCCACTATGTAGTTGACTAAGCCAGAGCCCATTTAGCATGTGGCTATACACGGAAGCCACTGTACGAGAAACATGTTCAATCTCTAAGTCCCTGGATGGTTTTCTTCTAGTGCACACACAAAAAGATAGCCATATGAGCATGGTTCCCTTTGTTGCCACCTTGTCCAATCTTGAGTATCCTTGTCCACCCAGGTGGTTCATTGAGTACTTGTTCTATTATATAAAACATATATCTTTCCAACACTTCATATATTCATATCATGTATCCCATCCCAAATATATAGCAGGGCTAAGCTTACTACAACTACAATGTTTCACTAAGGAAGATATAAGGATATCCTAATAGGATTTAGCATAGCATAAAATATAGTAGTCCTTATCATGCATGTTACAAAAATCCACTAAGTGTAATGAAAATAGTAGGACTTGGATGATAGTGTCACTTGCCTTTTTAGTAGAGAATGTTGGTTCACTTCTTGATCTTGCAAATATCACACTCTTCTAACTTCACTACAATTCAATCAAGCAAACACATATTTAACACAACATTCAAACAATTTGTCACACATAAAATAACAAAAACAAGGTCATGCATGCAAGCATGCGAAAGATAGTTTTATTTGCAAAAGTGGTTTCTACTAGGCTCTAAACATTGTAAGGTTCAAAACTGGTCATTTTCTAAAGTGGTAAACCATTTGCAAAAGGTTTTATCTATAAACCATTTTTAAATCAAATCAATGTTTTATGTGGTTGAAAATGTTTTTAGCAAAGTAATATTCTTCAAAGGGTTCACCAAATATATTTTAATTCTCAAAACTTGGTGTTTAGGGTCAGAAGGTTTGAATCAAATCATTTCCCAAGGTTTCATTCCAAAAATCATTTCTAAACCATAATCAATATTTTTATCTGACTAGAAATGAGCTAATTCAATTATTTATTCCTAAACTTCACAAAATACATTTTTAAATCCATAAGTTGGTTCCTAGGGTCAGTAGGTTCACAACAAACCATTTTGCAAAGGTTTATATTAAAATTATATCTAGAACAATTTTTATATTCAAAATAAGCTTACACGTGTTTCTGCAAATTCAACCAATTTTCCAGAAGCAAAACATTAAACAAAGTGCATGGTTGCAAAGTACTTGTTCTACTGATTCCATTGATATAAAATTTGCAAATTTTGGACGTGTAGAACTAAAGTTATGAATTTTACAAGTTTGCATAACAATCAGATTCAAATTTCTGTTTTAAACTAAACCTTGTCCACGTGGCGCGTTTCTACTCGACGGTACCGTTTCGTTTGGATCGAGCTTTCTGGACCGCAGGATTTAAGTGAGATCGTGTGGCACAGAGCACACGATACCCTTTCTCTTAAGTTCTAATCTCATCCAAAGGATCAAGATCTAACGAATGTCATGCGATTGACCAAGAGTGGGCGGCGCTGGCGGCGGCTGGCGGCGGCGCTCGCTCTGCTCGCGGCGGAGCTGGCGATACAGGAAGCGAGGGAGAGGGGTAAGTGGCTCACCGTGCTCGCAAGGGGTTGGCGAAGCTCAAGGCGTTGATGGTTTGGAGAGGGGCGCACAGGGACGGAAGTAATCGCTCGCCAGAGTCAGTGGCGGTGTCAGACGGTTCTGTTCGTCATCGGGGACGGGGCTGCAGATCGTGCCGAAGCAAAATAAGTGCACGGTTAGACGCGGGCGGGTGTGGCGTTCACGTGAGCATGATCGAGAGGGCTCGGGGTGGTCTGGCTTACCAGGGGGAGGTCGCCGGAGAAGGGACAGACGCGGCGGTGCTCAGGTGATGACGAAGACGACGTTTTGGAGCGCGCGCTAGTGAATGGAGCACACGGCAGATGCGCCAGGAGGTGGGGAGCAAGCTCGCGTGCAGAGGAAGGCGAGGGGCGGCCGTGGTTCGCCGGAATTGTCCGGGGAAGCTGTCGGAGACAGAGGGGTTGGAGCTCTCGATTCGCTCGGCCTGGGGGCAGAGAGGGAGAGGCGAGTGAGGGAAAAGGTAGAGGAGGAGCGGGAGGTTATCTACGTGTGATTGCAGGGGGAGTGATGGCTGCTGTAACGCGAATTGATCGCCGGAGTAAATGGCAGCAACGGCAGGGCGACGTGGTCATGGGGAAGACGATGCTGAGGTGGCCAGTGGGGTCCGTCTGTCAGCGAGGTGGAGTGAGTGGGAGATGGGGCCACTTGTCTGCGACTTAGCGGGTTCTTTTCCGAGTGAAAAACGTTTTGCTGAGAGGGGGGAGAGTTGGGCTGCGAGTTGGGCTTAGTGGGCCAGATGGGTTGGGTTTGTTCTTTCATTTTTTTATACAGAAGCTTTTTCCTTTTTCTATTTGAATTTCTGTTTTAATTTTATTCCAACAATTCAAACACCCAAATGAATTCAAACCTTTGCCAAACTTTGTGCAGATTTTAATTTTGTTTAACAACACAATTTCAAAGTCCAAAACAAAATAATTTTTATTCTTTTTAGGATCCATTAATAATTAAATAAATAGACCTTAGTTATTAGTTCAAATAGGATCTAATTATTTAAAAACTCTATTTGAAATCTAAATAATATTAAAACCATTTCAGTAGGTTTTATTTGAATAAATAAAACACTTGGAAAACTTATTTAAAATAAATTAACAAGTTTTAGTGTTTATTTAAAATGGAAAAGCCTTTACTTTAATAAAATTTGGATAATAATAAATCCCCATTATTTTATTCGAATAAACCTTTATTCTTTTTATCAAATACAAATATTTTATTTCAAAAACTTGGCCAAGGTTTAATTTGGCTCTAATAAATAATCCTTATTTATAATTCTACCTTTGCTTTTGAAAATCAAATCTTTTTATTAAAAGATCCAAAAATAGTGATTCCAAATATTTTAACTTTATTGTTTATTTATCTTTTTAAATTCCTTTAGGATTTTATTTGATCAAAATAGGTTTTAATATTTCCAATTGGAATCAAAAAGTTTCTTCTCACCTTAAATTTCAACAAAGTTTTATTTTGTTATTTATTTTTCACATTTCAAAATTTGGAAAATTTTGGGATGTGTCAATATTATGTAGAAACCCTTATTATAAATTTTTGTTTCTACATTAAACCATGGCTTTATTATGTAATATTTCTTATTTGTTTATAAAACTTAACTCTAGTTGACTCATAGTTTGAATAGAAATTTTTATGTATATAATGATTGTATATCATTATTTGATGTATGAAATATAAAAGAAATTAATATGGTTATTACTACTTCCATTAACTTGGAAAATGGTAATGTAGATACTCTATTATGATGAACAAAGAAGTTTAGGGTTTGAATTAGAAGTGCTTACCCTAGAGTTTAGGATTCTTAATTTTACTTATATTCCCTTATTGATGTGAGTAAAGGTTTAATAACTAAGCATATTGTATTCTGTTTGTGATATTTGATGTCATTACCTTTTAAAATATAAAGTTATACCTAGAATGTTTTATAGAAAGGAATAGATAAGTATACTTTTAAGCACATATAATGCTAATGGTTGGAATTGACAGAAATGTGCTTATGTAATTTGCTATAGGGAAATATTCCTATTAGGTGATATAGATATAAGATGAGGAATTCTTAATATGAAATGGATATTATACTTGGTTTTAAGATTTAAAGTTGATTGTTTACCAAGAATGACTATCTTCCATAATTCACAATTCTAGACTTCTTATTAAGGAATTCCTTTCCTAGATATACTACATTTTCCTATCTATCATCATGATTAACATGATGAGCTTTACTTCTTAAAAATATTCTTATTCACTGATTAACCTTCTAAACTCATGGATGAATCCAATGAGTTTGATACTAAAGCATTTCATAACTTCCTCATATCCTTGCTTGGTTGTATCCACTACTCTACTGTTGATAGCCTTCCATCCAACAAGTAGTTCCTTCAAACTCTACTCATATTCTTCCTTAATCATTCATCAGTAATATATCTCTAATAGTTGTATGCATCCAACTACCTTTCTCTAAAGTTTACTATCCTTTAAGATGAATAACACTACTTCCATAACTCTATGCTACACTAGCTTTAATTGAATCATGCTTTCTTACACTTACTCTAATAACTTATACTCCAACCTCACATTATATTAATGTGACTAGTCATGGCTAACCTAGGATAATATATTTAGACTAGGGTTTAATCATGTTCTACCCACCAATGTCACTTATACTAAATATAAGCATTCAATATTGGTGGCTAAAGCATCACCATTATAATCCTTTAATCATTTATGTCTTAGGTTTCTAGTTGGCTGATCAAGGTCTCAGCAATACAACATTACAGTTGTGTTGAAATTATTTTCTTAGTATCTCTATTGGTTTAGGGAATGTTATTCATTGACTATGCCCACATGATCTAATAGACTTACTTCTGGTAACTATATTCATGATTCACCCTTGTAATCTTCTTTACTGTCATAAAATTATATAATCTAAATAACTCTTCTATTTATTTAGAAGTGATTTAACTCCATCAATTTTATATTGGTTTGATTCTCTTCATTCACTCCCATCCTATAGATGTTATCTAAAACTAGCATTACTATTTACCTCTTCTTAGTAGTTTCTTTATAGACTCATAAATGTAAGCTATGTTATGGTTAAGAGTTAATAGATTGAGATCTGATGAATCATTGGTTGATTTCTCAACATTGATGAACAACTGATAAAGGAATATAACTCAATAGAGATGATAAGGATTGATATGGAAAGAAAGATATATGGTGAATGATCTAAACTTAGTTTCTTTACTACTCAATCTTACTTAAGAAGTAGGGTTAGGTTTTACCATGATACTCATGGTATATGCAGATGAGATTAAGAGATAGTTGTTACTTTCTTATTATGTGTGTTATATCCTTAACCTGATACTCATGAGTGATTATAATGAATACTATGATATGATCACCTAAGGATCAAATATAAATTATAATGTATTAGGGTTTAACTTTTATTACATTTGATCTACCCTTAGATCAAATCTCCCTTTCCCAAAAATAGGGTTTTAGCACAGGTCATATTGAAACTTATCGCAGTTAACTTGATGATCTTCTTCAATTCCATCAAGTTAAGAGATGCTTCAATCACTTTGACAAGTTTTGTTCAAAAGTGCGAAAATTATTCAGATTTTCTATGCATGAATGCAATGCACACATCTGGGTTTAGCTTATTTCTAGGCTCTAATGCTGGGATGTTACACAGTGGCAGGCCACCTGGGCCAAAGCTGCCAGGAAGCTACCTAGGCCGGCCGGTAGTACCGGCCCACCCGGGCGGTACTACCGGGCTGAGCCGGTACGACCGAAAATCAGTACCAGGCGATACTGCAGCAGCCCGAGCGCGCGCTGGGTTGCCCGGTAGCACCAAGCGGTACTACCGTTCGGCCCAGAAAACCAGTTTTCTTTTTCTTTTTCAAACCGAATAAAATCAAATATTCAACCTGCGATAACTTTTGATTGGAAGCCCCGATTGACCCGATTCCAATTGCGTTGGAAAGAGGACGACATGTGCTACCCAATAAAATATTGGTTATCACCAAGTGAGAATCTATCAACTATAATAATGTGAGATACCTCACTTGGTGAGAAACCGGAAGCCGTCAAGATCAAAATCGCAACAAGATATAAACAGAAGATCCGATTTTGATGAACAAGAGCTTGTTATGTAGATTACCACAAGCTCTATATCCTCACATGGATAAGACCAAATAACAACCAAATACGATGATGCAAGTATGCAAAGGTTTGAGCTCTCTCCGAATGATATGATCGAGTTACTCATTTGAGAGCCCCTCTTGGTAGTACGGTTATCTATCCTAAGTCCAGTCTCCCACACACAACATGAGACCGACAAAAGGGAAAACCTATCAAGATTATACCTTTGCGTTGAGCATTCCACTTGAGCTCAATGTAGAGGATCTTTCCCTACTCAAGATGGAACGCCTTTCTTGATTCCTCATCATCGATCCATGATCACCGACGATGGCAAGAATCAAACATGAGATCTTCTATAGATGGCGCATTTTGAGCTTGCACAACACATCTTATTCTCATTTCATAGACCTTGAAGCCAACACATGCTCCAAGTGATGCCAATGGACAAGTCCTACAAGTATAACTTAATACACGCATTATTCCATAAATATTGTCATTAATTACCAAAACCACACATGGGGGCCCACATGTTCTTTCAATCTCCCCCATTTTGGTAATTGATGACAATCCCTTTAAGAGGGTTTATATAAGGAATATTGACGAATAAGATGGTAGCACCAACATCAAATACTTCATAAGTATGTGATATTGGTACCACCACCATATATAGAACAAACTCCCCCAGAATCTATGCATGTGTGATGAACTTGAATTTCATTGCATATATTGACAATCATTATCATTGGTGGAGTTTCATCTATATATACCACATGCTAGGCAACACAAAGATTCAAGAGCATGAAAGGCAAATGCTTAAGAACAAACTCAATGCATAAACCAACATCCTTTAAACCATCTAAAACTTCTCCCCCATTGGCATCGATTGCCGAAATGGGTGACAAGTTCTAGAAGGAAAATATAGTAATAATTCCTCCAAAGGTGTGCCTTCACACATATCCAATGATGAATACTTGGGAGGGACTAGAACTATATCGAGGACCCGAAGATTTCCAAAATAAAATGAAATGATGCAAGCAATTACAATGTAAGGTTCCCAACCTTTAATAAGGTAGAGATCCCTGTGTTTACAATGCTAGTCCCTGGATCAATAGCTAGCATCCACAGTTAAGATGTAATATCAAGAAACAAAGGTCATAATACAACTTTATAACCAGGAATAAAATAATTCATTACATCTTACATAGCTCATTTGGCTATCACATTACAATGCAGCAGAATATCTATAAAGCATGGAGTCCTTCATCTTCAAAATGCCACAGGCAATCATGTTGGCTGTAGAATTGTAATCCTATTCAACACACGTCACTAACATCAAACAAACCTGCAACATAATAAGTTGCAGCCACAAGGGTCAATACATTTGAATTGTATTGGCAAGTTTCACTGCTATGTAGAAATAAGTGGATCCTATCATTACATGCATATTTGGCTAAGTAGGGTTTAGGCTCATTTGCAGAAAGCAATATAGTTTTGTCCTATCTTTTCAAAATAGTTTTAATCTTTTGTCAAAATCTTTCTGAACTTCTTGGAAAACTCCAAGTGCTTCAAAATCCCTTGTTGTCACCATCAAGTTTTACTTTGAGAAATTGGAATGTCGAGATCTTCCATAGCTTCAGGCCTTAGTTGTTCAGTATTGTCCATAACCGGGGACACGGCTAAGTACTTAGAATTTGATCTTCTGCAGAAGTTGTACACTTTACCCACATGACACAATATCATCTTGATGCCACCAGTGGCCGCTGGATAAGTACTCACCAAGATGAAGTACTGGCAGATTGAGAATCTGACAAAGTCTTTCCATAGAAGTCCTCCCAATACACAATGCTAGTTTGTCATCCAGGTACCAATGTAGGGTTTCAAGTTCCCTTACACAATTCTAGTTAACCTGAAGATGCCAATGCATGGGTCTTCCACTATGTAGTTGACTAAGACAGAGCCCATTTAGCATGTGGCTGTACACGGAAGCCACTGTACGAGAAACATGTTCAATCTCTAAGTCCCTGGGTGGTTTTCTTCTAGTGCACATACAAAAAGAGATGGCCATATAAACATGGTTCCTTTTGTTGCCACCTTGTCCAAAACTTGAGTATCCTTGTCCACCCAGGTGGTTCATTGATGTCAACACCCGGATTTTTCAATCCTAGATGCCTGTTATGCCATACATCGCAATCCCAGGATTACCATTTTTGCGAGACATAACAGAATTGGATACCATAGTACTTCATCCATTACAACGATACATAAGTTCTTACACCAATAGGGATCTCATGATCCAGTTCTTAATACAACATCAAGCAGCGGAATACGTAATAATAACGGTAGCGTAGGCGAGGCTCCATCTTCGGGGTCACGGGCAATGCTGACGATGGGAGATGATCCTAGTTGTCGTAACCTTCCTGGGGTCCATCCTCCAGGTACTCCTCTTCATAGTCTGGCCATGGGAATAGCCAGGGACAAAGCCATGAGTACTCTTTAAGTACTCGCAAACTAATACTAACAAGTAAAGGGGTTTTTGGATAATAGGACACTAGGCTCTAGGGTTGTTTTGCAAAATCCAGATTTATCTCTACTAAGTTCAAAGCTGGTCACAATTTTATAACTCCTAAAGGGGATCTTGTAATTCCGGTCACAACTCTGTTGTAGTCAAGTCAAAGTCTCAAGTTGTTTCACAAGTCATTTTGAAAAGTCTGACGGGGGAACAGTATGGCCACTCCAACTGTCCATAACCGCGGACGCGGCTATTCGAATAGTTTGACACTCTGCAGAGATTGTACACTTTCACCACAACATTCGATACATCCGTCAGGAACAAATCCTGAATTCACCATACTCAGTATGTGGATAATCAATCCTAACCTTTCAATTACACTCCCTAGTATAAGCACCTCTCCTGTGAGTTTGGCCTCCTAACCATGACCACTGTCATCTTGGGTACTGCACAGGTGGACAATCTTCACAAGGTAGCCTCAGCTCAGACCTTGGCCGTGAGGGAACTAATACTAAGGTATATAAGTTTCCAGTCAAGCCCTACCCAATATTCGGGTATTGTGGTTGTACGATAAAATTGGAATGGTATCGCATCCAGACAACCATCAGTTTTATAAAGGGCTAAGGCTCATGCCTCAACATTTTTATCACCAGAATCATCAGGGGTTTGGAAACACATGTCCAAAATATTTCAATAGAATGATCCATCATTCCAAGGTTTTCATAACCATTTTTCCACCAAGTATTCCCATCTAAAGTTGATCAAGTTTTATGCTTAGCACTAGCATCTACAGGTGGGTAGTACTAATGGGGGGTGGTAACTAGTGGAGTTTCAACTAAGTCCAACCTTATATCTTAGGCTAATATCACGGTTTCTCGCTTAGGCCAAATTTTATGCTCTTTATGCAACCTTCAGCCCAACTGTCGAGTATCTACCAAACTCTTAGGTAGACTCCTAAGTAAGCTTTGATAAAGAAATAAAGTAAGAAGCTTGCCATAAAACTAGGATTGGTTGAGCAAGTGGGTATGGTCACATACGCTTAAAACATATAGTAATCATAGCACAGGCATGGGTTTGTGGCAACAACAAGGCATTTTGCAAGTGTTAGCTTGCACATTCACTAGTAGTATTAGGCTTGCAATCAATGTCAATATAAGCTTGCATAGGTATAGTATCTTGCAAGTGTTAGCTTGCATTGGTCAACTTGGTTAGTAAAGCTTGCCTTGTGCAGAGCAGTGGTTGAAGTTCTCCTCGGCTTCCTCTTCGTAGTATCCTCCTTCCTCCTCGTATCCTTGGTCGGTACTAGCGTCTACGAATAAATACGAGGTACACAATCACCAAACAACACTTAACTACTTGCAATCATCACACACAAGGGTCCTATAGATGATCTAGTACCATCTCTAACATTACAAGGTTAAAGATTGGTTTAAGTCTTTTTATTTTTAGAAAAGTAATTTCTACTCATTGAAGAACTACTTAAGATTTCATATTCTCCAAACTAAACATGGGATCATGTTGACACATGTCATCACCACATATTGTAGTCCATGGGAATGTGATTTAAAGTGGTGTCACAATTTAATAAGGTTTTACCCTTTATTTTAATTAATTAAAGTGACTAGAAATGCTTATGAAGCATTATTTTATTCCTTGAACATTATTTCTGCAAGTAACCTATATATATTTTTATATATTCTGAAAGGTATGGTTGAATGTGATTTTTGAGAGTTGGAATCAACTCAAAAGCTTTTATGGTTTAAATTTGAAAAATGTTTGAATGCAGAAAAGCTTCTGCCGTGTTATTTTTGCTAAGGGTGATCTACAGATCCAAATGACTTGAATCCAACGGGTTTGGATTAAGCATTCACAGACCTTTCCAACAAAATTGGTTTCATCTAATTTGGTGTACTGAATCGATCTGGGTTGATTTTTGAAGTTGGGTACAGAAGTGTGTTTGAATTTAAAAAGAAAAGGTTTAATTTGAATTGCTGGGCTGCGCGGGAAATTCTAACGGGCCGGCCTGCTAAGCGCAGTGCTCCCGCGGGCTGCTTAAGTGGGTGTCCCCACTCGTCAGTGACACGGGGCTGAACGAAGCGGTATGGGGCAACGTGGTTCGTTCGATCTAGTTATAATCCAACGGCTGAGGGTCATCGTCGTCGCGAGACAGCTCCGGCGAGAACGAAACCTAGCGCGGCCAGTGAGGGGTGCTGGGGGCTCACCGGGGTACTGGCGAGGGTCGGCGAGGCGGGCGAACGACGAAGTCGATGACGGCGAACCTCCTGGTACCGGTGGCTTCTCCTGGGGCGGCTCCAATCGCTGGCTCCTTTCTTCTCCGGCAGCGGCAGGCTCCAGTGAAATTCCGGCAAGGTGGTGCTCGCCTTGCTCTGAGAATGGTGTGGCACGATCAGTGAGTAGAGGGCAGTGAGATGGTGTGAATAAATTGTGCGGGGGTGGCCTCTATTTATAGTCGAGCGAGGGGACCGTCGGGGCGCAAGGTGAGCTCGTCAGGGGCGACGTTACAGGCAGCTAATGGCATGGGCAAGGGTAGGGGACGGTGCTGTGTCTCCTGGCGATGCTCAACGACATGGTCGCGAGGCATGGGGCGGTGTGGTTTGGTCTGGAACGGGCGGTGCTCTGCGCGGCAGAGGCGGCGTCTTCGACGGCGGGCGATGGCTGTATGGCTCGGGGCGGCAAACAGGGATGTCTGGCGGTCTCCTGGGTCGGTGGTGAACGTGTGGGCGCGCGGTGAGGGCGGCGCGCGGTCTGTGGGTGATGGTCGAGGGTGGCGCTCTGGCGCACGCTCGGCATGGTCCAGGGCTTGGAAACGCTCGCAACTGGGACAGGCAGTGGCGGTGGACGGTGGGCTGCCTCCCGGACATGCTGGCTAGGCTTGCTGCTGCTCCTAGCTTGCTGTCCACATTGGGGTGACATGGTTGGCTTCGGCTGTTCACCATTAATGGCAATGGCAAGCTCACAGGGGTGCTAGTGCCTGGCTAAACTTCCTAGATGATCTACTGGATTGTGTGAGAGCTAACTAGGGAACAAGTTAGGCTCAAAACACTGCACACTATAGTGTTTGTGGTTTGGTTTGATTTGTGTCTGCAACCTGTTTCATGAAATGGCCGCATGAAATCAAGTTTTGAATTTTGAAAATATTTTTGGTGGGTTTGCTAGATTGGTTCTGGTGAGTCTGCAGATGCTTGGGTTTTGAAAGTTGAGCTTCTTTGAGTGGGTTTTGAAAAAGTGGGATCTTCCCATATGAAGAAGATTCAATTTTGAGTTGTCATTTAAACTATGCATTTGAAAGTTTCTGGATGATCACAAAGTGGGCCTTGATACTTTGTTATGAGTACATTCTAGGGGTGCAAAGATCCAGAAAAGTTTCTGTTAGGTTTTGAAAGTTTGAGGCAGCCAAAGTAGGCATGTGAGTTAAATTGGTCAAAATGACCATTAACTTAATATATTTGTTTTGACTTGTTTTTCTTTAGGAAAAGTGTGGGGAATGTTTTAGATGATGTTCTTTTCACCTAAGACACATTTTACAAGCAATGGATCACACAAACAAGGTGGTTTTTAAAGAAATTCAAAATCCATGCATACACATATACATGCATTCATGAATTGGTTTAGAAAAGTTTTTGTTAACCCCTAACTTTATGATTAGTGTTTTGATGATCTAAGTTTGATATTTTTGGGATGTTACAATTGAGTACTTGTTTTATTATATAAAACATATATCTTTTCAACTCTTCATATAATCATAACATGTATCCCATCCCAATATATAGCAGGGCTAAGCATACTACAACTACAATGTTTCCACTAAGGAATATATAAGGGTATCCTATTAGGATTTAGCATAGCATAAAATATAGTAATCCTTATCATGCATGTTACAAAAATCCACTAAGTGTAATGAAAATAGTAGGACTTGGATGATAGTGTCAGTTGCCTTTTTAGTAGAGAATGATGGTTCCCTTCTTGATCTTGCAAATATCACACTCTTCTAACTTCACTACAATTCAATCAAGCAAACATATAATCAACTAGCATTCTAACCAATTTATCACACATAAAATAATAGAAACAAGGACATGCATGCAAGCATGCAAAAGATAGTTTTACTTGCAAAAGTGATTTCTACTAGGCTCTAAACATTATAAAGTTCAAAAGTGGTCATTTACTAAAGTGGTAAAACCATTTGCAAAAGGTTTTATCTATAAACCATTTTTAAATCAAATCAATATTTTATGTGGTTGAAAATGCTTTTAGCAAAGCAATATTCTTTAAAGAGTTCACCAAATATATTTTAATTCTCAAAACTTGGTGTTTAGGGTCAGAAGGTTTGAATTAAATCATTTCCCAAAGGTTTTACTCAAAAATCATTTCTAAATCATAATCAATATATTTACTTGACTAGAAATGTGCTAATTCAAATATTTATTCCTATACTTCACAAAATACATTTTTAAATCCAAAAGTTGGTTCCTATGTTCAGTAGGTTCACAACAAACCATTTTGCAAAGATTTCATATTAAAAATGTATCTAGAACAATTTTTATATTCAAAATAAGCCTACACAAGTTTCTGCAAATTCAACCAATTTTCCAGAAGCAAAACATTAAACAAAGTGCATGGTTGCAAAGTACTTGTTCTACTGATTCCATTGATATAAAATTTGCAAAATTTGGACGTGTAGAATTAAAGTTATGAATTTTACAAGTTTGCAAATCAATTAGAACATTTTCTAGTTTTTATTCAAACAGCCTAGCCACGTGGCGTGATATAACTGGACGGTACCGCTTCGGGTGGATCGAGATCTCTGGACCGTAGGATCTTATTTAGATTGCACGGCACAGATTGAGTGATACCCCTTCGATTACGTTCTATCGTATCCGCTGGATGATGATCTAACGGCTACGGCGCTATGACCAGGAACTGGCGGCGCTGCGTGGCGGCGAACGGCGGTGCATGCTCAGACGGTGGCGTCGTGGCGATTATAGGAAGAAAGGAAGACATAGGAGGGGTTCACAGTGTTCGCAGGGTCTTGGTGAAGCTCGAGTTGGCGTTGGCTTGGCGAGGGGCGCACCGGAGAGGCGACGATTGCTCGCCGGAGTATGCAGTGGCGTCGGGCGGCTCTGTATGACGACGGGGGCAAGGTTGCAGTTCACCCTAAGGCAAGTGGAGCACATGGTTAGATGCGTGCGAGTGCGTAGATTATAGGAGCGTCAACGGAGAGGCTCGGGGCGGTCTGCTCTTACCAGGGGAGTTCGCCGGAGCCAAGGCAGACGGCAGCGGTGCTCATGTGAGGACGAAGCCGACGCTACGGGACACGCACGGGCGAGTTCGAGGTACTGGCAGGTGTGCCTGGAGGTGGAGAACAAGCTCGTGTGCAGTGGGAGGTGAGGGGCGGCTGTGGTTCGCCGGAATTGGCCGGGAGAGCCGTCGGAGACAGAGGTGGTTGAGCTCAAAATCGGAGCAGCCTAGGGGCAGAGGGGAGGCGCCGTTTGGGGGGAAAGAGAGAGGGGGCATGGGCGCTTATCTATGCGTGATCACAGCGAAGATTTACTCAGCCAATTACGCGTATTGACGCCGGCAATAACTCGGCAGCAACGGCTCTGGGACGTGGTCGCGGGGTTCAAGACGACTGCGTGGCTAGTGGGGTCCGTCTGTCGGCGAGAGTGAGGGAGGGAAGGATGGGGCCACTTGTCTGCGTCTCTACGGGTCCTTTTCCGAGTGAGAAACGTTTCGCTGAGAGGGGGAGAGTTGGGCTGCGAGTTGGGCTGCTGGGCCTGTTTGCTGGGCTGGGTTTGATTCACTTTTTTTATACAGGAAGCTTTTTCTTTTTCCATTTGGAATTTCTGTTTTGATTTTATTCAAACAATTCAAACACCCAAATGAATTCAAACCTTTGCCAAACTTTGTGTAGATTTTAATTCTGTTTAACAAAAAAAATCAAAGTCCAAAGCAAAATAATTTTTATACTTTTTAGGATCCATTAATAATTAAATAAATAGACCCTAGTCTTTAATTCAAATAGGATTTAATTTATTTAAAAACTCTATTTGAAATCTAAATAATATCAAAACCATTTCAGTAGGTTTTATTTGAAAATACAAAACACTTGAAAATCTTATTTAAAATAAATTAACAAGTTTTAGTGTTTATTTAAAATGGAAAAGCCTTTACTTTAATAAAATTGGATAATAATAAATCCTCATTATTTTATTTAAATAAACCTTTATCAAATAGAAATATTTTATTTCCAAATCTTGGCCAAGATTTAATTTGGCTCTACAAAATAACCTTATTTATAATTCTACCTTTTCTTTTGAAAACCAAATCTTTTTATTAAAAGATCTAAAAATAGTACTATCATAACTTTATTTATCATTTGTTTATCTTTTTAAATCCCTTTTAGGATTTTATTTGATCAAAATAGGTTTTGATGATTCCAATTGGAATCAAAAAGTTTCTTCTCACCCTAAATTTCAACAAAATTTTATTTTGTTTATTTATTTTTCACATTTCAAAATTTGGAAAATTTTGGGATGTGACATACAAGTTCCAACAAATGAATTGAAAACAACAAATGAGTCCAAATGGAAGCAACAAGATGTTATGATATGAGCAAAAGAGTGTTTTAAATAACAAATAGAGAAGCTCCCCAAGATTTGTGCATAATTCAAAATAAATGCATTAGAATACATGTTGCACAAATATGGAATCCTCGCTCCCCCATAAGCATTTAAAACACAATAAATGAAAGATCAAATAAATGCTTAAATAAAATAGAGAAGCTCTCCAAGATTTGTGCACACTTTAGAATCGTTGTATTTCAATACAAAAATGCACAAATATGGAATCCTCACTCCTCCATAAACATTTAAGGCACAATAAATGAGAAAGAACACATATGAGCATTATTAAATGTATTAGATGAGCTCCCCAAAGATAATGCACCAATTATGATAATTGCATTTGGGAACAAGGTGCATAATCATGGAATCCTCACTCATCCAAGTTCATTTAATAATACAAGGAATGAGAGAATAAATATGAGTGCCCAAAGATGCAAACAAGAGGAACAAGCACTCATAGGCAATTAAATTTGGAAGCCATCAAAGAATCAAAAGGAATAGAAAGGTGGTCTCCAAGGATTAAAAATCAACTAAAATTATCTTCTCATATGTGTATATGTCTCTGAGTGGAAAACATCACAAAGACATATGCCAAAAAAGAAATATGCACACATAAAGAATATATACAAGAAGGCATATGAAAAGTATAATGAAGTCATAACATATATCAATTAGATTTTTGCTTCAAAGCATGGCCAAGGGCTCAAATATATCTTATTGTACATTAATGAACTTCAAACACCAACACACTACATATATTACAACTATCACCAAGGGAAAAGGAGAAAGTTGGGATATATGAAGAAAGGCAACATGTATCACGAGAAAGAATATACTAGCAAATTCTCACTATTGCACATGAGAGAGGTTGAGGAAAGGATAGGCAATAAAATTGCTAGATTGACATATTTGGGATTGGAGGATCATATGCATGATTTTGTATAGTCCCAATTATATGCATTCATCTCAACTTATACACCATACAATAGAGAGTTCTCTTAATACCACGGCTAGAGATACAACAATAAATATAATAACAAAAATTCATGCCAAGATGAAACCTACAAAAGGTTGGAAGCAAGATAAATATGCATGAGCAAGAGATACTTGTTACCGAGATATAATTGGTAGGATGTAGAGGATATGAATTCGTTGATCATCCTATAGTTTGCCTCCAATTTTCATGTATGCATCATTTCTTCAAAATTGAGAGACAAGCATCCAATCTATTTCCAATGTACCTAAGACACATTTTAAGTACAAAATGGTCCCCAAACATATTGGGTCCAAAGTAGTTCGTGCAACTACAATACATAGGAGAGACTCCACATAATTATGTGCATATTGATATGAAATTGAATTTCATGCACAACTTAGCCGATGGGATTTGGTGGAGTTTCCCCTATATATTGCATCAAAGAAAGCAAGCATGCCATAATATAAACATATGGTAAATATGCATGCATAGAGTTTTTAAGAACCAAAAAGGAGATACAATTTGAACAAAAACACCAAGTAAATCAAGATTGCACACACAAGAGTGTGACATGACAAACGATGTCCAAACTGTATCAAAGAAACTATTCAACACATGAAAGATCAAAAGTTCAACAAATGAACTAGGCTAAAACCAAAAGAGCAAAAGATAGATAGAAATAAAAATACTCAAGGATTTATCTCATTCTAAAATGGTCAAATCATGAAACAAGGAATGAGACAAAACCAACTCCCAAAAATAGCAAGGTTCCAATCAAGAAACCAAACTCACCAAACTTCTCATGATGGCACAAAATGCCAAAACGAAAAGATTGAGGTTCCAAGCACATAAAACCCGATATGGATCAAATAAAGAAGCATGATGTAGAGGTCCCAACCTTTAATAAGGTAGAGATCCCTGTGTTTACAATGCTAGTCCCTGGATCCATATCTAGCATCCACAGTTAAGATGTAATATCAAGAAACAAAGGTCATAATATAACTTTATAACCAGGAATAACAAAATTTTATTACATCTTACATAGCTCATTTGGCTATTACATTACATTGCAGCAGAATATCTGTAAGCATGGGGTCCTTCATCTTCAAAGTGCCACAGGCAGACATGTTGGTTGTAGACTTGTAATCCTAATCAATCAACTTCACTAATATCAAACAAACCTGCAACATAACAAGTTACAGCCACAAGGGTCAATACATTTGAATTGTATTGGCAAGTTTCACTACTATGTTGAATATAAGTGGATCCTATCATTACATGCATATTTGGCTATGTAGGGTTTTAGGCTCATTTGCAGAAAGCAATAATTTATCCTATCTTTTCAAAACAGTTTTGATCTTTTGTCAAATCTTTCTGAACTCCTTGGTAAATCCCCAAGTACTTCAAGTTTTTATCAAAATATCTTGAGCTCCTTGGTACACTCCAAGTACTTCAAGTTTTTATAAAAATCTCTTGAGCTCCTTGGTACACCCCAAGTACTTCAAGTTTTTATCAAAATTTCTTGAGCTCCTTGGTACACCCCAAGTGCTTCAAGCCTTTTGTCGTTACTTTAAAGTTTTTCTTTTAGAAATTGGAATGTCGAGATTTCCCATAGCTTCAAGCTTTAGTTGCTCAGTATTGTCCATAACCGGGGACACGGCTAAGTACTTAGAATTTTATCTTCTGCAGAAGTTGTACACTTTACCCACATGACACAATCTCATCTTGTTGCCACCAGTGGCCGCTGGATAAGTACTCACCAAGATGGAGTACTGGCAGATTGAGAATGTGACGAAGTCTTTCCATAGGGTCCTCCAATACACAATGCTAGCTTGTCTTTAGGCACCAATGTAGTGTTCCTAGTTCCCTCATTTCCAGTTAACCTGAAGACCAATGCATGGGTCTTCCCAATCTGGTTGACTAAGCCAGAGCCATATTAGCATGTGGCTGTACACGGAAGCCACTGTTGGAGAAACATGTTCAATCTCTAAGTCCCTGGGTGGTTTTCATCTGGTGCACAACAAAAAGAGATTGCCATATAAACATGGTTCCTCTTGTTGCCACCTTGTCCAAAACTTGAGTATCCTTGTCCACCCAGGTGGTTCATTGAGTACTTGTTTTATTATATAAAATATAAGTCTTTTCTCAACTTCATAAAATCTCAACATGTATCTCTTCTCAAAATATTTAGCAAGGCTAAGCATTTTACAACTACATTGTTTTCATCAAAGGAATATATAAGGGTATCCTATTAGGATTTAACATAGCATATAGTATAGAAATTATTTTCATGCATGTTTCAAAATCCACTAAGTATAATGAAAATAGTAGGACTTGGATGATAGTGTCACTTGCCTTTTTGGTAGAGAATGTTGGTTCACTTCTTGATCTTGCTAATATCACACTCTTCTAACTTCACTACAAGTCAATCAAGCAAACACAAATTCAACTAGCATTCCAAAACAATATTTAATCAAATAATTCACACATAAAATCATAGAAACAAAGTCATGCATGCAAGCATGCAAAAGATAGTTTTATTTGCAAAGGGGGTTTCTACTAGGCTCTAAACATTGTAAGGTTCAAAGTGGTCATTTTCTAATGTGGCCAAACCATTTGCAAAAAGAGTTTTATCAATAGACCATTTTTAAATCAAATCATTATTTCATGTGGCGAAAATGCTTTTGGCAAAGCAACAATTTTATAATGTTCACCAAGTAAGTTGTTAATTCACAAAACTTGGTGTTTAGGGTCAGTAGGTTTGATTTAAAACAATTTCCCAAAGTTTTTACTCCAAAATCATTTTCATAGCAAAATCAATATTTTTATTTGACTAGAGATGGGCTAATTCAATTAATCCATCCTAATCTTTTCAAAATACATTTTTAAATCCACAAGTTGGTTCCTAAGGTCAGTAGATTCACCACAAACCAATTTGCAAAGATTTCATCCTCAAAAACATTTTGGAATAATTTTTATAACCTAAACAAGCATACAAATGTTTCTGCAAAAACAAACATTTTACCAGAAGCTTTTTACTAAAAAATTGCATGGTTGGCTAGGGCTTGTTCCACTGATTCCATTGATATAAAGTTTGCAAAAAGTTACAAGGTTTACAAATTTGTATCTAAATCAGATTCAAAATTTGTTTTAAACAGAACTAGTGCCACGCGGCGCAATACTATTTGGCGGTACCGGTTCGCACGGATCGGCCTCTATGAGGCGTTGGATCTAAACAGATCGCGTGGCTCAGACGTGCTCGTACCCTTTCGCTCAGGTTCTAATCTTAGCCATAGGATCAAGATCTAACGGTGTAAATTTGATTGACCAAACTCGAGCGGCGCTGACGGCGGTGAGCGGCGGCGCACGGTCGGACGATGTGCTATCGGTGGTTACAGGAAGCAAGGATGACAAAGAAGGGTCTCACCATGTTCGCGAGGTCGAGATGAAGCTCGAGGTGGTGCTGGTCTGGCGAGGGGCGCACTTGAGTAGGAGTAATCGCTCGCTGGAGACGTCGTCGGCGTCAGACGGCTCTGCTCGTTGTCGGGGCAACGTTGCAGTCCACCCTAAGACAAGATAGGAGTAGGGTTAGATGCGGGCGAGTGTGGGATTCACGTGAGCGTGATCGAGAGGGATCGGGCGGTTGGGTGCTTACCAGGAAACTTCGCCGGAGTAAGAAGCAGACGCGGCGGCGGTGGTCGTCGTCGTTGCCGAGCCTGCAGAGCACGCGCGGTTGAGCTGGCGACACGGGAAGGTGCGCCTGGGTCTGGGGAATGAGCCCGTGTGCTCGGGGAGTCAAGGGGTGGCGCGGGGTCGCCGGAATTGTTCGCGGGACTCGCCGGAGGCAGTGGCGATGCGAGGCGAAATAGTCGCAGCCTGGAGGCAGTGGGAGAGAGCTGTCTGGGGGGAAAGAGAGGTAAGACGCGGGCGGTTAAATGGGCATGGTCGCGGGGTGGAGTAACGGCCGCTGTTAATGTGAATTGATCGCCGGAGTAATGGCAGCAACGGTCAGGGCGACGTGATCAAGGGGAAGACGATGAACAGGAGGGGTGGGGTCCGCTTGGCAGCGTGAGAGAGAAGTGGGGAGTTGGGTCCACCGGTCAGCGTCTCTGTGAGTCAGTTAGTAGGTGCGAATCGTTTTCTGCGGGGAGAGAGGGAGTGGGCTGGTTGGGCCTTGTTGGGCTGGACAGTTGGGCTGCGTCCGTTTCTATATTTTTTTCTTTCTGATTTTTTTTTCTTTTTCTAATTTGATTTTCTGTTTTGAAATTCAATCCACAATTCAAACATTCAAATCAATTCAAAACTCTCCCAAACTTTGCCTTGAGTTTTGGTTCTGTTTAACAACACAAAACCAAGTCCTAAAAATAAAATAACATTTTTATTTTAGGGTCCATTAATAATTAAATAGAATGGACCTTAGTTATTAAATCAAATAGGATTTGATTTATTATTTAAAATTTCCATTTGAAATCCAAATAATATCAAAACCAAATCAGTAGGTTTAATTTGAAAATATAGAATACTTGGAAAACTTGTTTAAAATAAATAAATAAGTTTTGATGTTTTAGTTAAAATGGTAAAACCTTTGTTTTAATAAAATTGGATATTAATAAATCCTCATTATTTTATTTAAATAAACTTTTACTCTTTTAATCAAAGCAAAACTTTTTATTTCAAAAGCTTGGCCAAGGCTTAATTTGGCTCTATAAAATAATCCTTATTTATATTTCTACCTTTTCATTTGAAAACCAAATATTTTATTTAAAGATCAAAAAAATAGTAATCCAAATATTTTTAACTTTATTAATTGTTTTATCTTTTCAAATCCTTTAGGTTTTGTTTGATCAAATAGGTTTGAAGGTTTCCAATTGGATTCAAAAAGTTTCTTCTCACCCTGAAAATCAACAAAGTTTTATTTTATTCATTTATTTTTCACATTACAAGATTTGGAAAATCTTGGGATATGACAGGCTACCACCCTTGAAATAAATCTCGTCCCGAGATTTGGGAAGGCTAGGGTTACAAGTATGCTCAAAGCATCTAGGGTACTACCACCCTTAAAAAATTTCCCACTAAATTACATCTTGGTTTGCTTGGGATCTTGGGGAAACTTCTCTGGGCAAACATCTGCATAGTGTCCTTTGTTTCCACACTTGACACATGTGACAAGGCTGAGATCCTTCATAGGCTTGTTTATCTTGTGCTTCATCTTTTCTGGACAGTTGCTTGCATAATGTCCTGGTTCCTTGCAATTGAAACATGTGATAAGTTTGAGTTCTTCACGTGTCTCTTGTGGACAAGTTGCTGCATAGTGGCCTAGCTCTTTGCAATTGTTGCACCATACTTGACCAATCTCCTTATACTTTTGTTTCTCTGGACATTCACTGGAATAGTGTCCCATTTCTTTACAATGATGACATTGCACATGGCTTTTGTCCTTCTTTTTCTTGGGTTTCTCCAAAGCTAGGAGTGCATCTAGTTCATGGTGTTCATATGTTATCTTATAGGTAGGAATGTCTACTTGTTTCTTGGACCTTCTATTGCTCCTTGGATAATTCATATGCCTCTTCTTTGGTCCTTTAAACTAGGTTGTATTGCATGGAGGTATAAGTGGAGCTTTTCCTTTGTCCTCATTCTTCTTGGTAGATTTGGATCCCTCTTGATGGTTTGCAATCATTTGTTGCACCCACCTTGTTTCCTTTGTTCAATATGGAATAGATGGGGCATTGGATAGGGACATGATTGTTTCCTTCACATAGGTAACAAGTAGCTTGAGAGGTGGGACATTGGCCTACTGGATGTTTCTCTTCACAGTTAGGGCATTGATCTCCATGCTCCTTGGAAGTGTGATCCTTGTCTCCACAAATATTGCAAGCTTTGGTACCTTTTAGAATAACATCCTTGTCTCCTTTGGAGAAGTTGCTTTCCATGTTGAGCATTTTGTCTGTCACCTTATGCAACATTTGGGCTTGGTCTTCCAAAAACTTTTGCAGGGTTGGATCTTCCCCACTGGTGTTGGCTATGAATTGAGCTGTCATTTGGTTCAACTGGTTTTGGGTTGCTATGAGTTTTCTCATGCTGTCCTCTTGGTTGTTGTTGTTGTCATCAACCTTGATGTTGGAGTCTCTTGGAGTAGTCATCTGTTTGGGTTGAATTGAGATTATAATAGGCAAGATATTTCTAAGGAAATAATTCTAATCACACACTTCACAATTCACACAAACAAGGTGCAAGCAATCACAAACAAACATTTCACTCAAACAATGAAGTCCAAGCATATCTTTTGGCAACAAAATATTTTTCTTACACCACATAGGTTGGTGTGTTTGACTTAACTAAATTATGGTGGTCCATCTGTATGGTTCACTTGTGATATTTCCATCCTTCTTTGTTGATTCCTTCTGGCATGTGATCATGGTTTCCTTGGAAAAACTCTTGGTCACAAAACTTCAAAGGTGATGTAGGCTTCTTCTAACTTGTGTTTCCTTAGTCTCCAAATCTTGAGCAAGATTTCCTTGTCTCACTTGTCCTTAGTGACATCCAAGATTGAAGTCCTTGGTGAAAATGCTGAAGATGTTGAAGTCATTAGAGTAGAAGATGTTGAAGTCATTAGAGTTGAAGAAGGCCTTTGCACATGGTGAAGTCTTTGGCCATGGGGTAGGTTTTTCCATCAAGTTGAAAATAGAAGAGATGTAGAGTTGATACCAAAATGGTTGAGGAAAGAGTTTACAAGATTGTTTGTAAATAATTTTTGGAACAAATACAACTCCTATTTTTCTAAGGGGTTTTTGTCCAATCCTAGGTTTACAAATCCTACAGGCAACACAATGCTCTGATACCATCTGTAGAGGTCCCAACCTTTAATAAGGTAGAGATCCATGTGTTTACAATGCTAGTCCCTGGATCAATAGCTAGCATCCACAGTTAAGATGTAATATCAAGAAACAAAGGTCATAATATAACTTTATAACCAGGAATAACATAATTTTATTACATCTTACATAGCTCATTTGGCTATTACATTACATTGCAGCAGAATATCTGTAAGCATGGGGTCCTTCATCTTCAAAGTGCCACAGGCAGACATGTTGGTTGTAGACTTGTAATCCTAATCAATTAACTTCACTAATATCAAACAAAACTGTAACATAACAAGTTACAGCCACAAGGGTCGATACATTTGAATTTTATTGGCAAGTTTCACTACTATGTTGAATATAAGTGGATCCTATCATTACATGCATATTTGGCTATGTAGGGTTTTAGGCACATTTGTAGAAAGCAATAATTTATCCTATCTTTTCAAAACAGTTTTGATCTTTTGTCAAATCTTTCTGAACTCCTTGGTAAATCCCCAAGTACTTCATGTTTTTATCAAAATCTCTTGAGCTCCTTGGTACACTCCAAGTACTTCAAGTTTTTATCAAAATCTCTTGAGCTCCTTGGTACACCCCAAGTACTTCAAGTTTTTATCAAAATTTCTTGAGCTCCTTGGTACACCCCAAGTGCTTCAAGCCTTTTGTCGTTACTTTAAAGTTTTTCTTTTAGAAATTGGAATGTCGAGATTTCCCATAGATTCAAGCTTTAGTTGCTCAGTATTGTCCATAACCGGGGACACGGCTAAGTACTTAGAATTTTATCTTCTGCAGAAGTTGTACACTTTACCCACATGACACAATCTCATCTTGTTGCCACCAGTGGCCGCTGGATAAGTAATCACCAAGATGGAGTACTGGCAGATTGAGAATGTGACGAAGTCTTTCCATAGGGTCCTCCAATACACAATGCTAGCTTGTCTTCAGGCACCAATGTAGGGTTCCTAGTTCCCTCATTTCCAATTAACCTGAAGACCAATGCATGGGTCTTCCCAATGTAGTTGACTAAGCCAGAGCCATATTAGCATGTGGCTGTACACGGAAGCCACTGTTGGAGAAACATGTTCAATCTCTAAGTCCCTGGGTGGTTTTCATCTGGTGCACAACAAAAAGAGATTGCCATATAAACATGGTTCCTCTTGTTGCCACCTTGTCCAAAACTTGAGTATCCTTGTCCACCCAGGTGGTTCATTGAGTACTTGTTTTATTATATAAAACATAAGTCTTTTCTCAACTTCATAAAATCTCAACATGTATCTCTTCTCAAAATATTTAGTAAGGCTAAGAATTTTACAACTACATTGTTTTCATCTAAGGAATATATAAGGGTATCCTATTAGGATTTAACATAGCATATAGTATAGAAATTCTTTTCATGCATGTTTCAAAATCCACTAAGTATAATGAAAATAGTAGGACTTGGATGATAGTGTCACTTGCCTTTTTGGTAGAGAATGTTGGTTCACTTCTTGATCTTGCTAATATCACACTCTTCTAACTTCACTACAAGTCAATCAAGCAAACACAAATTCAACTAGCATTCCAAAACAATATTTAATCAAATAATTCACACATAAAATCATAGAAACAAAGTCATGCATGCAAGCATGCAAAAGATAGTTTTATTTGCAAAGGGGGTTTATACTAGGCTCTAAACATTGTAAGGTTCAAAGTGGTCATTTTCTAATGTTGCAAAACCATTTGCAAAAAGGGTTTTATCAATAGACCATTTTTAAATCAAATCATTATTTCATGTGGTGAAAATGCTTTTGGCAAAGCAACAATTTTATAATGTTCACCAAGTAAGTTGTTAATTCACAAAACTTGGTGTTTAGGATCAGTAGGTTTGATTTAAAACAATTTCCCAAAGTGTTTACTCCAAAATCATTTTCATAGCAAAATCAATATTTTTATTTGACTAGAAATGGGCTAATTCAATTAATCCATCCTAATCTTTTCAAAATACATTTTTAAATCCACAAGTTGGTTCCTAAGGTCAGTAGATTCACCACAAACCAATTTGCAAAGATTTCATCCTCAAAAACATTTTGGAATAATTTTTATAACCTAAACAAGCATACAAATGTTTCTGCAAAAACAAAGATTTTACCAGAAGCTTTTTACTAAACAAATTGCATGGTTGGCTAGGGCTTGTTCCACTGATTCCATTGATATAAAGTTTGCAAATTTTGGACGTGTGGATCAAAAGTTACAAGGTTTACAAATTTGCATCTAAATCAGATTCAAAATTTGTTTTAAACAGAACTAGGGCCACGCGGTGCAATACTATTGGGCGGTACCGGTTCGCACGGATCGGCCTCTGTGAGGCGTTGGATCTAAACAGATCGCGCGGCTCAGACGTGCTCGTACCCTTTCGCTCAGGTTCTAATCTTAGCCATAGGATCAAGATCTAACAGTGTAAATTTGATTGACCAAACTCGAGCGGCGCTGACGGCGGTGAGCGGCGGCGCACAGTCCGACGATGTGCTATCGGCGGTTATAGGAAGCAAGGATGACAGAGAAGGGTCTCACCGTGTTCGCGAGGTCGAGATGAAGCTCGAGGTGGTGCTGGTCTGGCGAGGGGCGCACTTGAGTAGGAGTAATCGCTCGCCGGAGACGTCGTCGGCGTCAGACGGCTCTGCTCGTTGTCGGGGCGACATTGCAGTCCACCCTAAGACAAGATAGGGGCAGGGTTAGATGCGGGCGAGTGTGGGATTCACGTGAGCGTGATCGAGAGGGCTCGGGGCGGTTGGGTGCTTACCAGGAAACTTCGCCGGAGTAAGAAGCAGACACGGCAGCGGTGGTCGTCGTCGTTGCCGAGCCTGCAGAGCACGCGCGGTTGAGCTGGCGACACGGGAAGGTGCGCCTGGGTCTGGGGAATGAGCCCGTGTGCTCGGGGAGGCAAGGGGTGGCGCGGGGTCGCCGGAATTGTTCGCGGGACTCGCCGGAGGCAGTGGCGATGCGAGGCGAAATAGTCGCAGCCTGGAGGCAGTGGGAGAGAGCTGTCTGGGGGAAAGAGAGGTAAGACGCGGGCGGTTAAATGGGCGTGGTCGCGGGGTGGAGTAACGGCCGTTGTTAACGTGAATTGATCGCCGGAGTAATGGCATCAACGGTCAGGGCGACGTGATCAAGGGGAAGACGATGAACAGGAGGGGTGGGGTCCGCTTGGCAGCGTGAGAGAGAAGTGGGGAGTTGGGTCCACCGGTCAGCGTCTCTGTGAGTCAGTTAGTAGGTGTGAATCGTTTTCTGCGGGGAGAGAGGGAGTGGGATGGTTGGGCCTTGTTGGGCTAGACAGTTGGGCTGGGTCCGTTTCTATATTTTTTTTCTTTCTCATTGTTTTTTTTTCTTTTTCTAATTTGATTTTCTATTTTGAAATTCAATCCACAATTCAAACATTCAAATCAATTCTAAACTCTCCCAACCTTTGCCTTGAGTTTTGGTTCTGTTTAACAACACAAAACCAAGTCCTAAAAATAAAATAACATTTTTATTTTAGGGTCCATTAATAATTAAATAGAATGGACCTTAGTTATTAAATCAAATAGGATTTGATTTATTATTTAAAATTTCCATTTGAAATCCAAATAATATCAAAACCAAATCAGTAGGTTTAATTTGAAAATATAGAATACTTGGAAAACTTGTTTAAAATAAATAAATAAGTTTTGATGTTTTAGTTAAAATGGTAAAACCTTTGTTTTAATAAAATTGGATATTAATAAATCCTCATTATTTTATTTAAATAAACTTTTACTCTTTTAATCAAAGCAAAACTTTTTATTTCAAAAGCTTGGCCAAGGTTTAATTTGGCTCTATAAAATAATCCTTATTTATATTTCTACCTTTTCATTTGAAAACCAAATCTTTTATTTAAAGATCAAAAAATAGTAATCCAAATATTTTTAACTTTATTAATTGTTTTATCTTTTCAAATCCTTTAGGTTTTGTTTGATCAAATAGGTTTGAAGGTTTCCAATTGGATTCAAAAAGTTTCTTCTCACCCTGAAAATCAACAAAGTTTTATTTTATTCATTTATTTTTCACATTACAAGATTTGGAAAATCTTGGGATATGACACATGAATATGAGTGTTCTAAATAATATAGGAGAGCTCCCCAATGGATAGTGCATTATGTAGGATTTTCCTTTAGAATGCAAAATTCACACAAATGGGATCATCACTACTACCTACATTAAATAAAACACAAGAGGATACCAATGAAGTAAGAAGATTCAAAAGTGGCAAGGAAGGCATGGGAGCACAAGAAACATTTACTTGGACAAAGATAGGACAAGATTAAGCGAAGGGCCAAAATGAATATGATCAATAAATTCTACCATAAATTGGGTACTCATTGTCCAAGGACAAGAAATATTGGTAATACTTTTCCCAAGGTAGCTTGCCTGGATATCCAAGATCATAGTCACAACAAGAAGCATATAACAAAATATAAGAATTAAGCATGATACTTCGAACAAGATTCTTGGTAGCTTCCAATAGTCACACAATCATTGGGATTAGAGTAATTTGAAGAAAATGGTTTCCAAGAGAATATATATATCTAAATATGATGAAACACATACCAAGAAACACTCTCAGATACAAGATCCAAAATATGAGCAATAAAGGCATTCAAGCAAATTGGAACTTGTATGAGCACATATGTCACATAGGAGCTAGATAATTATCAATATCAATTCTAAGTGACACCACCTCGAATATTCACATTTTCTAGGATTGTAATATGCATTAAGCATATGACTCCCCCATAATGTGATACTACCATAAAACCAACACGAGGCAAAAGGATACAAATAGAGATAATTAATGGACATTATAAAACTTAAATTTCTCATGAGAATTGTACCACATAGAGACTAGACAATAATCCAATATAAATACTAGGTGGTATTCCTCATGTACACACAATTTTAGGATTGTGGAATGCCCAAGCATAACACTCCCCCAAAATGGGATAATCCATTAATCTCTCACAAGAGCCAAATAAGATATCAAATATAATGAATTAAGGCTCCAATACAAGAAACACACATACATGGTGTGCCACCTAATCATATACAAATATACTTGATACCTCAAGATAATTAAGTGGAAAGCACAACATGTACAAAAGCATGGAAGATACAAAACCAACACATGCACAAGGGGGCGAGTAACTTTCAATGTAAAGAGTTCAACAAATGTTACCGCAAGGAGGAACATTGGATATATAATATAAGCATGATAATCCAAAAGGCTTGGCTTGACAATAATAGTTGATGAAGATCCCTCAATTCTTCATAATATAGCCAAGTCTCCAATGCACTCCAACTAACACCTATTGATCAAGTTTTGGCTTGTTAGTCCCCAACCAAGTTGGGTCCTAAGAGGTTAGTCACAATAGGCTTGGCAACCCAAATGGTTCTTTTCTTGAAACCACATTGAGCACCAACAAATTTTGCAAACACATTGCCAACCTCATCCTTACAAAGATAATAAGCATCATCGATAATGATAGGGTTGGATGAGGAGATACCAATATTGCATGAGGAAGAAATGTGCCCTTTCTTACAGCATATGTAGCAAGTTCTACTCTTGCCATATTTCTTCTTAGGTGAAGCCACAACTCGAGGAAGAGCTTGAGTAGTCCTCTTAGGAAGAGGCCCATTAATGACTTGAGGTGGAGCTTGAGGCCGCTTCCCTTGTTGCTTCACACTAAGAGGCTTTTTCTTCAATGGGCAAGATCTAACATGGTTTCCTTCTTCCTTGCACTTGAAGCAAACAATGTTGTCTTGATTCTTGATCTTGGCAATTCTTCTTGTTGTCCTTGTTCTTCAACTTGATAGTGTACTTGTTCTTGACATTGGAGTTGAATCCAAGCCCACTCTTGTCATTGGGGGATTTTTTCAAACTCAAGATGTTGCGACCTTTCCTTGATGACCCTTTTTCAAGTCATTCTTCAAAGAAGTGACTTAAACCTTGAGCTTGTTGATTTCCTCTACATGGTTAGTTTCAACAAAAACACTAGAGGAAGTATATGCTACATTGTTAGAGCAACAAGGCACGGAATGTAATTCATCACGAGATATAGCATGGTTGTGAGAGGATTAATTACAAGGACTAGCACATGGAAATATAACATTTGGAGTAGATATAGTGCTAATGTCCACATGAGGCCCACTAGATGTTACCTTTGACACGATGGCCTCATGAGCTAACTTTAGCCTACCATGGGAGACTAGAAGATCCTCATGCGAGCTCGAGCTTAACATGACTTTCTTCTAATTTCCCATAGTTGCTAGTTAGCAAAGCAAGTTGAGACTTTAGCTCCTCCTTCGAAATATATGCTTCACAATAAATGGAGTTAGTAGCACAAGCATCATCATTGTTAGCAAGAGGTGAAGGCAACTTGGTAAGCTCTTTTGAATATGAAGCTTTAAGTTGCTCATGTGACTCGGTGAGTTTGATGAGCTCACCCTTAACGACCCGAGAGCCATTTTCGAGGTGCTTAAAATCCTCAACAAGTTTAGCATAAGAAACTTCAAGTTCATCATTTTTAATCTTGAAGGAGTTAGCCACCGCAAGTTCTCTATCATGGTATTCCTTTACTCTAGATAATTCTAGAGTAAAAGTCTCCTCAAGAGATTCTTTGGTGGTTTGTTCTTCTTCAAGGGAGTCCTTTAGTTGAGCAAGTTCATTAGCATACTCACGCTCACGCGCAAACTGTACATCAATTAAGTTTTCTTGCTCCTCAATAAGATCATTGCCTTCTATGGTATAATTCAAGATTTCAATAAAGTTGGAGGAAGCAATTTTGTGTTTGAAGAGAGCACTATAGACAACCTCTCCCATTTTCTTAATAGAGGTAATATCATACTTACCTCGATAATCATCACTATCATTCTCAACCTCATCATCATCATCATGAGATACAATGGGATCCAAAGAGGTTACCTTTGTTCCCTTATCCATAAGGCATATGTGAGAACCGGAGGAAGGTGATGATGAGATTGCACTTGTAGCTCTATTCAAGACCTTGTCTTGGCCCATAGAATCTTCATATTCCTCTACATGGTTAGAAACACAAGCACTAGAGGAAATAGAGGCATTTTTATCATGGGACAAGACAACATAAGCATATCACCATGAGATTTATTCAAGCCATTACTACATGATATGCAAGGACTATCAACACTAGCATGTAAGGAGTTGTGAGTGCTAGAAGTGTTAAGGTCCGAAGATAGATCATTTCAACTAGATAGGGATGAAGGATTACACATAGTAAGCACACTATCCACATTGCAATTTCTATCACCACTCACCGTATCATTACCTAATGAAACATCACATGTTGGTGAGGTGGTAGACGATGAGAACTCATCTCGACCGGAAGTGGAAGCAACACAATCATCCTAAATAATGTTGGACTTGCTATATTTATCTTGAAGCTTGGTCCATATCTCACGAGCGCTTGAATAAGGCATGATAGAATAAAGAACTACACTGCTCACAACATGCAAAATAATTTTAGTATCTAGAGCATCTATATGAGAGTTCAACTTCTCCTCTAAAGATTCGTTTTGGGTATCCACAGGAGAATAGAAACCCACATATAGATATCCCTCGATAATTGGGTGAATTTCCCGAAATAAATTAAGCATGCGAATTTTCCGAGCATCATAATTTGTGCCATCGAATGTGAGCGTGTCCTTGTGCACTAATCCACTAGCCGACATCTTTACTCTCAAGGCGGTGAAGCCTAAAATGAGAGACCGGGCTCTTATACCAATTGAAAGGATACAGATGTCGCCTAGAGGGAGGGTGAATAGGCGATTAAAACTTTTCCGAGAGTGGCTCGACAAAGGCGGAATTAAACTAGCGTTTACTTTGTCAAGCACAACCTAGAACACCTATGGTTCACCTATGTGCACCAACAACTTATGCTAAGCAATACAAGCAACAATGTGATAGCAAGATATATATTACTTCAAGCACGAAGGTTATCACAATGTAAAGTGCATAAGTAAAGATCTCGGGTATAGAGATAACCGAGGCACGTGAGGACGGCGATATTTTACCGAGTTCCTCCCAACATGGAGTACGTCTCGTTTGGAGAGGGGGTGGTATCTAACCACCTACGCCACAAAATGCCTCCCTTATTCTCCGGTGAATCTCACCCCAATGGGATCGATCCACGCTTCCACTATCGGTGCACTTATCGGTGGCAACCGGAACCTCTCACAAGGTTGGGGCACTTCTCCACAACTTAATTGGAGGCTCCCAACAAACGCCACCAAGGCCTCAACAAACACCACCAAGGCCACAACGCCACCAAGGCCACAAAACCATCTAGGGTTCCAAGAACCCAAGAGGGACAAGCTCTAATGAGTAACTCAAACCAAATCCTCCGAGGAGAACTCAAACCGATGCATCGAATGCAAATGGCAAGAACACCACAAAGATGCTCCAATACCTCACTCTCAAGTTCCAACAAAGCTACTAAAGCTATTGGGGGAACAAGAGAGGAGGAATCAAAGAGGGACACAAAATCCCCCAAAATCTAGATCCCCAAAGATACACTCATAAAGAGATGAATCGGTTAGGTCAAAACGTGGATCTAGATCTCCTCTCTCTTCCACTCAAATATGGGCAAGAATCATCGGAGGGGAAGAGATTAGGCAAGCTTCAAAATCTAGAGCAAGTGTGAACAAAGCTTAGCCTAATAGAAGAGGAAGAAGCAAGCTAAACTAAAAACGGGCAAAGCCTTAAATAGGGGCCCCAAAAATCTGTCCGTTGGGCTTTTACCAGAACGGTCCGGTACTACCGGAATTAACCGGTAGTACCGCATGCTCCAGGAAAAAGAGCAGCAGGGGCAGCAGATCTAGCGGGTCCACACGTGGGTGGAGCGAGCGGGGCACGCGCAGGGGAGTGGGGCCAGCGCAGGATCCAGGCGGCAGCGGGTCAACGCCAAGAGCGCGCGCGCGAGAGCGGCAGCAGCAGCAGCGGGGCCCACGTGGGGCCAGCAGAGCGAGCAGCAGCAGGCGCGCGTGCCAGCGCGGGCCGCAGCAGCAGCTAGCATGCGCGCGAGCGCGCGGGGCTACAGGCGCGAGGCTGCGCAGTGGGGCCTGCAGGCAGCGGGAGCAGCTGGTCCCAGCGAGTTCAACGCAGCAGCTGTCGGCGTGCAAGGCAAGCAGCGAGCGGGGGCAGCAGGAGGGCGCGCGTGTGCGTGCGAGTTGGCACAGCGGCAGTGGCAGGCCAGCTAGGCCAAAGCTGCCAGGAAGCTACCTGGGCCGGCCGGTAGTACCGGCCCACCCGGGCGGTACGACCGGGCCGAGCCAGTATGACCGGAAATCAGTACCAGGCGATACTAAAGCGGCCCCCGCGCGCGCTGGGCTATCTGGTAGTACCAAGCGGTACTATTGTCCGGCCCAGAAAACCAGTTTTCTTTTTCTTTTTCAAACCGAATAAAATAAAATATTCAACCTGCGATAACTTTTGATTGGAAGCCCCGATTGACCCGATTCCAATTGCGTTGGAAAGAGGACAACATGTGCTACCTAATAAAATATTGGTTATCATCAAGTGAGAATGTATCAACTATAATAATGTGAGATACCTCACTTGGTGAGAAACCGGAAGCCGTCAAGATCAAAATCGCAACAAGATATAAATGGAAGATCTGATTTTGATGAACAAGAGATTGTTATGTAGATTACCACAAGCTCTATATCCTCACATGGATAAGACCAAATACGATGATTTAAGTATGCAAAGGTTTGAGCTCTCTCCTAACGATATGATCGAGTTACTTATTTGAGAGCCCCTCTTGATAGTACGGTTATCTATCCTAAGTCCGGTCTCCCACACACAACATGAGACCGGCAAAAGGGAAAACCTATCAAGATTATACCTTTGCCTTGAGCATTCCACTTGAGCTCGATGTAGACGATCTTTCCCTACTCAAGATGGAACGCCTTTCTTGATTCCTCATCATCGATCCATGATCACCGAGGATGGCAAGCATCAAACATGAGATCTTCTATAGATGGCGCATTTTGAGCTTGCACAACACATCTTCTTCTCATTTCATCGACGTTGAAGCCAACACACGCTCCAAACGATGCCAATGGACAAGTCCTACAAGTATAACTTAATACACGCATTAGTCCATAAATATTGTCATTAATTACCAAAACCACACATGGGGGCCCACATGTTCTTTCATCAGGGCGATTAACAATGACCCGAAGACCCGATACATGTTTGAGGGAATGACCATTTTATGGCCATTTTCATAGCGATTTACAACGACCGTAATATCTGATACATGTTTGAGGGAATGACCAAAAACTCGTTGTTCTCACATTTTTGGATGTTTGCATGAGTTACTTCCCGCAGTTTTGGGATTTAAGGCATCTTTACAACGACTATAATACCTGATACATGTTTGAGGGTATGATCAAAAACTCGTCGTTTTCGTGTTTATGGCCGTTGTCATGAGTCACTACCCACGGTTTCGGGGTCCCAAGGGCCATTTATAACGACTATAAGACCATATACATGTTTAAAATTTATGACCACAAACTCGTTTTTTGTGCTTTATGGCCGTTTTCATGTGCTATTGCACACAGTTTTGGGGGATTTAGGGTGATTTACAATGACCTAAGACCCGATACATGTTTGAGGGAATGACTAAAATCTTGTCGTTTTCACGTTTATGGCTATTTTTTGAGCTATTGCCCACAATTTTGGAGTTTGAGGGAGATTTGCAACGACCGTAATACCTGATACATGTTTGAGGGAATGACCAAAAACAAGTCGTTCTCGTGTTTTTGGCTGTTTTCATGAGTTATTGCCCATAGTTTTCGGTTTTAAGGGCGATTTACAACGACTGTAATACCTGATACATGTTTGAGGGCATGACAAAAAAACTCATCGTTTTCGTGTTTATGACCATTTTCATGAGCCATAGCTCACAGTTTCGAGGTTCCAAGGGCTATCTATAACGACTATAAGACCCGATACATGTTTGAAATTTATGACCGAAAACTCATTTTTGTGCTTTATGGATGTTTTCATGAGCTATTGCCCACAGTTTTGGGGGTTTCGGGACGATTTACAACGACCTAAAGACGCGATACATGTTTGAGCGAATGACCAAAAAACTCGTCGTTTTCGTGGTTGTGGCCGTTTTCGTGAGATATTGTACACAGTTTTGGGGTTTTATGGCGATTTACAACGACCGTAACATCCGATACGTGTTTGAGGGAATGACCAAAAACTCGTCGTTCTCGCGTTTTTGGCTATTTTCATGAGTTATTTTCTACAGTTCTATGGTTTCAGGGTGTGATTTACAACAACCATAAAACCCGACACATGTTTGAGGGAATGACCAAAAATTCGTCGGTCTCTTGTTTTTGGCTGTTTTCGTGAGTTATTGCCCACATTTTTGGGGTGTAAGGACGATTTACAATGACCGTAATACCCGATACATGTTTGAGAACATGACCAAAAACTCGTCGTTTTTGTGTTTATGGCCGTTTTCATAAGCCATTTTCCATAGTTTCGTGGTTCCAGGGGCCATTTATAATGACTGTAAGACCTGATACATGTTTGAAATTTATGACCAAAAACTTGTTATTTTTTTGCTTTATGGCCATTTTCATGAGCTATTGCCCACAGTTTGGGGGGTTTCAAGGCGATTTACAATGACCATAGGACCCGATACATGTTTGAGGGAATAACCAAAAACTCTCCATTTTCGCGTTTTATGGCCTTTTTCATTAGCTATTGCCCATACTTTTGGGGTATCAGGGCGATTTACATTGACTGTAATACCTGATACATGTTTCAGAGAATGACCAAAAACTCGTCGTTCTCGCATTTTTGGTTGTTTTTCATGAGTTATTGTCCACAATTTTGGGTTTCAGGGTGATTTACAATGACCATAATACCTGATACATGTTTGAAGAGATGACCAAAAACTCGTCGGTTTTATGTTTATGGCTGTTTTCATGAGCCAGTGCCCACAGTTTCGGAATTCCATGGGCCATTTATAATGACAGTAAGACCCGATACATGGTTGAAATTTATGACCAAAAATTCATTTTACGTGTTTATGGCCGTTTTCATGAACTATTGCCCATAGTTTTGGGGGTTTCAGGGAGATTTACAACTACCCGAAGACACGATACATGTTTTAGGGGAAGTACAAAAAACTCGTCGATTTTTGTGCTTTATGGCTGTTTTCATTAGCTATTGCCCATAGTTTTAGGGGTTCCAGGGTGATTTACAATGACCCTATGACCCGATAAAAGTTTAACGGAATGACCAAAAATGCTCATTGTTTTCATGTTTTATGGTTGTTTTCATGAGTTATTGCCCGCAGTTTTGGGGTTTAAGGCCGATTTACAATGACCATAATACCCGATATATGTTTGAGGGTATGACCAAAATCTCCTCGTTTTCGTGGTTGTGGCCGTTTTCATGAGTCATTGCCCACAATTTTGGGGTCCCAAGGGCCATTTATAACGACCATGCATAAGACCCGTTTGAAATTTATGACCATAAACTCGTTTTTCGTGCTTTATGGAAGTTTTCATGAGCAATTGCACATAGTTTTGGGGGTTTTAGGGCGATTTACAACGACCCTAAGACCCGATATATGTTTGAGGGGATGACCAAAAACTCGTCGTTTTTACGTTTTATGGCCGTTTTCATGAGCTATTAACAACAACCGTAATACCCGATACATGTTTGAGGGAATAGCCAAAAACTCGTCGTTCTCGTGTTTTTGGATGTTTACATGAGTTATTGCCAACAGTTTTGGGGTTTAAGGGGGATTTACAACGACCACAATACCCGATAGGGCCTTACCAAAAACTCTTCGTTTTCGTGTTTATGGCCGTTTCCATGAGGCATTGCACATAGTTTCGGGGTTCCAAGGGCCATTTATAACAACCGTAACACCCGATACATGTTTGAAACTTATGACCAAAACCTCATTTTTTTTATGCTTTGTGGTTGTCTTCATGAGCTATTGCCACGGTTTTGGGGGTTTCAGGACGATTTACAATGACCCTAAGACCTGATACATGTATGAGGGAATGACCAAAGACTCATCGTTTTCGTGTTTTATGGTCGTTTTCATGAGTTATTGCCCATAGTTTTGGAGCGATTTATAACGTCTGTAATACCATTTACTTGTTTGAGGAAATGACCAAAAACTCGTCGTTCTCGCGTTTTGGCTATTTTCATGAGTTGTTGCCCATAGTTTTGGGTTTTAAGGGCGATTTACAACGACTGTAATACCTGGTACATGTTTGAGCGTATGACTAAAACTCGTCGTTTTCGTGTTTATGGCCATTCTCATGAGCCATTTGCCACAGTTTCGGGGTTCCAAAGTCCATTTATAGCGACCGTAAGACCCGATACATGTTTGAAATTTATGACCACAAACTCATTTTTTGCTGCTTTATGGCTGTTTTCGTGAGCTATTGCCCACAGTTTTGGGGGTTTCAGGGCGATTTACAACGACCCTAAGACCCGATACATGTTTGAGGGGATGACCAAAAACTCGTTGTTTTTGCGTTTTATGGCCATTTTCATGAGCTATTAACAACAACCATAATACCCGATACATGTTTGAGGGAATAACCAAAACTCGTCGTTCTCGTGTTTTTGGCTGTTTACATGAGTTATTACCAACAGTTTTGGGGTTTAAGGGGGATTTACAACGACCGCAATACCCGATAGGGCCTGACCAAAAACTCTTTGTTTTCGTGTTTATGGCCATTTTCATGAGCCATTGCACACAGTTTCGGGGTTCCAAGAGCCATTTATAACGGCCGTAAGACCCGATACATGTTTGAAAGCTATGACCAAAAACTCGTTTTTTCATGCTTTGTGGCTGTCTTCATGAGCTATTGCCCACGGTTTTGGGGGTTTCAGGACGATTTACAATGACCCAAAGACCTGATACTTGTTTGAGGGAATGACCAAAGACTCATTGTTTTCGCGTTTTATGGCCGTTTTCATGAGTTATTGCCCATAGTTTTGTCATTTTAGAGCGATTTATAATGACAGTAATACCTGATACTTGTTTGAAGAAATGAACAAAAACTCGTCGTTCTCGCGTTTTGGCTATTTTCATGAGTTATTGCCCATAGTTTTGGGTTTTAAGGGCGATTTACAACGACTGTAATACCTGATACATGTTTGAGCGTATGACTAAAAACTCGTTGTTTTCGTGTTTATGGCCATTCTCATGAGCCATTTGCCACAGTTTCGGGGTTCCAAAGTCCATTTGTAGCGACCGTAAGACCCGATACATGTTTGAAATTCATGACCACAAACTCATTTTTTGCTGTTTTATGGCTGTTTTAGTGAGCTATTGCCCACTATTTTGGGGGTTTTAGGGCGATTTACAACGACCCTAAGACCCGATACATGTTTGAGGGGATGACCAAAAACTCGTCGTTTTTGCGTTTTACGGTTGTTTTCATGAGCTATTAACAACAACCATAATACCCGATACATGTTTGAGGGAATAACCAAATCTCGTCGTTCTCGTGTTTGGCCGTTTACATGAGTTATTGCCAACAGTTTTGGGGTTTAAGGGGGATTTACAACGACCGCAATACCCGATAGAGCCAGACCAAAAACTCTTCGTTTTCATGTTTATGGCCGTTTTCATGAGCCATTGCACACAGTTTCGGGGTTCCAAGAGCCATTTATAACGGTCGTAAGACCTGATACATGTTTGAAATTATGACCAAAAACTCGTTTTTTCGTGCTTTGTGGATGTCTTCATGAGCTATTTCTCACGGTTTTGGGGGTTTCAGGACGATTTACAATGACCCTAAGACCTGATACTTGTTTGAGGAAATGACCAAAGACTCATTTTTTCGCGTTTTATGGCCGTTTTTATGAGTTATTGCCCATAGTTTTGGCATTTTAGAGCGATTTATAACGACAATAATACCTGATACATGTTTGAGGAAATGACCAAAAACTCGTCGTTCTCGCGTTTTGGCTATTTTCATGAGTTATTGCCCATAGTTTTGGGTTTTAAGGGCGATTTACAACGACCGTAATACCTGATACATGTTTGAGAGTATGACTAAATACTCGTCGTTTTCGTGTTTATGGACATTTCATGAGCCATTGCCCACAGTTTTAGGGTTCCAAAGGCCATTTATAGCGACCGTAAGACCCGATACATGTTTGAAATTTATGACCACAAACTCATTTTTTGGTGCTTTATGGCTGTTTTCGTGAGCTATTGCCCATAGTTTTGGGGGTTTTAGGGCGATTTACAATGACCCTAAGACCCGATACATGTTTGAGGGAATGACCAAAAACTCGTCGTTTTCACGTTTTATGGCCGGTTTCATGAGCTATTAACAACAACCATAATACCCGATACATGTTTGAGGGAATAACCAAAAACTCGCCATTCTCGTGTTTTTGGCTGTTTACATGAGTTATTGCCAACATTTTTTGGGGTTTAAGGGGGATTAACAACGACGCAATACCCGATAGGGCCTGACCAAAAACTCTTTGTTTTCGTGTTTATGGCCGTTTTCATGAGCCATTGCCCATAGTTTCGGGGTTTCAAGAGCCATTTATAATGACCGTAAGACCCGATACATGTTTAAAAGTTATGACCAAAAACTTGTTTTTTCGTGCTTTCTGGCTGTCTTCATGAGCTATTTCCCACGGTTTTGGGGGTTTCAGGACGATTTACAATGACCCTAAGACCTGATACTTGTTTGAGGGAATGACCAAAGACTCGTTTTTGTGCTTTATGGCCATTTTCATGAGCTATTGCCCACAATTTTAGGGGTTTCAGGGCGATTTACAACGACCCTAAAACACGATACATGTTTGAGGGAATGACTGAAAACTCGTCGTTTTCGCGTTTTATGGCCGTTTTCATGACCTATTACCCATAGTTTTGGGATTTCACGGCGATTTACAACGACCGTAATACCTGATACATGTTTGATGGTATGACCAAGAACTCGTCGTTTTCACGTTTATGGTAGTTTTTATGAGTCATTGCCCACAATTTTAGGGTTTCAAAGGCCATTTATAGCGACCATAAGACCCGATACATGTTTGAAATTTATGACCACAAACTCATTTTTTGCTGCTTTATGGCTGTTTTTGTTAGCTATTGCCTACAGTTTGGGGGTTTCAGAGCGATTTACAACGACCCTAAGACCGATACATGTTTGAGGGAATGACCAAAAACTCGTCGTTTTCGTGTTTTGTGCCCGCTTTCATGAGCTATTGCTTATAGTCTTCGGGTTTTAGGGCGATTTACAACGACCGTAATACCCGATACATGTTTAAAGGAATGACAAAAACTCGTTGTTCTCGTGTTTTTTGGCTGTTTTCATGAGCTATTGCCAACAGTTTTGAAGTTTAAAGACGATTTACAACGACCGTAAGACCCGACACATGTTAAGAAAAATTTCTTATTTGACACCGTCTTAAAATATAGTTCCCTATTTGACACCGGAAAAATATTTCTTCCCTATATGACACTTTGTCCAAACGTTTTGTCTTATATGACACTACCATCCATCAGGCTGCCGTTAATGTTGTTCATCCTAGACAAAACTACCTTTCCTTGTCAACGAGCACTTGAAAAGTACAAGGAAAAATTCTGAACATGTTTCTCTCGTCCTTGTCATGATGAAGAGCACGCGGTCACCTACAGCACCATGGCCAGATGTAGCCCGTACCAGTATCCCGTGTTCTAGGTCAGCATGCGTGTCCAAAGTTGGCGTCGGTGGTCACCTAAACCCTATGCATGCACCAATGCAATATTTTTGACAGAATTTTTGCAAGGAATGAACGCAAAATGCCAGATACAAAAGGGATTTTTTTTTGGAGCAGCAAAGATACTTGGACGGATAAGAAGGATTTAAAATACATGCACGAAGCAAAAATATATTGGATCCAAGAATTATTTATTGAAGAACGTAGATCAAGAGATTTTGGCCAAATGATGCAACAGGGGTAGAAGTGTCTTTTCATGTCCCTGTTTAACACCGTTGGTCCTCAAAATGAACTAGAGTTCATATAAGGCAAAAAAAAAAATAGCCCAAGTGTCAAATAGGGGAGAAAAACTTTTCCAGTGTCAAATAAGGAATCATATTTTTAACTAGTGTGAAATAAGAAATTTTCTCATACATGTTTGAGGGAATGACCAAAAATTCGCCGTTCTCGTATTTTTTGCCGTTTTCATGAGTTATTTCCTGTAATTTTTAGGTTTAAGGGTGATTTACAACGACCGTAATACCCGATACATGTTTGAAGGCATGACCAGAACCTCGTCGTTTTCGTGTTTATGACCGTATCCTTGATCCATCGCCCACGGTTTCGGGGTTTCAAGGGCCATTTATGACGATACTCCCTCCGTTTTTTATTACTTCGCGTTCTAGGATTTTATCAAGTCAAACTTTTTCAACTTTGACCAAGAATATAGAAAAATATATAAACATTCATTATTCGAAATACATATATTATGAAAATATAACTTTCAAAGATTTCAATACTATAAGTTTTATATCATAAATACTTTTATTTTTTGCTAAATATTTGGTCAAACTTTAAAAAGTTTGACTTTGACTAAATCTAGAATGCGATCTAATTATTGACGGAGGGAGTAGTAAGACCCGATACATGTTTAAAATTTACGACTAAAAACTCGTTATTTCGTGCTTTATGGTCGTTTTTAATATCTATTGTCCATGGTTTTGGGAGTTTCAAGGCGATTTACAACTACCTGGAAACCTGATACATGTTTGAGAAAATAACCAAAAAATAACTCATTGTTTTCATGTTTTATGACCGTGTTCATAAGCTATAGGCTAGGTTGTTTGGATTCATAATTTATCAACTATGCAACGTCAACGCCTGATGGAATGGCATGGATCGTGGAGCAATAGAAGGAAAATTCACGCCATTGCTCGGGACAAGCAATATCTTGCTGGGGCGGTAGTGTAACACTCTATATACGACCACACTTGCGTTATGGGCTGTCTACACGGGTTAAGATGGGCTGTGTACATGGGTTCGGCCTGGCAGAAATACTTAGAGTGGGAGGGATAAAGACACGCCAGGGGAAACACGAGGAACAGAACAGAACTTGCTAGTCTCCTCTCATCTCGATTCTTCCTCTGATCTACATCTTCATCTTCTTCATGTCCGGTGGTGATCCTCACCCCGGCGGCAACAGGATGTGACAAAAGGCATCGAGATACATGTGTTTCAGAAGAAAAAAAAACTAATAGCAACTAGCAACCACTCTTTTTCAAACCTCTTAAATTTTCTGTTTAGAAGGATAGACTTTCATTACGCAACAACCATACGAGTATCATTAAGCAACAACCATAGGAGTAACGAGACAAGGAGCAAGACTCGCAAGTTCCAAACATTGGCAGATCTGAATCTGTTGGAAATATGTCCGCGTAAAGGCAGCAGGATGCAGAAGACAATTATTCACCCAATATTTTCCTCACTAGAAATACACTCTTTCCACTAAATAATATGATTTCAACTGTACAAGTAGAGAAGTAGAACTGTAGCATCTATGTAAGTACAACGGTTATGTGATACTATGCCCTTAGACCCTACTCCCTCCGTTTTAAAATATAAGATGTTTTAGGTTTGTGAAGAAGATGAATCTAGACTTGTTTTAGTACGTAGGTTCACTCAATTTTAGGATGAATCTACACACTAAAAGTAGTCTAGATTCATTTTCTTCACAAACCTAAAACATCTTATATTTTGAAACGGAGGGAGTAGTTTACATGTGTGCAGTCCAGATCACTGAGACATGCCAGATTTTCAAGAAGCTGAATATTCACAAGCACAGCTGCACACAGATCGACCGGCACATTTGTAAAGTACAAGCAGGATCCGACAAAAACTTTGATTGGTGTACCTATAGGCTAGTTACGGCTGAATGATCTTTGGCACGTCTTAGTTCTGCATCCTGGAGATCCTTTAGCAGCAACTTCGCTGCATACTTCTTAGCCACAGACTTATCACCACCGGTTTGAGTTGCTGAGTAGATAGTCCCTTCAACCTGCACCGCTGCAACCACCGAAGAAACTCCATCTTTGTGGGTTGTTGTGTAAGACTTACTGTAAGATCTGCGATCACAATATTCCTGCAGCTCTTTCACTGGGTCACACTCAACGGTCTCTGGCGTAGCAAGAGGCTCCAATAGCTGTTTCATACTTTTCCAAACCACCTCTTTATCATACTTGCTGTCAATATAAATTGCACCAGCTATTGACTCGATAACATCCCCAAGAACCTGTTTTGTTAGCAAAAAAAGCAATAGGTCAATTTGAGCCACGTGATGGAAAAAAGAATCCTGGAGTGGACAAACTATAGAAATGTTTGAAACCCTACAAACTGTACTTTTAAGTACTCCCTCCGACCCATATTAGTTGACTTAGAATTTTTTTTTTTTGAGAAAACGCGAAGGACCTTTGCATTTCATTCATTGAAAAGATAGGGTAGTTACAAGCCTCCTAGGAGGTCGATACAAAAGGTGCTTGTTCAGTGCACATCCCACGTCGATGGCAGAACTGCCCTAAGGCCTAGTGCCCCTGCCCTTGCCCATAGGCAAGCCTCGTCCTTGATTGCGGCTAGCAGAATGCTGCCCGAGGGTGGTAGTTTGTCAAAGACACAGCTATTCCTATGCTTCCAGATCATCCAAGGTATGAGTAGTGCGGCAGAACCAAGGCCCTTGCGAAGTGGCTTCGGCGTGTCGCGCTTTGCTTGGGCGAGCCACTCGATTAGAGAGCTGTCCTCCGCCCCGAGGATCCTGCAGGTCATGCGGAGCCAAGCTAGGGCATCATGCCAAATTTGTTGCGAGAAGGGGCATTCCACAAGTAGATGGTGCATGGACTCCGGCGCTTGGTCACAGAGTGGGCATCGTGGATGGTGCTGCAGGCCGTGGCGCTGCATGGTCCAGCAGCGGTCCTAAAAGGCTAACCAGTGGAAGAACTTGAGGGGGGAGGGGGGGGTGCCCAGGCCTTCCAGATGTGTTTCCACGTAGGGCAGGCCCAAGATCCATAGAAGGAGGCCCGGTACGCAGAGCTCGCCGTGTATGTGCCGCTGACCGTCCACTTCCAGATGAGGCGCTCGGGCTCGCCAGTGAGTGTGATATCGTCTATGGCGTGCCAGAGCTGCATGTATTGGCCAATTTCCTGGATGCCAATGGTGCCCTGAACGTCTTGGGCCCAGCGGTGCTCAAGGAGGGCGTCGACCACTATACTAGTCTTCTGTCATTGCTTGGGAATGCATGCCTGCAACAGAGGGGCGATCTCCTTGATGGACTGGCCGCTTATCCAGCGATCCTCCCAGAATTTGGCCGTGAGGCCATTCCCTACCTCCATGGTGGTGGAAGCAAAGAAGAAGTCACGCTCCGCCGGGGTGAACTGCATGTCCATTCCGTGACAAGGGCACCTATCGTCGGTGCGATTGAACCATAGCCACCGTAATCTGAGTGAGAGGCTGGTTCGCTCAAGGTCTCGAACGCCTAGGCCTCCCATGTCGATTGGTCGAGCCACGCGGCGCCAGTTGACGTGGCAGTGGCCACCTTTGGCCTCCTTGCGCCCAGCCCAGAGGAAGCCCCGATGTACCTTCTCGATGAGTCGGATCGGTCGCTACGTGGGCGTGATGACAAGCAATTGATGTGTGGGGATGGCGCCGAGGACCGATTTCACCATCGCGAGGCGCCCGGCTTTGTCCATGAGTCCTGCCTTCTAGGTCGGTAGTTTGCTGGTGACGCGATCGACCATGGGTTGCAAACCATGGGTTGCAGCTGCGCCGCGGTCGGCTTCCGGATCGTGAGCGGTATGCCTAGGTAGGTTAGGGGTAGCTCAACCACAGGGCAGCCAAGTTGCGCGACCAACGCGGTGACCTCGTCGGGGTCGCGGCGGATAAGAGTGGCGGTACTCTTGGCGTAGTTGACGCGGAGTCTAGAGGCACGCCCGAAGAGCTCCAGGGTTCGCTGTACAACCTTGATATCTCCAGCTTGCGCCTGGCAGAACATGATTACATCGTCGGCGTAGAGGGAGATCGGCGGGATCGAGCAGCGGGGGTGTAGTTGACGTATAATGCCAAGCTCTGTGGCACGCTTTAAGAAGTGTCCGAGGGTGTCGACAGCGAGGTCGAACAACTGTGGAGACAACGGGTCACCCTGCCGGAGGCCTCTTCGATGCCAGATCGCGGGTCCAGGCTCATCGTTGAGCAGGACATGCGTGCTCGCCGAGGACAGCAGGATCGCCAGCCACTTGAGGAAGCGGTCACCAAAGCCGTAGTGTCGTAGTGCTTCGAAAAGAAAGGGCCATGAGAGCGAGTCAAAAGCACGGGCGAGGTCCAGCTTGAGGAGTAGTCGGGGCTCGCCAAGGCGATGAAGCATCCTATCGGACTCGCGCACAAGGACAAAATTGTCATGGAGGCTTCGACCGGAGATGAAGGCGCTTTGGATGGGGCTGGTGAGGCTATCAAGCTTGGGCGCCAGGCGCAGCGATAGGACCTTAGCAAAGAGCTTCGCGATCAAGTGTATCAGGCTTATGGCCCTGTAGTCCCGAAGTGTGCTGGCGCCGACCTGCTTGGGTATGAGTGTGAGGAATGCTCGGTTGAGGCGGGCGAATCCTCGCCCTCGCATCTCATAGAGCTCCTAGAACACGTCGACGATGTCGGATTTGACACAGCCCCAGCAGGCCCGGAGGAATTTAGCAGTGAATCCGTCAGGTCCAAGCGCCTTGTGCGCAGGCATCTTCTTTATGGCGTTCAGATTTCCTCCTCCCCAAAGGGCTAGTAGCAGGCGTTGGGCTCAATGAGGTCACCGAACTCAACGGTGCAATCTCGCTGCATTTCCGTGCCAAGGAGGTCCTCGTAGTGGTTGAATGCCGCTCTAGCCATGTCGTCATGCTCGATGAGGGTCCTGTCTCCATCCATGAGGCCGTAGATCCTGTTATTGTGCTTGCGGTAGGAGCACTGTCGGTGATAGGAGGTGTTGGCATCGCCGTCTTTGAGGAACGCAAGCCGCGCCCGCTGTCGCGCCATGGTCCTCTCGAGGGAGGCGAGGCCAAGGTAGGCATGCTTGATCTCTTTGCGGAGCCAGTCCTCGTCAGGGGAGAGGATTCTGTCCTCTTGGGCTTTGTTGATGCGGAGTAGCTCGTGGGATATGGCCATTTTGTGCCTGATGTTGCCGACGGTGCGTGCGCTCCAGCCGGTAAGCGCGTCAGCTGTAGCTTGCATGCGAAGTGCCACGCGTTGGAAGGGGCCACTCGCGGTGGTGGACTGCCAGGCCATGACAACTGTCTCCTGGAAGCCGTGCGTGTCCAGAACTCCTCGAAGTGGAATCTCCGATAGGATGCCGGCAAGGTGGAGCAGTCCAGGAGTAGGGGGCTGTGATCCAAGACCACGGATGCGACGCATCGGAGGTGGCTGTGGCTATGCTGCTCTTCCTAGTCAACAATGCGGAGTACGCGGTCAAGGTGAACTAGCGTCGAAGGCAATTGTCCGTTCAACCAGGTGTAGTGGCGGCCGTTTAGATAAACCTCCTTGAGGGCTAGGTCATTGATCACCCGTCGAAAGCGACCCATTATCTAGATACGAATGTATCTATTCAAGTTTTAGTGCTAGATACACATTCAAATCTAGACAAATTTGAGTCAACTAATATGGGTCGGAGGGAGTATCATTCATCCTGACCATACACTTAGGAGGGTAGAAAAGCATACACAATTATTCAGCTCCTATGAACAGCTGGTCCTTGTGAACTATCAGCCATGCTAGTCCAGACCAGTAGGCTGGTTCATGCATACACCTTAGAAAACTCATAGTGGGAGTAACTTAGGTCGTAATATACCCACATGCAATGCCAACAAGGCATTTTGATGACATGGCATGTCATTAAATGAGGTGAGAAATACTTATGGTAACTAGTTATGTTACTATAACATCATAGTGGAGTAACTTAGTGGTAACATGTACCAACATGCAATGCCAACAAGGCATTTCGATGACATGGCATGTCATTAAATGAGGTGAGAGATACTTATGGTAACTAGTTGTGTTTCTGTAACATCATACTTCTCAAGAATAAATGACTCAAAAATTTAATAAATGAGGCATTCTATGCTACTACCACTATGATACTATGCACTATAGAGATAGTAACATAGAGTAGTATGAAGCCAAGTACTCCGCATTTTCCTTCCCCCTTCCCCTGCTACAGTACCAAGAGTTCGAGAGGCCCCGAGCCAAACCGATGCCTCTCTCGCCGGTGTTGCCGGTGAGAGATGGCAGAGGGGCGGCGCCGGCGGCGGTAGATTAGGTGAACTGGCGCTATGCCGGTAGTGGGCTCCTTGCCCGGTAATGGAGACAGAGCTCGAGGTCGTGCTGGCCGGACCTGGAGCTTAGGGTTAGGGTTTCCCCTCTGTTTTCCTCTGCGTCAACGATCGGAGCAGGGTGGCCCGCACCTCGTTGATCGGTGTTGCTATGCTACTGCTTCTTCTCCTGGACGGCCGTGGTGGTGAGGGGGAGGAGAGGAACGGTGGTGTGGCCGAGAGATCTGCAAGGCGGCGAACTGGTGCATCGCCAGGCGGCTGCCTTCTTAAAGCTTCACTAAGCTCCCAAGGTGGGAGGCGATGATGCTCCTCTCCAAGCAGGGCCCCTCTTCGATAAAGCGCCGCCATCGTCCTTCCGGTGACTTATGTGCTGCCCTCCCCCCTCTCTCGGCCGGCCGTAGAGGCGAGGAAGAGAGAGGGGATAGGCCTTCTGCTATGGGTCCTCCTTGGCGACGGCTCATTCGGTGGTGTTGGGGGTTTCTGGAGCTTGCCTCCTCTGTAGCAGCTTTAGAGCGACGACAAAGGTGCGCCACCGCTATCTAAGGCCACAAGGGTTGCCCTGCTGCGCTCGGTCTACGTGGCCTGAGCTCGTGCTTCCTCCTTAGGTGGAGGATCTTCTTTGACCTCGTCGCTATGTGGCCCGCTACTGCCTCTCCAAGTTGCTTCGTCCCTGGTGGAGGCAACAGTGGTCGTGGCTTGAGGTAACCAGCATTAGGTGGAGGAGGAACCCTAGGCCTCGATTGCTTTTTTATTTTTAGCTCTAGGGTCCTTTTTGCAAAGGTGGAGGTCTTATCCTCAAATTCTTGGTTTCTTTGGGCAAAAATTGTTAAGGGCCTCTTTGTAATTTTTCTCCCGCCTAGTTAATGAAGCTCTATGGCCCTTAGTGGCCTTTTACCATGCAAAACAAAACATAGAGCATATGCATGATATTACCTTATGTTACTCCCCATTATGAGTAGTCTTACCAATATTACACATCAGTCCTAGTAGCACCATGGCTACTAGTGGACATTGTTTTACGACTTTTTTATTGACCTAGGCAGAAGCCATAGGTACTATGGTGTTAGTGATCATTAAACACTAAGAAAACTTGAGACTGGAATTTGGTTGTTTGCCTGCAACTAGCGGAAACGTATCTGTCTAGACTCGTAAAGACATTATCGGTCCGAACATGTTAACTTTGAAATTTGAAAACTAGATTCACTGTTGGTATTTTCTAGTATGAAAACTAATGAATGATATTGAAAGCAATTTGGCTCAAATATTTGTTATCTAGACAACAACAATATCAGAGCCTTTTTCCCAGGCAAGTTGGGGTAGGCCTGTTAACCAGAGCTGTTAAAAAATTGCTCAAAGGTAACTGGCTTGTTGTAGTCACACTCAATAATTCAGTTAATAACTATCCTAGGTTCAATATTGTTCATGCATCATTGGATGCAATGGGCTGAAGTCTGGTGAATTTTTGTATATTATCTTGAAACTAGGGAGTGGCTCGTATAGAAGTTTTAAGGGGTTTCTTAAAAAATATAGGAATGCAAGAAATGCATGGAACTGAGCATAGAAAAAGGACAAAAGTCGTCAAAAAAAGTAGAGATACCTTGGGTAGACCAATGCCAGCTTCCCAGCCATGTGATGGACCCGTAAATGACTGCCCAAACTTCTCAAGGTAGTAAGCCATCTTTCTGTGCAGTTCTGATGAAGAATGAAGAATGTGCTTGTTTAATCCTGCTTTAACAGATGCATGTGCATAGCAATAGTTGTTGACAGAAGCAGATCTAAGATCTGTCAACAGTGCTGGAGTACATTCAGGGTACTGGTTGTAGAAATATACAGTGAAGAGATGGTCCAATACAGCATCTCCCAGAAACTCGAGCCTCTGCATGGTGGAAACTTGTAAGAACATATCCCCAACAATTTACTTCGTCTTGTAGACTTCAATTCACTTGAAATGATATATGCAATCCAGTACTATAATCGAATTTACATACCAATAGATCGCCAAATATATCAACTAAGAAAATTCTAATAAAGCTCACGTTATTATGTGAATTTCAATTTCAATATTATGTGGTCTCATCAAGACGACAAGGGATTCTCTCATTCGTCCAGCAGAATGGTCCATATATTCATTAACCAGCCTGGTCCCTTTTCGATACCCCATTTTTGGTCCAGCCCCCTAACAAGTGTGTAGGCTACCAACAGAAATGTCCCTACTATACTCATGTGCTTGCACTACCAAATGTATAACATATAAAGTGGAATTACATGAACTAACCATGCAGGTGCTCCTTGGTATCCACATCAAAACTAACAGAAACAACAAAGGCCCCTTTTGTCCCAAGCAAGTTGGGGTAGGCTAGATATGAAACTCAACATAAACATATGGAAACAAAAAACAGAAAGAGAGAACAAAATAATCTAAGTATGAGTAAGGTAAGATTCCGGCACATGGATTGCTGATTTCCTTGCAGTCCTATGAAGAGAAAAATTCTAGGTGTTGGGCTAAATATGCCCGAACCACCTTAGTCGGTGTTGGGCTAGCTTTTCTTCAATTGGTGCCACCCCTACCCGATAGCATATTACCTCGTTCCTAATTCGGTCATTTCTTGTATGGCCACACATAAAGGGTAGCATGTGCATCTCTACAACACTCATTTTTTGTTGAATGTGTTGTCTTTTAGTTAGTCAACATCCTGCTCCACCATATGGCATCGCATATCATATCACCATCATATAGAACTTACCTTTTGGCTTTACATAGGATGACAGAAGCTTGCCGCCACTTCATTGACCCTGCCTTGATCCTATGGCAAACATCCTTGACAATATCACCATTGCTTTGCAGCCTTGATCCCAAGTATTAGAAGGTGTCTCTCTCTGCACTATTTGTCCTAAACAACCTTTCCTTCTTCGCACACACCATCACTAAAGTCGCACCTCATATACTCAGTTCTTCGTCCTACCAAGTCTAAACCCCTTGGAATCCAAAGTCTGCCTCCATATCTCTAAATTCCTATTGACTTCGACCCTTGTTTCATCTACTAGCACCACATCATCAGCAAGGAGCATACTCCAGGAGTATGTCCTTGTATATCTTTTTTCACCTCAGTAAGTCAAACTGTATGGCCCAAGGATGATCTTGATGTAGTCCTATCGTGATTGGAGAAGTATCAGTCTCACTCTTGCCTGCAAACACTTGTCACAACATTATCTCTTATAGGGGCAATGTACTTTGTTGGGACTTTATGTTTCTCTAGCACCCATCCTTTGTATCTTGTCATATGCCTCCTTCAAGTTGATAAAATTCATATGCAGGTCCTTCTACTCCTTTTACCTCTCCAAAAGTTGGCGAAGCAAGAAAATCGCCAATGTCGGTCTCCAAGCATAAAACCAAGTTGGTATTCAGTGGTTTTTAGTGACATTCGTTACTCCACTCAAGCGATGCTCAAGCACTCTCTCCTAAAGCTTCATAGTTTCATAGTATGGCTTTGTAAGCTTAATTGCTCAATAATTAGCAAAAATTTGAATATATTCTTTATTTTTGAGATGGGTACTAATACTTTTCCTCCAGCATTTAGTTTGACCCAAAAATGTGGTTTTCATGGATTTTCTCCATCTTGTAGATTTCCTTTTTTCCTTCCTTTGTACCTAGACTATCATGCGGGTTTTCTCCATCTTGTAGCTTTCTTTTTCGCCTTCCTTTGTACCTAGACTCCCATATAGCTCATCATAGCCCCCCACCCCACCCACACATCTTGTAGCTTTCCTTTTCGCCTTTCTTTGTACCTAAACTATAATGCAGATTTTCTTCATCTTGTATCTTTCCTTTTCGCCTTCCTTTGCACGTAGACTCCCATATAGCTCATCATAGCCCCCCCCCCCCCCCTCACTCACAGCTTGCCTTGCATTTTATCAAGGTGCCAACTCTTGTAGCACTCCTCCTTGATTCGATTAGCCTTGTCCTTGATGCATTTAACTTGGTTGAAGTTCCTTGTCTTCCTCTCATGGATTTCTGCCATCTTGTAGATGCCTTTTTTGCTTTCCTTTGTGCCTAGTCTCTCATATAGCTCATCATAGGCCTATTGAAGTGTATATGTGGATTGCACTAGCCTTTTCCATCAATTCAGACTTTTGGTTGTGTTGGCTAGTGCATGAAGCTTGACATGGTATTAAAGCCTAAGGTCTCAAGTTTGCGTCTTAGCTTTCGCAATTTATCCAAAAATTGCTCATGACCTCTCAAGTCCACATACAAGGCCTCTTGAGCTTACCTATAATACTACATGGACGTGTTGGCCTCCCTTGAGTCACACATGAGAGGGGGTGTTGAAGTGTATATGTGGACTACACTAGCTCTTTGCTCTTTCCATCGGTTCGCACTTTTGGTTGTGTTGGCCAATGCTTCACAAGGCCCACCCCTTTGCTTCACTCATGGCTCGCCTGGCATTTTTCTAGGCCTCTTTGTACTTCACCTTGTTGATTGTGCTTCTATCATGGTGCCAACTCTTGTAGCACTCCTTGCTAGCCTTTTTGACATCCTCATTGCACCACCAGTGCCTTAAGGTTAATGTTTCTTGCCTTTTGTCACCCAATCAACTCCTTAGTTACCTACCGAATGCAAGATGCCACCTTCAACCACATGCTATCTGCACCTCCCTCGTCGTCCAATGGTGCTTTCGTGATCATCCTCTCCTTAATGTTTGTTGCGCTGTCAACGGTAACGCCTGAGGGTGCTATTACCTTCTTGAAGGTGTTGGCATGACCCTAACTGGACTTCCTCCTCGAACACCGGGGGAAAACCAAGGTCCGGCCTGCTGGATCAGGCAGCAGCGGCACCTCTACGCCGTTCCCTTCTTGGAGGCGCTGCCTTGGCTGCAAGTGGAATACCTGATGCTGCAACTGGAGGTGTTGGCGATGTGCTGCTCCGATGTAGGCTGCTACACAAGGCGCAGACCTCTGAGGCACAGCGTCCGCCGGTGCCGGCACTTCTCGACGAAAGCTATGCCAGTTCTAGTCGGGCCTGCCTTTCACCCATCGACTCTCTAGGCACAAGGGGTGCAAGATACATTGGCCTGGGCAACCTGGAGCTGTAATCATCTCTGGAGGCGCCTTGCAATGACAATGATGCTAGCGATGTGTTGCTCCGATGTAGGCTGCTACACAGGGCGCAGACCTCCGAGACGCAGCGTTCGCCGGTGCCAGCACTTCTCGACGAAAGCTATGCCAGTTCCAGCCAGGCCTGCCTTTCACCCACCTGACTCTCTAGGCACAAGGGGTGCAAGATACATTGGCCTGGGCAGTCCTGGAGCTGTAATCATCTCTGGAGGCGTCTGGCAACAGAAATGATGCTGCCTGCTCCGAGTCTCGACTCGCCATTCTTGGCTGGAGGCCTAGCTGAGGCCTAATGTCGTTGATTTCTTCAGTTGAGGACACCTCCTCACCTTGTCGTAGTCGCTTGGTGAGGAGGCAAAGCTGAGACCTAATGTCTGCTGATTTCTGAAGCTGAGAACACCTCCTCGCCTGCGTGTGCGTGCACACACGTGTGTGTCCCTCCTCGGGAGGTTGTACCTCGATGCAAACTCATTTGCGTTTTGTCGAAACACCATTGAGCTAGCTGCATTATTACGTAACCATGCCTTGCGTAATTTCTACAAAAATACCTTACATGTTCTTTTTTTATCAAGTTCACGCATTACACATACCAATTGGACAGTCTAAGACTGAGGCTGCACAATAGAACTTATAAGAGTTTAAAAGGCATACCAATTGGACAGTCTAAGACTGAGGCTGCACAATAGAACTTATAAGAGTTTAAAAGGCAGCCACCTAGCCTATTTATTGCACACGGGAAGGCGCTGGTTTGCCGCACAACTTGCACCTACCGTCATAGTTTCCATTTTCCAACATTATAGCAATAATAATTAGATCTTTGCACTTGGTTAAAAAAGGAAGTTTGTTAAAGATAAAGTAAAACAGTAATGCTGAAACTCAGATACAGAGGTGTGGAAGATTCGTATACCTGATAGCATGCAGTCGTGCCAGCAATCTGGTATGACCCATGTGTCAATGCTTCCATCAACAATAAAGGATCCTTGAATTCATAACCAAGAATTGTTTCCAAGCTTTTGACATTGATGAACTCCTCAGATTTTATTACAATCGTCCTTTCACCTAGAATTTTGCTGTGAAATTCTATATCCATTCCTAATGATTTTAGGAAAACAAACGCTGCCTGTTCACCAGCAGCACTGAGGTAGGCTCCAATTAAGGCCTCAACTGTATCTGCTATTCTCTTGCTTCTAAGAGACATCTTCCTCAAACTGTACATACCATTGGAGCTTAAAGACAATCGTTTGCTGCTACCACACATGTCGTAACCAAGACCAGGAATGATCCAACCTTTCGGTTTGAACTCTTCACCTTGAATGTAGCCCTGCCAACAAAACAGAAGGGGAACCAATGTATGTTATCTAGTACCTAATACAAAAATTAATGATCATAGATAAGTCTCATTTCTGTGCAGCCTGACAAGAAAATAGATGATATACGGTAAAAAACACATAGTGCAACTTTAGTAAGGACTAATGTTTGTGAAAAGCATGAATATTCATAGCCTAGAATATTCTCCTCAGATTTTAAACTAAACCAGATCCATCCGGGATACTGATGGCAAGGATTTATGGTCATATAACTGGGGCACTCATTTGTCTGCTAGCAAGATATGCAAATTGAACTTCGAACACATTCAGGCCCCCATTTTCTCCTCTTGGGTCTGGAAATCAAAATGTACTCCCAAGATCAAATCTTTCTTCTGGCTTCTCGCTAACGACCGCCTAAACACAAAGGATATGCTCATAAGGAAAAGCTTCACACTCAATAACAACGGAGTCTGCAGCCTATGCGATGTTTAGTTTGCTGGAAACCAGAGACCGTCTTTTCTGGAACTGCAATTTCAGTAGAAAATGTTGGCAATCCATCAGCATCACACTTGAAGAAAATCTTGAACTCCCCCCAAGATGATTGCCACTGCTAGAGACAACTTCAGAAGGCCTTCTTCGAAGCGTTTGCAACTGCCTCCTGGAACATATGGAAGCAAAGGAATGCTCGCATTTTCGATAATGTAGCACCCTCCTTTTCTTTTAGAAGAGAACTATTCCTTCTTTCTTGCAGAATGAAGGATGACTTGAAATCCCCTCTTTTAGCCTGGCTAGACGCCCTATAGTTTTCTTTGGGCTATGCCCTTTTGTACATTCCTTCCTTCTTGTATATATATTTTCTCTTTAATAACATTTTACTGTCAGGGTCTCCCCTACAGTTTTCAGCTCAAAAAGAAAAAGTTTGTCCGCATGGAATTTGTTTTTCATTCCATAACCTGGTCTTAGCCATGTCAAACCAGTATCATGAAGTAGGAACAGATATAAAAACGCCATTAATTGACAGTATCAACAAACAGATTCACCCAGCTTAAGAAAGCTCCAGCAAAGATAATAGAGAAAATTGTATACACACAAGTGAAACAGGTCAAGGAAACCCCTGATGCTAGTGAGGTTAACATAGGTCAGACGAATCTACATGCTACATATTCCATATTGTGAAAAGCATTAGGCTATGAATATGCAGTAATTCAGTTAAAAAAGAATATTCAGTAATTTTAGCATAAAATGATGAATTGGCTCCGGTCAGGATTAGGACTCCATGTTGATTAAAAGTACGTATTATACTACAAACTTGCATTGGTTTTAGAGTAAGATGATCAACTAATTCCAGACAAGACTAGGACTCATGCTTATTCCACATATCTGTTCCTTTGGCATACAAAATACTATTGAATAGAGCATTTGAGTTCTTATATGCTAAAATACAGAACATTGCCTTATGGTGAGATAGCAATTAGACTATTCAAAAGAGCAGACATAGCTTCTGCAAACAGGGCATACATATTTAGATAAGGGATAAAAAACAATCTTGGGGTCCATAATGCAGCATGACTTTATCAAGCCCAAATATACTCCAGAACAAAATGACAAGCTTACAAAAATTATGCAATGCACATTATCAGTAGAATCTGGGGTACCACAAGATTGTAGTTGCAGGCCAGCTGGCATAGGGCTGCATTGGAGATCAAGTTCTTCTTCATCTTGGTTAGTGTTCCCTCATGGTGAAGCTTGTATTTGCTATAAAGATGTTGTGTTGTAACATACTTGAGGAAAGAATCTCCAAGAGTTTCTAATGATTCCTGCGAAAATTCTTCCTGGCATTCCTTTGTTGTTATCGCTTCTAGAATCTGCAACACAAGGATTTAGTTGTATAGAAAGAAATTCCATGCATATGCAATGCACTTTGGAAAGAAAATTAGTGCAAGTAAAATATTCAGACTTTCATGTAATTGGCTACTTCAATGAGCCACTTTGATCATTACTTAATTATGTCAAGCTTCATGGAAAGGGCTAGTGCAATTCACTTATACACTTCAACACCCCCTCTCACGTGTGACAGGGAGAAGTCAGCACCTGCAACCGGAAGAGAGCGACGGCGCGCGAAACTCAGTGTTAGGCTGTGCTACCGCTGCTTGGAGCCCGGCCACCCTGTCCGGGAATGCACCAACGACATCCGATGCCGCCACTGCCTCCTATCCGGACACAGCTCCCGTGCCTACACACCTGAGCTACGAGCCATCGACCATGCGCGAGCTCGCCTGCGTCCCCATGGTGCTCCTCACCGCGCCGCCACTCCGCCACCTCCTCGGCCACCGTCCCCTCCGCAACAAGCTCTCGTCGTGCTACCACCGGCCCAAGTACCACCACCCCGTCAACCTCCCCAGCGCACGCTCCAAGCGCTGGGACCAACACGGACGGTTGATCCCCACAATCCCGTCCATGTCGTTGTGCCACGCAGCGCTGAGATGGAGTTGGCAGAGGCTGTGCTGCAGCGCGCCATGGACGCCGCCGAGCGGGTGGCTCGCTCCCTGTGCAGATCCTTCAATTTCCAAGAAGGCGATTTCTTGGTCCACCTGCAACAAGCCGAGAATTTTCTGATCATCTTCGCCGCCCAGCACCTAAAGGACAGAGTTTCCAGCGATCACTTCATCAGCAACGGAGACTTCTCCCTCATCCACCCCTAGCGTAAATTGGTGCACGCAAGCACCGGCACCCTGGACCAGCGTGTCGAGCTCGGGATCCATGGAATCTTGACGCAGGCCTGGCACTTGTCCACGGTGGAATCCCTGCTCCATGGCAGTGATTGGGTTGAGCAGCTCCATCCAGCGACCCGCTCAAGGGCTGATATGGCCGTCTTCCGGCTAACCGCCCGTTCGCGCGACCCCGCCACCATCTGGCGCAGCACTATCCTGGAGGTCGTTGAGATCATCCCGACACGCTCCTAGTCACCTACCCGATCTCCTAGTCACAGGCACGGATGTTTAGGACCCTCACCAACCCGATCTCCATCCAGGTAGGGACGAGCATGCCCGTCAACGCGCCACCGCTGGTCGAGCCTGGCCCGACGAATGATCGAGGAGACGGCAGGAATCATGACGGCCGAGGCCCTGGGCACGCACCAAGATGCCGCCATGGTCGCAAGGGTAGGCGCCATAACAGCCCTACTGTTGCCGCCCCTCCCGCCGGTCGCGCTGGTGGCATGGCGTTGGAGTTCTTGGCTTGCCCGACCGACGCCCGTGGCCGCCGTGTTGATGGCGTGCTTATGGACGAGTGTTGGGCTGACTGCCGCCGCCACCGCTCCAGGCCGCGCCATGGTTCCCTGGCCACAGAGTCGTGGGCGCCGCACGCCCCGACAAAGGCCCCAAAGCAGAAACTGCTTTTGGAGGAGAAAGGACCGACAACCTAGGTCTCCGCTTGCCACCATGGAGCCCACCACAACCAACGATCCATCAGCTCCCGATCCCAGGATGCATGAAGACTCTGGAACGCCAGCTGGCAGGCAGCCACTGGTTGCAACCGCACTGGTCCCAGACCACTCCTTGTCGTCTGGCGCACGTGAGGAGGTGGCATCATTTGGATGTTGTTCTAATTAAGTTGCTTAGCCAAGAAATAATGCACCAGTACGTGTATGTGCATGTGCTAGTAGTAGTACTAGTTTGCATGGAGTGTGAATCGTGTGAGTCTTACACCACTAGCAAGTCAAATATTCCAGCAGTAGTCATCATAGAATGTCAGGATAGAAATGCAGCAGATAATCTGATAAGCTGGGCAGCAGGTCAGGATAGGATGCAGGAGATAAGGCGGCTTGGCAACTTGGCTGCTGTTCACACTAGCTAGTTCCTCTGATAGCAGTTTGTAGTAGTATAAATACTACACTTTGTATCAGTTTGAAGCAATGCAACAGGAGCATTCAGCCTCACTCTCCCGACTCCCTCACTCCCACTAGTATCCATTCTCCCTTTGAGCCTGTGCGTGTGTCCAGGTGCTCAAGGCGTGAGTACCAGCAGCTCTAGAACTCTCCTAGAGGCTGAGAGCATCTCCACTCGTTGGGCAAACCCAGGCCGAAATCCGGACCAAACTTTGGCCGGACGAAGCAAGTTTTCGGCCTGGGTACGCCGAGTTTCCCACTCACGTACCCAGCCCGAGTTTCCCACTCGTGTACCCAGCCCGAGTTCCCGGGACGCCCGTTTCCGCTCAAATTCGGCTCAAGTTCGTCTAGATTTCGGCATAGTTAGGCATACAATGAATACATAACATTTTACGGCCAAAATACCGCGAAATCTTAAACATAGTTTGGCGTAAATGTAAACATAGTTCGGCCTGCAGTGAAAGTACAACATAGTTTGGCCAAGTTCGGCCTAGTTCGGCCAGTTCATGCTCGGCATCTACGACGTGTTGCTCCAGCGTATCCATAGGTGCTCAACAAGATCATCCTGCAGTTGTTGATGCACCGCCGGATATCGGATCTCCTGACGCATGGCGATGAATGCAGCCCAGGTTGGAGGCACCTGATGATCAGGCTCGGCAAGAGGACCCTGTCTGTAGTATGGCTCGTTCTCCTCGAGCAAACTCACTAGATCCTTCCTCTCATCCTCAATGATCATGTTGTGCAAGGCCACACAACAGTTCATACTTCCCACATCTGATCTTTCGACCAGGTCATAGCAGGGAACCGGATAACTGCAAACCTCTGCTGGAGCACACCGAATGCCCGCTCCACGTCCTTCCTGCAAACTTCATGTTCCTTAGCAAAGTGAGAATGCTTGGGGAGCATTGGGTTTGAGATAGTCTTCACAAATGTTGGCCATCTTGGATAGATGCCATCTGCTAGATAGTATCCATTGTTGTAGTGGTGCCCTCTGATCTCAAATTCCGAGCATGACCCTCAACAAGCTTGGAAAAGACAGTTGAGGAGTTGAGGACGTTGATGTCGTTGTTTGATCCTGCCATGCTAAAGGAGTGCCAGATCCAAAGATCATGTGTAGCAACTGCCTCAAGTATCACAATGCAACCTCCTTTGTGGCCTTTATACATTCCTTGCCATGCAAATGACAGTTTTTCCACTCCCAATGCATGCAATCTATGCTTCCAAGCATACCAGGAAATCCTCTACTTTCATTGACTGCGAGGATCCGAGCAATGTCTTCAGCAGTGGGTGATCTCAAGTACTGTTCCCCGAACACTGCAATCACTGCCCTGCAGAACCTGTACAAGCAATCAATGGCGGTGGACTCGGCGATGCGGAGATAGTCATCGACACTGTTAGCCAGCGCTCCATATGCAAGCAACCTCATTGCCACGGTGCACTTCTGAAGTGAGGAAAACCCAACCAAGCCGGTGCAGTCCTTCTTGCAAATGAAATAGGGGTCGAACTCCCGGATGGCATGCACGATCTTCAGGAAGAGCTTCCATCTCATCCTGAAACGGCGGCGAAACACGTCCTCTCCACGGAGTGGCTGGTCGGCGAAGTAGTCGGCGTACAACAAGCAGTAGCCCTCCATCATTTGCCTCGCCTTGCACTTCCGGTGACCTGGCGCCGAACCACTGCGCTTGGGCTTCGCCATCTGCAGGTACAGCTGGGCGAGCGAGGCGAGGATCTCCAAGTGCTCTTCACCTTCGGCGACCTCGGCGCTCTCCTCCTCCAGCAGTATGGCGAGCATCTCCTCGTCGTCGGAGTCCATGGCGAGTATCTCGTCGTCGGAGTCCATGGCCGAACCGGCCAAATGCCGAACACTTGGCAAGCACGGTGGTGGGAGCACGCAGCGAAGCAGAGCTACGGCGAAGTTCGTTCGGCGAAAGCGGCGGCGGAACAGGCGGCGAAGTGGGCGACAACTACGGCGAGCGTATCTAGAGGCGTGGGCATGTCTCGGTGTGGAGGAGCTCCGCGGGCGAAGTTATGGCGACAGAGGCGCTGGGAGCTCTTCGCCGCAGTCTGGGCGAGTAGAGTGGGTGAGAATGAGACTGTCTCGCCGACAGAGCTGGCCCACGCCCATTTTCGCTGCGTCTGGCGTTTCCAGGACGTACCCGGGATCCTGGTACGGCCTGGGAAGCCCAGACCAAAGTTCGCCCAAATCCGGACAAAAACAGGTTCCTGGGTACTCGACTGGGCCAATTTTCGGCGTCCGGATCGGCGTCCTAGGTAGGCGAGTGGAGATGCTCTGACATTGGAACACCCTTCACAACTGCATGGGGTCTCCCGTCTCCACTAACCAACTCCTGCCCTTCCAAAGTACGCGGTGTATTTTATTTCCTTAGAACAGGCCTTTGACCAACAATTACGCTATTAGTATATACTCCAATTTCAAGAGAGAAGTGCACTATACAATGTTGAACTTGTTTTCGAGTTCAATTTAAAACACTGATTTCTAAACAGGTTAGGAGTTAATGAAGAGGGGCAGTAGAGAAACTAAAAGAAAAAATAAATTAGAAGTCAAATCAGTTATGGCTTTTATGATGAGGGACAGTAGAGAAAATAAAATAAAAATAAATTACAAGTCAAATCCGTTATGGGCTTCTACAACCAGTCTCAGTTGTACATTTCATTGGCATACTAAAAATGTAGAACCTACATTTTCATGAAAAACTCACAGCTGTATTTCTCTTCCTAATCGACGCCTAGCAAAGTAACACGTGCAAATTACTATGACAATAAATATTTTCAAGACTTACGAAAACAGGGGATATACGAGCTTATACTTCTTACATGTAAAACTACTTGCAGTATAGTTGGAAATCTAACCTTCAGAGATGGTATGACAAACTGTTGCATTCTTGGGCCCAATTGAACCTTCAACTTTGCGGAAAGAAGTATACATTCGATGCGGTACATTACAGAAGGAATAATCGAGAAGCTGCACAAAGTACTAGCAGATACTGGTGACATGACAACTCTGCAGAGCTCAGGTGGCAACTCAACAGCATATGAACTGCAAGATTCTGTAACAGGGAAAGGCATGATCAAGTCAGCAGCAGCCGTAAGAAATGAGTTTTGCTAACTGGAGTACGATCAAAGGGTATACTTTAACTTATTATTCCTGCTCCATTGATAATTATGTAGAATATATTAGCTGCATAAGGCCACTATTCTTCGAGGGCATAAACAAGAACTGCCAGATTCTGTAACAACTGAGGTATGGTCAAGCCAGTCATCGGCACAGCTGTAACAGACGAGCTCTGCTGAGTCTGATCGAAAGGTATATTTCTAACACCCTGTGTGTGTTTCATTGATAGTTATGCAAAATTTGCATGCTGTCCAAGGCCCCTAATTTGGGAGGGCTTAAGCATGAGCTTAAAGAAACCAAGATGATTGTCAACTTCCCACATGGGGTGCAGCCTCTACTGCTTCTGACAATGGTGAAGCTGAATCCATTCTCCACCAACTTCTCTAAGAAGCCCTATCGAAAGAGACTAAAGGAATCCTGGTCCTAGGGTATACTCTTCCCCCCTCCTGGTGGCGGCGGTTGTGGAGCTCACATCTGGATTACAGTGCTTGGGGCTTGAAGACTGGCTGCCTGAAGAAACCAGAGAAGTTGAGATGGGTGATAGAGGCAGAGGGAACCAGGGGAGAGGCAGAGGGAGAGGTAAGGAACAGGAGAGCTGGGCTCAACAGGGAGGCCAGCAGCAGTTCCAGCAGAATCCTTTTGAGATGGGGCAGTTCAATCCCCAGTTCTATCCCAATCAACCTCCCTTTGGTTTCATCCCAGGTATGCAACCACCTTGGGGTTTCAATGCTCCTTTCCCTACTTTCCCTGGTCAGCAGCCTTTCAACATGCCTTCCAATCAGTGGGTTGCTCCACAACAACAGCAAGCTCCTCAGAACAATGAGATGGTTGAGAAAAGTAAAGTTCAGCAGAAGCCTAAGAAGAATCAGGGGCCTGTTCAGAGGGAGGCTGCTACCCCTGTAAGTAGTATTAATCAATGGAACTATGTGGATGCAATTTGTCTGTGTTGTGGTGAGCCAGGTCACCTGCAGAGCAACTGTGAGAAGACTCCTCTCTGTTTCATTTGTAAAAGTTCTTCTCATGCTGTGGAGAAGTGTCCTGTTAGGAAGAGGCCTCATCAGATGGCTAGATATGTTGGCAGTGGTGCTCCTGGTCTTGGCTTTTATCACATTGAGATCCCTGAAGTGGTTATGCATCCTATTGCATCCACAAAAAATTGTGGTATTGTCTTGGTTGAGGAGGGGTCCTTGACTGCTGCTGAACTGGCCCAGGAGTTCTCCAAGATCTACAAGACAAACTGGCCATGGCAAATCAGAGAGCTAGGAATGGACAATACCTTTCTTGTCAAGTTCCCTCCACACATTGGTGTGGAACAGGTCATTGGTTACCCAAAGTTTGGTGTGTCAAAACCTGGGGTTTGGGTCAAAGTTGAGGCTTGGAATGATGACCCAGAACCAATTGATTCCTTGAAGAAAGTTTGGGTAGTTATTACTGGCTTGCAGACTAAGTGGTGTGAATGGAGTACTTTGGATCAAGCTGTCTCTACTTGTGGCATTCTGGAGGATGTGGATTGGCTGAGCATCTTCAGAAATAATGCTAAAGAAGTCAGGGTCTTAGTTAAGTGTAAAGACCCTTCCAAGTTACCTGCTGGCAGACTTTTCAATTTCCATGATCACTTGTTTCACCTGGGCTTTAGTCTAGATGCTAATGTCCCTGCTGTGGTGTGTGATGAGGCTCATGATAAAGAGGATCAGAATGATCAGAATCAGAAAGGTGCTGATGATTCTACTGGCCAAGGGGATGGTATGAACCATGAAGGTAGCTCTGGAAATGGTCTGCCCTCTCTTCAAACTAGCTCTAGGAATTTACCAAGGAATGGTGGTCAAGGGACTAGCAGGGTTAGGATGGCTGCTAATTCTGAACTAAGTGCTAATGCTGTTTTCCAATTGTTGGTCCAAAAAGGGGTTGTTGATTCTGAAGGAAACTTCATCTGGGATAATTCTCAGGCTCCAGCTGATGTTGACTCTGAGGTGCAGCAGTTCTGGATACAGGGGCAGCATGAGGAAGAGAATTCTGCTCAAAAACTGGAATCAGAAACTAACTGTCAGGATGTGGACTGTCTGAAGTTACCTGATGATATTATGCCTAGCTTTAAGGATCTGGGTGTGAGAGAGAGAGATGACTCCAATATAGAACCAAAAGCTATCAAGAGGCAGAAGCAATGGGGTCCTGTTCAACCCACTAGACAGAGTACAAGAGTGGATAGGTCCAGAAACATTCTTGCTAGAGCTGTTGACTTGAAGAAGAAGAATAATTTAGAGGTTCCCAACTTGAAAGGTATAATGCTTGCTAATCCTTTCAATGTTCTTTCCCCTGTAGAGCTAGAAGTTTTATCTGATAAGATAGGTGTTGTAGTTGATGCTAGTGATCATGTTGATGTAGAGGATAGTCTTAGTTTCATTGCTACTTCATCTGGTCCTAGGAACTTAGATGAAGAAGCAGATGATTGGATTGAAGTCATACATAAGTCTCGGGGCAAGCACCCCAGGAAAAAGTCTTTATGATTAGTGTGTTCTGGAATAGTAGGAGTTTAAATGCTCCTGGTAGACAGAAGTATATAGAGGATACTTTTTTCCCTTTAAGAATAGACTATATTGGCTTTCAAGAGACCAAAAAAGATAGTTTTAGTCATTCCTTTTTGAAGAATCTGTTAGGAAATAGGAATTTTGCTTGGAATTTCTTGCCTTCTTGTGGCACTGCTGGTGGCATTTTAGTAGGTGTTAACTTAGACCTTTTTGATATAGTTGTTTGGGATATTAAATCCTTCTCTGTTAGTGTAGTAGTTAAGAATAAAGTTACTGATTTTGTTTGTAGGATTATTACTGTCTATGGTTCTGCTTATGAGGAGGGCAAGCAAGCTTTTCTCTCTGAGTTGCATGAATTATTCATTAGTTGGGATGGTCCTGCCATGATTGGTGGGGATTTTAACTTGATTAGGTCCCCTGAGGACAAAAATAATAGTAATATAGATTATAGATGGGTAGATAAGTTTAATACTTGGGTGGATCTTTGGGCTCTCATGGAGATTGGTTTATCTGGGAGAGCTTATACCTGGGGTAATAACCAGGCTGACCCTACTATGTGTAAATTAGATAGAATCTTTTGTACTACTAGTTTTGACATGCATTTTCCTTTAGCTAGTGCTAGAGCTCTTCCTAGATTGGGTAGTGATCACACCCCTATTGTTTGGGATTCTGGTGAGCATTGTATCCCAAAGACTTTCAGGTTTAGATTTGAGAAGTGGTGGTTGGCTAGGTCTGATTTTAAAGATATTGTTTGTAAGGCCTGGTCTATCAGGATTTTTAGTCCTAATCCTTTAGATATTTGGCAAGGTAAAGTTAGGCAGTTTAGGAAATTAACCAAAGGTTGGAGCATTAATATTGAAGCTGCCATTAGGAAGAATAAGAAAGAATTAATGGAGGAATATGATTCTTTAGATATTAAAGCTGAATCTCAAGTGCTTTCTGATGATGAGAGGAATAGACTAGCTTGGATTTTTACAGAACTCCAGTCCTACTGGGTTGTAGAAGAAACAAAAGCTAGGCAGAGATCTAGGGATAGGAACATTTTAGAGGGGGATAGGAATACTGCATATTTTCATGCTGTAGCTAATCAGAGAAGGAGGAAAAAGTTAATTCCTGTTTTAGATGGCCCTGATGGCCCAGTTACAGAGATTAGTGGCATGTCCAAAATTGCTATGGACTATTATAAAAATCTTTTTGCTTGGGAACCTAGGCCTGAGTTAAGGCTTAAGCATGATTTTTTCTCTGATGAGGAGAAAATTAGTGAGGAGGAAAATCTTGGCTTGGGTGCTCCTTTTACTGAAGAGGAAGTTAGGGGGGCAGTTTTTGGCTCTTATGCTGAAGGGGCTCGTGGGCCTGATGGCTTGTCCTTTTTGTTTTATCAATCTTTTTGGGATATTATTAAAGATGACCTGCTATCCATGTTTAATGCATGGCATGAGGATCATCTTGATATATTTCGATTGAACTTTGCCATGATTACCTTGATTCCTAAAGAGAATGATGCTAGAACTATGAAGAAGGTTAGGCCTATTAGTCTGCTAAATTGTTCTTTTAAGATCTTCACTAAGGTTTTGACTAACAGATTAGCTAAAGTGATAGGTAGGATTATCACCCCTAATCAATCTGCTTTTATTAGAGGTAGGTTTATTTTAGAAAGTGTAGTGACAGCTCATGAGATTATTCATGAGGTGCATAGTAGCAAGAGTCAAGGGCTGGTTTTTAAAATCTCTACTATCTAAAAAGAACTTAGCGTTCCGTTTTCTGCCAGGCTGCGTTTCGCCCGTCCTTCGTCACGCATCGCTCGATATTTCCCCATCCTTCATCGCACCTCTTCTCTATCGTCGTTTTACATTTTATCCATCAAGCGTCACACGCGCCGCCAGCGTAATTTCCGCCTGCGCCACCGCGGAGTCCGGTTTCCCTTCCCGTGTATCCTCCCTCAAGTTGCCTCGCATCTCGGAGGGTGGAGGCCCTCGCCTGGAGTAGGGTCGGGAGCCATCACGGAGGCCCTGACCTGCATCCACGTCCTCGACGCCTTCCGCACCTCCCTCGTCCTCCTTCTGACGAAGGCCTGCCGACCTGCCCCATCCGGGTGAAGAAGGCGCTCGACCTCTGATCGCAGACAAGCAACACGGGCCGGGCGGCATCAGAGAAGCCCTCGCCTGCCTCCATGGTCCACGCCCTCGACGTCGCCCGCGTCTCGGTCGCCCTCCGTGTCCCGAAGGCCGTCTGTGCGAAGGTGTTCGATCTCTGCCCCAAAGGGCCTCATGCTACCCGCTGGCAACGTCCTCTGAATTACTACTCTTTAGATGGTCATCGGCTGCAAGTGTTGGGGCTACATAGATCAAAGAAATTAAAAGGGTACGATCCATCTTTGTCCTCCCCTGCCTCTTCCTGTGCATCTCATCGTTGTTCTCATCGTTGGCTCGTGCGCAGAGTTGTTAGTTGTTTACTGTTCCTTATGCTTAGATCTATCTTTTGGCCATATATGGTGCGCGTTTTGTGCGGTTTATAGCTGTTGGGTTGTTCTCGAATTGTTCTGGGCGCTAAGAGTTAGATCGGGTGTATGGGGAATCATGAGTTGCATCAGATAATGCCTTGCATGAATCCGGATAATATGATATACTCCCTCCGACCCATATTAGTTGATTCAAATTTGTCTAGATTTGAATGAATTTAGACACTATTTAGTATATAGGTTCATCTAAATTTTAACAAATCTAAGTCAACTAATATGGGTCGAAGGGAGTACTACATGTTTATATAATTATGTAACTTCTTCTCCTTTATAACTATTAACAAGTGATTATTATGAGTGATGATAATACTACCATCCACTCTGTATGTGTGACACTTGTGGTCAGGTTGTAAAATTATATCTACATAGATCCTTGTGGTCAGGTTTACTTCTGCGTAATGCCAACTGCTGAAACATAACATATGTTCGGTATAAGAACTGCCTAACTTCAAATTTTATCTTATTTGAATTGATGACATGAAAACCATAGGACATATCAAAAGTTTTTTTTGTCTACCTCGATTTCACCTCCATAGGAAAGTCTGTAATCACAAAGAGAATATAGTTGATGGATGAAATATTTCCCTTTATCGATGAAATTATGCAGAAGTACACTTGTTCGGTGGCACCATGTTGGGTGACTTCTAGAAGGCGGGCGGCATCCACATTGTGTCCATCTAAATCGGACACGAGAGGTTGGATAACGGCAGCGGCTTGATACATTCTGATACGTCCATAGATTTCTTTCCCACTTTTCTATGGATTTATATGATAATTGTATTCAGTATATGGACTGATGTAAGAAATTTTTATAGCAGATTCGATTGTTTTGTCAGCTCTCTTGAAAATGGCGATCACACCAGCTGCCGACGTCGGGATACCTCCGACTGCAGAACCGTTGTCGACGCCACCGGAAACACTGCCGCACTGTCCATATTGCTCCTCCCTCACTGGTAAGACCGGACGGCATGCACATGACGTCTTCCTCCTCCTTCCCCGTATCTTTGGCTGTAGAAGGTTAGTCTGCTTTTGGCTCCTCAATGTCTTCTCTGTGTTGCTACCACTTGTTCTCTGACTTTGATTGATCGATATGTCCATGTTTAAATTCGAGCCTGCGGATGGAGTGGAAGTGGCGAAGGCGAGGTACACTACGGAGTACGGCATCCGCAACCTGGCTTGTTCAGAAGGTATAGATATTCGAATTGGTAATCCCTTGTTTGGTTCAACATCCAATCCCTAATAGTTTTGGATTCAACATCCAATCCCTAATAGTTTTGGATTTCTCACCAATTCATCAATGTGGAAGCACGGTCTATTTCGACAGAGCTTGATGTGCTTATTTGTTGGAAAAGTCCAAGGCTCGATATGGAAAATATTGGAAAGCCATACTTAAATTGAATTTGTACAAAAAATAGTTTCCTACCAAGTCAAGTCTTCTTATATGTGTTCTTGGTAGTAAATAGGAGCTCGGTAACATTCTGTTGGTACCCCATATTACCATCTAAACTTGTCAGTTTGAATGATGCCTCATATGCCAAAATTCTTAGTATTAGGTTCGTTTGGACCGGGCATTCTTTGGATACTCTGAAGCAGCAACAAAACCCCTGAAGTAAGGTCGGAACCGCAGAATGACTTATTTTTTTGTTTGAAGGCATATTTGTGCTTGCTTTCGTATCTATTGTTTCTCTCTCTCTTATGACATATTTTTTCTTTGAACTTGATTTGTCCGATTTTACCTATTGTACACATATACATCTTTTTAGTAAATAAAAACATGAACTTTGAGGAGACAAAAATAGTAATATATGTACACACGTACAAGTTCTCTTTTATTTCTGAAATATACTAAGTTTAAGTGCATCTGCTTGCAATAGTAGTTCATGAATTTTGACTATTTTAATTGTCATTGTTCGTGAATTAACCTTTGGCTCAGAGTAACTGGCCGGTCAATTTTGCATACCGTTGTTTGCTTCCAAAATGACATGCCTCTTATTTTGATTTTACTTCTCATGGAGATTGCAGGATAGGAAGGCAGTTAGGCAGGGGAATCATGAGGAGCAAGGTAAGGCTATTGAATCTCTTTTTGTGTAGTTTGTTTCAGAAAATCCCATGTTAATTTTATAATGTATTTGCATATTTGTGTGATTAATATAAGTGTATTTTATTAGCGCATAGATGCATATGGGTTATGTGTAGCATCGAATCTGATGTGTCTAAACCAATTTTGGCATGTAGAATTCCATCGGCACTTTTGTGGCAACAATGCAAATTTACCTAGGCATGCCTGGCGCTATCAATTTTATCTTTCATTTGCTGGACAGTAATACTTCTAGATCTCGAAATAATGTTTCTCCATTTGATATAATTTAGCTATAGTCCATAGTGAACAGAATGAATCACGCCCACAATTATAATAGTTCATCATTGGAAGGTTCGTTGGGTTTTTGGGAAGAGAAGCATGATGCATAGCCAATCTTCACCTGCAGCTGAGCCGATATACATTATATTTAGCCATAACATCTCGAATGCATAGCCAATCTTCACCCATAGTGAACAGAATGCACTTCTGCTTTTTATGATATATATAAGGCATAATCATCAGAAGAAAGCCATAACATCCCGATTCTATGTTCTCAAGCAGAAGCCACTAGCAACCGGTGAGATCACGGCAACGTCGGGAGGTAGTAGTGGAAAAAGTGCAGATTCGAGCAGGCGACCAACACCAAGGAGAGCAGCGCAACGCCCACAATTATAATAGTTCATCATTGGAAGGTTCGTTGGGTTTTTGGGAAGAGAAGCATGATGCATAGCCAATCTTCACCTGCAGCTGAGCAGATATACCTTATATTTAGCCTGGATGCACTTCTGCTTTTTATGATATATATAAGGCATAATCATCAGAAGAAAGCCATAACATCCTGGTTCTATGTTCTCAAGCAGAAGCCACTAGCAACCGGTGAGATCACCGCAACGTCGGGAGGTGGTAGTGGAAAAAGTGCAGATTCGAGCAGGCGACCAACACCAAGGAGAGCAGCTTGAAGAACGAGCGGGCCTCTTCAGTGATGATTCTGCATTCAAGTGCTCGCTCAATGTCGTCATCCAGCCAGGTGGCGAGGAAGAGTGGGAGTGATAGAGGCGTCAATAGAGGTTGGAGAGGTTGTCGCATTCATGTGTAAAGATTTGTTCATTTATCTGAATTGTCTATGCTTGAGGAAACATTTAGATTTGAATCAGATGCTTATAAAGTTGTCCTCACACTGAAATGCACTTAATATTGTTGTAATATCTCTAATGAGAAATCAATGTTGTTTTGTACATAACCAAGGTTAAATATCCGATGGAAATATTTCATGGTGTACATGGCAAATGGTACTCACCAGAAATGATTTACTCTTAAATTCAAAATACTTGATTTAACGTGAACCAGAACCAGTCCGTTTAATAAAAAATTCATTTATATTATCAAGGTTTGTGTATCTTGCTGCTTCACTGATCTTCCGGAGTTACATATCACGTATTTCATTTAATGGAAATTTGTCGGGAAGGCCTTGGCGTGGTACTAGCAGATGATTGTACATGTCCATGCATCCATATCTCAAATCGCTTACCCTAAGGCTAGCCCTAAGGGAGGCGAACTAGGGTGACTATAATGACACATGGCTCTGCAAGCATTTGCGTATTGGATGGTCTGACTGATCAGTGGGCAGAGGCAGTGTGAGGGTGCGCGACTGCACAGAAACTGGTTAGCTTATGCCAAAAGTGAAACTATCAACAAGGACTTACATTGGGAACCTTCCTGACATAAATTGTTTCTCTCCCCCGTTGCAACGCACGGGCATATTTCCTAGTAGATTATGAAAAAGCTTATGATAGAGTCAATTTAGATTTTTTGGTTGAGATTCTAGAGCTTAGAGGTTTTTGTCCTATTTTCATTAGGTTTATTAAACAAATCACTCTGGGGGGGTCCATAGGGGTCAGGGTTAATGATTTAGAGAGTGACTTTTTCCTGACTGGGAAAGGTCTTAGACAAGGTGATCCCATTGCACCCCTGCTTTTTAACATTATGATTGATGTTTTTTCTAGAATGTTGTCTAAAGGCTATGTCTGTGGAGCCATAGTGGGTCTTTGTCCTAATTTTGTGTCTGGGGTGTTAGTTGCTTACAGTATGCTGATGATACTTTACTTTTCTTGAAACCTGATATTTCTGGGGCCATCAATCTCAAATGGATCCTCACATGTTTTGAGCAAATTTCTGGAATGAGAGTCAACTATCATAAAAGTGAGCTCATTCCAATTAATTTAGATGATGATGAGTTTAGACCTTTTCTAGATATTTTTGAATGTGTTGGGGGTAGTTTTCCTGTTAAATATTTGGGGATCCCCTTGCACTTTGATAAACTGAGGAGAGAGGATCTTCAACCTCTTATAGAAAACCTTCTTAAAAGGATTACTGGCTGGAGAGGTAAACTCCTTTCCTATGCTGCTAAAAGAGTGTTGATTCAGGCTTGCTTATCAAGCATCCCTATTTACCTCCTTTCTTTCTTTAAATTCCCCAAATGGGCCATTAAGCTCCTGGATTCTCATATGGCTAACTTCTTCTGGAATGATGAAGAAGATAGACATAAAATTCACCTTGCTAACTGGCCCTCAGTCTGTATGAAAAAAGAGTTTGGAGGTCTGGGAATTCCAAATTTGTTAGACCTTAATTTGTGTTTGCTAGGATCTTGGATTAAAAGGTATATTCAGGGTGAGGGAAAACTATGGAAAAGAATTATAGATGCTAAGTATAGAACTAAAAATCCTAATGTTCTTTGTTGCCATGATATTCACCCTTCTACTTTTTGGAAAGGTGTGATGTGGGCTTCTAGAGCTGTGGAAGTAGGTTATAAATGGCAAGTACCTGAAGACGTGTGGTTTGGTAACTCTACTCTGGCTACTCAATACTGGGAAGTTTATTTGGTTTCCAATCAACAAACCAAAACTATAGCTGATCTTTGGAATGGTAGTAATCTTAGATGTGACTTTAGAAGAACTTTTACTGACCAGATGATGGTCCAGTGGCAGGAAATTTTGGGAATTGCCCAATCAGTTTCTCTGACAGAGGATGAGGATCAACTTATTTGGCAGTATGAGTCTAAGGGTGTTTATTCATCTAGCTCCATGTATGCTTTGGTAAACTTTAGAGGGGTTACTCCTCTTTATTTGCCTGAAGTTTGGAAGCTCAAAGTTCCCCCTAGGATTCAGATTTTTCTTTGGCTCTTTTCTCAAAACAAAATTCTTACTAGGGATAATCTTAGAGCCAGAGGTGTCCCAAAACCAATGGAATGCTCTCTATGTAAAGAATTTGAATCTGTTAAACATTTATTTTTTGATTGTGTGGTTTCCAAGATGATCTGGACTGATGTTCAGGATATCTTTGGCATTTTAGTTGTTAATTTCGAATCTATTGCTTCAAGATGGCTTGCTAGTAAGAAACATTTGCAGTTTAATGTAGTTTCTGCTGCAGTTCTTTGGGGTATCTGGAATAATAGGAATAACATAGTTTTTAATCATGCCCCCTGGATTAACATGAAACAGGTCTGGCGTCTCGTCCTTTAATATCTAAGGAATTGGAAGGTCCCATTCAAAGAGTTGGAGGAGGGGAGGTTCATTCTGTTCATGGAACGGATGATAAACAGGCTGAGGAACCCACTGGAGCTCATGGCAACCTGATCTGCAATGGCTTCGAGTGGATCTCTACTTGGAAAACCACTGCTTCGTCGAGCTATGGGGGACCTGCCTCTCTGTCGTTTCTGGAGACACATCCTGAGGCTGCTGATGAGGTTCATGTGGTTCTTTGAGTCAGAGTTTCGTGATGCTTAGCCTGTTCTCTCTTCTGCCTCCCTCTGCTCTGAATGTAATCTCTTAAAAATTCTGAATTTCTAGCTTTTCTGCACGTTTTTGTGCTTTCTGGTTTTCCCCTTAAGGGTCCTGGAATTAGTAGTTTCCAGTTTAGCTTTAGTTTATTTTGTTTTGTTTCGGCACCTGAGGTACTGGTTTGTTTTGGTTTCATTTCCTAAAATGGAACCGGGGATGTTTCCCTGTTGATCTAAAAAAAAGAGACTAAAGCTCCCTACCAAATTCTTCGCTCATACAATTAAATCTTGAGAAGAATGATAATTATTGTTATTAAGAACTCTTTTGAGATATGATCAACTAAACAAAAACAAGAATTATGACAAAAGATAAGAAGGCACCAAGAAGTAAATGAGAGTATGTATACTAAAGCAGAAAAATACTGCAAAAGGAAAAAGATATTAAATGGAACAGAAAGAGAAATGTTCCACAATTGTGGTGCAAAAATTTTGTATAAAAAGAGGTTCTCACGGTACAACTAGTAAGCACTGATAGTCTGACATACAAATTTAAATATAAAGTAAACTAAAATCTAGATGAAATTCATAGCATATTTCATGTATTATATGTTTGTAACGAAATTAAGGTTTAATGTAATACTAATTCAAAGATTTTAGCTGCAATAAAATAAAATAAAAATAGATTCACTGTCAAGCAAGGGTTAGCTGTACAGAGACCCCAGAAGGGTCTGTAGTACACACTGATTTGACAGCATGAACACGTCCAGAAGTAAAGGTTAAAACCGCTTGAAGGTTTCTCACAACACAAAAAGAAGTTATCTAATCAGATCATCCTTATAGATGATAAGAAAGTGCAGACAATTAACTTAACACAAACTTGAAATAAATATAACAGTCACAAAACTATATTTGCAGCAAGCTAGAATGCACCTTTTTTATTTTCATAATGGCGCTTATGGAGGAAGTTCCGTACTTCAACAAGTTTACTGCCAGCCAATAAGGGCTGATTTTTATGTGTTAAGTTGAGGCCATACCTGGAAAAGCAAACAATGAGTGCATACAGATACAAGTGTAGATAACTTGGAGGAACAGGTGCACGCAGATTAAAACTGAAAAGACAAACTTATACCTAGTCTTGAAATAAGTGATGTAGGCAATGACACTGCCATCACGTAGATGCAGAAGGGATGTGGCATTTAACTCAAGGAACCCAGTAACAACATACAATTCCATATTATGAGGGGTACAGACAATGGACTTTTTTAGCATGCACCTGCACAAGGGACCATCTTTTGTCTGCAGTAAATCAACTTCTTTACAAGAATGGCAGTGTTTTGTATCTTTGTTGCTAGCTTCATATGCTTGTGAGGCCAAGAATTTGATACTGCACCAATCAATTTTACCAGAAACTAAGGGTAGCAGTAGGTAGACAACTCCCATGGTCATGTCCATCTCATGGAAGTATTTAATAGCATCCATGCCTTCACAGTGGTCCTTGTTAATAAGCAAGGAAAGAATAGTTGCCTGGAATCTTCGAGCCATAGTTACCTGAAGAAACAAACATTCTGTTTTATCATGGAGACTAGCACACAAAAAAATCTGCTGATGAGAAAGACTACATAAGAATTACATGATGAGTACAGAACTAGAAAACATAGAGCCCAAACTTGCCTGTTCATGGTTTAGATGAATTATTCCTGCGTATTTCATGGCAACATTAACATAGTCTTGAGCACCACACAATTTAAATGAGCTAAATATAAAGTCGGGTCCCAAATCACATTTCACCACTAAAAGTATGTCAGGTGGTGAAGCGGTTGGCTTTAAATACCCTTCTAGTGAAATCTTGTAGCAATAATAGATGCCAAGACGGGAAAAAGAGAACCAATTGTCCACAAATTCTTCTGGATAGTAGTCAGCCTGCTCGTGTTGGTATTTCTCAACAACTACAAGAGGACCAATTAAATATGTTAATACAAACTTACATTCCAAATTTTCAACTGCAAATTATGTATACATTCAAATTGAACAAAACAATTGCAAGGTGATAAGGAAAATAAGTTTCCAACGAGTAATCTTGTGTTTTCATTCTTCTAACTTCTTAGCCTACACACCACAACCAGAAGTAGTGGAAATGCATAATCAATTGGAATCAAGTATGATTCATGTAAATTCCCTGTAGCTTGTGTCTAGCAAGTTTAAGAAGCAAGGAATTTTCTAAAACTGGAAGCTGGCTTCAGTAGTCTTTTGACCTGCCTTAGAGCATCACCAGTCGTATGCCCCAAAGGGCTATTGGGCATGCCGGACATCCAGCACGGCCCGAAAGCGTGTATGGCGCTCTCAGGCCGTCCCCGACCAAAAGGGCGCGTTGTGGGCACGCCAGACACAAGCCACAACCGTCGTGGGCCAGCCCTGTCATAGACTCAACCACGTGATCAGCTTAGATTAATGGTGGATTCACCGGCAAGTCAGCTTTAAACTAAATGACTTGTCGGTTCCCCAGGCGGGTGCAGACCGCGTCCAGAGACGGTGTTAATGCGCACCACCAGCTGCTTCGCCTGGCGTTGAATACAGCCCCTGGCACCTCTCCTCTTCACAGCCTTTGCCTCGCCTCTCCCACCACCGAGAGAAACCATGCCTTGCCGCCTAGCGACCACTTGGGCCAAGCTCACCATGCCCCCACGTGAATGCATCCCGGCGCTGGACCTGGACCCAACGCATCCCACTTTGGACTATGAGGAGGCAGCAATAGAGGAGTTAGACAAGGAGGATGTCGACGACGAGGAGACTGACTAAGAGGAGTCACCAGCAGAACCGGTGCAGCAAGCGCTCCTCGCCTCCTTCAAGACTGCTCGCCAACACAAAAACGAGGCTTGCAGCCTCGAGGAGATAAACGCGGCCATCGAGGCCAGCGACAGAGCGGGAACGGAAGAGGCAGGCTGTTGCCCATGGCTGCCGAGCGGAGGCCATTCTACACATTAACGCGTAGACGGACGCAGATGCCGCCACTCGCGAGGCTGCCTGCCTTGCCTTGGTGGAAATGGCGGTGAAGCACCGGCGGATGCTTGAAGCCAGGGCGGAGAGGAGGGCCAAAGAAGAAGGCCGCCTGGGGAAAGAAGGAAGAGGCTGGCCCCTCTCGCCAGAACGATGGCGAGGCTTAGATTAGGTTTAAATTAAGTTAAATTTCTTTCAGATAGCAAAATATTTTCCAAATATGAATGAAGTTTGAAGTTCACCGTTTGAATTCGAGTTCATTTGTAAAAAAAGCTTTGGGGCAAGTGGCTGACGAGAGCAGCAACATGCGACGACACACCACCCCCAAAATACGCCTGATCCGGCGCATTTGCCAGACGCCGAATGGGGGACGCGGCTGAAGATGCTCTTAGGCCTCCATCCCCCTCTCCCTCTTGTGTATATGTCTCATCTAAACAAAATTCTACAGTTTCAGCTCAAAAAAGTTTTTCCAAACTAGATTCACTCATAGGAAAACCCTCACACAAGTCATTTTTCTAGTGGCGTGCAATATATTATACACACCAATACTGCCAGGACAAATGTTGGTGGCGTTCAAATATCTGGAACGCCACCACTAAAACCTAGTAGTGGAGTTCACAGTAATTCAAACGCCACAAGTAAATGGGTCCCCCAGATCAAACCGGTCATAGTTTACTGGTGACATTCATGACAGATAAACACTAGCACTAGTAATCGTGGTGGTGGCGTTTGCACAAAATAAACGCCACGAATCGCAGGCCTTTTTTCCTGGCCCGCAACCGACACGTTGTCTCTCACACTCGCTCGCGCTCTCTCTCCACCCGACACGCACCAGCCACGCGCACATCCGACGCATCCCCCCGCATAGTCGCCGCTTCCGTCCTGCCCCCCCCCCCCCCCGCGCGTAGTCGCCGCTTCCCGCGTCAGCTTCCACATCAACCTGCGTCGCCGCCCCTCCACCCCATCATACTGTTCGTCTCGGCCTCCGCATCCACGCCATCGTCCCGTCTCTACTTCCACATCCACGCCGTCGTCCGCCTCCGCCCCGTGTCACCGTCTGCTTCCGCATCCACACCGTCGTCCCGTCTCTGGCGTCGCCACCGCAACCGCCTCGAGCCACCTCCCCGTACCCTGCCGCCGGTGAGCCTCTCTTCCCCTTTTTTGGGTTTTAGTTAATAATGTGTAGATTTTAGTTGGTGGATGATTTAGTGTAGATTTTGGTAAATTAATTTAGTTTAGGTGATAAATGATTTTAGTATATATTAGTGTAGATGATTTAGTGTAGATTTTGGTAAATTAATTTAGTTTAGTTGGTAGATGATTTTAGTATACATTAGTGTAGATTTTGGTAAATTAATTTAGTTTAGTTGGTAGATGGTTTTAGTATAAATTAGTGGTGATTTAGTTTAGTGTAGATTTAATTTAGTTTAGTTTGTAAAAAATCCTAATTGTGTAGATAAAATTTATTGCCTAATAATTAATCATACTTGACTAATAATTTGTTGTTTTTAGTGCTAACTATGTCGCAGCCATGGTCAAAGTACCGTGGTGTGCACTGGAAGGCGACTAAGGTCCCCACGTGGGGGGCTCAGATTACTGTCTAATTACTATCTTGGTACATGGAGGGACCCTCAGCTGGCCACGCACGCCTACGACGGAAATTCAGCACTTGGGGCCAAACGCCCGGCTTAACTTTGAGCAGGATTGAGCGAGGGCACATCTCAATGGGCCCCAAGCCAGGTATGAGGTTCTGCATGAAGGCGCAGGAGATGGAGCACCGTCAAGCGGAGGCAGCTGGTGCAGAGGGAGCACTAGCAGGAGGAGTCAGACCCTGCATTGAGGTCGTTCCTCGATGATCCCGAGGTGATGGCGTATAACCTCCATGTCTTCGGCAAGGGCTCCTCCACAACGAGCCAGGTCTTCGTGACGGGCTCGTCCACCGCGCACCAGGAGGCCCCGACAGTGCGTGCCGCTCCACCCAGCCCTACCAGCCCCCATACTACGGGTTCAGCCCAGGCGACTTTACCACTGAGCCGACGTCGCCTATGCACTCGTCAGACTTTGATGACTTTGACTCCAGCAGCTCCGACGGTTTCACCAACTAGGAGTAGAGCCTTAGGATGTTTCTTATGCAATTGATCATAGTACTTATCATACTATATCTTGCTAGACTTTAGAATGCTTAATATGTTTAATTAATGTGCTAGTTATATATCGTGCTATATCTTGTTAGACTTTAGAATGTTTAATGTTTATCCAACGTGATGCTAAGTTAAGATGGACATATATGCAGCATATAGATCAGCCGTGCGTCATTCATGTATGGTTACACCTCGTGTATGGACAGGAAGTTCCGCATAGTGCTCTCTCAGAACTATGAAACTAGAACCGTGTGTTCTTTAAACTAGATATATTCAATCTACCTTTGTTCAAACTCTATGTGCTATGACAGTTCAAACTAACTGTTATTTTCTAATAGTTTTACTCAACATTCCATGCAAGTCAATACCTGGCGTCTTGGAGCAGGTCTTCAGAAGAATGCAAGACTATGAAACATTTGAAGTCAACATTGACTCACACAAAAAGCCCGGACCTAACTTCATGGTTCAAGTCACCAATGAGCCGACTGTCACCTATTTCAGTGAACCTACCTAGACACAATTTGTCAATCGCTACTACATGAACGTCAGGGACCTCATCATCTTCACCCTTGACTATGTGCATCGCATCACTCACAATGAGGACGGGTATTACCATGAGTAAGTATGCCGAGGAGTAGCTAGCTTAACTAGTGTATATGCAAGCATGTTACCTCTCTAGCTAGTTAAATGCAGTAATAATAACTTCTACATGATGTTACTTTATTTGTATTGCTACTGTATACGAATATCCAATTCCTGATATATAATTGCTATGAAAATTCAATTATATTAAACCAATTTTTTAATTTTCGAAAATATACTAGCAGCATGCAATATACTATGAATGCCATAGAAAAACAATATAGTAGTGGCGTTCAAGATACATGGCACTGTGTCACTTTACTGCGTAGGCACACCACTGGTAGTGTTTTTACTGGTGGCATTCCAGCCACACGCCACCGGTAGAAGTTACCAGTGGCGTGAGATTAGTGGTGTGCTGATTCACCGCTACTAACCTCATTTTCCAAACGACACTGATAAGTTTTTTCCTACTAGTGATCGACTCAACATTCCCAGCTCTATTCTAGAACTAATTGAGGCTGTCTGAAAAGAGTATGGTCGTGTTTGGTTTTGAGCCAATGTCAGCCTTACCAAAAATTGGGATGCCCCTATCTGTCAGCTGCTGGTTGGTTGGCTACCAAAAATTTGGCTAGCCCAAGCCCAGTCCGTGCGCCCCTGTGTGTTTTTTCACCAACGGTTGGCAATCTGGAGGCGACAGAATCACTCGCCAAAAATTGGCGGTGCCAGGAATTTGGTAGGGCTCATGTTCCCGTGAATCAGACGTACCGTATGCGCCCAATACTACAAATTTCCACCGTCACATCTTACAAAATAAACTAATCCAACCTATATAATCAACAATCACAACCTGCATATAGCGAGAGTAATCCTTGCTTAGGAGTTAAGCTAGTATAGCAGGTTCTGTGAGACCTTGCTTAGGAAGTTAAGCTAGTACTAGTAGGTTCTAGTAGGACTCGGTAGGTTCTATTACTGGTAGGCTGTAATAGTACTAGTGGGATCTATAATCTTTCAGTGTATAAACCTTAGGCAGTAAAGTAAACTAGGTAGCAGCAGAACATTCTAGAACTATCAGGTTGGACCTGCACTTACCGACCTTGTACTCCTATATATATCCCTATGCAATACAAGCTGTTGTAGCTTTTGGCAGCCACAAATAACTTCCTACACACTACCTGTGAACTGACAAGACTAACAGTTTTTTTTTGGGAAAACGCAAAAGCTTTGCGTTTCATTATATTGAAAAGATAGAGTTGTTACACGCCTCCCAAGAGGCCAACACATAGATTACAAGTGCCGCTACTAATGAACATCCCAAGTCGTTGGGACAATGTCCCCCAAGCCCCTAGCACCTGCGAGGATCCATGCAGAGGCCTCCTCCTTGATTTTGAGAACCAGGGTTTGGACAGACGGCTGCTCCCGCTCAAACACGCAGTCATTCCGCGCCTTCCAGATCATCCAGGGGATCAGCAACGTCGCGGAGGCCAGCCCCTTGTGCATGGGCTTAGGCGTTTCATTATACTGACAAGACTAACAGTTGGTATCAGCAAGTTGCTACTCGGTGTAGCGCAGCCGGTGCTTAGTAGTACCAACTGCCAAACGTGAGCTTGGCTAACAAATTGACTCGCTTCGTCTCTCGTCTATTCCCAGAAGAGGGCGAACCGGGAAGGATCGTTCTTCCGGTGGTGGCTCCGGCGCCTCTCCTTCCCCATGGGCCTTGGGCTCATCGGCGGGAGGAGACTCATTGGATCCGCCGCTCGGATTTGTTTAGCTGTAGACTAGGTGTAGTCTTCGTAGCTAGGGTTTGCCGGGCTCTCGGTTTGTCTCCGGCGACGAGGGTGGCGGCGTTCAATAAATTTCTTGCAGATCCCGGTCGAACACGGTGCTCTTCGCGGCGTGGAGTACCGGATCTGCGGCTGGGCTTACGTTTGGGAACGGTGTGGCGGCGGCGGCTTTTTCCCAACGCGGATTTTGTCATCCGACTCCGTCGTCGTAGCCGCTTCTGCGATGCTACGGAGTTTGGGAGGTGGTGTATAGGAGCGGGGCCGACGTCCAACGTCTTTGGCGGCGGCACGTTGGCCATTGGGAGAGGAAGGCGTTTCGGGAGCAGGTTGGTGGCCCGTCGGTGGCAGATCTACCGGTTTCACCCGATTTCGTCGGTGTGGAACAGTGGACCTGAGATCCGTTCTGCAGCATGGGGATGGTTCCCGGCCGACGCGCCCCAGTGTCAATGGCTCCTCCGTGCGCGGAGACCTTCGACTCGTAAAGCCAATAAAGGTGATGGTGCTGGCTCGGATCCAGCGATTTGTGGAGAATATGGTGTTTGCAGTAATCTCCAAGCCCGTATCTGTCTTTTTCTTTTTTATATTGTTAATGAACACAGTTACTTCTCAAAAAAAGTTGGTATCAGAGCCAGGTTGTGTTGCCCGCAGTCTGCCTCCCAGCCATGGTGTTGTTCCCCTTCACCGCCACCAAGATGAGCGCGCCACTGCGATGCAAGTAGGCGCGAGATCATGGTTGAGCATGTCGTGAAGGACGTCGGCGGATGGGTAGTCTAGGAAAGGGACTATGGTTCAAAAGGAATGGTCATCTAAATGTGGATGGGTATTGTGATGCTGACTGGGAAAGTTGCTTGGATGATAGGAGATCAACATCTGGTTATTGTGTATTTGTCGGGGGAAATTTAGTGTCATGGCAAAGTAAAGAAAAGTCGGTGGTTTCAGTCAACAGCTGAAGTTGAATATAGAGCTATGTCACAAGGTTTGAGTGAGATGTTATGGGTGAGGAATCTTCTTTTAGAACTGAAAGTGTCGAGGAAAGGCACTTTAAATTTGTGGTGTGACAACAAGTCGGCGATCAACATCGCAAACAACCCTGTTCAACATGATAAAACCAAGCATGTGGAGATTGACAGCTTCTTCATAAAGGAGAAGTTGGATGATGGTATAATTAAGATAAATCATATAACTTCTAGCGAGCAAATTGCAGACAGTTTAACTAAAGGATTAGAAAATAAAGAGTGTATCAGCTTGTAACAAGATGGGAATGATAGATATCTATCACCCATCTTGAGGGGGGAGGGGGTGGAGACTTTCCTAGGAGAGCCTGGAATATTCCAGTGAGGTTAGTATAGTAGTGATGTCCTAGGAGTGCCTGGAATATTCCAGTAAATGTTGGGAGTCTAGTTAGTGTCCTACTAGATTCTAGAGTATTCTAGTGTACTAGTTAAGATGTACCTAAGTTCAGTTATATATATTAGAGGGTGTGGAGGTCCAAGGGACCAGCCCATCCAGAAATTTTCCCCCAAAACCAACAAAGACTAACACATACAAAACTACTCACCTACATAATCAATAAGAATAAAACATTACAATTGCTGTAGTCCCTCTGGTCCATATTAATGGCCTCAACTTTATCTAAATTCGGATGTATCTAGTTAAGTATTTAGACTAGATGCATTTGTATCTAGACAAAGTTTACGCCAGTAATATGGACCGGAGGCAGTAGCAAATGAATTAGTTTAGTTGAATTCACTAATAATAAGCATACCAATGTCGGGTTCTTCTTCCCATGGAACACCTAGTTCTGGTAAGAGAGAATCCGTCAGGGCGCCAATGGTGTGTAATTCTCGGCAGGCCTTAAGACAAACTGCCTTCTTGAGGACAGAAACTTCTCCTTCGGTATAAACTGTCTGTACAGGACTGCTCTTGGGAAGGTGTAGGATGCATGAACATAATTCCTTATTAATAGTGAATCTTGGTAAAGGTTTATAATATCTGGCAGACAGAAAAATGATCCATGAGAAACATATGATATATGTGCCTGAAAATCCTTTGCAATATGAAGCAAAAGGAAAGCATTAGTTATGGAAACGAAAACAGACTCGTCAAATGGGAGCTTTGAGCAGAAAAAATAAATCAACGGAACACTGGAGTTTATAGTCACAATTGCTCCAGTAGATTCAACACGGTAATAATCTTCTTCACACAAGGTGTTTTCAAGTGGTTGACACATAGTAGACGCCAGCCTCAGAGACTCTTCGCGCATTATTTGTCCACTGGCAAGGAACTTTTCTGTCTTAGAAATGGCTTCTGCATCCCCCCTGATAGAGAAACACCAAAAACCGTATCATATCATGTGTAAGTACAGCATGCCAAATATGTTGCAAAATAATGATGACAACAAAAGGTCAAGCAGGTTATCATGCTATTTAAGGTCGAAATGGCAACAAATATATCAACTTAAAATAACTTTAGTACTCCGTACAACATTTCAAGTGTCCATATTTTATAAGCCAACAGGAAATTTTTGTTGGTAGGACTAGGACCCACAGCTCCAATCCCGCTACCGACTCAAAAGATAATCATACGCACTGACCAGCACAGAAAGTGGTCGGCTTTCTACTCAAATTTGAAATTTTTCTTCCAGTTCAAAACCATTTATAAGCATGTTATGTTATTGTTGCTCATGGTTCATGACCAATCCTGTCGGGAAACATTGGTCAAGTTAATTATACATTTAAGTAAAACGTAAAGCACCTTTGGAACTTACTCTTCGTATTGTTTGAGGTGTCAGTGTGTCACTGTAACAGGACTAGGAAGCATATTGGCACTGACATTTATAGGGCACTAACCAGGGATGTTTCTTACAATGTACGAAAAACCAATTTACTACTCCCTCCGTTTCAAAATATAAGATGTTTTAGATTTGTGAAGAGAATGTATCTAGACTTGTTTTAGTGTGTAGATTCACTCTAAACATAAGTGAACCTATATACTAAAAGTAGTCTAGATACATTTGCTTCACAAAGCTAAAACATCTTATATTTTGAAACGGAGGGAGTACTAGCAAGTGGAGGTATAATGTTCACTATGAACAAAGATATGCATTTCCAATTCCCTAAAGATGAACATTTAATAATAATTATGAACTGGAAACGAGAAAATAGCAACAAATTTAGAGACATGCCTTCTAACAAGCAAAACATAGTCAGAGTTTTGCATCCTAGCTCGACCGCGTGACTGTATAAAGCTGCATACAGTTGCTGGTGGATCAAACCGAATTATCAAGTTACAACTTGGTACATCCAGGCCTTCCTCCAAAACTTGTGTGGCAACAATGAGATGTACCTACAGAGACATCATTTTCTCATCAGAGCAATATCATTTGCAGAGTGTGGCCACAGTATACAAAATTAATGGTAAACCTTTCCACTTCGAAAGGAGTCAACAATTTCAGTATGTTTTTTCCTACTCTGAGGATGCAAAGTGGAACTATCCCCTGCCATGTATTTAATAGTCCACCCGGACATTTGGCTGATAGTGGACAGGAGGGATTCCAACACAATGCTTGTAATAACTCTCTCGACAAATACAATGCATCTCAAGTCTTTCATATGCCTGAGAGCAAGAGATAGTAGTTATTATTCAACCCAATAAAGTTAAAATGGAACAAAGGCTTAATAGGAACTACCTAAGCTCAAAAATATACCCAAAACAAAATATCTGCTTAATCAGTTCCTGTAGAAACATGGAGCTATTCCTAATTGCACTGAGAGTGATCATTCTACATGTTTATGTAACTTGTGCACTTCACCATAGCCGTTACCTTTTATACTATTTTTATGGTATTTTTCCTCAATGCTCGTGTTCTTATTAGTTTTGCTGATTTTATTTACAACCATGTGCGGCATTTGATATATTAACTGAAGGTGGACAGAGGTTGAGGGTTGATGAAGTGGAAAAGGACACTGTTGGAGTCTAGAGTATTCCAGTACAGTAGTAGTACTCTGATAGTCCAGAGTATTCCAAAGAGTGTTAGTATAGTAGTAGTGTCCTACTAGAGTCTAGATTATTCCAGTGTATGAGTGAACATGTAAGCCTAAGTTGTGCTATATATATGAGGGTGTGGAGGTCCAAGGGACCATCCCGTCCAGAAATTTCCCCCAAAAACCTACAGACACTAAAGGAGTTCAACACATTTTTGTTCAACACACAGAAAATGTATGGTACAAACTAATATTGCATACTAATAGAAGGTCCAAGTATTCTATTACCTATACTCCAGAAGAGATTGGACAAGACAATGAACTTTAGGCGTCAATAGCCCATTTTGCATATCAGCTGCAAAATCTTCGCCAATATGACCTGAGAAAACAGCAAGATATAGAAAACCATGGTGCAATCCTTAAATTTGTGTTTAACAGATGGATGCCATCTATCACAGGGAAATTTGACTTTGTTGTCTACCTCAGCCTTGCACATAACATTTTGGTCGATATCAGAAGTGACATGATTCAACGTGAAAAGAACTTAATAATTAGTAAGTTCGTCCAGCTAGAAGCCTAGAAAATCAGTAAATTGTGCTATGCCATCAATAGGTTAGTCTACCTACCAGCCTACCACATTAAAGTAGTTGTAGATACGAAACTTAATAATCAGTAATGTTCATCAACGAAGAATGATTTTGAGATAACAGTACATGACACCATTGGCATAACAGTCATGCATAGAAAAATTACTACACAATATAAGAAACTTAAGAAATGGTATGTCGAATAGATAAAAGAATCACAACCGTGTGACTACCTCTCTTTGAGAAACAGGAGAGCTCTCTGTATACTTCCTCACAATATTTTCTAATAAAGCCTTCAACATTTTTATCTAATTTGTCACCCCAGAAGGATAAGAGTTCTTCCTTAGTTGATTGTATCTCGGCAGCCTGAAAAAAAAGATTCACGCATTTGAAAACTACAGAAACAATACAAAAGAATGCATCATCATATGTCCTCGTCAAACCTTTGCTGCCAGCCACAGTCCTAGATTAGCTGTGCAATATAAGAACGTCCGGTGTAATTTTGATATCCTTTGCTTTGCATTTTCCAGAGACGAGCCATACAAACTTCCTTCCAGAACTTCTAAATGCTAAGAGAATGTAAACAGTGTTAAGGAAGTTCCAGAAAGTGCTACAACAAGGCCATGCATTCGCAAAAATCAGCATTGCACCAGTATGAATAGAAGGCCAGAAAAAACAAATATGATGCATCTGTACACGAACGTTCCATCTAACGAAACATATATGTATGTATGTAATTAGAAAAAGATAAAATTATGTTGTGTGGTTTGCACTCGGACATGATGTGCATAAAAGTTTCTTCACTCCATCACGCAGTTGTCGTGCATGGTTTGCAGGTGCCTGAGACTACAAAGCACCTTTTTACACTGTAAATTTGTCGAATCTTGCTTTAACTATTTGTGTCCCGGAGAGATTCTTGGCTCAAATTTTGGCGACATCATTGCTGGTTTCTTAAGAACAGGCTGGCGCCAGCTTTCTCCGTGGCGATAATTATCCTAGTAGCTTGGACAATTTGCAAAGGCAGAAACGATTACATCTTCAAAAATGGGCAACCAAGCACTAACAGATAGGGGTGATTATTTGGTGACAACGCCTGCAAGGGTGACATTAGGGCGGACATATTGACACACCCATATTATGATGGGGTTTAGTAGTCTATTTGCACTGCTTTTAATATTTGCCAATGGCATTGAAGTTGAGGGTATAAACTTGTTGGAGTCTGGGTTAGTATAGCAGTAGTGTCCTAGGAGTATCTGGAATATTCCAGTGAGGAGGGTGCCTACGACTGGAGATGGAGACGCGTAGCTCCCGCGCCTCTCCAGGCGACCCACTGCCGCTCACCGCTCCGGTGACCGCCGGCCACCCCCCTTCCCCTAGGACTAGCCACCAACCACCCCGCGCCTCCCCCCTGCTCCTCCTCCATGCTACGCCTGCGGCTGGCGCATAGGAAGGCTCCGCGGAGGCTCAAGGTTTCCTCGCCAAGCGCCTGCCATGGATGCCGGCCTTGGACCCGAAGGAGATGCCGCGGCCTTTCTCCTCATCGGGTTACGCCTTCCTCCAGTTCACCTTGGAAAATTTCAGCTCCGTGGTATGTTCCCCTATTGCCCATGGCTCGCCGTTGTTCTCACCATCTCTGGTGGTGGTTGCGGTGGCCCATGGAAAAAATTCCCCTATCCCCCTTTCTTCGATTTGCAATTTACTGCAATTTTGGCTAGCTTCCCCGTTTGAGCGTTTTGTTGTCTCCGTTATCGGCAAAGATTTGTTCCATTCTTGGTCTCTTCGCCTCGTCTAGGTGCGTTCATCGTTTCGCTAGGTGGTATCCGCCATGGCCTGCTCCTGGCCACTTTCTCCTGCCTTCTCTTGCCTGGCTCGCCCGCCCAGTCCGTGATCGAGATGACGCCCCCTCCTGCACATACAGACAACTTGGCCTCTGAGACCGCTAGGCTAACTGAGTTGAATAGGCGGACCCAACGCACCACCTCCTCTTCCGTCCATCATGTCTCCTCTCGCCCGTTGACTCTTCATGTGCCTGCCGATGCCTTGCTGGCGGCCTCCCGTGACCTTGCCCCCCCCCCTAAAAATCCCCGTGTCCCCTTGCGCAGGCGGCGCTATCCTCTCTGCATCTCCCTTCTTTCTCCGGGTTTTCTGCCGAGGCCTGCTGGCCCCCTGGCATGGCGGGTTCACGAGCCCTGCGACCCGCCTCCCTCCCCTCTGAGAGCTCCGCCTCCTCCCCCAACGCCGCTCCCCTTGCCGCCCTCTTTCCTCTTCCGTCCATCCTGTCTCCTACTGGTCAAATTTCCCCAAATGGCCGCGTCGGGAGCTACGCCGCCGCCGATGTGCCCTTACCACCTTCCTATTCCCAGGTGGCCGCGACGCCCTCAAAGCCAGCCCCACCCCGCTCCTCCACTCCACCCCCCTTGCCCTCCTCCGTCCAGTGCTGCCATAGGTGTCTGGCTAGAGACCACTTGGTGGCTAGTTGCAGAGACCCACTATGTTGCAAGCGTTGTCGTCGCTCCGGCACCTCGAGCATGACTGTAAGCTTCCTCCTTTCGCCTCCCCATCTTCTCCCCCCCCCCTTCTCCCCATAATCTTACTATCTCCTTCTCTAGATCCAGTCCCCCTACGGATACTTTTGGGGACGAGCGCGAGGGTGGCGCGGCCGGCCGCACATCCCCTCTCTTCTGCAGCATGTGCTTTGACCGCGACCACTCGCGTTCGCACTGCCGTCTCGCCGTCCCGGCGGCCATGGCAGTGGTGGAAGCTACGCCTGCGGAGGAAGAGGAAGAAGAGGACCCTGAGGAGCTTGTCTTCGACAGTGACTCAAGCAGCGATGGGGAGGCACCAGCGGCGGAAGGCGGAGCGGGAGATGGCTTTATTCCCATCATCGACGCCCTCGACTACCTCCCCGCTCCGGATGCGGAGCCTGTCCCTGATGCTGAGGATCTAAAAGAGGCTCAGAGGCCAAACTACATGGATGTGTACATGCCCCACATTCACATGACCCAATATGATAATCTTGCCTATGCCTTCATTACCCCCCCCCCTCCCTTTTTAGCACCCCGACAACTTCTGCAAGTCGCTGACCTTGGTTGCGGGCCAGATCGTGTCGCTCTTCTGTCCTCCTCCCGCGGTGCTAGATTAGCGGTCTTTTCCTCTCCCTACGATCAGGAAAACGCCGTTAACAACGGTCTATTTGTTGGGAGGGAAGCGACCGTCTTCTTCGAGCGCCACGACGAGACTGACAACCGCTTCCTCTTTGACCACGAAACCTTGGCTGCTCTTTCCATTGAAGATTTTCCCCTCGAGCATTGGCACCGGAATCATATCATCCACTCCTCTAGGCCTTACGCCAACCCACACACCATCGACCCCATTTGTCTCTCCGGCATGGACTACTCTGTTGTCCTAGTCATCGTAAAAGCTGAAATCATCACTGATATCCCTATGAACCTTCATCTCAAGAACCATAGCAGTGTGGGGACTATTGGGTGGATCGATATCATTGATTTTGAGGACCTTGCTCTTGGATCCGACCCAACTTCTGATCCTGATCTTCACTCTATCCCGGATGCGCTCTCCTTAGATGAGGAGCAGGATGTTGTCATTGGGGGGGCTGGATACGCGGATGTCCTCCATGCCCTTGGTGCTCCCCAGTCGCTGGTTGCTCAAGGTAAGCCTTCTAGTGCTGCACCTGCTGCCCCTTTGCTCCCCATTGTGGCGCGCGCCCCTGCCTCTGCTCCACCTGTTCCAATCGCCATTGGAGATCTCCGCTCTAAACCTTCCAAAGTGGTTGTTAAACTGCACCTGGGCTTCTTTGACATCTTCATGTGGGGATCTGCGAGTGAGCGCGCCTTTTTTCGCCTCCCGATGCGCCGCCTCTCTTCTGATCCTTCCCCCAAAGGCCTCATGATGGTCAATTTCTCCTCTACCTCGGTAGGAATCATCGATTCCATAGACCGTGTCGGCACGCTGCGCCGCCCCACCATTATGGCTGACATTCTGGTTCGCGGCAGCCCGCTGTCGTCGGAGGTGCACGCCTCCCTAGCTTTCGCCACCTCTCTCCTTGGCTCTGACATTGAAACCGATGTCCTTCCTGAGCCTTCCGCATCCTCTTGCAAGGTTGCGGCATCTTCCCCGCCCGACTCCTCCCCTGAGAGGCGTTCATCTGTTTCCCCGGCGTTGCTCAACGACTGAGGCCCTATCCGCGACACAGTCTGGCCTTCTTCCCCTAGGCCGGCTCCCAAGCATCGTCGCAGCTCCCGTCTCATAAATTCTGAGACCGACAACCTCGTTTCTGTTGTGGACAAGGTTGTCCTCAGGAAGAAAAAGATAAATGAGGGCCCTGTCCAGCCCGCTATTCGTCGCTCCTCGGCTGCTTCCAGAGTGGGGGAATTATCTGTTGATGATCTTCTTGATGTCACGCTGGAGGATAAGCATCCTCTACCTGACCACGATGTGCACATCCTTGCGGCGGCCTGCGACATTGCGGCTGCTGAGCTGGCTGCTGATCCCTCTACTACCCTGGTGGAAAACAAGTGGCCATGATTGGGCCTTCCTTCGCCAACTGGGCCTTAGGCTTGTCGCGCAGCTCCCTCTACCCGACACCCGGCCTACCACAGCCCTCTCAATGGCTCTGCTATCTATCCTTGGCACCTTCCACTGGGTCGTCTTGCCTTGAGAGTTTTAGTTCATCAGTACTGTTTATTTCTTTATTTTCGGGCCTACTACTTTGCCCCTGTAACCATGGTTGTGAAGAACCTTTGTTTAATTTGTAACCTGAGACTATGCATGCTTCCTTTTCCTTTCCTCGTTATGTGATTCTGTCTATGTACCTCTTCATGTTGTCTTACTATCTTTATGTTTATTAAACCTTTATTCTTCTGTTGGAATGTACGTGGGTTGGGCCGGCTAAGCAAACATGACGATGTGACAGTTGTCATTGACTCGTTTCTTCCCACCATCCTCTGTCTTCAGGAATCGATGCTATTTGACATTTCCCCCTTCCTAGCTTCCTCCTTTCTCCCTCCTATCCGCTCCTTTGTTTTCAAGCCTTCAGCCGGCGCTTCTGGCAATATCATCATGGTCCGGACCGATAGTGTCCTGGCTTTAACCTATCACTCTATTGATGAATTCTCCATCACAACCACCTTCTCCTTCAGAGCTGATAATTTGAGTTTCTCTGTGATTAACGTCTATGATCCTTGTACTCACTCCCTCAAACCCGTTTTCCTTTCCTCTCTTAAAAGTGTGGTCGCCACCCTATCCACCCCCACTACTATCATGGGAGATTTTAACCTCATTAGGAACACCCGGGATCGCTCCAATGATAACTTTAACGCTTCTGAGGCGGGCTTCTTTAACGACTTAATCAATACCCTGGGCCTCCTCGAAATCCCTCTCCTGGATCGCCAGTTCACTTGGTCTAACCAACAAGACCACCCTATTCTCGCTAGGCTTGACCGTGTGTTGGTCAACTCGGCATGGAGTGTCGCTCTCCCTGACTCTACCCTCACCTCTTCCGCTCGCCCCACGTCTGATCATGTTCCCCTCCACCTCGTGGCCGCTTCCAAAGCTCCTCGGAGTAACATTTTCCGTCTCGAAAACACTTGGCTCTCCCATCACTCCTTCCCCCCTCTGGTTGCCGCAAATTGGCTCAATGTTGTACAATCACATAACAAACTATCTAGCGTTAGCCGTCTATGCCTATGCCTTAAACGCATTCGATCTGCTGCCCGATCTTGGGCTAAAGATAGACGCTTACCTTCTGCCTACCTTGTCTATTGTCAAACAATCATTGAGATGTTCGATCGGCTTGAAGAAATCCGCCTCCTCTCCCCACTTGAGCGGCACCTCCGCCTTCTCGCCAAACAACACTGAGTCAACATAATGGCCTTCGTGCCACTTACTGGCGGCAGCGGGCAAAGATCAAGCACTGCGTCCTCGGAGACGATAACTCTCACTACTTCCACCTCTGTGCCTCTGGTCGTCTCCGCAAAAATCAAATCAGAGTGTTGGATGATGATGACGCCAATCCCATTTTCTCCCACTCGGCTAAGGCTAATATTCTCCATGATTTCTTCAAGAACCTTCTAGCCGCTGCGCTCCATGCCTTGCCTTCCCTCGACCTGCCCTCGTTAGTCTACTCCACCTCGCTCGCCGCCTCTCAAGATGCCTCTCTTGAACGCCCTTTCACTATGGAGGAGCTCAAGGCCGCTATTTTCTCCATGAATGAAAATTCTAGCCCGGGTTCGGATGGCTTTAGGTCGGCTTTCTATAAGAAAAATTGGGAGCTCGTCAAAAACAATCTGATGGAATCCCTTCATGACTTCCATAACCTTTCCATTGACCTTTGCCCCATCAACAAATCCCATATTGTTCTTCTGCCAGAAAAATGGGCGTCAACAGGCCTGAAAATTTCCGCCCCATCTCCCTTCAAAACGCATGCCTTAAGTTTCACTCAAAATGCCTCACCTTCCGCCTCCGCGGCCTCATCCCCTACCTTGTCCACCCGGATCAAACTGGGTTTATCTCTGGTCGCTCGATTGCTGAGAATTTTGTCTATGCGCCTGACCTTGTCCAAGCCTGACACAAACGTGCGGCCACGGCTGCAATCTTCAAACTCGACTTCCGCAAAGCTTTTGACTCAATGAGTTGGGAGGCCCTTGATCGCATGCTTGAGGCCAAGGGGTTTCCAGAGCTTTGGCGTTCCTGGATAAAAATGATGAACACCACTAGCCAAACCGCAGTTCTACTTAATAGCGTCCCCGGCCATTAGATCCAATGTCGTAGAGGCCTCCGCCAAGGGGCGCCCTATCCCCCTTCCTTTTCAATATTGTGGTTGATGTCCTGCAACAACTTCTTCTCCAAGCCTCTCGTGATGGCCTTCTTCTTCATCCTCTGGTTGACGACATGCCTTGCCCCATCCTTCAATATGCGGATGATACCCTTATCATCATTCGCGCCATTCCTCAGCATGTTGCTAACCTCAAAAAACTTCTCAATGATTTCTTGGCCGCCACCGGCCTCGTTATCAACTACCATAAGAGCACCTTTATCCCCATCCAAACTAAATCTTCTGTTGCGGCTCAGATGGCGGAGACCTTTGGCTGCGATGTCTCCTCTTTCCCTCAGACTTACCTCAGCCTCCCCCTCTCCACCTATAAACTCTGGCTCAACGATTTCTGCCCCATCATTTGCAAATGCGATATGCGTCTCTCCAGTTGGCGTGGCCGCTCACTTCCTATCGGTGGTAGTCGTCTCCTTGTCAATTCTGTTCTTACGACCATGCTTGCTCACGCTATGAGTGCTGGCATCCTTCCCGGGGGAGTTGTGGAGGCCATTGATAAACGTCGTCATGCTTTCCTTTGGACTGGGGAAGAATCCTGCTCTGGTGGCCAATGCAAAGTTGCATGGACCGACGTTTGCACCCCTAAAGACGTGGGAGGGCTTGGCGTTCTCTTGTTACCAGCCCAAAACTCCGCTCTCCTGAAAAAATTCCTTACCAAACTTCATGCTCCCACTAACGCCCCTTGAGCTGCCTGGTTCCATCGCAGATATGGATGGTCTGAATCCAGGGACCTTGGTGATCGCCACCATCTCGACACCCCCGTCTGGAAAGATATTGTTGCTGGCCTTGCCGCGTTCCGAGACTCCACCACTACCTCCCTTGGAGATGGATCGACTACTGCTTTCTAGCACGACCGTTGGCTGGGCACTGACACCCTTGCGGAACGTATGCCCGCCTTGTTCTCTCACTCTGTTCGGCTCCATGCTTCTGTCCTCTTCATTACTCTTCACGGGCTTGCCTCCACCCTTACCCCCCGCCTCACCACTGCTGCATCTGCCGAACTCGCGGATATCAGCCTTGAACTCCAGCTCGTCAACCTCCGTCCGAACACCCTGGCCTCCTGTCTTTGCCGATACACTAACAAAAAAACTTCAAACAAAGGTTTCTATGTCAACTCTTTCAGGCATTTGCAAATTGACGAATAGGACAGGGCGGTGTGGAGCAATGCAGCACCCCTCAAGTGCAAGATTTTTAACTGGCTCGCCCATCGCCACCGGCTCCCTACCAACAACCGTCGACATCGCCACAACAAGACGCCATCTCCAGCGTGCCCTTCCTGCTCTCTAGATGAAGACGTTGATCGCCTGCTCGTCAGCTGCTTCCGGAGGTCTGGCGCTTCTTCTCCAATGGCGGCGCTAGCCCCTCAAGTTTCTTGGACCTATGGAGCCCTCGTTGCCGCTCCCCCACCGATACTACCATCTGCATGGCCATCTTATGGAATATTTGGAAGAGGAGAAACACCCTAGTCTTCAACACCAAAGATGAGCCACTGCTCGCTGTCACAAAAAAATGCCTTGAGGACATTCGTTAATGGTCCCATCGATGTAATAATCCCGTTATTGCCTCCTCTCTAACTAATTGGTGTCACTCCTTTGACCCTCCCTGAGTTCTAGGCTCACCAATCCTCCTCTCTGCCTCTAAAACTTGTAAGAGAACAATGCTATTTGGGTCTCCTTGGTAATATATGTTCAGGCTGGCGCAAGCCCGCCGTACACTCCGGTCAAAAAAATATTCCTGTGAGTGTTGGAGTATGAGATAGTGTGTCCTAACAGAGTATAGAGTATTCTAGTGTACAAGTTAAGATGTAAGCCTAAGTTGAGTTATATATAGGAAGGTGTGGAGGTCCAAGCGACCAACCCATCCCATCCAGATATTTCCCTATAAATCTTACATGGTATTAGAGCTAGGCTCCTCCTCCGAACCCTAGCTACCACCGTTCCACCACTTCAGCACCCAGAGGGGTCCAAAAGGGCTTCATCACATTATAGTTTCTTACAAATATGTAACTTCTTCGTCTTCTACTAAATTATAAGCAGGGGTGCACCTTGGAAGTATTCAACATCCACAAATTAATATGTACTCCCTCCGTTCCGTATCAGTTGTTGCTAATTTAGTACAAAGTTGTACTAAATCAGCGACAACTAATATGAAACGGAGGGAGTAATTGTTTAACAATGAAAAAAGGCAGAATAAGTAAACAGAATAGTAACTAGGTGCATGATGCAACCTATCTCGATTTGGGTGTCAAACTGAATAAAAAAACTAGAAGAGAAGTGGTGATGCAGTTGCGAGTGTGGCAGCACCCTTACAAATATATTACAACATAGTATCTGCCTTGAGATCAGGACAAGTGCCAGATTTGAAGAAGGCATAGGGCAGCTGTGTGGATGTTAGGGTGCAGGCGTGCAGCATAGAGTTGCTATGCACATGTACACAAAAATATCGATAATCACCATGTTTGCATCGCCGTAAACATAAATAAATGCATGGAGAGGGGCAACAATTCTCCAAGACTATTGACTTAAAACAAACTGTATAAACAAAACTATGCCGACATTCAAACTTAGTTCATGTTTCGTACTTATATGTTTGATTGTTTGTAGGTGATATGTTCTACTGAGCTTTGGGAGTCTCTCGAATAGTACACCATTGTGTTGCTCCCGCCTATCTTACGGTTTGACATCTACTATATTTCACTATACTCCACATTGTGCAAGGACAGAATATCTTTGTGCATCAATTCTAGCTAATTCAGTAACAATTCAGTAACACCAAGAGATGCCAGCATACAGTGGTATGATTCCAGTTGTGGAGTACTGAGTCCATCTTTGGTGTACTAAGAAATCAGGAGTAAATAAGTGAGACAAAAACTGTAATTAGAGAGCATGTGACAAAGTGCATTGCACACAGCATCTGTCGCATAGTAAGTGACACCACAATGTAATTGTACATGTCGCTAATAACTGGAAGCTATGTATACTGAAGACATAGAAGGGAACTGACCTACAAAGGCTGTGGCGGCTGGGAGGGACTCCCACTACTAGTTAGGTCAAAAAGCACTGAGAAAAGGGACCTTATATAGGTCAGACACTGGGCTGGGCTAGATGGGCCACATAAAACTTAAAGAAGGCCAGTAGGCATCCAACAGGTATCTCCAACAGTTATCCAACATCCAACACTCCCCCTCAAGATGGGTGATAAATGTCAATCATTCCCATCTTGGCACAAGCAAGATTACACTCTTTTGTACCCAGCCCTTTTGTCAAACAGTCAGCCACTTGTTGTCCTGATCGCACATAAGCCAGAGATACAATGCCTGCATCAATCTTCTCTTTAATAAAGAACCTGTCTATCTCCACATGTTTGGTTCGGTCATGTTGGACAGGATTATTCGCTATGTTTATTGCAGACATATTATCACACCACACCTTTAAGCTTTCCTGCCTTAACACTTTCAGCTCACTTAAGAGGTTCCTTACCCACAACATTTCACTCAAGCCTTGTGACAAAGCCCTATACTCTGCTTCAGCTGTGGATTTTGAGACAACAGATTGTTTCTTGCTTCTCCATGACACCAAGTTCCCTCCAACAAAAACACAATATCCTGAGGTGGATCTTCTATCATCCAAGCAACTAGCCCAATCTGCATCACAATAGCCATCTACATTTAGATGTCCATTACTTTTGAACCATAGTCCTTTTCCTGGAGTGCCCTTTAAGTACCTCAAGATTCTTTGAGCTGCTTCCAAGTGTCCATCCCTGGGATCATGCATATAACGACTCACTACACCCACTGCATATGATATATCCGGTCGTGTGTGGCATAAGTAGATTAGTCTTCCAACAAGTCTTTGATATTTCTCCTTGTCCACAGAGTCCCCAGAATCTGTTGTTACTTTATTGTTTTGATCAATAGGAGTTGAGGCTGCTCGGCATCCCATCATACCCATATCATTTAAGAGATCCAAGGTATACTTTCTTTGAGATAGTGCTATTCCTTTTGAAGATCTAGCAACTTCAATTCCTAGGAAATATTTTAGTTTTCCTAGATCTTTCACCTCAAAGGCTTGACTTAGGCATTTCTTCAATCTTGTAGTTTCTCCCTCATCGTCTCCTGTGATGATAATATCATCAACATACACTGCCAGAATGGTGATTTTCTGTTCAGAATGTTTGTAAAATAAAGTATGGTCTCCATTGCATTGACCATATCCCATGCCACACACAACTTTCCTAAACCTATCAAACCAGGCCCGCGGGGATTGTTTTAGACCATATAGGGATTTCTTCAACCTGCATACCTTCCCTGCAGTTTCAGCTGTGACAAATCCTGGTGGTAACTCCATATACACTTCTTCCTGTAAATCACCATGCAAGAAGGCATTTTTTACATCAAGTTGATGTAGTGTCCATCCAAGATTTGCTGCACAAGATATTAATATTCGAACAGTATTCATTTTTGCCACCGGTGCAAATGTCTCATCATAATCAATGCCATATGTTTGACTATATCATCTTGCCACTAGTCTTGCCTTATATCTCTCAACTTTCCCTTCTGTGTTTTGTTTTACTGCATAAATCCACTTACAACCCACTGTCTTCTTTCCTACTGGGAGATGTGCCAACTCCCATGTTTTGTTTTTCTTCAACGCCTCTAGTTCTTCCATCATTGCATTGCACCATCTTGGTTCCAGCTTAGCTGCCTTCCAGTCTTTAGGAACATGTACAGCTTGCAGCGAGGCAACAAACGCTCGAAACGAGGAAGACAAAGCCTCGTAGGAAATATAATTCCCTATGTTATGGTCATCGTAACCATGTATTTTTATTGGGTTAACTTTTCGTACTCCTTTTCTGATTGCAATTGGCAAGTCCAGCGTATTGTTTGATGCGGTCTGAGATTGGCCCCCTTCAGATGAATCCACACTTGTGCTCTTTTGTTGTTCGTGTTGTACTTCGATAGGCTGCTCCCCCTGACCCAAATCTTGTTGTTCATGCTCATTGTCTTGCTCCCCCTGACTCAGATCTTGTTGTTCCCCTAGCCCTTTTCTCCTAGAGTAAACAAGAGGATTTTGCTGCCATCTTTGTGGTGGTGTAGGTCTCTCAACATGCTCTTGAGAAACAGGCCTATCAAGAACTGTAGGGATCTCCGCAACAATGGGAATTTGTTGTTGTTGTTGCTGGTCATCTTGCTGAGTGTTCCCATTTTCTGTTCTCTCCCCCTCTTGAGCATTAACAAGTTGTGGTTGGTCAAGAACCTGGAACAAGTCAGCGAGATCACTTGTGTCACCATAAAATGGTTCTGATTCCCGAAATGTGACATCCATGCTCACAAATGTCCTTCTCTCTGTAGGGCTCCAACATTTGTACCCCTTCTGTCCAGAGGAATAACCAATAAAAATGCATTTGATAGCACGGGGATCTAATTTCCCCACAGATGGCCTGTGATCCCTAACAAAGCATGTACAACCAAAGAGTTTGGGTGGAACAATGAACCCATTTTTATTTAGAACAAGTTGGCACGGAGATTTCATACCCAATATCTTTGAAGGCATCCGATTGATCAAATAAGTAGCTGTAAGAACAGCCTCACTCCAGAGGAACTTGGGTACATTCATGGTAAACATGAGAGATCTAGCAACTTCAAGAATGTGCCTATTCTTTCTTTCAGCCACTCCATTCTGAGGAGGTGTATCAGGACATGATGTCTGATGTAGAATACCTTGTGAAGATAAGAAACTAGCAAATGGTTTGTTGACATATTCAGTGCCATTATCAGTGCGAATCACTTGCACCTTCACATCAAACTGGTTTTTCACATAGGCACAAAAATTCTGAAAGCATGTGAACACTTCATCTTTATGACGCATAAGGTAAATCCAAGTCATTCTGGAATAGCAATCAATAAAAGTCACAGAGTACTTCATGCCACTGACTGACACAACAGGACATGTCCATACATTAGAGTGCACTAGCATAAATGGGGATACACTTCTCATCCCTCTACTAACATAAGAGGTTCTTGTATGCTTGGCATACTCACATGCATCACAGCTTAATTTGGTTCGGTCCACTCCCTTCATTACATCAGGGAAAGCTTCAAACATTTTATCAAAAGCTATGTGGCCCATCCGACAATGATGCACTAGTGCCATACTCTCCTTTTCTCCTACAATCGCAGCCAACATAGAACCTGCCTCTTGTCCCATCTTGTCACGATCCATGCGCCAAAGGCCTCTATGCCTGGTTCCAGTCCCAATCTTCCTGCCCGTTGTCCTCTCCTGAATTAAACACATATATTTATTAACCATTATATTACAATCTTGCTGATCAATTAGGGCACTCAGAGACACCAGATTTACTGGAAAAGCAGGAACATGCAGTACTGATGACAATTTTATATTGGGTGTACACTGAACTGACCCCACCCCTCTTATAGGTTGAGATGTGCCATCGGCTGTTTGGATGGTGCCTCTATGTGTGGGAGGATATGGACTATAAGAATCAAACTCACTAATACTCCCAGTGACATGTTTGGATGCTCCAGAATCTAGAATCCATTCTGAATCAACATTATGAGTGGCTATAGACACTCGTTCAATATTACCTTCATTTGCATGGACGTAGTGAGCAAAGTTTCCAAATGTTGCCTCCTTTTGTTCTTCTTCCTTTGACTGTCCCTGTGAGGGACTAGCCTTGGTCTCAGTAGTTGCTGCCATATGTGCTTTGGAAGATGTAGTGTGCTGCTGTTCGTATTGGTGTCCATACTGATGTCCACCACCTCTACCATATTGTTGCCCATATTGATGTCCACCACCTCTACCATATTGCTGCCCATACTGATGTCCACCACCTCTACCATCACCTCTTCCTCTATAGCTGCATCTTCCTTGTGAGTATCCTCCTCTCCCCCTGCCGGGTGTCACAAAGGAGGTACACTGATGCTTCAAGTGTCCCTTCACTCCACACGTGTAGCAGTCTCTCATCTCCCTTCTCTCACTTATGTAGAAGGCAGGACGAGAGACAGAATCGCTGCCTTTTGTCATCTTCAACCGTACTTCTTCTCTAGACATAGCAGCAATGGCCTCTTTGAGTGACGGGGTAGTGGTCTGATGAAGTAGTGCAGCCCGTCTACCCTCAAACTCTCGATTAAGACCTTTCAGAAACTTTATGACACGCCGGCGCTCAATCCAGCTTGCAGCAGCAGTCACACATTCACTATGGACAAGTTCAAGAGGATCAGCATGGTCCAAATCTCCCCATAGATGTTGCAGCTCAGCCACGTACGCCATCACAGTTTTATCTCCTTGTTGCAAATCATGTACCTTATCCTCAATCTCAGCAATCAACATAATGTTCCCCTTTCTAGAGTAGAGACTTGAGAGAGTATCCCATACCTCTGAAGCCTTTGTGAGTGCCTCTACTGAAGCAGCAATGTCAGGGACCAAGGAGTTCAGCATCCATGCCACGATCAGAGAATTTGTGGCACTCCACTTTTTCCACTCAGAACTGTTCTTGTCTCTTGGTTCTGGTTCTGCAGCTTCATCACACACACGGTCATCCAGCCCTTTCGTATTCAGAATCCTCAGAGCCCTCCTTGACCACCGAAGATAGTTGGTCACTCCTTCCAATTTGATGTCATTTGGCATCAGTTCCAGTTTCTGAACTGCTTCGGTATGAGGAACAATAGCTCCCCCTCCAGCAGATGCTCCTCCATCACTTTTGCTAGTGAGAAGTTCTGCCAACTTCTCTAGAGCTTTGGCCAAGTTGTCGCTGTCCCCCATGCCTTTCTTCACCTCCTTGCTGCCTTTTGTACCTCCACCCAGCTTGGCACCAAAACTACCTCTGAGAGCACCAAGGACTCACCTGCAGAATGCCCTCTTCTCCTTGCTTGATACAGCCTCCGACTCCTTGCCGCCGCAGCAGACTGCTCACTCCTCCTCCTAGCTGCCACAGCAGCTTAGACTTCCAGATCCACCACTCTTGCTGCAGCCCCCCTCATTGTCCCTTACTCTGATACCATGAAGACATAGAAGGGAACTGACCTACAAAGGCTGTGGCGGCTGGGAGGAACTCCCACTACTAGTTAGGTCAAAGAGCACTGAGAAAAGGGACCTTATATAGGTCAGACACTGGGCTGGGCTAGATGGGCCACATAAAACTTAAAGAAGGCTCAGTAGGCATCCAACAGGTATCTCCAACAGTTATCCAACATCCAACATATACCTACCATAGAAATCATGCATACATATTACGTGCTAGAACATTACCTTTTCTTGCAACCTCTGCAAGCAACACATAATATGGTTATGTGAATTACCTTTTCTTGCAACCTCTGCAAGCAACACATAATATGGTTATGTGAGTTCGATGGAGTGATGGAACAATCGTAATGCACAATCCTTGTAGTGGCAAATGGTATGTATTCCGATAAAGCTGATTCGCTCTCAACAGTGTACACCTTCAACAGCAAATAGAAACATGTTTTCCTTACATGTAACTAAATTAAGGAGAATGATTATCTTCAGTAAAGGGAGGGTGTGCATTCTTATATGGTCTCACCTTTGAATTCATTAGATTCTCCAATTCAATGATTTGCTTGGAATAGCTGGACGGATGCAAACCTATGGAATGAGTAGCGTGACACAATTGGTCATCAGAGTGGATGTATAAAAAAAATCACAAAGATACGAGTTTATAGCTTCATCTTTACTTTTCGAATAGATAGGCGAAGCAGTCATCCCAAATATCCTAGGCAAAGGGTCCAATGGCCTATAATTCAGTTGGGGGTGGTAGAATTCCTACAATAGGAATAACATTGAAGGATTTGCAAAATTGGTTATACAAAGGGGAAATACGACAGCCAAGATTCGAACTGGAATTATAAATGTAGCAAAAAACATTCCATGATCTAAATTAGGAGTCGATAGAAGTGTCTACAGAAAAGAAGAAGAAGATACTAATTAGTATGGTTGGTTGCTTGGTGCAACGAATAGGAGGCTCTAACCAGATCAACGAATGTGACCAAAAAAATGGAATACAACGGTTGTCAGTTTTGGACCTTGAGAATGCAGGCATACGGGGAATCACCCTTGGCGTGGTGGCACTCGTCGAAGATGAGCAGCGCGATGTCCTTGAGGAGGAAGAAGCTGTGGCGGAGATTGTCCAGAAGGATCTGCGGCGTCATGACGAGCACCTCGGCCTCGTCCACAACGCGGCCCCAGGTCGCGGCGTCCCAGAAGTCGACGCCCATGGCGCCGTAGAACTTGTCTACGCGGAGGTCGGTATGCGCCTCGACGACCCGCGCCTGCTGCTCCACGAGCACGACGGTGGGAACGAGGAAGACGGCAAAGCCCAGCGCGGGCCGCCGGATGCGGTGTGCATAGGAGCGCAGCAGGAGCACTGCGATGAGCGTCTTCCCGGCCCCCGTCTCCAGGAAAGTCACCGTGTTTCCGCCCACGGCCCGCTCCAGCGCCTCCAGCTGATACCTGCACGCACGCATTCGTCACACGCACATCGGTGGCAGTTGGTAGGCGTGACGGCGGAACAGCACTCACCATCTCGCTAGCGTCTGCGGATCCTCCTTCGGTGCTTCTTCGGCCGTCACGGCGGCGGCGGTCGCGGCGGCGGCGGCTGAGTCATTCATGGTGGTGACTGAAGAGATTCCGGGGTGGGGCGTGGCGGAAGCGGCGTCGTCCATGGTGGTGACGGGTGAGATTCTGGGGTGGGGCGTGGGAGGCGGCGCGGCGGCGGCGGCGGAACCATCCATGGTGGTGGGTGAGGCGTAACTGTGGGGGGTTGGGGGGTGCGGGGTGGGGGAGGGGAGAGGAGGGGAGGGGGCTAGGCGTGGGCAAGGATTGAGCTGCTGCGGAGGCGCACGGGTAAGTGGGTGTTGTGCGCGCGTGGGGTTTGATCTGGTTTTGCTGGGTAGGAGCGAAGGTTTTGCTGTTCCGCCGCTTTGGGTGCGCTTTTTGACTCGAGGAAGAAGAGGGGAGCGGAGGGAACTCGGGACCGTGGCCGTTTGGCGTCACACAAAGCGGCGGGGGAATCTTCTGCTTTCTTTGCCGGTGTGCTACTCCCCGATGGATTTATTCTATCTGACCCCACTTTGAAAAGTCAAGCCATAAAAAGTTTGATTTGATTTTTTAAAAAAATATTGAGAACTATGAAATTATATAGGTATCATGTGAAAATATGTTTCATGATGCATTAAAGATATGGATTCTATATTATAAATATTAATATATATTTTCTAAAAACTTGATCAAACTTTACTCGCGAAGGACTTCGTCGTCTTCGAGCGGATGTTCAAGCGCCAGCTCCGGCACCGGCGAGGAGGGTCAGCGGTGGCGACTGCTGCTAGGCCCGGTCATGACGTCTGAAGTATGGAGTGGGACCATTGGGCGTCGAATTGGATGTGTGGAATGGCAACTAGCACAAGAGTGGGGAGTTGAAGTGGGTTTTTTTGTCTTCAATAACTTTTCTAGGCCGGTTGATTTTTACTTTGATATCATCGGTCCTCTTATAATTGATTAACAATGTGGCTCGATACAGGTGCATGGCAACGATGAAATCGCGGTGAGAAACCAGAAGAAAAGTGTTAACCGTTGGACACCAACTAACGAAATCCAACGATGCGCCATATTTATTCGTCACTGATAGATCTGCCCAGCCACCAAACCCGATAATACAAACGTCAGTACTAACCGTCGAAACCATTGGATGAGTTTCTGTATTAGATCGTCGGTTTATCCCATAACCAGTGACAAATGCTTACGGCACTAGTTTTCGGGAGGACCCGGTGACATAGTTTCTATATGTTCGCATCACCGCTAGGCTCTACAGCTGTGAAAGGTCGAATGTCACGACTTTTTTCGGCCCTCGGTCTGCCCACAAAACATGTTGCAAGTACGCTATTTTTTTTCTTATGCTATTCAATAGTAAGCTCTATGGGATCAGTTTGCTGACCTACCGGTGATGGTCTTTTTCTTGCTCATCGGGGGTACATGTTACCATGGACGGATTTTTGCTTCTCCGCTAGTAAGGCTGTTGCGGCTAAGACTTTTTTTCCAGTAGTGAGAAGAAGATGTCCCCACAAGGACTGGAGATGATGAGACACGTGGAACAACAAACAAAGAACGATAAGTAGCCACCAAATCCTTATAGGTATAATCTTTAAGGATCCTCTATGAAATCTCCATCTCCCTTGTCATCTCTCAAATATAAAAAGGTGCACCCCGGTGAGATTGAAGAAAGGATCGCCGAACTTGAACAAATTTCAAAGGCATGTGTTGAAACTCTTGGAGAAGGAGCTGACACCTACTAGATGATGAGCAAAGACCTTGATAAAAGGGCGACGGCATCGATGGTAGAGTTCATTCCCTTATTAAAATTATTCTTGAGACGGCGGAAGATAAAAAAGGAGTTCTACAAACTAGTGAAAGAACAACAAGCCAGTATTTCAGAGATGACTGCTCATTTTGCTTGTGTTACCCATGCTTGGAATCTGTAGAGCGAGAAAAAGGAGGATGTCTTCCTCACCACGGAGAGAAATAGGTACCCATGAGGGGTTATTTGATACCACCTTGTTTAGTTCCAAGTTTTGGGGGGATCTTGTAAAACCTTGTGATCTACCTTTTAGTCTTAACATGTTTTATTTTTTGCATGCATATTAGTTTATTTTAAAAGTTTGGCATAATAAGTTGCAAAGTTTGCTCCCTTGTAGGAGGGATGAATTATATCCTTTGGATCTCGAGCATGTATTATAATTGAAGTGTTTCAGTTGGGGTTATCCTATTAGATGATTGAATTAGGATGAGTTCTATCATACTTGTAATATTTAAGCGTGATTATTAGAATCTTCCACACCATTAGTACCATTAGTACTACCGAAAACTTGAAGAGAACTCGATACTATGATATACATCATTTGTTTGATTACAAAACAATCTACTAAAGAAACAAATAGCAAGAAATAGGAAATGAGAAAAATCAAGCAATGTTACTATCGAAATTTAGAATGGGTACAAGTTGAGATAGAAGCTCAAACCACCAACGTGAATTACTTCATACTCGGCTTGGGAGTCATTATCCAAAGTTTTGATCTATTTTGGGTTCTCCCATGAGGTTGGATAATATTTCTAGTCCATTTGCACAACATTCAAACATGCATAGCGCAAGTGTAAGGCAAAAGAAATGTGCAAAGGGCAAATAAACATAGAATCCATGATCATGAATGGAAACGAAAGAGACCGACCAAAGTTTTTGAATCCTAAGTGGATGTGCAAAGTACTAAATATGTTTGAGACCTCCTCGCAAAGCTCGTTCGGTTAAACTTAATGTTCTACACAATATTATTTTTAATCTTCACATAAATATCCAGTACTAACATGTGGAAGCCTTCGAAGTCATTTGAAAAGTGGAAGTTTGATAGAATTCAAAGATGTTTCTTTATCTTGTATTATAATCTTATGTTGCAATGCATCATTTATTTTATTAGCTCGAGGTTCATGAACATGATGACCTTGCCCATTAATCTGCTATCTTTCCTAGGGACGAGCAAGAGTCTAAGCTTGGGAAAGTTGATAAGTGCATTTTTGCGGCATGTTTATATTATGTTTTTGTATTAATAGTGATAGAATTTATATTTCACCATGCTCGTGCGCACCTTTTTGTGCTTGTTTCGATATGTCCCAAAATTAAAGGAGTTCGTAGACAAATCAATTGGAGTATTCATTTTTTGGGCATAAATATGACAACTGGAGGCCGTAAATACATTCCAAACATTATCCCACGCACCTGGGAAGAAAAACCAGGTCGCATAGGGCATCTAGACCCTTTAAAAAGCATTGGTATGGGCACAGCCCGCCGTATGGCGTGCCTGTACCATGTGTCGTTGGATCTTCCTCATCAAATACTTTCACCCCGTGTAGAACCACCATAGTTCGCAAAAACCTCACCTCTGGAAGGGATTGGAGGGAGAACAAGCAGAAGGGTGTTGATCTCGCAGTTATGAAGATCCTTGAAGGACTATACATCATTTCCATCATCATTCCTTGCATCACCATCATCACCATCAACCCTTATATCTCATATCATATTCATCGTGTTGTAATTCATCAGTTATGTTGTGGTTTTGCACGAGTACTCATTTATCCATTGGTATCCCTCCCATATGACTATGATAATGTTTATTGCCTCCATGTGTGAGTAGTTACTTAGTTCTTGGGGGAGAAGGAGAAACCCTAGCAAACATTATGCAATAAAATAAAGATGATCTATAACTTAGATTTATGGTGTTTGTATTAATTAACTCTCTTGATGTTATGTGAATGTGCACCATGTCGGTTCCGCGGAGAAACCCGCCCGAGGGGATCTCCTGGAAGCAACTTGCGAACCCGCCCCTACCGTCTGCTCGGCCCGAGAGCGTGATACCCGGGTGATTCCCTGGGAGTAGAGCTACCCAGGAAATATCCTTGGTACCAGGAGCGGCAAGGCTACCTCTGGCCTATGACTCAGGCTACCCTGCTAGAATCCATCATGGCGCACAGAGGCGGCAGCACGGGCTCGCCATGTTGATGCCATGCGCACTATGGCCAGCCGTGTGGCAAGACCGTGTCGCTGCATGTAAATCGACACTTGTGGTGTCTCCTTTCCAATATAAAAGGAGGCCTAGGTCGAGGAAGGGAGGGGCAGGATAGTTGGCTTGGAGTAGGATTCTTTCCTGGGAGAAGGAACGAGTTGTAATCTAGTGACAATCAGATAGTAGACATTGCAGGACGTAGGGCTCCGCTCACGGCGGACCTAAACCTGGGTAAAAAACTGTGTCTCTCTCTCTGTGATTGTGTTCGTCTAGCTCGTTGATCGAGGTTGTCGAACATTGCACCCCTGGCCGAACAACAAAGGGGGACTCATATCCCCGGTGTAAAAAATCAAGACACGACATCTGGCATGGCAGGTAGGGGGCGCTGAAGGGAATATGTCCGAGAGGCAATATTAAAATGGTTATTATGTTATTCCTTATTTATGATAAATGTTTATTTCTCATGCTACAATTGTATTAATTGGAAACGTTAATACATGTGTGTTTAATAAATAAACAAAGTGTTCCTAGTTATGCCTCTCATATAAACTAACTCGTTGATTAACAAGATGATCAAGGTTTCCTGATCATGGACATTGGATGTTGTTAATAACGAGGTCACAGCATTGGTGGAATGATGTGATGAACATTTATCCGAAGTATAGTAATATGATCAAAGTCATTTTGTTTAAAATGCTATAACATCATATAAAGCAAACTTTAGTCCTTAGATCATGTTAATCACTAACACCGGAAGAGTAACTTCATAACATCAAACGTCATACCGTAACATGGTGACTATAAAGGTGGGTTCAGATATTCCAATAGTGTTATGTAGAGGCTCATGGATCAAGAGTGGGATTTGTCCATCACGATGACGGAAAGATATACTCTAGGCCTTCTCGATAATATCACATTGATATAGCTTGCAAGCAAATGATGGGGATCACTAGAATGTTATATCACGGGAACGAGAAAAGAGTACATGTTAGTAACAAGATCAAACTAGGTATGAGAATACCAATGATCGAATCTTGGACATGTAAAATATAGCGATACAAAAGGATTTAGTTGCAATGTTAAAGGTTCACATGATCACAAGAAGTCATCGTTGAATATGTGGGAGTCAGTACGGATCTTCAGGTCACGTTGCTGATTATTGATCGGAGAGGGGTCTCGATCATGTATGCATTATTCGCGAACCATAGGGTGACACACTTAAGGGATACCGACACCATTTGGAGCAAATAAGATGCCAGGAAAAGAATATCAAAGCACTGGAATTATTTCAATGGAAACCAAGATTGTTTCAGGTGAAATTGCTGAAATTAGTTCTACATGTGAAATTGAAATGTAGCAAGGGTTTTTATGTGAATGTTTGTTAATTAAAGTAATTAACAAAAAATCTGAATAAAATAAATAAAATAGTTTTAATAAATGAGATATTACATTAAATTTGGTGGAAATTTAATGGATTTTGAGTGGAGGAAATGGAGGGGCATTTGTGTGAGTGGGAGCTCCACCCACATGAATGAGGAAGAGGTGGGGGCACCCACCATGGATGCCATGCCATGGCCCTTGGTTGCCCCCTCCTCCTATAAAAGGCACCCCTCTCACTCCATCTCTCTCACACCTCGCGACGGATCTCTCTACTCCTCTAAAATATTTCCCATGGTCTCGAATCAGCGAGATACATGTTCTCGGTGGCTTTTTCTGGAGCAAGGATTTGCTGCTTCCGCTGCTTTGCTGGGGCGAGGAATTGGAGGTTGTCGGGGTACCGGACGTGTGTGCGATCACGAATGCACCACTGCTTTGTGGTGCTATACTTGCTGGTGCTGGACCGGTTGGACTTTATCACGATCTTGAGATCGGTAAGTGAACGACTATATCATCCACGAGAACCAATATCGTAACGCTTTATCAGTCTTCGAGGGTAAGTTTTCTATGGATGTATATCCACCCGTTGCTTGTATCTAGATAGATAGATCTTGGTGCTCGGTTGTTCATATCGTAGGAAAAAAATGTTTTCTATGCTGCGAACCCAACAGAGTCGGATCTATGTGTAGATGCTTTGCACGGGTAGTACACATATGAGTATATGGGCGCTGATGGTCACGTTATTGCTTCTTATGTGTATTTTGGATATTGGTGGCATAGTGGGATGAAGCGGCCCGGACAAACTTTATATGTCCTCGCACATGAGACCTGTTCCACGCTTGATATGCAACTAGTTTTGCATAAGTGGCTTGCGGATGTCTGTCTCTCCTACTATAGTCAATATCTGATTTACAGTGAGTTGCCAATAATTTTACTATCATCATTCTGGTTCCATGTTCATAGGTATGAACGGTTCTATCTCTGAAATCCCTCAGCCACATAAAAACATGCAAAAGATAAATTAGAGGCGTCTAGTTTTTTGGTTTTGCCGAGCAAGTACTATGACATGGTAGTATTAATAATTTGTAGTATGGATTGATACTATTGGAAATTATAATATGCCAAAGTGTAAGTTCCATATACCTTGACCTTACACACATAGGAATGATAAATATCATACCACGATGCACAAGATAGTGATCAAGTGCAATAACCATATCATATCACTTTTTGCATATGATGTTTGTTTGCATCTTATTTTTCTTGTATGGCACTTTAGTAACATTATAAGATGATCCCTCATTGAAATACCAAGACCAAATTATGTTCTTCCTTTAGTATGCATCGTTAAGAAAGTTCGTCATTTCGAGACACCGCGTGATGACCGGGTGTGATAGACTCTATGTTCGCATACAACGGGTATAAGACAGTTTTACACACGCGGGTACTAAGGTTCTTACTTGGTGAGCTTAGCATGTACAGACATGGCCTCGGAACACTGACCAAAAGGTTAAGAATGAGTCATATGGTTGATATGATGCCCATATTGATGCTCGCCTTTGAAGTTGCGCCAATTCATGTGATGATCAGTTTTGGTGTACTGGATTTGGTTCATGTAGTCACCAAAACGACTCAAGGGATGTTGGTTTTGAGTGTGAGTTCAAGTAATAATATGATTAAAGTTGAACTCAATTTATCATAAATAAAATCAAAGTGAATTATATACTTTATTGTAGTCATTGGCATTCGTTTTCTACCATGTACTTAATTATAATTGAGATAATAGAACTATCGAATTATGGATATTTACTTTACGAATTGGTATCGTATTGTTTTGAGTGTCAATCTAAAGTTTAAAGTCCTATTACAAATTTTCAGCAAAATCCATGAAATTTAATAATTAGTATTAAATCAAGAGTAACAATTCCAATGTTAGTATCTAAAGTATCATGTTTGCCTCCATGATTCTTGATATTCAAAAGATTGTTTTAATATCAAGGTTATCTAGAAGCTTAAAGGATTGTTTCAGAAACCATCATGTGTGAAAGATATTGCGATATCTGAAATAATGTGTTTGATTGCAATATGATAGAGTATAATTTAGCAAAACATGTTCTCATATTGGATGAGAATTTGCGAAGGTTGGAGACGTTAGGCGTCCTAATAATCCAAAACGGGTTTGGAAAGTAACATTATACTTGCTACTCGCCTTTATAAGCTATAGTAGCTTGATCATAAAAAATTTCATGATAAGGATGAATAGAAGATGTAGGTAAAATGTATACTACACTAAAAGATTACTAAAGAATGGATTTTGAAAGAACGTCAAACATTTGATGATGCATGCTTCTAATGAGGGGTCCGCTCGGACCACCATGCCCCCGTGGGGCGCGTCATCTGAACCACAACCCATCAGAGAACTTCTCTCGGTTGAGCGCCCACGCACATTGGGGACGCCAGAAGAAGTTATTGACCCTGCAAGGTTGGGCTCCCTAACCGGCCCATCCTGCATCCCCACAAAGAAGCACCCCGATCGTCGAGGGCTCGGCCGCCGCTGGGAGTCAGCGGCCTGCCCTGATTCCCTCCAGGGCCCCCAGCCCCATCGCGGCTTTAGAAAATAGGTAGTTGTTGCGGGAGTTATCCTGCTCTTCAAACTTCATGAGGATGCAGCTATGGTGTATCTTCGCCAATTCCCCAACAACGGTTCCAAAATAGTCTTGATGGCAACAAACGTGGCCACTTTTCATTGGGACTCCAAGTGTAGAGTGTTGTAGAAAGCTTCTTTTCCCCACAAGGGTGACTCGAGGGTTTATATCAAACTCCCGGGAAATTATTTATGGAAGGGTATTTGTCTTCTCCTCTTTAAATCATAGAACAAATATCCACCACATAGGAATTACAAATATGACCATAATCATGTAGGGCAACTCATATGGTACTAGATCAATGAAGAACGAGAGAGAGATCAAGCTACTGCCACAAATCCATAGCCCAGAGGTGGACTACTCCCTCTTCATCATGGTGATGATGCTGGAGATGTTGGAGAGGGTGGAGATCTCCCCAAAGGTGGCTTCAGCAGTGTTTTCCCCTCCAATCTTTGGTGGATCTGACTCTGTTTGGTGGTGTTTTCGTTTCTGGTGTGCTCTATCTCGAGGACTCCTCAGGGGTCCTTATATAGGGTTTTTTAGGCCAAGAGAACTCCGTGGGCGAAAGAATCGAGGCAATCGGACGGCCGAGGAACAAGCAAGCATGGGTGGCGCCCCCACCTAGGCTCATTTGGCCCTCTTGGTCTTCCTGGTGGGATTCTTGTCCTCAAGATGCTTCTCGTGGATAAATACTGGCATTCCCAAAAGTGCAGGTACATTTGACTTCATGTAGGTCCTGAAACATTGAAAACAAGGTTTTTCTACCCTACCGAGTTATAGCCAAAATAAAGGGGATTATTGGTAAATCCCCAAAAATCAATATAAAACATGGATATAACATTATATATGATGAAAATATGTCGGAAAACATGTTAATAAACTACAAAGTTCATGTATGCATTTTACATGCATCAACATCCCCAAGCTTAACCTATGCTCGTCCTCAATCATGAAGGTGATAAAACTAAACATGAACTTTGGAGTTTGTTACCTTTTCTCCCTTCATCATCATGTAGAGTTCATAGGCTCAATCCCTTTAAATGAAACATAATATGTAAGTGTACTATCAAGTTGTATCTTTTACACATCTATAAATATGTTGAACACTAAGTGATGGTGTGATAAAACAAATGATGAACAAAATAAACCTTCAAGCACACTTTGATGAACCTATAGAATTAGAGACTCTTTTCATGATTGGCATTGATTTTTCATGCCTTTACTTTTGGGATACTTCTTAGTTTCATGCCCTTGATTGGAAGACTCACTTCTTAGTTTTATGTCTTCCCTTGAGATGTTTTGCATCCCGTACCGAAAGTAAGCATTAAATACATATGTTAATCTTCCATAAAGAATCTAAAATAAGATTTTGAGCTATGTAGTTCATGTCAACAATACTAGTAAGGATGGGTTCCAAGTATCTTTTATTTTCAAAGCATCATATGGTTTATGTGCTAAACATCTTACAAGTTGATTGTTTCATGCACCTAGTCTATGACCTTGCACTCCTCATGGTACTCTACTTAGGCATGTCATTGTATACTCATGTTGGTCTCTGAAACCGCATCGTTGAACTACCTCTTGCCCCTATGTAGCTATATGCCCCTTTTGTATTTATTTGATTATTCATTCATCTATTCATTTAGCATAAGAGATAATATAATTCATTGGTTGTGTTCAAGGTGGGGGGGCAGTATCTCTACTCCAGAAGAACAAGAAAAATAGACATATGAATCATATCAACCAGGATCATCATGTTGTAAGTTTCCACCATGTCATGCATGGGTTTGACTAGCGGTTCAGGAGCGTTTTCTCTCAACATGCCTACTCTAGTGCACACACTTCATTTCACATCGATGCAATCCATAGGTAGAACTAAAACATGATTAATATTTAACATTCAATATTGAAATATTTATGCCATGCCAGCATGGTTTAGCCAACAACCACTAATAAGATGTGAAGCGCAAAAATTTTCATAGTGAAGTTCAAAAAAAAAATCCATAGTGGTATCACCCCAAACCTTACTTTACTATGAGCTTTAAAATACATAAAAAGGTGTTTTTAAGAATGTTTGGAGGATTAACATGCATAATATACTTGAAATTAGCTTTTGCCACAAGTAGGTGGATATGCCTAGTCTAGTTTTAAGGGGCTCCTCGAAATAGGCTTTCGCCCAGCTTTATAAATAAAGCACACCGGTGATACCGCTACTGGGCCAGACAACACAACGCCCAAAGGATACAAGAGTTTGAACAACTGAAAATATTGGAGCAACATCTAACACATTCCCAAAAGAAAAAGAAATGAAAAAGATGGCGAATCGACGAGACGAGGGTGACAAGCCACTGCTGCGCTCTCCGAATTTGTCTCGCCCCGCACCTAGCACCACAAATTGTCCAGTGCCAAAATAGCACCTCCAGGAAGGGAAGCTCCATGGCGACGGCGCTGCTATCCGGCCCAGTGCACTGGACCTAGGGTTTCCCCCGACACTCAAAGTAGAGTGGAGTAGGCCTATCTGCGATGCCATCCAAGGAGGAAAGGCACCACCCGAAGGAGGCACCGCGGCGGAGTCGGACAGGCCGACAAGGATTTCTCCCTAACCCCACCCACAACAAAACTCCGGACGCTTCGAAGCACCACCACCAATCTCTCCACCTACTAGCATGCGCCACCATGATAGCGCTGTCACCATCGCCAACGTCTCATCGAATTCACTAGCAAGCAGTCCGCGGGACAGATGCAATAGACCAAGCTTGAGCCAGGGACTATAGCACTACAACCGGCGGGAGGAACCCACCTCCACCACCAAGGGTGGTCATCGCCCGGACAAAGCAGCAGGGTCACACCAGGCCCGTGCGGGCCGGTAAAGCACCCCGCCTTGCTGCAATGGGCCAGCCATGGTGCCGCCATCCCCTACCGGAGCCTTGTCACTGCCGCCGTCACCAGGATGGCAATGTCGTTGTGAACACACTAGCCCACTGTAGCCCAGATCAGGCCCGAGGGGCCCAAATCTGGGCTGGGAGAAGACTGATGCCAGGCGTCGTGCTCACACATCTCCGCGTCGCCCCACCATGCTATATGACGCTGCCGCCCACCGCCACCTGGAGCAGCTCCGGACCGCCAGATCCCAAGGAGCACCGCCACCACTAAGAAGCTCGCCCCGACGGGCTCCCATGGCATGGGGAGAGGAGAGCCACCGCCAGCGGCACCGCCCCGTCTTCGCCCGATGATGCGGCTCGGATCACTATAGAGCTTCATTGGAAACCCCAAGAGGAAGGTATGATGAGCACAGTAGTAAGTCTTCCCTCAGTAAGAAACCAAGGTTATCGAACCAGTAGGAGAAAGGAAACGACCCCAAGGTGTTGCTAACAACTTGGAAACCTACACAACACAAACTCAAGATTTTGCCCCAACGAACAGTGAGGTTGTCAATCTCACCGGTTTGCTAAAAACAAAGGATTAAACGTATGGTGTGGAAGGTAATGGTAGCTTGCAGAAAGTAAACCGTAATAGTGGAAGATGTATCAATGGTAAAGATTGGACTGGGGTCCACAGTTCACTAGAGGTGTTCTCCTTAAGATAAACAACATAACATGCTGGGTAACAAATTACAACGGGGCAATTGACAGGACAGAGCAAGGCATAACAATGCAATACTAGACATTCATGATCCTATGAGATTTTATTGGGCATTACAACAATATACATATACTGCCATCCAACTGCATCTATGACTAGTAATCCACTTTTAGGCTATCATCCAAACCCCCTCCAGTATTAAGTTGCAAGCAACGGATAACTGCTTTAAGCAATGTGTGTAAAGTAAACAATACAATTGTTCCATGAACAAAAGATCGTTGTTTTATCCCTAGTAGCAACAACACATCTACGACCATAGAGATTTCTTACACTTCCCCAGATTCAATAGAGGCATGAACTCACTATCGAGCATAAATACTCCCTCTTGGAGTCACTAGCATCTACTTGTCCAAGATAGCTACTAGAAACAGAGAGCATGCAAGATCTCAAACAACACAGACATGATAGAATCAATAAGAAATAACCATTAATCAATCTGACATAGTAATCTCACAACATGGACGGAGCTCCCCGCAAACACAACATGCATGATTACAAATAGATGATCTTGATCATGGACGGAGCTCACAAGATCTAAACATGGTAGCACAAAGGAGGAGAAACAACTGATACGTCCAATTTGCATCACCATTCTATATCATAATTTACCTCTATTCATTGATATATGTCTTATTATGAGGTATTACTTATGTCTTTTCCACTGTTTATGCATGTTGGATGATTCTTGGAGGATGAACTGCCAGAGTCTGGATTCTAATGGAAAAGAAGGTGTTTTGATGCAATTTCGCGAAGATCAGAAAAATACCAGAAAAATATGGGAAAATATTATTTTTCCAGAAGATTGAGGAAGCCATAAGGAGGAGCGAAGAAGGGCCGCAGGGGGCCCACACCCTCCCTAGGCGCGGGCGCACCTGACCTCACGCCTAGGGCAGGTGTGGCCCACCTGCCCGGCTCCCGACTCCGCCCCTTCACCTATATCTTCCCTATGGAACCCTAATATGAAGGGAGCGACCACAGATAGATTTCCGCCACCTCTACGGGGCGGAAAACACCAAGAGAAAGATATCTCCGACAGACAGATTTCTACCAGGGGAATTCTTTCCTGGAGAGGGGAGATCGTCGCCATCAACACCGTCATCAAGCTAGAATTCATCGGGATCATCATCATCATCATCCACACCATCATCTCCACCAGCACCTGATACGTCGGAAACGTATCTATAATTTTTTATGCTCCATGTTTGTTTAGTATCTACTTTGCTTTACTTGTCTACACTTTGAGGTGCCTTTTACATGTTTTCTGGTACTAACCTATTAACAAGTTGCAACAGTGCCAGATGCCTGTTTTCTGTTGTTTTTGGATTCAGAAAAGTTAGTAAAGAAATATTCTCAGAATTGGATGGTACAAACGTCAAAGTCAATTACTTTCCATGGGGAACAAGAAGTCCAGAGGGGAGCTAGAGAGTCCGACCAGGGGGGCCAGACCCACCCTAGGCGCGGGTGGGCTCTACCCCGCGCCTGGGAAGGGTGTGGGGCTCCTGGCCGTCGCCTCGGCCTCCCCCTTCGCCTATAAGAAGCCCCCGATGCAGAAACCCTAAGCACCCGTTCAAATCTTCTCGAAACCTTCTATAGACGATGCCACCATCGTCCCTAGATCAGGGGGATCTGAAGTTCTTCCCGGCACCCTGCCGGAGGGGAAATCATCCCGGAGGCCTTCTCTCCAGTATGATGCGTGAGTAGTTCCACCTTGGACTATGGGTCCATGTAGTAGCTAGATGGTTGTATCTCCTCCTTTGTGCTTTCATGTATAGATATTGTGAGCTCCATTCATGATCAAGATCTAATCTATTTGTAATCATGCATGTTGTGTTTGCGGGGATCCGATGGATATTGAGATTATTATGTTGGTTTGATTAATGGTTTTGTCTTTATGATTCTATCATGTCTGTGTTGTCTGTGATCTTGCATGCTCTCTGTTGTTAGTAGCTATCTTGGCCAAGTAGTTGCTAGTGACTCCAAGAGGGGGTATTTATGCTCGATAGTGGGTTCATGCCTCTAGTTTCCAAGGGAAGTGACAATAATCTCTTCGGTTGTAGATGTGTTGTTGCTACTAGGGAGAAAACAACGGTCTCTTGTTCATGGAACATGTGGACTGTTTACCTTACACACTTTGCTTAAAGCAGTTGTATGTTGCTTGCAACTTAATACTGGAGGGGGTTCGGATGATAACCTGAAGGTGGACTTCTAGTCATAGATGCAGTTGGATGGCGGTCTATGTATCTTGTTGTATTGCCCAAACGAATCTCGTAGGATCTTTCTGACTGGTAATTGCATTGTTATGCCTTGCTCAGTTCCTGTCAATTGCCCTACTGTAATTTGTTTACCCTTCATGCCATGTTGTTTATCTAAGGAGAGCACCTCTAGTGAACTATGGACCCCGGTCCAATCTTTACCATCGATACATCTTCTACTGTTACTTGTTTACTTGCTGCAAACGATTAACTTTACACACGGTACGTTTAATCCTTTGTTACAACAAACCGGTGAGCTTGACTACGTCACTGATTCGTTGGGGAAAAGTCTTGAGTTTGTGTTGTGCAGGTCTCCGCGTTGCTTGCAACACCTATGTGACGTTTCCTTCCTCCTTCTGGTTCGATAACCTTGGTCTCTACTGAGGGAATACTTGCTGCTATGCTCATCACACCTTTCTCTTGGGGTTTCCAACGAAGTGCTCCACGTCAGCACCATCAACAAGTTCACTGGCGCCGTTGCCGGGGAGGCTAAGGACGACTTCACAAGGGGAGTCCTTCACTTCCTTTCTCTTTACTTTGTTTTTAGTTTACTTTGTTTATTTTGCTTGGTTTTTTACCTCTTTCCAAAAAAAACCCCAAAGAATTAGTCTAGTTTGGTTTGCTTGCTTTATTCAAAAACACAAAAAAATTAGTTCATGTTCTAGCTGCTGCTGCTGTTTTTGGCTTGCCCACCTTTGCCAAAATGAATTCTGCTGAGAACACCAAGTTGTGTGACTTCACTAGCACAAACAACAATGATTTCCTGAGTACACCTATTGCTCCACCTGCTCTTGATGCTACCTTTTATGAAATTAAGCCTGCTTTGTTGAATCTTGTGATGAGAGAGCAATTTTCTGGTGATGGTTCTGATGATCCTGCTGCCCATCTCAATAGCTTTTTTGAACTTTGTGAGATGCAAAAGTATAAGGATGTAGATGGAGATATTATTAAGCTCAATATTTTTCCTTTCTCCTTGAGGGGAAAAGCTAAAGAATGGTTGCTTTCTTTGCCTAAAAATAGTATTGATTCTTGGACTAAGTGCAAAGATGCTTTTATTGGAAAGTACTATCCTCCTGTTAAGATTATATCTATGAGAAGTGAAATTATGAAATTTAAACAACTCGATAGTGAACATGTTGCTCCAGCTTGGGAAAGAATGAAATCTTTGGTTAAAAATTGCCCTACTCATGGACTCACTGCTTGGATGATTACCCAGACTTTTTATGCAGGTTTGAACTTCTCCTCAAGAAATTTGTTGGATTCAGCTGCTGGAGGGACTTTTATGGGCCTCACTTTGGGTGTTGAAACAAGGCTCCTTGATAATATGATGGTTAACTACTCTGAATGGCATGTTGAGAGAGCTCCACGTGGTAAGAAGGTAAATTCTATTGAGGAAACTTCCTCTTTGAGCGAAAATATTGATGTTATTATGGCTATGATTATTAATGGGAAAGCTCCTCTAGATCCTAATACTGTTTCCTTAGCCTCTTTGGTTGCTCAAGAAGAGCAAGTTGATGTGAACTTCATTAGAAACAATAATTTCAACAACAATGCCAATAGGAATAATTTTGGTAGCAACAAAAATTATAGGCCTTATCCTCCTAATAATGGAAATTCCTATGGAAGCTCTTACAATAATGCTAGAAGTGACCCCTCTGAACTTGAAGTCATGCTCAAGGACTTTATTAGTAAACAAACCACTTTCAATAAGACTATAGAGGAAAAGCTTTTAACTGTTGAGAAAATATATCCTATTTGTCTGAAGCTCAGTCTTCCTTGATTAATAAAATGGCTGCTAAACCTGAAGCCATGGAAAACACCTTTGCTACTGCTCATGCCATACAAGTTACTATTGATGAAAATGTTGGGCTGTTAGCTCAACTTCATGCTAAGTGGGAAAGGGAAGCTGAAATTGATAGGAACAATAGTGTGTGCACCATCACCACTAAACCGCAAGTAGTCCCTATTCCTCCTCCTACTATGCCTAATCCTATTGAGCCTACTACTACTGATGCTAAGTTTGACTTTGATGTTAATGGTTGCAATATTTCTGAAGTGATTATATTCTTGCAAAAGCTTGCTAGAAGTCCTGATGCTAGTGATATGCATGTTGCTTTCACCAAACACATTACAAATGCTCTTGTTAAGATTAAGGAAGAGAAGCTAAAACACAAAGCTTCTATTCCTAGGAAAGTAAAAGATAGTTGGGAACCCATTATTAATATGCAAGTGAATGACTTTGATCTCAAAGCTTCATGTGATCTTGGTTCTAGTGTCTCTATTATGCCTAGGAAGATTTATAAAATGCTTGATTTGCCACCATTAGAAGATTGTTATTTAGATGTCCCACTCAATGATAATGCTAAGAAGAAACTCATGGGAGTATTAATGATGTTCTCATTATGGTTAATAATGCTTATGTCCCTGTGGATTTCTATGTTTTGGATGTTGAATACAATGCTTCTTGTCCTATTACTTTGGAAAGACCTTTTCTTAGAACAGTTGGTGCTATCATTGATATGAAAGAAGGCACCATCAAATATCATTTTCCATTCAAGAAAGGTATTGAACACCTCCCTATGAGAAGATATAGGTTGCTTTTTGCTCCTCCTTTGAAAGCAAGATTTGATGTTAATGCTTCTTCATTTGAAAATACTTGATTCTTCTTGCTTGTTGTGCCTAACTTAAAGGAGTTAAAGAAAAATACTTGTTTGGAGATAAACCAAGAGTTTCTTTGAGTCTTGGAAGTTATTACTTCAGTAATGACCTCTCCTTATCCTTTTTGTTTGCTTTTTGTGCCAAGAATGACCTCTAATGAGAGGGAAGTAAGATTTGGGGAGTTGCTGTTCCGAAACAGATTTTTGTCCTCCACCAAAAAAAATCATGAGGAGTCTATGTAACTCGGATTGAGCTCACAATTTACGAATAAATCCCCCAATATGTTAGATAACTTTCGTTAGTTCAACACTTTATGATTTGAGCAAGATAAGATGTTCGAATATATCGGTTTCTACCTGCTGGTATGTTTTGACAGATTTCTGTCATTATTTGCATTTGCTTCTTATTGATTCCTTTTTGAGTTCTCTTTAGGTGAATTGATCTTTTTTTAAGGAGTTACTATAGTATCTTGTGTTTTAGTGAAAATACTTGCTGTTCCAAAGCTTTGCTAGGGGTCTAATATCTTTTGAATACACTGATGTTGCTAATGAAGATTGTGTGAAGTTTTGTATGAAAGAAAAATTTCAGGTGTAAAGAGAGAATGATGTAATGAGATGAAGGATGGACAAAAGCTCAATCTTGGGGATCCCACCATGGTGTCACCCCAAGGAATATCCAAGAGGTACAAGCGTCAAAGCTTGGGGATGCCCAAGGCATCCCCTTCTTCATCAATAAAAAGCTAAGATCTGTCTAGACACTTTGTTTTTATTGTTTCATGCACAATTGTGTTGTTCTTGGAGCGTCTTAGTTTTCGTTTGATTTTCTTAGGTTGTTTAGTTTGCTTGAATAAAGTAGTTTGGACCCCTGTTCTCGCTGTGTTGTTTTGCAAATAAATTTCTTGGTGTTGGAAAGGAGTAGTAAGTTCTTGCTTGAAGTGCAAGAGGAGTTTGCATTGACCGTGACATAGACTTTAGCATGACATGCTAGGTGTTGTTTTGACCTTATGCTTAGTGATTATTGCTGTATCATGTCTTGTTATAAACAATTGGGATTGCTTTGTGTGCCTTGAAGAAATTATGCGTTGTTTTAGCATGCAAAAGCATAGTATTGTGGTATTCTCCTTTAATGCTTTGATTGGGTTGACTTGGCACATGCTCACACCATGTTATGACTATGACAAGTCACCATTATCCTCTATGATCTTTTAGTCCTTGACTTGTAGTATCACTCTTTGCTTTGATTAGTATGCTTTGTCGCTCTGCATGATTATGGCCATTATTGATCTCTTAGTTGGTTGCTCCCAGTCTTTTGCTAGCCTCCACTTGTATGAGTAAGTTCTACTCATGCTTCCAACTCCCAAGAAACCAAGTTATTCCAAAGTGTCCACTATAAACTCCTATGCATGGTGTGTTACATCATTCCAAGTATATTCTTGTTTTCAACTATCTTCCAATTAAAAACTATTTTGTTATGTGAAAACTTAGTGATTAAAGCCCTCACGAACTTGATGGCACACTTTATATTCTTTGCCCCTAATAAACTTGAACCACCGTGACAACTTTGTTGTATATGCTTGCACTTATAAGTTGGAATTAGCAGAACCGTGCTGTCACGGGGAATGTTTTCAACATTGCACTTGTACTTTGTACTTAGTTGATATCATGCTCTTTTGTCTATGGATGTCACCGGTGTGAAATAAAGAGGGAACTTGTAAGTCCATGGAGTTTGTATCATGTGTTAGAGAAACGCCTGGGCCGCTAGCCTAAGCCATGCCTAATCATGGTGGAAACTTGCAGCATCACCATAGTGAGCTATCTATGAAGCATCCTCAATAAAAAGCTATGCATATGGTAAATAAAAAGATTGCTGAGATGCTCATTGTCTGCTTGCCTTGTCATTTTGGTTATGGGAAAGCTCCTGTACCATGTGAAAGGGGTACCCCGTTGGCGGTTCTCAATGATATGCAAATACTTACAATGACAAGAACTTACCTGGACCCAAAGTTGAGTATGCACGAGGTGTGACCCTCGTATTCAAGGGACTTGAGATTGCCAACTTATACTTTGTCAAGCATATACTCCATCTTTTCCACTTTAACCTTAACCACTTCAAGATTCTTGTGATAGGGGCAATGAGGGCTGAAAGCTAACAAGTGCCATAATTTTTGGAAGCTCTTTTTAAAACTTGTAATCCCTGCTTCCTTTAAAAAAAGGTCTTTCTTTCACCACTATTGGGCCTCCACCTTCTACCTTTAGGCACCATTAAGAGAGCATAGTTGTCATTATGTGTGCAGTGTTCCAAAGCTTATTAATTGATGCATATTGTGATATTACTTGTTCTTGTGCTATTTGTTTCTAGTCACCCTTATGAACTGTGTAGGTGTCCTATGCATCTATATTGCTACTCTATGAGGGACAAGCTGATTGCCACTATGCTATGTTTTCTGCATGTGAAACAAACAAACTTTTTTCAATGCATGTTATTCATGATCTTTGTTTGTAGCTTGCCATGTTGCATGCATAGTTACTATGTCCTATTGTTAGAACTCCATCTTTCATGCACATGTTTAGAGTTCTTTGATCCCAGCTTTCAATGCTTGCAAATGGTTGGATCTTTATTGCGAGGGTGCATGTCACCTCAAAAATTATTCTTTTATAACTTACCTACTCGAGGACGAGCAGGAGTTAAGCTTGGGGATGTTGATACGTCGGAAACGTATCTATAATTTTTGATGCTCCATGCTTGTTTAGTATCTACTTTGCTTTACTTGTCTACACTTTGAGGAGCTTTTTACATGTTTTCTGGTACTAACCTACTAACAAGTTGCAACAGTGCCAGATGCATGTTTTCTGCTGTTTTTGGTTTCTGAAAAGTTAGTAAAGAAATATTCTCGGAATTGGACGGGAAAAACGTCAAAGTCAATTACTTTCCATGGGGAACAAGAAGTCCAGAGGGGAGCCGGAGAGGCCGACCAGGGGGGCCAGACCCACCCTAGACGCGGGTGGGCTCTACCCCATGCCTGGGAGGGGTGTGGGGCCCCTGGCCGCCGCCTCGGCCTCCCCCTTTGCCTATAAGAAGCCCCCGATGCAGAAACCCTAAGCACCCGATCAAATCTTCACGAAACCTTCCATAGCCACCGCCACCATCGTCCCTAGATCGGGGGGATCTGAAGTTCTTCCCGGTACCCTGCCGGAGGGGAGATCATCCTGGAGGCCTTCTGTCCGGTATGATGCGTGAGTAGTTCCACCTTGGACTATGGGTCCATGTAGTAGCTAGATGGTTGTATCTCCTCCTTTGTGGTTTCATGTATAGATCTTGTGAGATCCATTCATGATCAAGATCTAATCTATTTGTAATCATGCATGTTGTGTTTGCGGGGATCCGGTGGATATTGAGATTATTATGTTAGTTTGATTAATGGTTTTGTCTTTATGATTCTATCATGTCTGTGTTGTTTGTGATCTTGCATGCTCTCTGTTGTTAGTAGCTATCTTGGCCAAGTAGTTGCTAGTGACTCCAAGAGGGGGTATTTATGCTCGATAGTGGGTTCATGCCTCTAGTTTCTAAGGGAAGTGACAATAATCTCTTTGGTTGTAGATGTGCTGTTGCTAATAGGGAGAAAACAACGGTCTCTTGTTCATGGAACATGTGGACTGTTCACCTTACACACTTTGCTTAAAGCAGTTGTCTGTTCGGATGATAACCTGAAGGTGGACTTCTAGTCATAGATGCAGTTGGATGGCGATCTATGTATCTTGTTGTATTGCCCAAACGAATCTCATAGGATCTTTCTGACTGGTAATTTCATTGTTATGCCTTACTCAGTTCCTGTCAATTGCCCTACTGTAATTTGTTTACCCTTCATGCCATGTTGTTTATCTAAGGAGAGCACCTCTAGTGAACTATGGACCCCGGTCCAATCTTTACCATTGATACATCTTCCACTGTTACTTGTTTACTTGCTGCAAACCATTACCTTCCACACGGTACGTTTAATTCTTTGTTACAGCAAACCGGTGAGGTTGACAACCTCACTGATTCTTTGGAGCAAAGTCTTGATTTTGTGTTGTGCAGGTCTCCACGTTGCTTGCAACACCTGTGTGATGTTTACTTCCTCCTTCTGGTTCGATAACCTCAGTCTCTACTGAGGGAAGACTTGCTGATGTCCTCATCACACCTTGCTCTTGGGGTTTCCAACTAAGTGCTCCACGTCAGCACCATCAGCACCACTCCGTCCCGCTGTAACAATTGTGTTGAACATTGCTTTTGTTCTTAGGGGAAACTTTCCCGGTGTTAATTACTGTTGTAGTTGATGCTTGTGAGTGGGACCATTGGATTATTGTTTATGTTCAGATTTTTATCCATTATCATATCATCTTTGATCTTGATCCATATGATGTCTTGTGAGTAGTTCGTCTAGTTCTTGAGGACATGGGAGAATTCATGTTGTTATTAGTGGATCTGTGTTGAGTTATTATTCAATGGTTTAGTATTTAAGTTGTGGTGCTATTCTTCTAGTAGTGTCATGTGAACGTCGACTACATGACACTTCACCATTTATGGGCCTAGGGGAATGCATTGTGTATTTGGCTACTAATTGTGGGGTTGCCGGAGTGACAGAAACTGAACCCCCGTTAGGACACCTTTGCACAAGGGAGCATAGGATCTCAGAATTTAAGGTTGTGGTTAGGTTTATATCTTAATTACTTTCCTGTAGTTACGGATGTTTGTAGGGGGTTTAATCACAAGTATGTATTAGTCCAAGTAAGGTCGTAACGTTAGCACAGGGTCACCCACACAACACTTACAACACCAAAGAAGAGTACTCAGCTATTTGAAGCGAAAGCACTTGACAGAATTCCCATGTGTCCTCGAGAACGTTTGGTCTTTATAAGTATTTCCACCGGCTTGTCCTTTGCTAAGAAAGGATTGGGCCACTTGCTGCGTTTGTTCTTTGTTACTTGCACTTTGTTACTAAAAATCCGTTTTCTAAGTATTTACAGAGATTTCCTGCTCCATACCACTAGTCAATACCTTCTGGTCCTCGTTGGGATCGACACTCCTATTTATCGAAAGTACTGCGATACACCCCCTATACTTGTGGGTCATCAAGACTATTTTCTGGCGCCGTTGCCGGGGAGTGAAGCGCTATTGAAGAGTGGAACTGGTAAAGGAAACTTCTACTGTGAGTATTGCTTTTGTTACTGCTTGTTACTTTGTTTCCAATATGGATAACCCACTTGGTTTTCTGTTTGGGAAAACTACTGCCACTGCTGGGGTAGTATATGAACCACCACCTATTGAGATAGATCCTTTTAAGATACCTACAAGTATTGTTGATTGTGTTATGGATAATTATTATTTTGGGGATGGAACTGTCCATCCTGGTGATCACTTTCTTTTTATCCATGAATTGTGCAGGTTGTTTAAGTGTGCAGGTATCACAACTGAACAGGTGAAGAAGAAGTTACTCTCTATATCCTTGAAAGGGAGAGCTGAAGAATGGTATAAGCTGCTGAAGAATGGACAATCCATGGAATGGTAGGAAATGTCATCTCTCTTTTATTCTAAATTCTATCCTCCCAGTGAGATCCATAAGGATAGAAATCTGATATATAACTTTTGGCCTCGTGATGGAGAGAGTACAACTCAAGCTTGGGGGAGATTGAAGTTACTAATGCTTAAATGTCCTATTCATGAACTCCCTAACAATATTATTATCAATAACTTTTATGCTAGGCTTTCTCTTCATGATAAAGATTTACTAGATGCTTCTTGTGCTGGATCATTCACACGTATGAAGGAAGAAGCTAAATGGGATCTACTGGACCGTATTCAAGAAAACACTGAAGCTTTGGAGAATGACAAAGGAAGAAAGTTAGGTATAAACTATGATTATGAATGCATTAAATCTTTTATGGGAACTGATGACTTCCGTGATATTAGTAATGAGTTTGGTCTTGATCCTCAAGTTGTTGCAAAATGTTTTAATGCCTTTGCCTCTTATATTGAAATTCCCAAGAAATAGTGGGACAAGTACCATGCTCCTTATAAAGACATTGTCACCCATGTTCCTGCTAGCACAGAGGTTTGTACTGTTGATCCTATTTTTCCTGAACCTTATATGGAGAAAATCCCTTTTCCTGCTAAGGTAAGGGAACATTCCATTATAGCTAATGTGGTTAGCAAAAGTGCAAGGAAAACTGTGGAGCCTGATGAGCTCATTGATATTGCGCCTATGGTAGCTATTGTGAAAGATCTTGTCACTAGAAATATACAGGATGAGCATATTGTCTTCTGTGAAGACGCTACTAATATTGTTTCTCATCCTAAAAAAGCTAGTGTCCCTATGCTTTCTGTTAGAATTGGTAATCATAGCTATTATGGTTTATGTGATATTGGTGCTAGTTCTAGTGTTATTCCTTATGAGCTTTATAGGGAAATTATGCATGAAATTGGTCCTTGTGAGCTTGAAGACATTGATGTGGTTATTCACCTTGCCAATAGAGAGCAAGTTTTCCCCATTGGCATTGTAAGAGATGTGGATGTCCTTTGTGGTAAGATTAAATATCTTGCTGATTTTCTAGTACTTGGTAAAGAATCTAGTAAAACCTATCCTATTATCTTTGGTAGACCCTTCCTGAATACTTGTGGGGCTATTATAGATTGTAGGAAGGAAAAAGTTTTGACTAAGTTTGATGGAGAATCTTATGAGTTTAATTTTTCCAAATTTTCCAAAACTCCTTATGAAAATGAACTGCCTAATGATGATTTCAGGATTGAACAACTTTCTGTTGTTTCTCTTGCTCCTAACAATGCCTTGCAGCAGTTTATGGAAGATCACGAAAGCGATGTATTCATGAAGGAAAGAAATGAGATTGACGAGGTTTTCCTTCGTCAGCCTGAGTTACTTAAGCATAATATACCCGTGGAAGATTTGGGTACCACACTACCACCTAAAATGGACCATGTTTTCGAATTAAAACCTTTACCTGATGATCTTCAATATGCTTATGTTGACAATAAGAAAGTGTATCCTGTTATTATTAGTTCTAAACTTTCAGGAAAGGAAGAAGAAAGGTTATTGGAAGTGTTGAAGAAACACTGAGGAGCTATGGGTTATACTCTTGATGATTTAAAAGGAATTTCTCCTACTATATGTCAGCATGCTATTAATATTGAGCCTGATGCAAAACCATTTGTTGAGCACCAATGCCGTCTAAATCCTAAGATGAAGGATGTGGTAAGAAGCGAGGCATTAAAACTCCTTGATGCTGGTATTATTTATCCTATTGCCGACAGTCAATGGGTTGTCCTGTTCATTGCGTTCCCAAGAAAGGGGGAACAACTGTTGTACCTAATAAGATAATGAGCTTATACCTCAAAGAGTAGTGGTTGGTTATATAATGTGCATTGATTTTAGAAAGATTAATAAATTTACTAAGAAAGATCATTATCCTTTGCCCTTTATTGATCAAATGCTTGAGAGGTTGTCCAAAAAGACTCACTTTTGTTTTCTTGAGGGTTATTCTGGGTTTTCTCAAATTGCTGTGAAAGCATAAGACCAAGACAAAACTACTTTCACTTGTCCTTATGGTACTTATGCTTACAGGCGTATGCCTTTTGGTTTATGTAATGCTCCTGCTACCTTTTAGAGATGTATGTCTGCTATCTTTCATAGTTTTTGTGAAGAAATTGTGGAAGTTTTCATTGACGATTTTTCCGTCTATGGAACTTCTTTTGATAACTGTTTGCACAACCTTGATAAAGTTTTGCAGAGATGTGAAGAAACCAACCTTGTTCTTAATTGGGAGAAATGCCACTTCATGGTTAATGAAGGGATTGTTCTTGGACACAAGATCTCTGAAAGAGGCATTGAAGTTGACAGGGCCAAAATTGAAGCAATTGAGAAGATGCCTTGTCCTAGAGATATCAAAGGTATTCGTAGTATCCTTGGTCATGTTGGTTTCTATAGGAGGTTTATTAAAGATTTCTCGAAAATTTCAAAGCCCCTTACTAATCTTCTTCAAAAAGATGTACCTTTTGTTTTTGATGATGATTGTAAGGAAGCTTTTGAAACTTTCAAGAAAGCTTTAACTACTGCTCCTATTGTTCAACCACCTGATTGGAGTTTACCTTTTGAAATTATGTGTGATGCTAGTGATTTTGTTGTGGTGTTGTCCTTGGACAACGTGTTGATAAGAAGTTGAATGTTATTCATTATGCTAGCAAGACTCTTGATGCTGCTCAAAAGAATTATGCTACTACCGAAAAGGAGTTCTTAGCTGTAATCTTTGCTTGTGATAAGTTTAGACCTTATATTGTTGATTCAAAGGTTACCATTCATACAGATCATGCTGCTATTAAGTACATTATGACAAAGAAGGACGCTAAGCCTAGGCTTATTAGGTGGGTGTTGCTTTTGCAAGAGTTTGATCTGCATATTGTGGATAGGAAAGATGCTTATAATCCTGTTGCTGATAATTTATCTCGTTTGGGAAACATTTCTTTTGACCCATTACCTGTTAATGATAGTTTTCCAAACGAGCAGTTGGCTGCAATAAGGGTAAGTCCGCATGAGAGTCCTTGGTATGCTAATTATGCTAACTTTATTGTTTCCAAGTATTTGCCTCCAACTTTTACAGCTCAGCAAAGAAGAAAATTCTTTTATGATCTAAGGCATTACTTTTGGGATGACCCACACTTATATAAGGAAGGAGTAGATGGTATTATGCGAAGATGTGTTATAGAATTTGAACAACAAGAGATACTGAGAAAATGCCATGGCAGTGCTTATGGAGGACATCATGCAAGGGATAGGACTGCACAAAAAGTTTTACAATCTGGATTTTATTGGCCTGCCCTTTTCAAAGATGCAAGAAAGTTTGTCTTATCATGTGATGAATGTCAATGAGTAGGTAACATTTCTAGATGCAATGAAATGCCTATGAATTATTCTCTTGTTATTGAACCTTTTGATTGTTGGGGATTTGACTTTATGGGTCCTTTTCCCCCTTCAAAAGGGTACACTCATATTCTTGTTGTTGTCGACTATGTTACAAAGTGGGTAGAAGCCATACCTACAAATAGTGTCGATGGTAAGACCTCCTTGAAAATGCTTAAGGATGTTATTTTTCCTAGGTTCGGTGTGCCTAGATATCTCATGACTAATGGAGACTCTCATTTTATTCATGGGGTTTTTAGAAAAACTCTCGCTAAGTACGATGTAAACCATAGAATTGCTTCAGCTTATCACCCCCAAACCAGTGGGCAAGTAGAACTTTCCAATAGGGAAATTAAATCTATCTTGCAGAAGACTGTCAATAGATCTAGAAAGAATTGGGCTAAAAAGTTGAATGACTCTTTGTGGGATTATAGAACTGCTTATAAAAATCCTATGGGGGTGTCTCCTTACAAAATGGTCTATGGGAAAGCTTGTCACTTGCCTTTAGAATTAGAACACAAGGCTTATTGGGCGGTGAAAGAGTTGAATAGAGATTTTATACTTGCAGGTGAGAAAAGACTGCTCGACTTAAGTAATCTAGATGAGTGGAGAGGCGAAGCTTATGAAAATGCTAGGCTTTTTAAGGAAAAGGTAAAAAGATTGCATGATAGGAGAATTCTCAAAAGGGAGTTCCATATTGGTGAGAAAGTTCTTTTGTATAGGTCTCATCTCAGATTTTTTGCAGGGAAACTACTCTCAAAATGGGAAGGACCTTTTGTTATTAAGGAAGTGTACCGTTCAGGTGCCATCAAAATTTCTTCTCTGAAAGATGACACAGCACATGTGGTTAATGGTCAAAGACTAAAACATTATATTTCTGGAGATTCTTATAATGAAGATGTGGATGTTATTCAAATGGTGACTCCAGAAGAATTTATTAGAAGCCAAACACCAGAAACTGCAGAGTTCGTCATCGAATAGGTAAAAGTGGTGAAAACAGAAGGTTCGTGAAACCCCAATCTTTTTATATTTTTGATGTTTTTAATACATAAGGGAAGTTATGAAACGAAACAGAGGAGGAGACGGAGTCCGAGGTGGACAAACCCACCCCAGGCGCGGGCCCCTGCCTGGCTGCGCCTGGAAGGGGTGTGCCACCCCCGAACTCCGATTTCGCCTTGTTTCTGTGCCAAACCTTCCTTATGCTTTGAAACTTCGTAATATATAACCCCCGGGATTACCCGAGGTTCTTGCATCGAGTTCTCGTCGTGATTTTGTTTCAATCTGTTTCTGTCAGGCAAATTCCTCTGGATCACCCATGGAGGATTCCTCTGCGGATGTCCTCAACCCATACATGTATGAGTCGAAGATCCATCCCAAGGAGTCGATTCTCAAAGATGGGAAAGTAAAGATGAAAGAAGTTCAAGGCCCCAAGGGAGAAGGAAGTCTAGAAGACATGATGGAAGCATTGGAGCAGGAGGTTTTCAGGTACAAGAAGATGGCGGAACGCGAAGTGGATGTTATTCACAAGATAAGTTCAGAACTCATCGCCAAACATGAGGAGGAGGTGGCTGAGCTCCGAGAAGAAATCTTCTCGCTTCACTAGACCACCAACCAATTACAAGCACAACTCTACGATATACAAAATCAAAACTGTGAGTATGAGGCTAGATTTGATCGCATAAGCTCTGCTGCTAATTTCAGGATTGCAGAGACAAGGACATCCTTTTTGGATGGGGAACCTTTGCCTTGGAAGTTTTATGATGACAAGATAACACCACCACCACCATCGAAGGAGTAATTCGTCATCAGATTTGGCATCCCCTTGGCTTGTTCCAAGCTTGGGGGGAGTGCCGCGGTATCACCATCATTATATTTTATCGGTTACATTTTTAGTGGATTCATATCTTTGGTAGAGAAGTTATCTTATAGTTTGGTTTGCATGTGGAAGTATCTCTCCTTTAGTGGAACTAAATTGGTTTTGGCAAACCGAGTTCTGGTTAGTAGCAATACTTTTTGAGGTTTGAAAGAAAAAGAGAAAAGCTTACAGGTATTTTGTATCATTTTTTTCCTTTCTTGTTGGCTCATAAGCTTAGTATTATTTATTTAAGATCTTTTGTGTCTTCAAGGGATATTTCATGTTTGGCTTTATTACTTATATGTTTGCTTGTTTCTTTCAACTCTCTTGCTTGCTACCCAGCCTTGCTAGCCAAAAACCTGTTTGGGAAGGCATACTTCTCATGTTTCCAAACCCTTTGAACCAAAACATTTGCCATTTGTGTACACCATATCTACCTAGTAGCCTTTTCTATTCCAAGCAAATTCTCAAGATTCATCTACCTTTCGAATTAAAAAGTATTTTGTTATGTGAAAACTAGTTAGTAAATCTCTCACGAACTTGATGGCACACCTTATTTTCTTGCCCCTAATAAACTTGAACCATTGTGCCATCGAAGTTGTATATGCTTGCATCTATACGTTGGAATTAGCAGAACCGTGCTGTCACGAGGAACGCTTTCAACATTGCACCTATACTTTGTACTCAGTTGATATCATGCTCCTTTGTCTATGGATGTCAACAGTGTGAAATAAAAAGGGAACTTGTAAGTCCATGGAGTCTGTATTTTGTGTTAGAGAAACGCCTGGACCGCTAGCCTAAGCCATGCCTAATCATGGTGGAAACTTGCAGCATCACCATATGGAGCTATCTATGAATCATCCTCAATAAAAATCTATACACATGGTAAATAAAAATATCACTGAGATGCTCATTGTTTGCTTGCCTTGTCACTTTGGTTATGGGAAAGCTCCTGTACCATGTGAAAAGGGTACCCCGTTGGCGGTTCTCTATGATACGCATGTACTTACAATGAGAAGAACTTACCGATGACCAAACTTGAGTAGCATAAGGAGTGGCCCTCATATTCAAGGGACATGAGATTGCCAACTTATATTTCGTCAAGCATATACTCCATCTTTGTGCACTTTAACCTTAATCATCTCAAGATGCCTATGATAGGGGCCATGAGGGCTCAAAGATAGTAAGTACCATAATCTTTTGGAAGCTCTTGATGACTTGTAATCCCTGCTACCCTCTATAAAGGGACCTTTCTCCTAGTTACCAAGTTGAGTCAGTAAACCTACTTCCTCTCTATCTCCAGCAAGCATTTGAGTTGTTGTGTTGCGAGCATTCGTATGGTGATTTATTATTCAATCGTGTTCTTCATCTTCCTTGTTTGCACAAGACTCTTATTTATTGAGTATTACTTTGAAAGCCTTCATTGTGAAAAACCTTTTTGAGCAAAGAGTGCTCCTATTATAAAACTTCTACAAAAAGCTTTTTGTGAAACCATTTGCCAGATGCTCTCTGACCAGGAACAAGAGTTTGCCAATTCCAATTATGATTTATCTTTATGCATCTCTATTGTGACTCCTGTACTTGTTGCAAGCTAAGTTATATAATGGTGAGTTGCTTGCTTATATAAGTTGTGTAATGGTAAGTGTGATGCTTCTTGTCTGCATACTTTAATCGACACTTCACTCCATAAACCCGTGGACATGTTTACTGAGCTCAGTTTTTGCTTGGGGACAAGCGAAGGTCTAATCTTGGGGGAGTTGATACGTCCAATTTGCATCATCATTCTATATCATAATTTACCTCTATTCATTGATATATGTCTTATTATGAGGTATTACTTATATATTTTCCACTGTTTATGCATGTTGGATGATTCTTGGAGGATGAACTGCCGGAGTCTGGATTCTGATGGAAAAGAAGGCATTTCGATGCAATTTCGCGAAGATCGGAAAAATACCAAAAAAATATGGGAAAATATTATTTTTCCAGAAGATTGAGGAAGCCAGAAGGAGGAGCAAAGAAGGGTCGGAGGGGGCCCACACCCCCTAGGCGCGGGCCCACCTGACCCCGCGCCTAGGGCAGGTGTGGCCCACCTGCCCGGCTCCTGACTCCGCTCCTTTGCCTATATCTTCCCTATGGAACCCTAATACGAAGGGAGCGACCCCAGATAGATTTCCGCCGCCTCTGCGGGGCGGAAAACACCGAGAGAGAAAGATCTCTCCGGCAGACAGATTTCTGCCGGGGGAATTCCTTCCTGGAGAGGGGAGATCATCGCCATCAACACCATCATCAAGCTAGGCTTCATCGGGATAATCATCATCATCATCCACACCATCATATCCACTAGCACCATCATCACCACTCCGTCCTACTGTAACAATTGTGTTTGATATTGCTTTAGTTCTTAGGGGAAACTTTCCCGGCGTTAATTACTATTGTAGTTGATGCTTGTGAGTGGAACCATTGGATAATTGTTTATGTTCAGATTGTTATCCATTATCATACAATCTTTGATCTTGATCCATATGATGTCTTGTGAGTAGTTCGTCTAGTTCTCGAGGACATGGGAGAAGTCATGTTGTTATTAGTGGATCTGTGTTGAGTTATTATCCAATGGTTTATTATTTAAGTTGTGGTGTTATTCTTATAGTGGTGTCATGTGAACGTCGACTACATGACACTTCACCATTTATGGTCTTAGGGGAATGCATTGTGTATTTGGCTACTAATTGTGGGGTTGCCGGAGTGACAGAAACCTAAACCCCCGTTAGGAAACCTTTGCGCAAGGGAGCGTAGGATCTCAGAGTTTAAGGCTTTGGTTAGGTTTATATCTTAATTACTTTCCTATAGTTACGGATTTTTGCAGGGGGTTTATGTAGGGGTTCGCAACATGGAAAACAAAAATTTTCTATCGCATACAAACAAACAAGCCAAGATCTATCTACTAGATTGTAGCAACGAGTCGATGGAATAACTTACCCTCGAAGATTCCAAAGCGGTTAACGAGAGCAGATTCTCGTGGGTGATGTAGTCGTACTCTTTCCGATCTCAAGATCGCGTAGACGATCCTTCCGGCGCTGCGTTCTGGCAGCGCTTCCGCAGTCGGTCACACGTTCGGTACTCGACGAAGACCTTCCTCTCCCTTGTTCCAGCAGGCAGCGGAGGTTGTAGCACTCTCCTCGCGATTCCGGCAGCACAACGGCGTGGTACCGGAAGTAGAGGGGAGATCCCGCAGGGCTTCGCCTTAAGCCGGAGCGAGTATGGTGGAGTATGAGAGAGAGATATTAGTGGTCTAGGGTTTAGACACACCAATTAGAAGGCTCTAATCCGAAGGCTAGTGCAATTAGAAGCTCTAAACCAAAGCGGCTCTAAACCGGAGTCTAGGGCTAAGATTTAGATTAGAGGATAGGAACTTGTGTGTCTAGAGGAGGAGGCCCTGCCCCTCCTTTTATAGGTGGGAGGGGCGGCCAAGGGGAGGGAGTCCCTCCCCAAGTCGGCCTTGGGTGGCGCGCCGGCTTGGAGAGGAGGGACTCCTCCCCCAAGTCGGTTTCAACCTCCTCTTGCTTGTTTCCCACAGTTTCCTGTTTAGCCGTTTGACTTTCAAACTGACCATTTGACTTTTCAGTTTTAGGATTCAATTTAATCCTTTATTTGGAACAGCAAGAACACTTAGTACATGATGCAATCATTCCAATATGTAATGACACATTCATGTACCCCTTCCCCTCCGGAGTGCCGGACATTCCGGAACCTTCTAGAACATTCCTGATGAAAACACCGGAATCATTCCCGAACTCCGAAACGGGACTTTCCTTATATTAATCTTATTCTCCGGACCATTCCGGATCACCTCGTGATATCCCGGATCCCATCCGAGACTCCGAACAACATTCGGTCTCTTTCTCATAATACCATAACTACTCAAACAACGTCGAATCCTTAAGTGTGTCTCCCTACGGTTCGTGAATTATGCGGACATGATCGAGACACTTCTCCGAACAATAACCAATAGAGGAATCTGGAAATTCATATGGCTCCCACATATTTATACGATTACTTTGCGATCGAATGAACCACTTACATACGATACCAATTTCCCTTTGTCTCACGATAGTTTACTTATCCGAGGTCATGATCGTCGGTATCTCTGCATACCTAGTTCAACCTCGTTACCGATAAGTACTCTTTTCTCGTTCCCGTGATATGTGATCCCTTGTGAGCCAGTCACATGCTTGCAAGCTAATTGGATGACATTCCACCGAGAGGGCCCAGAGTATATCTATCCGTCATATGGATGGACAAATCCCACTCTTGATCCATGTGTCTCAACCAATACTTTCCGAACACTCAATGCCACCTTTATAGCCACCCAGTTACGGTGTGGTGTTTGATGTCATCAAAGCATCCATCCGGTAAAGGTGATATGCATGATCTCATGGTCGAAGGAATTAGGTTACTATGTATCAGAAAGCATATAGCAATTGAACTATTGAAATGACTTGATCTTTATGCTACGCTTATCTATAGGAGTATGTCCACCATATCATTCTCCTAACGATATGATCTTGTTGTTAATAACATCTCTATGTTCATGATCAGGAAACCATGATCATATATTAACCAACAAGCTAGTTTAACAAGAGGCTTTACTAGGGACTCTTTTATGTTTACAAATCACACAAGTATTAATGTTTCCTGTTAATACAATTTTAGCATGGTATGTAAACATTTATCATAAGTATGAAGATATGATAATAACCACTTTATTATTGCCTCTTGGGCATATCTCCAACAGTCTCCCACTTGCACTAGAGTCAATAATCTAGTTTCAAACCTTTGTGTATTCAACACCTATGGCTTTCCGGTGTTGTATGTACACGATTGCTAGTGGTCAACTGATCTCCGGATCTGACACTTCCAGGTCCGTGTGTAATTGCATGTATTTGCGTCTCTACGCATCACTCATTCTCTAATGAGATGGCTTCGTTCAAATTTGGTCCTTTGGTGTGACCTTTAGTTCTTTGGGGTTAAAAACATGTTGATAATATTGTCGTACAATATATCTTCATAGTATTATCCCGCTATGAACTACACCTAGTTTGATAACAAACTACTTGACCCAAATGCCCTCTTTAGCTGCTATAATAGCAGTCATATACTTAGCCTTTTGTTGTAGTATCTGTCACAATGTCTTAACTTTGGAACTCATCCAAATCCATTATGGAACTTACTTTCCATTATATTGTGCCACCCTTATTTTAGATTGAGATAAACTTAATTTGCACTTTGTGACAAAACTAGTATCAATGTAGTACTTTTACAATGAACTAACCATCTATTTGTCACTTCTACAAACAATATACTCTTAGTTCTTCCAAAAGATCATAAGAATATCCTTACTATTGTCCAATGATCATCTTATGAATCATTCTGGTATATGCTCATAACATTTAGAGCATAAGACATATTTGGATTTGTACACATCACAGCATGATTGATATAAATACTCTTTGTGATCAAGTATCAATCTATACTTGAATCTTGTTTCACTTACCAAATGTCAATACATTTGAATATATCATCAATATTGAACTCATTCAATCCTTTCCGTGCGACAAGAAACTTTCTTGTAGTTTCTATATTGAACTCATTCAATATCTCGTCTATGTACTTCTGCCATAACCATATTAGCGTCTATTCATGCTAAATATTTGGGTTTTGCCTAAGCCTTTCATCGAGATAAAATTCTTATCTTGTGTTAATAAAAGATACATCATTTCCAATCAACAATATGTCTTCCACATAATGTATTAGAAACATGTCTTAGCGCTCCCACTTAATTTCTTGCAAATGCAAGCATCTTCATTGTCTCTGATGAAATTAAACTCTTTTAACAGTTTCATCATAGTGAAGATTCCAACTCCGCTATGCTTACTTCAACCATTGAAGTTTGCAGATGCTTTTAGCATCCTTTGAATTAACAAAACCCCATGGACCGTGTTACGCACATGTCCTAGGTAACAATTCTATTAGAAGAACTTGTTTTGTTTATTCAACTACCACATAACAAATTTATATGTAGTGGTTGATACATTAATCCGTCTAGACTAAATATCGCTATGAAAGATCAGATCTTGTCATAGTCAACCTTTGAACATTGTTGTGAACTCTTTCCCAACATGTCGACTATATTCATGTCCATTTCTTTATAGATCCAAACACAACTATAAGGTCTTACACCTTTCTCGAGGGTCCTTCAAGTTAAAAACTTGATTTCTCATGTATGGAACTATCACGGATTTTATGGCTTCAAGCCATTTGACGGAGTCAGGGACCATCATCGCTTCTTTGCATGTAGTCGGTTCATTATTCTCAAATAATGATTCAACCCTCAAATCTTGGTATTTGATTGTTTACCCGCCTACTTGTTTCAATAGGAACTTGGATCTCCGTGACCACAACCTTTGAGGTACGTGAGCCATGAGCATTGTTGCTGCCTCCGGAACACTTTTCGGCGCTACGCAACTCTGCACATATATCTAAGGTTCTTTTAACCTTATCAAAGTTCTTTTGTCCTCCCACTTAACTTTTCACGAAAAATTCCTTCTCAAAGAAACTTGACGTTCTCAGCGACAAACACTTTTGTCTCCGGTGTTTATGGAGGAATACTTAACAGTTATTCGAAATAACATACAAAGACGGGTTCATCCGACTTTGGTTGCAAACATCTTTCTTATGCATAGCATACCAATGTTTAAGAAAGGACAACTTGGGTTTTATCCCAAACCATAACTATATATGGTGTCATTTCAACGGATTATGATGAAGCTCTTTTTAGTGGAAAAACGGTAATCTCTAAAGCTTTTAATCTTTAAAATACAATGGCAGTTTTATGAATTACACCTTTGATCTTACCATGTCAAACAAGGTTTAATTACATATCTCGAACGCTCCATACTCTTATGGTGTTTCGGGAAATGCAAATCCACGGAACGATTCCTTAAATCTTAGGTATTATGCTAAACTTGTAACTCAAATATCTTCCTTTATGATCTTATCATAAACTATGTATATTCTTGTTACAATGATTTTGCACTTCATGTTGAAAGTCTTTGAACTTTTCAAATATTTCACACTTCATCCTTATTAAGTAAATATTCATATATTCACTCAAATTTTCGGAGAAAGCATATGAAGTTGAAATCCATCGCTCTTGCCTACACATAATGGACTTCGTACAACAATATGTACAAGTTCCAATAAGCTAGTCATTCGTTCCCTTTTGGCCTATGAACGAAGTTTTAATTATCTCTAGGAAAGTTTCACAAGCGTCATTTGATCAAAAATCAAAAGACTCCAAAATTCCATCTACATGGAGTTTCTTTCAGGTTTTCTTTCCAATATAATTTAAATGGCGATGTCACTTCCTAAGTGATCTTTCAATCAATTTGTCTTTCGACATTTTTTAGTACTAGTTTTATGGATGTGATTTCTCCAACGAGATTTGTGAATCATCCATCTTTTATAGATTACGGCAATTATTTGAACAACCCTTTTGTTCTCATAATACCTGATAAAACAAATCTTGAAGGCAAACTTTGATGTTTAATGAGCAACACAATAACCCTTTATTTGTTCTCGATGAACATCATCACATATTCTTTTGCTAGTTACTTAGGCCATTGTAGTTCATGAATTGTGTTGTTTCGTATGACGATTCACACCAACAAATTCAGTATCAAATACTTAAGAACCACATTGTTTAATAAGCAAAGAATATAGCCATAACATGTATATCATCTATATATTTAAACTGAACAATTCTAGTCTTTTCTTTTCTGCCATATATTTATGAGATTCTCTTTCAGTATTTCCTTTTCTGTTTGAAAGAATCTATCAACATCAATAGTGGAGTCATACATATGACACATAATCCAAAGCGTGTATAATTAAATACCAATGTCTTTGGACTTGCACTTTGAAGTAGATCACCATCATCAAATGTTTGATGTTCTTTCAAATTCCTTTCTTTAGTAATCTCTTGGTGTAGTAAACATTTTACCTACATCAAATATTCACCTTTATCATGGAATCGTCCATGATCAAGCTACTTTTAGCTTATAACGATGAATTACGAGTATAATGTTGCTATCCAAAACCTTTTGGAGGATTAAGACAACAAGTGTCTCCAACTCTTTGCAAATTCTCATCAAATATGAGAACATGACTTTTGCCATATTATACTCTATCATGTTGCAACCAAAAATTCGTTTCAGATATCACAATATCTTCCACACATCATGGTTTCTGAAACAACTATTTCAGATCCTAGATAACCTTGATATTAAGACCATCCTTTGAATATCAAGAATCATGGAGACAAACATGATACTTATACACTAACACTTGGAATTGTCACTCTTGTTTTAATACCAATTATTAAACTTCATGGAGTAACCGGAACTTAATGAAAGTTTGCAATAGGACTTTTAAACTTTAGATTAACACTTCAAAACAATACGATACTAGTTCGTAAAGTAACTAACCAGAATTTTATAGTTCTATCATCTCAATTATAACTAAGCGTAAGGTGGTAAACGGATGCCAATGACTACAACAACTATGCAAATTCACTTTGATTTAATTTATGATAAATTGAGTTCTAATTAATAATTAAATTAATCTAGGTGAACTCCCACTCAAAACAATATCCCTCACATTGTTTTAGTGATCACATGAACCAAATCCACCACATCAAAACCGATCATCACGAGAGTTGACATAGCTTCAATGGCGAACAATCAACATGTTCATCATATCTCCTATATGACTCATGCTTTACCTTTCGGTGATCCGTGTTCCTGAGACCATGTCTGTACATGCTAGGCTCGTCAAGATCAAACCTTAGCTTCCGCATGAGCAAATCTGGCTTGCCCATGTTGTATACACTTGCGGAATCTAACACACCCGATCATCACGTGGTGCTTCGAAACAACAAGCTTTAGCAACGGTGCTAACTAAGGGTGAACACTTTATGACTTGAAATTCATGTGCATGAGGGATCATCTTATAATGCTACCGTCGTCTACTAAGCAATACAAGATGCATAAAGGATTAACATCACATGCAATTCAATATATATATATGTGATATGATATGGCCTTTCTTCTTTGTGCTTCCGATCTCCTATCTTCAAGCACGAACATGATCTCCATCATCACCGATATTGCATCAAGGTCAATGATGCTTCTCCATGGTTGTCGTCCACCGGCTTCAACTATTACAACTACTTTGAATAGACACGCGGGTCTTAACAGAAATTAAAGACAACCATATGGCTCCTGCCGGTTGCCGACTTACAATAAGGAACATTGCATACATCATATATAATAACAATCATGGCACACCCCTGCAAAACAAAGTTAGACGCCTCTACTTTCTTTGCATATTTTACGTGGTTTGGGGCTTTCAACAAGTGTCGTTCTAACTTACGAACAAGAACCACAACATTGATACTAGTATTGTTAATCACCCGTTGTAAATTGGATCTTAACTATGCTAGGAGAAACAGGCACCCGCAAAGCCACTTATGCAATACAAGTTGCATGTCAAGCATGGAGCAAGTCTCATGAACGATGTCATGTAAGGTTAGCCCGGGCCGCTTCATCCCAACATACCTCAAGATGCAAAGTACACAAGAAGCAATCGACAATAAAAGCATCAACGCCCACAATGACCATTGTGTTCTACTCGTGCAACAAATCTACATATAGACACGGCTCTGATACCACTGTAGGGGTTCGTAGCATGGAAAACAAAAATTTTCTATCGCATACAAACAAACAAGCCAAGATCTATCTAGTAGATTGTAGCAACGAGTCGATGGAATAACTTACCCTCGAAGATTCCAAAGCGGTTAATGAGAGCAGATTCTCGTGGGTGATGTAGTCGTACTCTTTCCGATCTCAAGATCGCGTAGACGATCCTTCCGGCGCTGCGTTCCGGCAGCGCTTCCGCAGTCGGTCACACATTCGGTACTCGACGAAGACCTTCCTCTCCCTTGTTCCAGCAGGCAGCGGAGGTTGTAGCACTCTCCTCGCGATTCCGGCAGCACAACGGCGTGGTACCGGAAGTAGAGGGGAGATCCCGCAGGGCTTCGCCTTAAGCCGGAGCGAGTATGGTGGAGTATGAGAGAGAGATATTAGTGGTCTAGGGTTTAGACACACCAATTAGAAGGCTCTAATCCGAAGGCTAGTGCAATTAGAAGCTCTAAACCAAAGCGGCTCTAAACCGGAGTCTAGGGCTAAGATTTAGATTAGAGGATAGGAACTTGTGTGTCTAGAGGAGGAGGCCCTGCCCCTCCTTTTATAGGTGGGAGGGGCGGCCAAGGGGAGGGAGTCCCTCCCCAAGTCGGCCTTGGGTGGCGCGCCGGCTTGGAGAGGAGGGACTCCTCCCCCAAGTCGGTTTCAACCTCCTCTTGCTTGTTTCCCACAGTTTCCTGTTTAGCCGTTTGACTTTCAAACTGACCATTTGACTTTTCAGTTTTAGGATTCAATTTAATCCTTTATTTGGAACAGCAAGAACACTTAGTACATGATGCAATCATTCCAATATGTAATGACACATTCATGTACCCCTTCCCCTCCGGAGTGCCGGACATTCCGGAACCTTCTAGAACATTCCTGATGAAAACACCGGAATCATTCCCGAACTCCGAAACGGGACTTTCCTTATATTAATCTTATTCTCCGGACCATTCCGGATCACCTCGTGATATCCCGGATCCCATCCGAGACTCCGAACAACATTCGGTCTCTTTCTCATAATACCATAACTACTCAAACAACGTCGAATCCTTAAGTGTGTCTCCCTACGGTTCGTGAATTATGCGGACATGATCGAGACACTTCTCCGAACAATAACCAATAGAGGAATCTGGAAATTCATATGGCTCCCACATATTTATACGATTACTTTGCGATCGAATGAACCACTTACATACGATACCAATTTCCCTTTGTCTCACGATAGTTTACTTATCCGAGGTCATGATCGTCGGTATCTCTGCATACCTAGTTCAACCTCGTTACCGATAAGTACTCTTTTCTCGTTCCCGTGATATGTGATCCCTTGTGAGCCAGTCACATGCTTGCAAGCTAATTGGATGACATTCCACCGAGAGGGCCCAGAGTATATCTATCCGTCATATGGATGGACAAATCCCACTCTTGATCCATGTGTCTCAACCAATACTTTCCGAACACTCAATGCCACCTTTATAGCCACCCAGTTACGGTGTGGTGTTTGATGTCATCAAAGCATCCATCCGGTAAAGGTGATATGCATGATCTCATGGTCGAAGGAATTAGGTTACTATGTATCAGAAAGCATATAGCAATTGAACTATTGAAATGACTTGATCTTTATGCTACGCTTATCTATAGGAGTATGTCCACCATATCATTCTCCTAACGATATGATATTGTTGTTAATAACATCTCTATGTTCATGATCAGGAAACCATGATCATATATTAACCAACAAGCTAGTTTAACAAGAGGCTTTACTAGGGACTCTTTTATGTTTACAAATCACACAAGTATTAATGTTTCCTGTTAATACAATTTTAGCATGGTATGTAAACATTTATCATAAGTATGAAGATATGATAATAACCACTTTATTATTGCCTCTTGGGCATATCTCCAACAGTTTAATCACAAGTATGTATTAGTCCAAGTAAGGTCGGTACATTAGCAAAGGTTCACCCACACAACACTTACAACACCAAAGAAGAGTACTCAGCTATTTGAAGCAAAAGCACTCGGCAGAATTCCCATGTGTCCTCGAGAACGTTTGGTCTTTATAAGTATTTCCACTGGCTTGTCCTTTTCTAAGAAAGGATTGGGCCACTTGCTGCATTTGTTCTTTGTTACTTGCACTTTGTTTTGTTGCCTTATCAGAAAACAACTAAAAATCCGTTTGCTAAGTATTTACAGAGATTTACTGCTCCATACCACTAGTCAATACCTTTCGCTCCTCGTTTGGATCGACACTCCTATTTATTGAAAGTACTGCGATACACCCCGTATACTTGTGGGTCATCAACAACTATCTAGATACTGTATGGACCCATAGTACAAGGTGGAACTACTCACGCATCATACCGGAGGCTGGCATGGTGATGAAGAAGGCCTCCGAGATGATCTCTCCCCTCCGGCAGGGTGCCGGGAAGAGCTTCAGATCCCTCCTGATCTAGGGACGATGGTGGCGGCGACTACAAACTGTTTCGTGGAGATCTGATCGGGTACTTAGGGTTTTGGCCTCGGGGCCTTCTTATAGGCGAAGAGGGAGACCAAGGGGGTTCTCGTGGTGGCCGCACCCTCCCAGGCGCGGGCCAGGCCTGGCCGCGCAGCCAGTGGGTGTGGGCCCCTCGTGGCCCTCCTTCGTCTCGTCTTCTGGCTCCGTGTTCTCCTCGGTGAAATATTGACTTTGGCTTCTGTCCCGTCAAATTCCGAGAATATTTATTTTCTGGCTTTTCTGGAACCAAAAACAACAAAAAATAGGCAACTGGCACCGTGGCCACTTGTTATTAGGTTAGTCCCAGAAAATGTATAAAAATACCTCAAAGTGTAGACAAAGCATGGCAAAGTGGATACTAAACAAGCATGGAACGTCAAAAATTATAGATACGTTTATGACGTATCAAGCACCCCCAAGCTTAACTCCTGCTCGTCCTCGAGTAGGTAAGTGATAAAAAGAATGATTTTTTAGGTGACATGCACCATCACAATCAAGATCAAACCATTTGCAAGCATTGAAAGTTGGGATCAAAGTAATCTAAACATGAGCATGAAAGATGAAGTTCTAACAATAAGACATAGTAACTATGCTGCAACATGAAATGATACAAAGATTCATGAATAACAATGCATTGAAAGACGTTTGTTTGTTTCACATATAGAAAACATAGCATAGTGGCATTCAGCTTGTCCCTCATGGAGTAGCAAAACATAAATGCATAGGACACCTTCAAAGTTCATAAGGGTGACTAGATACAAATAGTTCAAGAGTAAGAAATATCAACATTATGAATCAAACAATAAGTTTTGGGACAATGCACATAGAACTAAGAATGACAACTATGCTCTCTTAATTCGTGCCTAAGGATAGAAGGTGGAGACTCGATATAAAAGTGGAAGAAATGCCCTTCAAAGGGAAGCAAGGATTTCAAGTTTCATAAAGAGCTTCCAAAAATTATGGTACTTGTTAGCTTTCAGATCTCATTGCCCTTATCATAAGCATCTTGAAGTGATTAAGGTTAAAGTGAACAAAAATATGGAGTATATGCTAGATAAAGTATAAGTTGGCAATCTCATGTCCCTTGAGTACGAGGGTCGCTCCTCATGCTACTCAACTTTAGTTACCGGTAAGTTCTTGTCATAGTAAATACATGCGTATCATAGAGAACCGCCAATGGGGTACCCCTTGCACATGATCAGGAGCTATCCCATATCAAAATGACAAGGCAAGTAGTCAATGAGCATCTCAGCAATCTTCTTATTTACCATGGGAAAATGGTGGTTTTTTATCTCTTTCCTCTTTTCCGTGTCTCTCTTTTTTTATAAGAATAAACCTTCATAGATTGCTCACTATGGTTATGCTGCAAGTTTCCACCATGATAAGGCATGGCTTAGGCTAGCGACATAGACGATTCTCTAACACATATACATAACTCCATGGACTTACAAGCTCCCCTTTTATTTCACACCGACAACATCCGTAAACAAATGATATCAACGGGATAATATTTACAGGTGTTGAAAGCGTTCCCCATGACAGCACGGTTCTGCTAACTCCCAGCCTATAATTTGCAAGTTTATAACTTTCATGGACAGTCACAATGGTTCAGGTTTATTAAGTGCAAGAAATAAAGTGTGCCATCAAGTTCGTGAGAGATTTACTAACTAACTTTCTCATAACAAGCAAACATTTTATTTGGAAGAAAACGAGGCATAATAAATATGCATGGAATAGCAAATGATGCTAATAGGTAGATATGGTGGACACTTTTGACAATATTGGTTTTGGGGAGTTGGAAGCACGAGTAGAACTCATACTCAGTGCAAGTGAAGGCTAGCAATAGAAAGGGAGCAACAAACGAGAGAGCAATAACTGTCATAATCATGCTTGAACAAAACAGAATTAATTATGGCATAGAAGTGATACAAGAACTCTGAGGCAAAATAAATCATCGAGGCTTAACTTACTTTGTTCAGTCATATGCATGCGTGAGCATGTGCCAAGTAGATTCAAATGAAACATTCAAAGGAGGATACCACAATGTCATACCAAGTTATGAATAGAACAATGCAAGCAAACATTCATATGACATGCTACAAACTATTAGCAAGTTGGAGCTAATCATAAGAGAGCAAGAACTACTAAGCATCCATAAATAACATACACCTTACATGAATAGACTAAGCATGCCCACAATGATGAGTATATGTACAAAAATGAAAACAAATAGAGTTCATTACCAGCCTCTTACCACACCTCAAGTTGTCATTAATCATTATTATTGCCCTTCACTTGTGTGGCTTGAATAATAACATGAAACCAAACTCCACTGAGGACCGCTGAACCCTACAACGAACTTCACAAAACTAAAGAAGAACAACAAATATTTTTGGTGTTTTTGATTTTTTAAAGCAAACACTCAAAGCAAAAGCAAACAAAGCAAAATCTTTTTGGATTTTTCTTAAGGCAAACCAAAGCTAAAAAGCAAAGAAACAAACCAAGAGAAACAACGAAAATATTTTTGGTCTTTTTCTGTTTTGGGAAAGCAGAAACGAAAACCAAAAAGAAAGCGAAACATGGATATACAAAGTACCGATGAAGCATGATATGTAGATGAGTGTGGTGTAGGTATACCTCCCCCCAATCTTAGGCTTTTGGCCTAAGTGGGGCTCAATCCTAGCCTGGCCAAGAAGGTGTGCCTCCATAATGTGACGAAGAGGCCCCTTCGTCCTGGTACGTGCTCGAGGAAGCCCCTGTGTAGTGCACAGAGTGGTCATAAGAGGGAGCGTCCCCCTGGTAGTGTCCGTGGAAACCACGAATGCGCAGCTGATCGTCCATCTCCTCCTTGGAGCGTGACCAAGGGTCCCCTACAAATACTGAACAAAGTAGTTTGTGGCAAAGGAATTTCCCTCTCGTCCCCGTCAGTAAATGTCATCCTGTATACTAAACTCTCAAGGCTAGAGCTAGCAGTAACAAAGTGATGCACTTTCATGGCAGCAAGATTAAGCCTCTGTGGAGCCAAAATTGTATCATTTGGATCAACATAAAGTTCTAAGGCAGCAACTACACGTGCAACAATAATATCCCCATAAATGGGTCCTCTAGCAGCTAGGCGACGAGCAATGAGAAAACCAATATTATACTTGGTTTCATTGTTAAGTGCAACAGCTAGAAAGGCCAAATGGTAGTTGGAAATATTGCTAGTGTTCTCCCTACCAAGAATACTAGTGGCAAGATAATAAGCAAAATATCTGATAGCTGGGAGTTGAATATTTCTTATCTTCCCGCGCTGGACTGTGCGATCATAATCATTTGTTACCCTGCGGTAGAGCTCCAACAATGGGCCGAGCTTGAATCTTCTTCACTGTCCCAGCCATGCCAATGCCTATAATGCCACAAATTTTCTTCAATGTCATGGTGACATGCCTGTCATAGATTTTGAATGAAACATCTGTCCTGAAAGGGGTGTCAGTGAAAGAGAAACTCTCCACAAAAGTTTTGGTGAGCATAGCATATTGCTCACTCTCATCCTGTATATAATGGGTTAGTCCATCCCTCCGAACAAGAGTTAGGAAATCATAAAGAATCCCTGCAGCTTGTAAAAAGGTAAAACAAGGGAAGGTAGAAGGGTGCGCATCCCCCTCATCTTCCTTGTTGCCAAAACGTGGCGCAATAAAATCCTCATTGTTTGATGGCCTAGCTCGAGAGGATGATCTCGAAGGCCTTGTTCTCCTAGGTGCATCACCTTCAAACACATCTCCAAAGGTGTGGTTGTCCATGACCCTTTTTCTGAATTTTTTAGACAAACATCAAACCAAGTGATTTCCAAGTTGATAAATAATGAGGAATGATGGTGCGTGGAAGCTTTGTTGGGAGACCCCAAGAGCAAGGTGTGATGAACACAACAACAAGTTTTCCCTCAGTTATGAAACCAAGGTTATCGAACCAGTAGGAGCAAGGAAACAACTCAAAGGTGTTGCTAGCAACTTGTAAACCTGCACAATACAAACTCAAGACTTTGCCCCAACGAACTGTGAGGTTGTCAATCTCACCGGTTTGCTGAAAACAAAGGGTTAACTGTATAGTGTGGAAGGTAATAGTGGTTTGCAGAAAGTAAACAATAATAGTGGAAGATGTATCAATGGTAAAGATTGGGCCGGGGTTCATATTTCACTAGAGGTGTTCCCCTTAAGATAAACAAACATGGCATGATGGGTAATTGACAGGACTGAGCAAGGCATAACAATGCAATACTAGACATTCATGATCCTATGAGATTCGATTGGACAATACAATAAGATACATAGACTGCCATCCAACTGCATCTATGACTAGTAATCCACCTTCAGGTTATCATCCGAACCCCCTCCAGTATTAAGTTGCAAGCAATAGATAACTGCTTTAAGCAAAGTGTGTAAGGTAAACAATCTACTTGTTCCATGGACAAGAGACTGTTGTTTTCTCCCTAGTGGCGACAACACATCTACAACCTTAGATATTTTTGTCACTTCCCTTAGATTAAATAGAGGCATGAACCCACTATCGAGCATAAATACCCCCTCTTGGAGTCACTAGCATCTACTTGGCCAAAATAGCTACTAGAAACAGAGAGCATGCAAGATCACAAACAACACAGACATGATAGAATCAATAAGACAAAACCATTAATCAATATGACATAGTAATATCAATATCCATCAGATCCCCACAAACACAACATGCATTATTACAAATAGATGATCTTGATCATGAACGGAGCTCACAAGATCTAAACATGGTAGCACAAAGGAGGAGATACAACCATCTAGCTACTACATGGACCTATAGTCCAAGGTGTAACTGCTCACACTTCATACCGGAGGCTGGCATGATGAAGAAGAAGGCCTCCAGGATGATCTTCCCTCCGACAGGGTGCCGGGAAGAGCTTCAGATCCCCCTAATCTAGGGACGATGGTGGCGGCGGATACAGACGGTTTCGTAGAATATTGATCGGGTTCTTAAGGTTTTTGTATCGGGGGGACTTTATAGGCGAAGAGGCGAGGCAGGGGGGCAGCCAGGGCGGCCGCACCCCCCAGGCGCGGGCTGGGCCTAGCCATGCGGCCAAGGGGTGTGGCCCCCTGGTGGCTCTCCTTTGTCTCGTACTCTGGCTTCGTGTTCCCCACGGCAAAATATTGATTTTGGCTTTTGTACCGTCTAATTCCGAGAATATTGATTTTCTGCCTTTCTGGAACAAAAAACAGAAGAAAACATGCAACTGGCATTGTGGCATCTTGTTATAGGTTAGTACTAGAAAACATATAAAAACACCTCAAAGTGTAGACAAAGCAAAGCAAAGTAGATACTAAACAAGCATGGAACATCAAAAATTATAGATACATTTCCGACGTATCAAGGAACTACTATAGGAACTTTCTAGAGGGCTAAACATGCATAAAAATGAAATCTCTAAGCATAGAACAAGCATGCAAGATCACACAACCTGTCACATACAGTAGCAAAATACTCAAGATACAATCCACCAATCAAAAATCTAATTGGACAAGCAGAGGAGGCACATACCGGAGAGCAATCCCTCCAAAATCAGCAGCAAAGATGGTCTGATCAAGGAGATCGAAAATCGGGAGCAAGAACAACAGGAACTCGAACTTGAGAAAGTTTTCCGGTGTTTTTCGGGAGAGAGAAAGAAGTGGCTGGAAGAAGGCATCTTGGAGGGCCACAGGTGGGCCCCACCCAGGCCAGGCGCGCCCTTGGGCTGGCCGCGCCACCAGGGGGTGTGCTGGCCTGGTGGGTCCCCCTGGGCCAATCCAGGTGCCCCTCTGCCCCTTTTTTCGAGGAAAAATTTAATATGAATTTTCTGGAATTTTTCGGGAAACTTTATTTTTGGCCAATTTTCAGGTTATGAAAATTGATTTTCTCGCAGAAAAAGATTTTTGAAAGACACAAAAATCAAACCAAAACCAAAACTACAGAAGTTCTAAGACACTCTAAAAAACAAACAACTAGCAAAACTAAGACTAACAAGACGAAATGCAAAGGTTGGAAAGGAGAAAAATAAGGGTGAGCAAGTATAACCATTATGAAAACATTGTTTTGTTCATGAAAACCCCTTTGCTAACAAGGTTGATCAAGTCTTGTTACCAAAACAATCTTATATGAAACAAAACTTTGCATTTCACAAAATAATTATGTTACCTCAATCTTGATAGCAATAGTCCCAATCATAATAGTTTCAAAACTTTCTTGTGGAATGGGACAATATATTTCTCCAACTTTGATGCTCTCAATATTTTCAATTGAATTCAGGCCATAGCTCTTATCAATCTTCTTGGGGAAATAGACAATATGATTTTTGTCATTAATATTAAAAGTTACTTTTCCTTGATTACAATTGATGACAACATCTGCAATATTAATAAAAGGCCCCCAAGAATAATAGACATATTATCATCTTCAAGCATCTCAAGCACAACAAAATCAGTTAAAACTAAGCAATTATTAGCCACTTGAACATGAACATCCTCACATATACCGACATGAATAGTAGTAGACTTATCAGCCATTTGCAAAGATATATCAGTTGGTATCAATTTTTCTAGCTGGAGTCTCTTATAGAGAAAAAAAAGACATAACACTAACTCCAGCTCCCAAATCACACAAAGAAGTTCTAACATAATTATTTTTAATAGAGCAAGGAATAGTTGGAATACCTGGATCACCAAGTTTCTTTGGAAGCTTACCATTGAAGGAATAATTAGCAAGCAAAGTAGAAATTTCCTCATTAGGAATCTTCCTTTTATTAGAGACAATATCCTTCATATACTTTGAATAAGGAGGCAACTTAATAGCATCAGTCAAAGGAATTTGCAGAAATAAAGGTTTCATCCACTCACAAAACTTGTTATAGTGTTCTTCCTCCTTTGACTTGTGTTTCTTATTCGGAAAAGGCATTGGTTTCTGCACCCAAGGTTCTCTTTCACTACCATGTTTATTAGCAATAAAATCTTCCTTAGTGTACCTAGTGTTCTTAGTGTGCTTCTCAGGCTCTTCTTCAATTTCTTCCTTATCAGGAGCATCATTATTATCATTACCACTTTTAGTTTCAGCATCAGAGGCAGATATACTATTAGGATCTACAACAGGTTCAGGAAGTTCCTCAACTGTTTTATGTTTCTTTTTCTTTCCCTTAGAAGGACTACCACTATTTTCAGCTTGTTGAGAATCATGCTCAATTCTTTTAGGACGTCCTTCAGGATATAAAGGATCTTGAGTGGCAGCACCACTCCTTGTTCTAATTCTATAAGCATATTTATCTCTAGAAGCATTAACTAGCATATCTTTTTGTACCTTAGCAAGTTGATCAATTTGGTTTGAACCATTTAGAAGTGTTTAACATGCATTTTAACATCATTAGCATTTCTTTCCACAATATCTTTCAACTCATTAATAGCCCTAGATTTTTCCAATAAATGATTCTGAACTTGTTTATTAAAATTACCTTGCTTAACAAAAAACTATCAAGTTCCTCTAAGCATTGATCAAGAGGTTTACCATAGGGAATATCACTTTCATCAAAGTGTTGGAGAGAGTGTACCTCAATAGTAGATGAGTGGGAGATTGGCTTAAGTAATTCTTCAATAGGAGGTAAATTCTTCACATATTCAGCTCTAATACCCTTCTCCTTACCTCCTCGGCAAAAAGGAAATAACTTCGAGCACTCAGACCAGAGGATGTGAGTACCTTTTACCTTACCTCCTCGGCAATGGCGCCAGAAAAGAGCTTGATAGCTACGCACTTCTATTCTTGTAGACAGTTGTTGGGCCTCCAAGTGCAGAGGTTTGTAGAACAGCAGCAAGTTTCCCTTAAGTGGATTACCCAAGGTTTATCGAACTAAGGGAGGAAGTGGTAAAGGTATTCCCTCTCAAGCAATCCTGCAATCAAGATACAAGAAGTCTCTTGTGTCCCCAACACACCCAATACACTTGTCAGGTGTATAGGTGCACTAGTTCAGCGAAGAGATAGTGAAATACAAGTGGCAACGGTGCCAGAAAAGAGCTTCTGACTTGTTGTTGACGTGGGGTAATAGTGCCAGAAAAGAGCTGATGGCGTGGAGGAAAAGACTGGAAGCAAGCAAACATGCAACAAATCTAGTAGCAAACGGTGTTTCAATGCTTAGAAATAAGGCCTAGGGATCATACTTTCACTAGTGAACACTCTCTCATATAAATATCCTCTCTTCATGATACTACTCTTAACTACTCTCCGGTTGGACACTCTAATCCATGGTAGGGCTATAACAGCACACCTCAAAGTCCGCCTTCCCCAATCTAGATAACCCCACACTGTCACCTTGAGCGCTAGATGGTTCCAACAAACACCATAATTTCATAGAGACATCCAACTCAAAATATAACTTATAACAAATATTCAATCTAACCAAAGTGCCACACACGGTATGCACGCTGTCACTTTCACACACGTGGGGAAAATCATAGATCTATTAAAGCACAAAGGGTATTTATGTAGACTCAAACCTAAGTGCCACCATGGCGTGCATGCTGTCACTTTCACACACATGGGGAGAGCAGAGATCTAATGAAGCACTTGAGTAGCAAGGCAGATCTACTTGATTACAAAGCTCATGACCACAAGATCATGCATAGAGAGAGAGAGATGAACACATAGCTATCGGTAGAGCCCTTAGACCCGAGGAAGAACTACTCCCTCCTCATCATGGGAATCAACAATGGTGATGAAGATGGCGATGGAGATCGATGGAGATGGCTTCGAGGGAAATTCCCTGTCCCGACAGGGTGCCGGAATAGAGACTTTCTGTCCCGTGAATCTCCCCTACGGTGGCGGCGGCGCTATAGAGGTTTTTGTGGATTTCTTCTGGATTATTTAGGGTTTTTGGGTCGGAGGCTTCTTATAGGTGCAGGAATCAAGGTCGGTGGGGGTCCAGGGGCCCACACCCCCTATGGGCGCCTCTAGGGCTTGCCCGCGCCTAGGGGGTACGGCCACCCTGTGGCCCCCCTCCGGCTCTGCTTCGTGGTTCCGTGTTGCTCCAGGAAAAATAATGACTTTGGCTTTTGTCCCGTCCAATTCCGAGAATATTGATTTTCTGCCTTTCTAGAACCAAAAATAGAAGAAAACATGCAACTGGCACTGTGGCAACTTGTTAATAGGTTAGTTCCAGAAAAGATATAAAAACACCTCAAAGTATAGACAAAGCAAAGTATATAGTAAATAAGCATGGAGCATCAAAAATTATAGATATGTTTCCGACGTATCAAGCATCCCCAAGCTGAACTCTTGCTCGTCCTCGAGTAGGTAAGTGATAAAATAACAATTTTTGAGGTGACATGCACCATCAAAATCAAAATAAAACCATTTGCAAGCATTGAAAGCTGGGATCAAAGAACTCTAAACATGACCATGAAAAATGGAGTTATAGCAATAAGACATAGTAACTATGCATGCAACATGAAAGGCTACAAACAAAGATCATGAATAACATGCATTGAAAAACGTTTGTTTGTTTAACATACAGAAAACATAGCATAGTGGCAATCAGCTTGTCCCTCATAGAGTAGCAAATAGATGCATATGACACCTTCAAAGTTCACAAGGGTGACTAGAAACAAATATCACAAGAACAAGTAATATCACAATATGAATCAATCAATAAGCTTTGGAACACTGCACATAGAATGAAAACTATGCTCTCTTAATGGTGCCTAAAGGTAGAAGGTGGAGACTCAATAATGGTGGAAGAAAAGCCTTTTTTTAAAGGAAGCAGGGATTTCAAGTTTCAAAAAGAGCTTCCAAAAATTATGGTACTTGTTAGCTTTCAGCCCTCATTGCCCCTATCATAAGCATCTTGAAGTGATTAAGGTTAAAGTGACAAAGATGGAGTATATGCTTGACAAAGTAAATGTTGGCAACCTCAAGTCCCTTGAATACGAGGGCCACACCTCATGCTACTCAACTTTAGTCACTTGTAAGTTCTTGTCACTGTAAGTATTTGCATATCATTGAGAACCGCCAACGGGGTACCCCTTGCACATGGTACAAGAGCTTTCCCATAACCAAAATGACAAGGCAAGCAGACAATGAGCATCTCAACAATTCTTCTTATGTACCATGGGAATATGGTGCTTTTTTTCTCTCTCTCCTCTTTTCTCAATGTGTCTCTTTTTTATAAGTAGAATGCTTCATAGATGTCACTATGGTGATTCTGCAAGTTTCCACCATGATTAGGCATGGCTTAGGCTAGAGGCCCAGGTGTTTCTCTAACACAGGATACAAACTCCATGGACTTACAATTTCCCTCTTTATTTCACACTGGTGACATCCATAGACAAAATAACATGATATCAACTGAGTACAACAAGGTACAAGTGCAATGTTGAAAACGTTCCCCGTGACAGCACAGTTCTGCTAATTCCAACTTATAAGTGCAAGCATATACAACAAAGTTGTCACAATGGTTCATGTTTATTAGGGGCAAAGAATAAAGTGTGCCATCAAGTTTGTGAGGGCTTTAATCACTAAGTTTTCACATAAGAAAATACTTTTTAATTGGAAGATAGCTGAAAACAAGAATATACTTGGAATGGTGTAACACACCATGCATAGGAATTTATAGTGGACACTTTGGAATAACTTGGTTTCTTGGGAGTTGGAAGCATGAGTAGAGCTTACTCATACAAGTGGAGGCTAGCAAAAGAGTAGGAGCAACCAAATAAGAGAGCAATAATGGCCATAATCATGTAGTGCAACAAAGCATTACTAGTCAAAGCATAGAGTGGTACTACAAGTCAAGGACTAAATGATCATAGAGGCTATAGTGACTTGTCATATTCATAACATGGTGTGAGCATGTGCCAAGTCAACCTAAGCAAAACATCAAAGGAGAATACCACTATACTATGCTTTTGCATGCTAAAACAACACATAATTTCTTCAAGGCACACTAAGCAATCCCAATTGTTTGGAACAATACATGCTACAGCAGTAATCACTAAGCATAAGGTCAAAACAACACCTAGCATGTCATGTTGAAGTCTAAGTCACAGTAATTGCAAGCTCCCTTTTGTACCACTTAAGCATGAAACTTCCTACTCTTTTCCAACACCAAACAACTTATTTGAAACAACTCACAAACATAATAATCAATAAAGATTAGTGATCATGTCTCACAAATCCACAAAGAAGAACTAAAAAGTTCTAAGCTGAAAGCACAAGAAAACTAAGGCTGAACGCAGTGGTAGCAAAAGTGAACACTCACAAAACAATTAGAGTGAAAACTAGAGTGTTCTAGGCAATGGAAACAGAGTGTGTGTCTCTCCAAAAGAAGTGTGGTGTAACCAACCAACTTACTCAAGCAAACTAAGCAAACGAAAACCAAAAACGAAAACTAAGACGCTCCAAGAACAACACAACAATGCATGAAACAATAAAAATGAAGTGTCTAGAAAGACCTGAGATTTTTATTGATGAAGAAGGGGATGCCTTGGGCATCCCCAAGCTTTGACACTTGTACCTCTTGAATATTTCTTGGGGTGACACGGGGTGGCATCCCCAAGCTTGAGCTTTTGTTCATTCTTCATCTCGTTACATCATTCTTTCTCTATACCTGCAAATTTTTCTTCATACAAAACTTCACACAATATTCATTTGCAACATTAGTGTATTCAAAAGATAATATACCCTTGGGTTTTAGTTTTAGAACAACAAAACTTTCACTAAAAACACAAGCTACTGTAAAAATTCCCTCAAAAAGCTCAATTTCCGAAAAATAACTCAAAAAGGAATCAATAAGAAGCAAATGCAAATAATGGCAGAAATCTGTCAAAACAGATCAACAGGTAGAAACCAATTTTTTCGAAGACCTTCTGTTGCTCAAATCAAAAAGTGTTAAACTAACGAAAGTTAGCTAACATACTGAGGGATTTATTCGTAAATTTTCATCTCAATTCGAGTTACAGAGACTCCTTATGATTTTTTATGGTGGAGGACAGAAATCTGTTTCGGGACAGCAACTCCCCAAATCTTACTTCCCTCTCATTAGAGGTTATTCTTGGCACAAAAATCAAACATAAAGGATAAGGAGAGGTTATTACAGAAGTAATAACTTTCAAGACTCAAGAAAACTCTTGGGTTATCTCCCAACAAGTACTTTTCTTTAATGCCTTTAAGTTAGGCTTGATAGTTTGAGAAGATGTTCACATAAGAAATATGAATTGAAATAAAAGAGAGCATCAAGAAGCAAATACAAAACACATTTAAGTCTAACCCACTTCCTATGCATAGGAATCTTGTGAAGAAACAAGTCATGAAAGCACAAAGCAACAAGAATAGGAAAGCAAAACAAGTGAAACTTCAAGATTTTCAACATAAAGATGGGAAACTTAATATTTTTGAGATGCATAAGACCATGTTTCCCTCTCTCATAATAACTTTCAGTAGTATCATGAATAAAATCAACAATATAACTATCAGATAAAACATTCTTATCATGATCCACATGCATAAAATGATTATTACTCTCCACATAAGCATGATCACTTTTATTAATTGTAGTGGGAGCAAATTCAACAAAATAGCTATCACTATTATTCTCATCACCATAATCATCAAATATAGGAGGCATATTGTAATCACAATAAATTTTCTCCTCAATAGTAGGTGGACTGAAAACATCATATTCATAATCGCAATCATCATATATTGGAGGTTTGGTATCATCATAAGCAATAGAATAGCTATCTTCCAAAGCTGGGGGACTAAAAAGATCATTTTCATAAAAACTAGCTTCCCCAAGCTTAGACGTTTCTACAGCATTAGCAATAAGGGTGTCCAAAGAATTCATACTAATAATATTGCTATTAACATGCAAATAAAACTCCATAGGTTTTTTAATTTTCTCTTCAAACACTTCATGTCCTAACTCAAGATAGACACTATAAAGCTCTCTAATTTTTGTTGTTGTTTTCCATTAAGCCTAACTAGTGAAAACAAGAAACAAAAAGACAAAATTGCAGAATCTAAAGGAAATAACTTCGAGCACTCACACCAGAGGATGTGAGTACCTTTTACCTTACCTCCTCGGCAAAGACGCCAGAAAAGAGCTTGATATCTACGCACTTCTATTCTTGTAGACAGTTGTTGGGCCTCCAAGTGCAGAGGTTTGTAGAACAGCAGCAAGTTTCCCTTAAGTGGATTACCCAAGGTTTATCGAACTTAGGGAGGAAGTGGTCAAAGGTATTCTCTCTCAAGCAATCCTGCAATCAAGATACAAGAAGTCTCTTGTGTCCCCAACACACCCAATACACTTGTCAGGTGTATAGGTGCACTAGTTCGGCGAAGAGATAGTGAAATACAAGTGGTAACGGTCCCAGAAAATAGCTTCTGACTTGTTGTTGACGTGGGGTAACAGTGCCAGAAAAGAGCTGATGGCGTGGAGGAAAAGACTGGAAGCAAGCAAACATGCAACAAATCTAGTAGCAAACGGTGTTTCAATGCTTAGAAACAAGGCCTAGGGATCATACTTTCACTAGTGAACACTCTCTCATATAAATATCCTCTCTTCATGATACTACTCTTAACTACTCTCTGGTTGGACACTCTAATCCATGGTAGGGCTATAACAGCACACCTCAAAGTCCGCCTTCCCCAATCTAGATAACCCCACACTGTCACCTTGAGTGCTAGATGGTTCCAACAAACACAACAATTTCATAGAGACATCCAACTCTAAATATAACTCATAACAAATATTCAATCTAGCCAAAGTGCCACACACGGTATGCACGCTGTCACTTTCACACACGTGGGGAAAATCATAGATCTATTAAAGCACAAAGAGTATTTATGTAGACTCAAACCTAAGTGCCACCATGGCGTGCACGCTGTCACTTTCACACACATGGGGAGAGCAGAGATCTAATGAAGCACTTGAGTAGCAAGGTATATCTACTTGATTACAAAGCTCATGACCACAAGATCATGCATAGAGAGAGAGATGAACACATAGCTATCGGTAGAGCCCTTTTCCCTGAGGAAGAACTACTCCCTCCTCATCATGGGAATCAACAATGGTGATGAAGATGGCGATGGAGATTGATGGAGATGGCTCCGGGGGCACTTCCCTGTCCCGGCAGGGTGCCGGAACAGAGACTTTTTGTCCCGCGAATCTCCCCTATGGTGGTGGCGGCACTATAGAGGTTTTCGTGGATTTCTTCTGGATTATTTAGGGTTTTTGGGTTGAAGGCTTCTTATAGGCGCAGGAATCAAGGTCGGTGGGGGTCCAGGGGGCCCACACCCCCTATGGGCGCCTCCAGGGCTTGCCCGCGCCTAGGGGGGTGCGGCCACCCTGTGACCCCCCTCCGGCTCTGTTTCATGGTTCTGTGTTGCTCCGGGAAAAATAATGACTTTGGCTTTTGTACCGTCCAATTCTGAGAATATTGATTTTCTGCCTTTCTGGAACCAAAAACAAAAGAAAACAGGCAACTGGCACTGTGGCAACTTGTTAATAGGTTAGTTCCAGAAAAGGTATAAAAACACCTCAAAGTATAGACAAAGCAAAGCAAAGTAGATAATAAATAAGCATGGAGCATCAAAAATTATAGATATGTTTCCGACGCATCATTCCCTGTTTAAAATCAAAAAGTATCTGCAAAGAAGCATGTCTAGCACTAGGAGGGAAATATTTCTGAAAGAAAGTAGCAATCAAGCAATCAGGGCTATCAATGGATCCAGGAGGTAAACTATTAAACCAAGCTCTAGCTTCTCCTTTTAGTGAAAAAGGGAAGATTTTAGCAACAAAGTAGGTACGCATCTTAACATCATTAGAAAATAAGGCACTCATAGTGGAAAGCTCATTCATATGTGCCACAGCCTTTTCATTCTCTGTCCCACAAAAAGGTTCTTTCTTAACAATGTTTATATTGGATAGATCAAGAGAGAAATCATAATCTTATCTTTAATGTCTATGGGAGAAGTAGCAAACTTAGCATCAGGAGATAGTTTAGGTATAATAGTATGTTTCTCAAGGAGACTCCTAATAGCACTAGCACCATGCGTGTTTCGATACTCTTCAATAAATTCATCAGTAATTTCAATGTAACCATCATTAATATCGTATCTCTCTCTAGACTCATATGAGCTAACAGGGGTAATAGTGTCTTCACTAGAAGTTTCAGTGTTTCCCAATATAGTTCTAGCAATAGTAGCATCTAGGAAAGGACCTAATGAATGATGGCCCACAAGTATAGGGGTATATGGCAGTACTTTTGATAAATAGGAGTGTCGATCCCAATGAGGAGCAGAAGGTGTTGACTAGTGGTATGGAGCAGGAAATCTCTGTAAATACTTAGCAAACGAATTTTTAGTGGTTTTCTGATAAGGCAAAAAAATAAAGAGCAAGTAATAAAGACAACGAACAAACGCAGCAAGTGGCCCAATCCTTAGCAAAGGACAAGCCGGTGGAAATACTTATAAGGACCAAACGTTCTCGAGGACACATGGGAATTCTGTCAAGTTCTTTCGCTTCAAATAGCTGAGTACTCTTCTTTGGTGTTGTAAGTGTTGTGTGGGTGAACCTGTGCTAATGTACCGACCTTACTGGTACTAATAAATACTTGTGATTAAACCCCCTGCAAGCATCCGCAACTACAGGAAAGTAATTAAGATATAAACCTAACCATAGCCTTAAACTCTGAGATCCTACGCTCCCTTATGCAATGGTGGGTTCAGGTTTCTGTCACTTCGGCAACCCCACAATTAGTAGCCAAATACACAATGCATTCCCCTAGGCCCATAAATGGTGAAGTATCATGTAGTCGACGTTCACATGACACCACTAGAAGAATAACACCACAACTTAAATACTAAACCATTGAATAATAACTCAACACAGATCCACTAATAACAACATGACTTCTCCCATGTCCTCAAGAACTAGACGAACTACTCACAAGACATCATATGGATCAAGATCAAAGATTATATGGTGATGAATAACAATCTAAACATAAACAATAATCCAATGGTTGCACTCACAAGCATCAACTACAATAGTAATTAACACCGAGAAAGTTTCCCCTAAGAACTAAAGCAATATCCAACACAATTGTTACAGTGGGACGGAGTGGTGATGATGGTGCTGGTGGAGATGATGATGATGATCCCAATGAAGCCTAGCTTGATGACGGTGTTGATAGTGACGATCTCCCCTCTCCAGGAAGGAGTTTCCCCGGCAGAAATATGTCTGCTAGAGAGATCTTTCTCTCTCGGTGTTTTCCGCCCCGCAGAGGCGGTGGAAATCTATCTGTGGTTGCTCCCCTGGTGTTAGGGTTCCGTGAGGAACATATAGGCAAGAGGGCGGAGTCGGAGGCCAGGAAGGTGGGCCACACCTGCCCTAGGCGCGGGGCAAGGTGGGCCCACGCCTAGGGGGTGTGGGCCCCCTGTGGCCCTTCTTCGCCTCCCCTTCTGGCTTCCTCAGTCTTCCGGGAAAATATAATTTTCCCATATTTTTCTGGTATTTTTCTGATCTTCGTGAAATTGCATCAAAACACCTCCTTTTCCATCAGAATCCAGACTCCGGCAGTCCATCCTCCAAGAATCACCCAACATGCGAAAACAGTGGAAAATACATAAGTAATACTTATAATAAGACATATATCAATGAATAGAGGCAAATTATGATATAGAATGGTGATGCAAATTGGACATATCAACTCCCCCCAAGCTTAGACCTTCGCTTGTCCCCAAGCAAAAACTGAGGTCAGTAAACATGTCCACATGTCCAAAAGTAATGCCTTAGATCATAAAAGAATTTCCTTCTTTGCTGGGCTATAAAAGTGGGAGGCAAATACTTGGAAACAATAAAGTTAGCATAATCAGCATACCAAGGACTTTCATGCGGACTTACCCTTATTGCAGCCAACTTCTCATTTGGAAAACTATCATTAACAGGATGAGGGTCAAAAGAAATATTTTCCAAACGAGATAAATTGTCAGCAACAAGATTTTCAGCACCTTTCATATCTACAATATGCAGATCAAACTCTTGTAAAAGCAACACCCATGTAATAAGCCTAGGGTTAGCGTCCTTCTTCGTCATAAGGTACTTAATAGCAGCATGATCAGTATGAATAGTGACCTTTGAATCAATAATGTAGGGTCTAAACTTATCACAGGCAAAGATTACAGCTAAGAACTCTTTTTCAGTAGTAGCATAATTATTTTGAGCAACATCTAAATTCTTGGTAGCATAATGAATAACATTCAACTTCTTATCAACATGTTGTCCAAGGACATCACCCACAACAAAATCACTAGCATCACACATAATTTCAAGAGGTAAACTCCAATCAGGTGGTTGAACAATAGGAGCAGTAGTCAAAGCTTTCTTCAAAGTTTCAAAAGCTTTCTTACAATCATCATCAAAAACAAAAGGTACCTCTTTTTGAAGATGATTAGTAAGGGGCTTTGAAATTTTGGAGAAATCTTTAATAAACCTCCTATAGAAACCAACATGACCAAGGATACTACGAATACCTTTGATATCTCTAGGACAAGGCATCTTCTCAATTGCTTCAATTTTGGCTCTGTCAACTTCAATACCTCTTTCAAAAAATTTGTGTCCAAGAACAATCCCTTCATTAACCATGAAATGGCATTTCTCCCAATTAAGAACAAGGTTGGGTTCTTCACATCTCTGCAAAACTTTATCAAGGTTGTGCAAACAGTTATCAAAAGAAGTTCCATAGACAGAAAAATCATCCATGAAAACCTCCACAATTTCTTCACAAAAAACATGAAAGATAGAAGGCATGCATCTCTGTAAGGTGGGAGGAGCATTACATAAACCAAAAGGCATACGCCTATAAGCATAATTACCATAAGGACAAGTGAAATTGGTTTTCTCTTGATCTTGTGCTTTTATAGCAATTTGAGAGAAACCAGAATAACCATCAAGAAAACAAAAGTGAGTCTTTTTGGATAACCTCTCAAGCATTTGATCAATAAAGGGCAAAGGATAATGATCTTTCTTAGTAACTTTATTGATCTTTCTAAAATCAATGCACATTCTATACCCAACCACTACTCTTTGGGGTATAAGCTCATTATCTTCATTAGGCACAACAGTTATCCCCCTTTCTTGGGGACACAATGAACAGGGCTAACCCATTGGCTATCAGCAATATGGTAAATAATACCAGCATCAAGGAGTTTTAATATCTCATTTCTTACCACATCCTTCATCTTAGGATTTAGACAACGTTGGTGCTCAACAACTGGTTTTGCATCAGGCTCTATATTAATAGCATGCTGACATATAGTAGGAGAAATTCCTTTTAAATCATAAAGAGTATAACCCATAGCTCCTCGGTGTTTCTTCATTATTTCCAAAAACCTCTCTTCTTCCTTTCCTGAAAGTTTAGAACTAATAATAACAGGATATACTTTCTTATCATCAAGATAAGCATATTTAAGATCATCAGGTAAAGGTTTTGTAAGGTTCCCAACCTTTAATAAGGTAGAGATCCCTGTGTTTACAATGCTAGTCCCTGGATCAATAGCTAGCATCCACAGTTAAGATGTAATATCAAGAAACAAAGGTCATAATACAACTTTATAACCAGGAATAAAATAATACATTACATCTTACATAGCTCATTTGGCTATCTTATTACAATGCAGCAGAATATAGCAATAGCATGGGGTCATTCATCTTCAAAGTGCCACAGGCAGACATGTTGGTTGTAGACTTGTAATCCTAATCATTAAACTTCACTAATATCAAACAAACCTGCAACATAACAAGTTACAGCCACAAGGGTCAATACATTTGAATTGTATTGGCAAGTGATACTATGGTAGTATAGTGGAGTCTATCATCTATATGCATTTGGCTAAGTGGAACTTAGGCTTGCTTTGCTCAAAATAGTTTTTCCTTATCATTTGAAAACACTAAGTTTTTGCTTGACAAAATCACCCAAGGAACCACCAATAGAAATTGGTGAACCTTAAACCCTTGTTCAACCACAAGTTTTTAACTTAGAAATTTGGATGAGGAGATTCTTGATAGCTTCCATGTCTTGATTCTCAAATTGTCCTTTGCCAGGGACATGGCGAAGTACTTAGATTTTACACTCTGCAAAGGTGGTGCACTTTCCCCACAAGACTTGGTTTCCCAAGACAAGATCTTTCAGAAGCCTTCCCTTAGACCAAAATGGACGCGCTCCAACCTATCATTCCCCTACCACCAACTGTCCATTTGGCTAAGTTATTGCAACCTATATGATCCAGGCAGAGCCCATAATGCCAAGTGGCTGCACTTGAAGCTTCTCAACATTTGACATCTCAAATCTCTTTGTTCCTGGGTGGCCATCCACAAGTGAGATACACAAGGTTCACTAGTCCCCTGGCCTTGTGTAACCACTCAACACAAAACATTCCTTCCATTCCACCCACGTGATTCATTAACTTAGTTGTTTTATTAAACAAAACACAAGTCCTTAGACTTAGAAATTTTTCCATAGCATGAATATATATTCCACCCTTGTTTTCTATTAGCTAAGCTAAGCATGATAGTAATAGGAATATTAACTTAGGAAATTTCTACTAAGGTTTCATCTACTAGGATTTCCCATAGCATAGTTTATACTTAGCAAAATTTCATGCAAGTCCTACTTAGAAATATCACTAATGCATAGTGAAAATAATGGGACAAAAGTATGAAGCATCACTTGCCTTTTTGGTAGAGACTATAAGTTCACTTCCTTGTTCTTTGCAATGTTCACTCACTTCAAATCACTATAATTCAATCAAGCAAACAATATTTCAATCTACCATTCAAGCAATTCATCACATAAAATATTAGTGACAGGACAATGCATGCAAGCATGCTAAAGATTGTTTTATTTGTAAAAGTGGTTTCTAATGGTTCATAAACATTTGAAAACACCTAATGGTCATTTTATAAAGTGGCAAAATCATTTTTATACGATTTTACTTCATAAACCATTTTTAGATCAAGTCATTATTTTATGTGGTGTAGAAATGCTTTTAATAAGGCAAAATTCTATAGGTTTCACAAAATATGTTTTCAAACCATATAACCTTGTGTTTAGGGTCAGAGAGTTTATTTCCAAAATATTTCTCAAAGGTTTTCTTCCAAAACCATTTTTAATAATTAAACCATATTTTTATTTGACTAGAAATGGTTTAAATCAAAGATTTATTCTTTTGCTTCACCAAATACATTTTTGAAACCACAATTTGTTTCCTATGGTCAGTAGGTTCAAATCACACCATTTGCCAAAGATTTTATCCTCAAAAACATTGTGGAATAAATTTTATATCCTAAACATGCATACACAAGTTTCTGTAAAAACAAACAATTTAATAGAAGCTTTTTACTAAACAAAGTGCATGGTTGGCTAGGGCTTGTTTTTATGAATCCATTGATATAAAGTTTGCAAAATTTGGACGTGTAGATTAAAAGTTATAGATTTTACAAAATCTAGCATCTAATAGATCAAATCTGTTTTAATTCAAACGAGCAGAGACACGTGTCGTGATTTTATTCGTCTGTACCGCTCCGGTTGGATCGTGCGATGGCAGCCGTTGGATTTAAGTGGGATCTGACGGCTCAGAAGCGAGCACCCTTTCAGTTAGTTTCTATCGCGAGCGTCGGATCCTAATCGAACGGTTCACGTAAGCTAGTCACAGATGGGCGGCGCTGGCGGCGGCTGGTGGTGGCGGAGCAGTCAGACGGCGGCGGAGTCGATGCTACAGGAAACGAGGGAGGAAGGGGATTGGCTCACCGAGTTCAGGAGATCACGACGATGCTCAACGTGCTGATATCTCGTCGAGGGGCGCTCGGTGGTGACGACAATCGCTCGCCGGAGCTGCGCTGCGCCTCGGGTTCGTATGGTCGTCGACGGGGGCGAGTCTCTGGGACGCAAACGATAAAAATAACGCATCAGGAAGGTGCACACGAGTTCAAGCATCACGAGAATACTCACCAGTGAGCAAGGGGCGCACGGGTTGGGTGTCAGTAGCTCGCCGGAGAGGTAGCAGGCGGCGGCGCTTGCTCAGTGATGATGTTGTCGACGATTCACGGCACACGCAGATGAACGGGCGACATTGGGAGGTGCGCCAGGAGGTGGGAAGTATGTGAGCTTGGTAGAGGAGGCAAGGGGCGGTCTGGCTTCGCCGGAATTGTCTGAGGAAGGTCGTCGGGGCAGTGGCTTGCCGCAAGGAATTGGCGCAGCCTGGGGGCGCGCTAGGGTGAGGGTCTGAGGGGGAAACAGAGAGGAATCGCAGGCGAATAAGAGGGTGTGGTCAGGGGGAGGATTAACTGCGCCAGTAGTGCGAATTAAGCCGAGCGTTAATCACCTGCAACGGCCGGCGAGGTGAGGGGCGGGGTCTTCGCACGGGTGAAGAAGATGACTGGGAAGGGTGGGGTCGTCTGGCAGCGAGAGAGAGAGAGAGTGTGTGGGGGTGGGGTCCATGCGTCGGCGACTGAGCGGGTTCTTTCTCTGGTGGAAAACGGTTCGTTCGGGTGAGAGGGAAAGTTGGGCTTGCTGGGCCTTGTTGGGCTCGCTGGCTGGGTCGGGTCTGTTTACATTTTTTTTTGTTCTGTTTGTTTTTCCTTTTTCCATTTCTTTAATTCTGTTTTGATTTTGAATAAACAATTCAAACACTCATTTGAATTCAAACCTCAACCAAAATTGGTGTAGGTTTAAATATTGATTAGTAGCACATTCTGATGTCAATTTTGAAATAAAATTTTATTCCTTTTTGGGTCTTTTTTAATTATTCAAAAAGGCCCTTGTTTTAAATCAAATAGGATTTAATAATATTTTCAGACACCATTTAAATCCTTAAACCTTCCAAATATTTTCAGTAGGTTTTTATTTGTTTATTTGGGTTCAAATAATTCATCTTGAATTATTTGGAAAGTATTTAATATGATTCATAAATCATTTGGATTGGGTTTTCATTTTAATTCCAATGGAATTAGATATAGTTTTAATTCCCTAAAGTTTATTTGGAATATTTCTTTAATCTTAATTAAGTTGAATTAAACAACTTTTATTTCACTTGGGTAATTTCCAAAATACTATTTTCTCATGAATTATATAATAATTCTTATTAGAGATTTGTCTTCATTAAAATAGGGATAGAATGGTTAATGCCATTTTATTTTATTTTGGAAATTCTTTATCCTTCTATTTTATTTGGATTGGGATTATAATTCATTACATTTGCTTATGGATTAGGCCAAGGTTTGATTTGGTCTTTAAATATTCTTTATTTCATATTTCTTTCTTCATCTTATAAAATCCATATCTTTTTATTTAGAGATCCAAACTTGGTGATTCCAATTTGTAAAATCTTATTTGAGATTTATTTATCCTTTTAAATATCTTTAGGATTAATTGCTCACCACTTTGTATGGATTTTAGATAAGTGCTTTATTAGCTTTGGAATTTACTTTTCCTTATCTTATTTAAATTAATAAGATTTTATTTACGGTTCCAAATTAAGTGAAACCAATTTCTATGGCTTTATAATATTTCTATTTGTTTTTCTTGATCATTTGTAAATGTTTGTTGACAAGATTTTATATGGATCAAATCCATAGGCTTGGAGATAACTTGGAAATGATTTTTATTTCATTAGGGTTTAGGGTTTGGATTTATTTTCCGAGTGTTTAAATTTTCCAGATGCATTTAATGAGGAAAGCATTTCTATTGATTTGGATTTTGTTGAATTCAAACTTTAATTAAAGTTTGTTCAAGATGGGATTTTAAGTTTTCATTTAGAAACAAAAGTTTCTTTTCACCCTAAAATTTAACAATATTTTTTTTTCACATTACAAGATTTGGAAAATCTTGGGATGTGACAGGCTACCACCCTTATAATAAATCTTGTCCCGGGATTTGGGGAGGCTAGGGGTTACAAGTTGGTTCAAAGCATCTAGGGTACTACCACCCTTAAAAATTTTCCAACTAGATTACATCTTGGCTTGCTTGGAATCTTGTTGAAATCTCTCTGGACAAACATCTGCATAGTGTCCTTTGTTTCCACATTTGAAACATGTGACAAGGCTGAGATCCTTCATAGGCTTTTTTTTATCTTGTGCTTCATCTTTTCTGTATAATTGCTTGCATAATGTCCTTGATTACCACAATTGTAACATGTGATAAGATTGAGTTCATCACGTATCTTCTGTGGACAAGTTGCTACATAATGTCCTAGCTCTTTGTAGTTGTTGCACCACACTTGGCTAATCTCCTTATACTTCTTTTTCTCTGGACATTCACTGGCATAGTGTCCCATTTCTTTGCAATGACCACATTGCACATGGCTTTTGTCCTTCTTTTTCTTGGGTTTCTCCAAAGCTAGGAGTGCTTCTAGTTCATGTTCTTCATATGTTATCTCAAAGGTAGGAACAGTTCCTGGTCTCCTTGACCTTCTATTACTCCTTGGATAATACATATGTCTCCTCTTTGGTCCTTTAAATTGAGTCATGTTGTTGGGAGGTACAAGCTGAGATTTTCCTTTGTCTTCATCCTTCTTGGTAGACTTGGCTCTCTCATGGTAGTCTGCAATCAGTTTTTGCACTCCACCTTGTTTCCTTTGTTCAACTATGGAATAGATGGGGCATTGGATAGGGACATGATTATTTCCTTCACATAGGTAACAAGTAGCTTGAGATGTGGGGCATTGATTAGCTGGATGTTTCTCTTCACAATTGGGGCATTGATCTTCATGCTCCTTGGAAGTGTGATCCTTGTCTCCACAAATATTGCAAGCTTGGGTTCCTTCTAGAATAACATCTTTGTCATCCTTGTTGTCATAAACTCCTTGGGAAGAGTTGTCTCCCATGTTGATCATTTGAGTAGCCATCCCTTGCAACAATTGGGATTGAGTTTTCAAAACTTCTTGCATGGTTGGGTCTAACTCATTGTTGTTGGCTAAAAACTGAGTTGTCACTTGGTTCAACTGGGTTTGTCTTGCAAGCAGTTGGTCTCTCATGTTGACCTCTTGGTTGCTGTTGTTGCCATCCTTGATGTTGGAGTCTCTTGGAGAAGTCATCTGTTTGGGTTGGATTGGGATTAGAATAGGCAAAAATATTTCTAAGGGAATAATTCTAATCACACACATCACAATTCACACAAGGAATGTGCAAACAATCACAAACAAACATTCCACTCAAACAACAAGTTTCAAGCATATTTTTAGGTAACCAAAAATATTTTTGTTACACCACATAAGTTGGTGTGTTTGACTTAAATTAAATATGGTGGTCCATCTATATGGTTCACTTGAGATCTTTCCATCCTTCTTAGTTGATTCTTTATGAACAAGATCTTTGTATACTTAGAGAATTTCTTGCATCTTGATCTCAAAACTTCAAGGTGATGATGATTCTCAAGTTGTGTTTCCTTAGTCTTCAAGTCTTGAGCAAGATTTCTTGTCTCACTTGTAGTCCTTAGTGATATCCAAGGTTGAAGTCCTTGGTGAAATTGCTGAAGATGTTGAAGTCATTAGAGTTGAAGATGTTGAAGTCATTAGAGTTGATGAAGTCCTTTGCACATGGTGAAGTCTTTGGCCATGGGGTAGGCTTGTCCATCAAGTTTGAAATAGAAGAGATGTAGAATCAAAACCAAAATGGTTTGAGGAAAGAGTCTACAAGATTGTTTGTAAATAAGTTTTGGAACAAATACAACTCCTATTTTTTCTAAGGGGTTTTGTCCAATCCTAGGTTTACAAATCCTACAGGCAACACAATGCTCTGATACCATCTGTAAGGTTCCCAACCTTTAATAAGGTAGAGATCCCTGTGTTTACAATGCTAGTCCCTGGATCAATAGCTAGCATCCACAATTAAGATGTAATATCAAGAAACAAAGGTCATAATACAACTTTATAACCAGGAATAAAATAATACATTACATCTTACATAGCTCATTTGACTATCTTATTACAATGCAGCAGAATATAGCAATAGCATGGGGTCCTTCATCTTCAAAGTGCCACAGGCAGACATGTTGGTTGTAGACTTGTAATCCTAATCATTAAACTTCACTAATATCAAACAAACCTGCAACATAACAAGTTACAGCCACAAGGGTCAATACATTTGAATTGTATTGGCAAGTGATACTATGGTAGTATAGTGGAGTCTATCATCTATATGCATTTGGCTAAGTGGAGCTTAGGCTTGCTTTGCTCAAAATAGTTTTTCCTTATCATTTGAAAACACTAAGTTTTTGCTTGACAAAATCACCCAAGGAACCACCAATAGAAATTGGTGAACCTTAAACCCTTGTTCAACCACAAGTTTTTAACTTAGAAATTTGGATGAGGAGATTCTTGATAGCTTCCATGTCTTGATTCTCAAATTGTCCTTTGCCAGGGACATGGCGAAGTACTTAGATTTTACACTCTGCAGAGGTGGTGCACTTTCCCCACAAGACTTGGTTTCCCAAGACAAGATCTTTCAGAAGCCTTCCCTTAGACCAAAATGGACGCGCTCCAACCTATCATTCCCCTACCACCAACTGTCAATTTGGCTAAGTTATTGCAACCTATATGATCCAGGCAGAGCCCATAATGCTAAGTGGCTGCACTTGAAGCTTCTCAACATTTGACATCTCAAATCTCTTTGTTCCTGGGTGGCCATCCACAAGTGAGATACACAAGGTTCACCAGTCCCCTGGCCTTGTGTAACCACTCAACACAAACCATTCCTTCCATTCCACCCATGTGATTCATTAACTTAGTTGTTTTATTAAACAAAATACAAGTCCTCAGACTTAGAAATTTTTCCATAGCATGAATATATATTCCACCCTTGTTTTCTATTAGCTAAGCTAAGCATGATAGTAATAGGAATCTTAACTTAGGAAATTTCTACTAAGGTTTCATCTACTAGGATTTCCCATAGCATAGTTTATACTTAGCAAAATTTCATGCAAGTCCTACTTAGAAATATCACTAATGCATAGTGAAAATAATGGGACAAAAGTATGAAGCATCACTTGCCTTTTTGGTAGAGAGTATAAGTTCACTTCCTTGTTCTTTGAAATGTTCACTCACTTCAAATCACTATAATTCAATCAAGCAAACAATATTTCAATCTACCATTCAAGCAATTCATCACATAAAGATTGTTTTATTTGTAAAAGTGGTTTCTAATGGTTCATAAACATTTGAAAACACCTAATGGTCATTTTATAAAGTGGCAAAATCATTTGTATACGATTTTACTTCATAAACCATTTTTAGATCAAGTCATTATTTTATGTGGTGTAGAAATGCTTTTAATAAGGCAAAATTCTATAGGTTTCACAAAATATGTTTTCAAACCATATAACCTTGTGTTTAGGGTCAGAGAGTTTATTTCCAAAACATTTCTCAAAGGTTTTCTTCCAAAACCATTTTAATAATTAAACCATATTTTTATTTGACTAGAAATGGTTTAAATCAAAGATTTATTCTTTTGCTTCAACAAATACATTTTTGAAACCAAAATTTGTTTCCTATGGTCAGTAGGTTCAAATCACACCATTTGCCAAAGATTTTATCCTCAAAAACATTGTGGAATAAATTTTATATCCTAAACATGCATACACAAGTTTCTGTAAAAACAAACAATTTAACAGAAGCTTTTTACTAAACAAAGTGCATGGTTGGATACGGCTTGTTTTTCTGAATCCATTGATATAAAGTTTGCAAAATTTGGACGTGTAGATTAAAAGTTATAGATTTTACAAAATCTAGCATCTAATAGATCCAATCTATTTTAATTCAAACGAGCAGAGACACGTGTCGTGATTTTATTCGTCTGTACCGCTTCGGTTGGACCGTGCGATGGCAGCCGTTGGATTTAAGTGGGATCTCACGGCTCATAAGCGAGCGTACCCTTTCAGTTAGTTTCTATCGCGAGCGTCGGATCCTAATCGAACGGTTCACATAAATTCAAACACTCATTTGAATTCCAACCTCAACCAAAATTGGTGTAGGTTTAAATATTGATTAGTAGCACATTCTGATGTCAATTTTGAAATAAAATTTTATTCCTTTTTGGGTCTTTTTTAATTATTCAAAAAGGCCCTTGTTTTAAATCAAATAGGATTTAATAATATTTTCAAACACCATTTAAATTCTTAAACCTTCCAAATATTTTCAGTAGGTTTTTATTTGTTTATTTGGGTTCAAATAATTCATCTTGAATTATTTGGAAAGTATTTAATATGATTCATAAATCATTTGGATTGGGTTTTCATTTTAATTCCAATGGAATTAGATATAGTTTTAATTCCCTAAAGTTTATTTGGAATATTTCTTTAATCTTAATTAAGTTGAATTAAACAACTTTTATTTCACTTGGGTAATTTCCAAAATACTATTTTCTCATGAATTATATAATAATTCTTATTAGAGATTTGTCTTCATTAAAATAGGGATAGAATGGTTAATGCCATTTTATTTTATTTTGGAAATTCTTTATCCTTCTATTTTATTTGGATTGGGATTATAATTCATTACATTTGCTTATGGATTAGGCCAAGGTTTGATTTGGTCTTTAAATATTCTTTATTTAATATTTCTTTCTTCATCTTATAAAATCCATATCTTTTTATTTAGAGATCCAAACTTAGTGATTCCAATTTGTAAAATCTTATTTGAGATTTATTTATCCTTTTAAATATCTTTAGGATTAATTGCTCACCACTTTGTATGGATTTTAGATAAGTGCTTTATTTGCTTTGGAATTTACTTTGCCTTATCTTATTTAAATTCATAAGATTTTATTTATGGTTCCAAATTAAGTGAAACCAATTTCTATGGCTTTATAATATTTCTATTTGTCTTTCTTGATCATGTAAATGTTTGTTGACAAGATTTTATATGGATCAAATCCATAGGCTTGGAGATAACTTGGAAATGATTTTTATTCCATTAGGGTTTAGGGTTTGGATTTATTTTCCAAGTGTTTAAATTTTCCAGATGCATTTAATGAGGAAAGCATTTCTCTTGATTTGGATTTTGTTGAATTCAAACTTTAGTTAAAGTTTGTTCAAGATGGGATTTTAAGTTTTCATTTAGAAACAAAAGTTTCTTTTCACCCTAAAATTTAACAATAATTTATTTTGTTTATTTATTTTTTCACATTACAAGATTTGGAAAATCTTGGGATGTGACATGTTTTAATTCGAAAACGGGGTCCCCTTTAGGTGGTAGTGTGGTACCCAAGTCTTTCATAGGTAGATTATGCTTAATTTTCTCCGGCTGACGAAGTAAAACCTCGTCAATCTCATTTCTTTCCTTCATGAAGACATCACTTTTGTGATCTTCCCTAAACTGCTGCAAGGCATTGTTAGGAGCAAGAGAAATAGCAGAAAGTTGTTCAACCCTGAAATCATCATTAGGCAGTTCATTTTCATAAGGAGTTTTGGAAACTTTGGAAAAATTAAACTCATAAGACTCTCCATCAAACTTAGCCAAAACTTTTTCCTTCCTACAATCTATAATAGCTCCACAAGTATTCAGGAAGGGTCTACCAAAGATAATAGGATAGGTTTTACTAGCTTCTTTAACAAGTACTAGAAAATCAGCAGGATATTTAATCTTACCACAAAGGACCTCCACATCTCTTACAGTGCCAATGGGGCAAACTTGCTCTCTATTAGGAAGGTGAATAACCACATCAATATCCTCAAGCTCACAAGGACCAATTTCATGCATAATTTCCCTGTAAAGCTCATAAGGAATAGCACTAGAACTAGCACCAATATCACACAAACCATAATAGCTATGATTACCAATTCTAACAGAAAGCACATAGACACTACCTTTTCTACCTTTTTTAGGATGAGAAACAATGTTAGTAGCGTCTTCACAGAAGACTATATGCTCATCCTCTATGTTTCTAGTGACAAGATCTTTCATAATAGCTACCATAGGCTCAATATTGATAAGCTCATCGGGCTCCATAGTTTTCTTTGCACTTTTGCTAACCACATTAGATATGATAGAATTTTCCTTTACCTTAGTAGGAAAAGGGACTTTCTCAACATAAGTTTCAAGCAAAATAGGATCAATAGTACAAACCTCTACGCTAGCAGTAACATGAGTAACAGTCCCACCCTTTCTTGGGAATATCAATATAAGAGGCAAAAGTATTAAAACATTTTGCAAGAACTTGAGTGTCCAGACCAAACTCATTGCTAATATCACGGAAGTCATCAGTTCCCATAAAATATTTAATGCATTCATAATCATAGTTTATACCTGACTTTCTTCCTTTGTAATTCTCCCAAGCTTCAGTGTTCTCTTGAATACGGTCTAGTAGATCCTATTTAGCTTCTTCCTTCATACGTGTGAATGATCCAGCACAAGAAGCATCTAGTAAATCTTTATCATGAAGAGAAAGCCTAGCATAAAAGTTATTGATAATAATATTGTTAGGGAGTTCATGAATAGGACATTTAAGCATTAGTAACTTCAATATCCCCCAAGCTTGAGCCGTACTCTCTCCATCACGAGGCCAAAAGTTATATATCAGATTTCTATCCTTATGGATCTCACCGGGAGGATAGAATTTAGAATAAAACAAAGATGCCATTTCCTCCCATTCCATGGATTGCCCATTTTTCAGCAGCTTATACCATTCTTCAGCTCTCCCTTTCAAGGATATAGAGAGTAACTTCTTCTTCACCTGTTCAGTTGTGATACCTGCACACTTAAACAACCTGCATAATTCGTGGATAAAAAGCAAATGATCACCAGGATGAACAGTTCCATCCCCAAAATAATAATTGTCCATAACACGATCAACAATACTTGTAGGTATCTTCAAAGGATCTATCTCAATAGGTGGTGGTTCATCTACTACCCTAGCAGTGGTAGTAGTTTTCCCAAACAGAAAACCAAGTGGGTTATCCATATTGGAAATAAAGTAACAAGGAGTAACAAAAAGCAATACTCACAGTAGGAGTATCCTTTACTAGTTCCACTCTTCAAGAGCGCTTCACTCCCCGGCAATGGCGCCAGAAAATAGTCTTGATGACCCAGAAGTATAGGGGGTGTATCACAGTACTTTCGATAAATAGGAGTGTCGATCCCAACGAGGAGCAGAAGGTGTTGACTAGTGGTATGGAGCAGGAAATCTCTGCAAATACTTAGCAAACAGATGTTTAGTGGTTTTTTGATAAGGCAAAGCAAGTAATAAAGACAACGAACAAACGCAACAAGTGGCCCAATCCTTTCTTAGCAAAGGACAGGCCGGTGGAAATACTTATAAGGACCAAATATTCTCGACAATACATGGGAATTCTGTCAAGTGCTTTCGCTTCAAATAGCTGAGTACTCTTATTTGGTGTTGTAAGTGTTGTGTGGGTGAACCTGTGCTAATGTACCGACCTTACATGGACTAATACATACTTGTGATTAAACCCCCTGCAAGCATCCGCAACTACAGGAAAGTAATTAAGATATAAACCTAACCACAACCTTAAACTCTGAGATCGTACGCTCCCTTATGCAATGGTGTCCTAACAGGGGTTCACGTTTCTATCACTCCGGCAACCCCACAATTAGTAGCGAAATACCCAATGCATTCCCCTAGGCCCATAAATGGTGAAGTATCATGTAGTCGACGTTCACATGACACCACTAGAAGAATAACACCACAACTTAAATACTAAACGATTGAATAATAACTCAACACAAATCCACTAATAACAACATGACTTCTCCCATGTCCTCAAGAACTAGACGAACTACTCACAAGACATCATATGGATCAAGATCAAAGATGATATGGTGATGAATAACAATCTGAACATAAACAATAATCCAATGGTTCCACTCACAAGCATCAACTACAATAGTAATCAACACCAGGAAAGTTTCCCCTAAGAACTAAAGCAATATCCAACACAATTGTTACAGCAGGACGGAGTGGTGATGATGGTGCTGGTGGAGATGATGGTGTGGATAATGATGATGATGATCCCAATGAATCCTAGCTTGATGACGGTGTTGATGGCGACGATCTCCCGTCTCCGGGAAGGAGTTTCCTTGGCAGAAATCTGTCTGCCGGAGAGATCTTTCTCTATCTGTGGTCGCTCCCCTGGTGTTAGGGTTTCGTGAGGAAGATATATGCGTGAGGGAGGAGTCGGAGGCCAGGCAGGTGGGCCACACCTGCCCTAGGCACGGGGCAAGGTGGGCCTGTGCCTAGGGGGGTGTGGGCCCCTGTGGCCCTTGTTTGCCTCCCCTTCTGGCTTCCTTAGTCTTCTGGGAAAATATAATTTTCCCACATTTTTTTGGTATTCTTCTGATCTTCGTGAAATTGCAACAAAACACCTCTTTTTCCATCAGAATCCAGGCTCCAGCAGTCCATCCTCCAAGAATCATCCAGCATGCAAAAACAGTGGAAAAGACATAAGTAATACCTTATATTAAGTCATACAATGAATATAGGCAAATTATGATATAGAATAGTGATGCAAATTGGGCGTATCATTGAACCACTCTCATCAAGCACAGTAGAAGTAACATCATGAGTATCAGAAGCAATTTCAGATTCAGTAGTAGTAGTGTGTGTAGCATGTGTATGTGATGGTGGTGTAACAAGCTTACTTATAACAGACGGTGAATCAATAGCAGCAGAGGTGTTCAGAATTGTACCTCTTCTTGTAGTGGATGGTAGAATAGGAAACTTTCCATCACGAGACTTTCCCATGATGAAGGGAATATCAGCGAACAATAATAGATCAAAGTGAACTTACAAATAAAGCTATGCTCCCCAGCAACAACGCCAGAAAATAGTCTTGATGACCCACAAGTATAGGGGATTACAACAGTCTTTGAGGGTAGTATTATCCAATTTATTGATTCGACACAAGGGGAGCCAAAGAATACTTATAAGCCTTAACAACTGAGTTTTCAATTCAGCTGCACCTGGAAATAGTCTTGCTCATAGAAGTTTATCAGTATCAATAGTTTTGTAGTAGCAATAGCAAAGTAACAACAGCAGTAAAACAAACGCAGTAGTAACAATAGTAGAAAACAGTAGGATATGAGTGCGGTAGGCATAGGGATGGATGGACGGGCGTTGCATGGACGAGACTATTCATATAACTTCAAGATCTAGGGCATTTAAAGATAAATAAGATAAAGCATCCAAGTACTAAACAATCATAGGCATGTGTTCCATATATAGTCATACGTGCTCGCAACGAGAACTTGCACACCATATTTTGTCCTGCCAGCCCGTTGCAGCGGGGCCTCAAGGGAATCTACTGGCAATTAAGGTACTCCTTTTAATATAGTATCGGAGTAAAGCATTAACACTCTATGAACACATGTGATCCTCATATCACAGCCATCCCCTCCGGCTGTCCCAATTTCTATCACTTCGGGGCCTTTGGTTCCGGACAATGATATGTGTACACAACTTGCAGATAAGATCACAAACAATACTATCATCATGAATCAATAACATGTTCAGATCTGAGATCATGGCACTCGGGCCCTAGTGACAAGCTTTAAGCACAACAAGTTGCAACAAAGTCAAATAACACTAACAAAGATACTAGGCACCATGCCCTAACAATTTTATTCGATTACATGATAGATCTCATCCAATCCCTACCATCCCCATAGCCTACAATGGGGGATTACTCACTCATGGATGGGGAAACATGGATGGTTGATGGAGAGGCGTCGGCGGTGATGATGGCGATGATCTCATCCAATCCCTACCGTCCCGGCAGGGTGCTAGAATGGAGTTTCTGGTTCCGAATCGCGGTTTCTGGTGGTGGTGCAGCGGAACTCTCTCTGGAAAAACGTCGACCCCCCAGAGTTTTTAGGTCAGGAGGCTTTATGTAGGCGAAGAGGGAGGTTGAGGGGGTGCCCGAGGTGTCCACACCCCCTCCAGGCACGACCAGGACTAGCCCGCGCGGCCAGTGGGTGTGGGCCCCTCATGGCCCACTTCTGCCTCATCTTCTGGCTCCGTGAGTCTTCTGGTAAAATAGGATTTTTTGGCATATTTTCCGGGATTTTTCCTGAAAGTTGATTTTTTGCAACAAAAACTAGACACCAAAGAAATTCTGCTGAAAACATCGTTAGTCCATGTTAGTTGTATCCAAATCACACAAGTTTAGAGGAGAAACAAGAGCAAAAGTGTTCGAGAAAGTAGATACGTTTTGGACGTATCAAAGATCTATTATTATTATTACCAAAATTATTCCTATAGGCATTGTTGTTGAAATTGTTATTTCTAACGAAGTTCACATCAACTTGCTCTTCTTGAGCAACCAAATAGGCTTATGGAACATTATTTGGATCAATATGATCTTTTCTATTAACAAGCATAGCCATGATAACATCAATTTTATCATTTTGAGGAGGTTTCTTCAACAAAATTTACCTTCTTACCATGTGGAGCTCTCGTAGTGTGCCATTCAGAATAATTGACCATCATATTATCAAGGAGCTTTGTTGCAGAACCAAGGTAATGGTTATAAAAGTACCTACAGCAGCAGAATCCAACAGATTTCTTGAAGAGAAATTTAACCCTGCATAAAAAGTTTGGATAATCATCCAAGCAGTCAGTCCATGAGTGGGACAATTCTTTACCAAAGATTTCATTCTTTACCAAGCTTGAGCAATATGTTCATTATCAAGTTGTTTAAATTTCATTATTTCACTTCTCATAGATATAATCTTAGCAGGAGGATAGTATTTTCCAATAAAAGCATCTTTGCACTTAATCCAAGAATCAATACTATTTCTAGGCAAGCACAACAACCATTCTTTTGCTTTTCCTCTCAAGGAGAAAGGAAACAATTTGAGCTTAATAATATCTCCATCTACATCCTTATATTGTTGCATCTCACAAAGTTCAACAAAGTTATTGAGGTGGGTAGCAGCAGCATCAGAACTAGCACCAGAAAATTGCTCTTTCATCACAAGATTCAACAAAGCAGGCTTAATTTCATAAAGGGTAGCATCAAGAGCAGGTGGAGCAATAAGTGTACTCAGGAAATTGTTGTTGTTTGTGCTAATGAAGTCACACAACTTGGTGTTATCAGCAGAGTTCATTTTTGCAAAGGTGGATCAAGCCAACAACAGCAACAACTAGAATAGTAACTAATTTTTTTGTGTTTTTGATAAGAAAAAGCAATCCAAACAAAACTATTTTTTTTTGGATTTTTTGATAAAAATAAGCAAGCAAAACAAGGCAAAAGAAAATAAACAAAACAAAAACAAAGTAAAGAGAAAGGTTGTGAAGGAATACCCTTGTGAAGTCGTCCTTAACTCCCTGGCAACGGCGCCAGAAAACGTCTTGATGCGGCTCCGGATCACTGTAGAGCTTCGTTGGGAAACCCCAAGTGGAAGGTATGATGAGCATAGCATTAAGTCTTACCTTAGTAAGAAACCAAGGTTATCGAACCAGTAGGAGGAAGTAAACGACCCCAAGGTGTTGCTAATAACTTGGAAACCTGCACAACACAAACTCAAGAATTTGCCGCAACGAACAGTGAGGTTGTCAATCTCACCGGTTTGCTGAAAACAAAGGATTAAACGTACGGTGTGGAAGGTAATGGTAGCTTGCAAAAAGTAAACAGTAATAGTGGAAGACGTATAAATGGTAAAGATTGGACCGGGGTCCGCAGTTCCCTAGAGGTGTTCTCCTTAAGATAAACAACATAACATGCTCGGTAAACAAATTACTGCGGGGCAATTGACAGGACAGAGCAAGGCATAACAATGCAATACTAGACATTCATGATCCTATGAGATTTGATTGTGCATTACAACAATATACATAGATAGCCATCCAACATCTATGACTAGTAATCCACCTTCAGGTAATCCACCTTCAGGTTATAGATAAGCAACAAATAACTTCTTTAAGCAATGTGTGTAAAGTAAACAATACAATTGTTCCATGAACAAACGATCGTTGTTTTATCCCTAGTAGCAACAGCACATCTACAACCTTACAGATTTCTATCACTTCCCTAGATTCAATAGAGGCATGAACCCACTATCAAGCATAAATACTCCCTCTTGGAGTCACTAGCATCTACTTGGCCAAGATAGCTACTAGAAACGGAGAGCAAGATCCCAAACAACATAGACATGATAGAATCAATAAGACAAAACCATTAATGAATCAGACATAGTAATCTCAATATCCATCGGATCCCCGCAAACACAACATGCATGATTACAAATAGATGATCTTGATCATGAACGGAGCTCACGAGATTTAAACATGGTAGCACAAAGGAGGAGAAAGAACCATCTAGCTACTGTATGGACCCATAGTCCAAGGTGGAACTACTCACGCATCATACCGGAGGCTAGCATGGTGATGAAGAAGGCCTCTGGGATGATCTCTCCCCTCCAGTAGGGTGCCGGGAAGAGCTTCAGATCCCCCTGATCTAGGGATGATGGTGGCGGTGGATACAGACTGTTTCATGGAGATCTTATCGGGTACTTAGGGTTTTGCTATTGGGGGATTCTTATAGGCGAAGAGGGAGACCCAGGGGCTGCCCGAGGTGGCCGCACCCCCAGGCGTGGGCCAGGACCGGCCTCACGGCTAGGGGGTGTAGGCCCCTCGTGGCCCTCCTCCATCTCGTCTTCTGGCTCCGTGTTCTCCTCAGTGAAATATTGACTTTGGCTTTTGTCCCGTCCAATTCCGAGAAAATTTATTTTCTGGATTTTCTGGAACCAAAAACAACAAAAAACAGGCAACTGGCACTGTGGCAACTTCTTAATAGGTTAGTCCTAGAAAATGTATAAAAATACCTCAAAGTGTAGATAAAGCATATCAAACTGGATACTAAACAAACATGGAACATCAAAAATTATACATACGTTTATGACGTACCATCCGACGGTGGTGACGGGGCAGGAGGGGAAGGGGTGGTCTGGCCGGAGGAGGAGGGGAGGGCGCGTGGGTATTTTTTCTTCCCCCGGTTTTTCACCATCTATATCAGCTCCACTTTTAAGGGGCTTGGAATAAGTCTTAGCTTGTGTAGAAAAAGTTTAGCAAAAAGAGATCTAAAGAGTGTGCCATATAGTTTATAATTTCAACATTTATTTTCTCACCTTGCTTCTTAATGTTGAACATAAATATGCATAAGAAAAGGATACAAATTAATAGGCATAAAACAAATCATGCTTCATATAAAGCACTTGAGCTTAAGAACTAGACATAACATGCATTTCAGCTTTTGCTTTTATCTCACCTTTTCTTTTATTCCATGGAATTCCTTTTTCATATTATTAAGGTGAATTTTATTTTAAGTATCTGATAATAAACATTTATAATAATGTTGGTGGTATTTTTAATGCAAAACAAAAGTAAAATGACAAAACAGATGCTCCAAGTTTCTACGATAGTTCTATGTTGGTAAAAAAACAAAGATGTTTGCAAACTGAGAGTTGAGTAGGTCTACTGGGTTGCCTTGGGCATCCCCAATATTATGGTTTGCAACATACTTGGATTTCTATTGGTGCGATGTTCCTCTATTCCCTGTCAAAAAACATCAACACAAACCTTTTCTTCCATCTCTTTTCTGAGAGGTGACATTAGTGATACAAGAGTATAATATTTCCTGCATATATATCAAAGAAAAAAATTCTAAAATTTACAGCAATAATATAATGTTCCTGCATATCCCTAGCATATAATATGACTCATACACATCATTTTAGGACACTTGGGAATGGTTAAAACAAAACATGGCAGAATCTGTCTAGATTTTCAGCAGCAACAAAACGAATTTATTTAGCCCACTTAGACATGTCAGAAATTTTAGCCATTTTTTTAATACAAAGAATGAAAAGTTGTAAATGATGTATAAATTTGAGCGCAATCGGATTTACATAATAATTTAGAAATTTCTTGCACTGAGAATTGTTCTGCAGAAATTTGCCGCTCCATATGTTTAGCAACCTTTAAAACATACAAAATGGGTTCCACTTGGTACTTTATTAAAAACTACATAAATAAAACCAAAACAAAAACTCTCTTGCTACGGCAAGAGTTCAAAAGAAAAATCCAAAATAAAATAACAGGGTTGTCTCACGCAAAACGCTTTCTTCATAGCCATATAGCTAGGCTTTACTTACTTGGTTTAGGTGATATGGAATTCATGGGATATCTTATACTTCTTAGCTACCTCCTTATTCCTTGGAAGGTGTTCCATATTTTGCATCAATGACTGCACCTATGGTTCTCAAAAAAGGTCTACCAAGTATTATAGGACTTGGGGTATTGCTCCCCATGTCCATGATAATAAAATCAACAGGTACAAATGTCATATGTAATTCAACCATAATATCTTAAACTTTTCCTAAAGCATGTTTAGTTGAATCATCAACAAGTAAAAGATCTATAGAGCATTTTCCATAGGTTTCAAATTAAGTAAATCATATAGATCTTTAGATAAAACTAAGACACTAGATCCTAAATCTAGGATAACATGATGTGTCTATTCTCCAATAGTGATTAATACCTTGGGGGATCCATACATCCCCAAGATTAGGTGGTATCATAGCTTCTCTATTATATCTTTCAATCTTTTCTTTTATAACATAATTTGCTAGGTAAGAACCAAATCCTTCTTGATGACCATAAAAGATGGATCATTAGATTTTTTTACAACAAGTTAATGAGTTCATGCAAGCTGCATTTATCAAGGTCAGTTAGAGGTTCTTTTGTTTCACTTACATTTTAACTTCTTCTACTTGTTTATCATTTTTTATCATTAGTGTTTCATTTTCCTCCATCATATTAAGAGTTTCCCATGATTTGTCTATTACTTCTTGCACATATTTGATTGTTTCCTCATGGTTCTTTTGAGCTTGAATAAGATTTTTAAATGATGTGAACTCTTGTGTTAGGAGTTATACCCTTTCAAACAAAGCATCTTAGCTTTCAAACTTATCTATAAATTCCTTGTTAAGTTCCTTTTGAGTGGCTATAAAAGATCTCATGGTGCTTTCTAGATCATTTGAAGCATTATTACCACTAGCATATTTATTCGAAACAAAAGGTGGCCTACCATATGAGTTATTATAGTTGCTCCCATATCCATTACTCCCAAAGTTCTTATGTAGTTTACATCTACACTTTCATTGGTGTTTGTTACTAGTTCTTGTAGAGGAGTATTATCGGTATTTTTCTTAGATATGTAGGCAAATATGGCATCAAGTCTACTTCTTGTGGAATCTATTTCTTTAATGGAGTTAACTTTCTTAGATGGGTTTGGTGCTCTTTCAGTATGTCATTGGCTATGGTTGTGGATCATGCTTTCTAGGCTAGTTTTAGCTTTAGACACAATTTTACTCATAAATGCACCCCCTGCAGCAGAATCTAGAATGCTTTTTGACATGATATTTGGGCCATTATAAAAATAATTCAATATAGTCCATTCATTTACCCCATGCGATGGGCAAGATCTAAGCATGTTTTTAACTCTCTCCCAAGTTGTTGCTACATGTTATTATCATTTTGTCTAAATGATAGGATAATATTTCTGTTTTGTAGGATCTTAATAGGTGGGTAGTATTTATTAATGAAAGATTTTTTAAGTCATCCCAAGATTTTATACTAGCAGTAGGAAGTGATAATAACCATTCTTTAGCTCTTAATCTTAGTGAAAATGGGAGTTTAAGTTTGACAATGTCATTTTCCACATTTTTAAACTTTTGCATATCACAAATTTGACAAAAAATCATGTAAATGCATAGAGGCATCATCACTAGCACCCCCACCAAAATTGTTCTTTAGTTATAAGATTTAAAAGACCAAAAATTACTTCAAAACTTTCAGTAGTAATTTCAGGAGTAGTAATAGGTCTAACTAAGAATTGATCATTAGGGGTGTTTGTGTAGCCACAAAATTTTGTTCCTATTTCTCCCATGTTTGAAAATAGAAAATTTATATAATTTTTATGTGTTGTTGTGTTTTAAGGAAAACTTAAAAAGACTAAAAACAAGACAGAATAAAATATTTTTAAAAATATAAAAGGAGAAGAAGGCTCATAGTGGTGCAACCTCCCCAAGCTTGGGCTGTTGCACAAGTTGATGAAGATGATGGTGCCAAAAAGAGTGGTTTGGTAGTTGCTTGTCCTTCAATGTTGCCAGAAAATAGGCAGTTGTTGTGGGAGTTACCCTGGTCTTCAAACTTGAGGAGGATGCAGTTGTGGTGTACCTTCGCCAATTCTCCGATAATGGCGCCAGAAAAAAGTCTTGATGGCAACAAACGTGGCCAATTTTCATTGGGACTCCAAGTTCTAAGTGCTGTAGCAAGCTTCTTTTCCCCACAAGGGTGACTCAAGGGTTTATATCAAACTCTCGGGGAATTGGTTATGGAAGGGTATTTGTCTTCTCCTCTTCAACAACTTGTAAAGTAAAATAATTTGTCTTGTGTCCCCAACTCCACCAAGTGGTTGTCAAGCACAAGGTTTCATAGTAGTAATATGAAATAAAATATAAAATAAACTAAAGTAAATAAGGTAAAGTAATGTAAACTAGATGATATGGAAGATAGTAGAGTTGGTTTTGGGGTTTTATGAGTGATTGCAAGTAGGGGAAGTATTTTTGTATTTTAGAAATAATAAATCGCAGAAAATAAAAGGATAGTAGATGCAATGGAAAGGTGTTTATTATGATAAAAATCAGACCAGGGTTCATGGGTTCACTTGTCTACTCTCTTTTTAAGTTGTAGTGATCACAAAACAATTCATCAATGATAAAGATTCATGGCAATTCTATATGTGCTTGATAAAGGAATTAATATGGGCATCACATTCTAACATGGAGATGAAATACATCTCTCTTATACTCCTCAAGAAAGGGAAATCTCCATGCAATCTTGAATTAAGAACAAATCAGAGTATAACTTGAAGCAATATTATATGATGTTTGAAATACAAATATGCTACCTTGATCTAACAAAGTTATCACACTGTCACATGATAACTATAGCACATGATTTCACTTTATCCCTAGTGAGGCAGCAAAAGAAAGGTAAAAACCAAAGTAGATCTTGAATATTATGTGTCACAATTCAATCTCTACCACCATGCTACTCCACCTAACACACACTTCTTCCCATACAAGTTCTTGCATACAAGTTGGATCAAAACAAGCAATTAAGAATGAGGTACATGATATGCATCTATAAAATATCTTACACAAAATAGATTCCAATCTCAAATATCAAATCATAGAATAAAGATCCACCACATAGGAATTACAAATATGACCATAATCATGTAGGGCAGATCATATGGTACTAAATCTATGAATAACGAAAGAGAAATAGATCAAGCTACTGCCACAAACCCATAGCTCGGAGGTGGACTACTCGCTCTTCATCATGGTGATGATGCTGGATATGTTGGAGAGGGTGGAGATGTCCTAGGAGGTGGCTCCGACGGAGTTTCCCCCTCCAATCTTTGCTGGATCTAACTCTGTTTGGTGGTGCTTTCCTTTCTGGTGTGCTCCCTCTTGAGGACTCCCCGGAGGGGTACTTATATAGGGTTTTTTTAGGTCAAGAGAACTCCATGGGTGAAAGAATCGAGGCGATCGGACGTTCGAGGAGAAAGTGAGCATGGGTGGCGTGCCCACCTGGGCTGGGCACGCCACCTAGGCTCGTTTGTCCCTCATGGCCTTCTTGGTGGGATTCTTGTGCTCCATATGCTTCTCGTGGATAAATATTGGCATTCCCAAAAGTGGAGGTCCATTTGACTTCGTATAGGTCGTGAAACATCAAAAACATTGAATACATGGTTTTTCTGCCCTGCCGGGTTATAGCCAAAGTAAAGGGGATCATTGGTAAATCCCCAAAAATCAATATAAAACATGGATATAGCATTATATATGCTGCAAATATGTGGGAAAACATGTTTAAAAACTACAAAGTTCATGTATGCATTTTACATGCATCAGTTATAAGCCAATGCCTATAGTCACGAATAACACTGGACATACTCCCATACACGTCCTAAGGATTTCACCCTCCTCTTTAGTACCAAAGGCAAATAACAAGTGACCGACTTCACATGCCACCTAAAAAGAGAGATATAACACAATATCATAAATCAATAGATTATAAACACAAGTAATAATCATCTTTATTTCATTTCATAATAGTGCTAGGGTTTCTCCATATCCCAAATAACCAAGGAAACTACTCACACATGAAGGGGATCAACATCATGGCAATGGTATGTATGAAAGTACAATTGAATATAAGTGCAAATCTACATGGGTTTGGCAAGTACATAAAGGGGATCGGTGTTGGAGATGATGATGATGATGATGGAGATCGATACATAGCCCTTAAAGATCCACGGTCTCCCTTCCTCTTTAGTCGTGGTGATGATGGAGAGCTTGTGTGCGACAGCTATGGAGGCGGCAGAGCAGCAGGGCTTCGCCTAAAGGGTTCACAACATAGAAAACAAAATTTTTCCTACGATGGGAACAAAGCACCAAGATCTATCTACTATATACAAGCAACGGGTGGATATACATCCATAGAATACATACCCTCGAAGACCGTATAACGTTAACGAGGTTGTACTCATGGATGATGTAGTCGAACGCTTGCCGATCTCAAGATCGTGATGAAGTCCATCCGGTCCAGCCGGTCCAGCACCATCACGTCCAGCACCGCAAAGCAGTGGTGCATCCGTGATCACACACACGTCTGGGTACCCCGACAACCTCCACGACCTCGCTGTAGCGAAGCAGCGGAAGCAACAAATCCTTCCAGAAAAAGCCACCGGGAACATGTATCTCGCTGATCCGAGACCATGGGGGAATTCTAAAGGGGAGAGAGAGATCCTTCGCGAGGAGGTGTGCTTTGAGAGGAGGAGAGGGGGGCCTTTTATAGGGAGAGGGGGGCACCCAAGGGGCTATGCACCCAGCCATGGTGGGCTTCCCCCACCTCTTCCACATTCATGTGGGTGGAGCTCCCATTCAAAATGAAAAGCCTCCACTCCCATAAAAGAGCCTCCAAATTTAATGCAAGCTCTCATTTAAATAAAACTCTTTTATTTATTTATTCATAATTTTTTTAATTACTTTAATTAACAAACATTCACATAAAACCCCTTTCTAGTATTCAATTTCACATGCAGAACCAGTTTCAGCAATTTCAACCGAAACAGTTTCAGTGTCTAGTGAAATAAATTCCCGCGCTTTCCTTTTTATTTCTCTGGCATATTATTTGCTCCAAATGGTGTCGGTATCCCTTAAGTGTGTCACCCTACGGTTCGCGAATAATGTAGACATGATCGAGACCCCTCTCCGATCAATAATCAGCAGCGGGACCTGGAGATCCGTACTGACTCCCACATATTCAACGATGACTTCTGTGATCGTGTGAACCTTATATGCATGTAACTCAATCCCTTTGTCTCGCGATATATTACATGTCCAAGATTCGATCATCGGTATCTCCATACCTAGTTTGATCTCGTTACCGACATGTACTCTTTTCTCGTTCCCGTGATATAACATTCTAGTGATCAAATCACTTGCTTGCAAGCTAATTAATGCGATATCACCGAGAGGGCCCAGAATATATCTATCCGTCATCGGGATGGACAAATTCCACTCTTGATCCATGAGCCTCAACATAACACCTTCGTAGCACTGAACCCATCTTTATAGTCACCCTGTTACGGTGTGACATTTGATGTTATCAAGATACTTTTCCGATGTTAGTGATTGACATGATCTCATGGTCTAAGGGCTAAGATTACTTCGTATGATGTTATAGCAATATAAACACAATGACATTGATCGTAATGATATACTTTGGATGAATGTTCATCACATCATTACAACAATGTTGTGACCTCGTTATTAACAACATCCAATATCCATGATCAGGAAACCTTTGATCATCTTGTTAATCAACGAGCTAGTTTATAAGAGAGGCATAACTAGGAACTTACTTTTTGTTTATTAAACACACATGTATTAATGTTTCCGTATTAATACAATTATAGTATGCAAAATAAACATTTATCATAAACAAGGAATACGATAATAACCACTTTATTATTGCCTCTAGGGAATATTCCCTTCAGTCTCCCACTTGCACTAGAGACAATAATCTAGTTTGAAAACTTTGCGTATTAAACACCTATGGCTTTCCGATGTTCCATATACGCGATTTCAAGTGGTTAACATAATCTACGATTCTGATACTTTCAGGTCCGTGTGTATTTGCATGTGTTTGCGTCTTCACGCATCACTTATTCTCCAATGAGATGGCATTGTATAAATTTGGTATTTTGGTGAGACCTTTAGTTCCTTGGGGTTAAATCATGTCGATACTATTGTCGTACAATATATCTTTAGTTTTTGCCCGTTGCGAACCACACCTTAGTTTGATAACAAACTACTTGACACAAATTCCCTCCTTTGCTGCTACTATAGCAGTCATATACTTAGCCTTTTGTTGTAGTATCCGTCACAATGTCTTAACTTTGGAATTCATCTAAATCCATCATGGAATCTCCTTTCCATTACATTGTGCCACCCATAGTTTAAATTGAGATAAACTTAATTTGTATCTTGTGACAAAACTAGTATCAATGTAATGCTTTACAATGAACTATTTGTAATTGTTTGTCACCTCTACACAAATATATTCTTAGTTCTTCCAAAAGATCATAAGAATATCCTCACTATCGTCCAATGATCATTTTATGATTCATTCTGGTATATGCTCATAACACTTAAAGCATATGACATATCTGGATGTGTACATATCATGGTATGATTGATCAAAACATTCTTGTGATTGCACTCATCAAGTGTCAAGGCCCTCGAATCTTGTTTCACTTATCAAGTACCGATACACTTGAATCTTGATTCAATTCTTTTCCATGCGACAAGAACCTTTTCTTGTCGTTTCTATATTGAACTCCTTCAATATATCATATATGTACGTTTGTCATAACCATATTAGCGTCATAGTCTATCCATGTAGACATTCATGCTAAATATTCGGGTTTTGCCTAAGTCTTTTATCAAAATGAAATTCTTAACCTTTGTCAATAGAAGATACATCATTTTCAATCAACAAGATGTCCTCCACATAATTTATTAGAAATATGTCTCAACGCTTCCACTTAATTTCTTGCAAATGCAAGCATCTTCATCATTTCCAGATGAAAACTCCTTTTTCATCACGGTGAAGATTCCAACTCCGCGATGCTTACTTCAACCATTCAAGTTTGCATGCCCTTTTAGCATCCTTTGAATTTAACAAAACCCTTTGGACCGTGTCATGTACATGTCCTAGGTAACCATTCTATCAGAAGAACTTTGTTTTGTTTATTCATCTACCATATACCAAATTATATGTAGTGGTTGCTACTTTAATCCGTTCAGACTAAATATCGCTATGAAAGATCAAATCTTGTCATAGTAAACTCCTTGGACATTGTCGTAAAATACTTTACCGACATGTCGACTATTTCATAGATATGAAACATACATGTCTGTTTCTTTATAGATCCAAATACGAGCGATAGGTTTTTACACCTTTCGGGAGGGTCTTCCAAGTTCAAAACTTGATTTCTTGTATATGGAACTATCACGGATTTTATGGCCTCAAGCCATTTGACGGAGTCAGGGCCCATCATCGCTTCTTTGCATGTAGTCGGTTCATCATTGTCAAACAATGATTTACTCTCAAATCTCAGCATTTGATTGTTTATCTGACCTACTTGGTTCAATAGGAACTTAGATCTCCGTGACCACAACCTTTGAGTCACGTGAGCCATGAGCATTCTGGCTGCCTCCGGAACATCTTCCGGCGCTGCGCAACTCAACACATATAGCTAAGGTTCGTTAACCTTATCAAAGTTCTATTGTCCTCCCACTTAACTTTTATGAAAAATTCTTTTTTCAAGAAACTTCATGTTTCAAGCGACAAACCCTTTTGTCCTCGGTGTTATGGAGGAATAACCAATTGTTATTCAAAATAACCTACAAAGACATGCTCATCCGACTTTGGTTGTAAACATCTTACTTATGCTTAGCATACCAAAATTTAAGAAAGGACAACTTGGGTTTTTCCCCAAACCATAACTTACATGGTGTCATTTCAATGGATCAAGATGGATCTCTTTTCAGTGTAAAAATGGTAGTCTCTAAAGCTTTAATCTTTCCAGTGGTCTCCTCTTGCTCGCGCATGCCCCAGAACGTCGACAACTTCAACGCCAGAGCGCCACCGATGACCGCATCCACTTCGATGAACCTTTCTGGTAAAACCTGACCGTCCTAACCCCTCTGGTTGATACGCGTGTATTTGCCACACTCGTGCGCATCTAACGCCACCTCTATCTTGCCATTTCATGCCCTGTAGCATCGACAACATCCAGCATCGACAACATCCACACATGAGTGAGCCCGACGCCGACGCCAACTTCGACGAGCAATCGACGCCGTGCCAGTGCGCACCTCTCCAGGAAAAGACTACCTTGAGCTTCGCCACACCCCTGTGATCACTGTGAGCTGTTTTTCTCCCTCTCTCGCTTCCTGTATCGCCGACAACATCACCGCCCGAGCGCGCCGCCGCCAGCCACCGTCGCAGCGCCGCCCGTTTATGGTTAATTCGATTAGGGCCGTTAGATTTCGATCTTACGGATGCGATATATTAACTTATCGAACAGGTAAGGATCGATCTGAGCCATGCGATACGGTTTAGATCTAATAGCCCATGTTAGTCAATCCGTGCGAACCGGTACGCTCCAATGAAAACAAGACACGTGGCCCTAGCTGTTGTTTTAAAAACAGAAATCTTCTATTAGATGTTTGATTTTATAAAATTCATAACTTTTAATCTACACGTCCAAATTTTGCAAACTTTATATCAATGGAATCGGCAAAAAGAATACTTTCCAACCATGCTATTTGTTTAGTGATTTGCCACTGTAAAATTAGTTGTTTTTGCAGAAACATGTGTAGGCCTATTTTGATTATAAAAGTTATTCTAAAAATGTTTTTAGGGTAAAATCTTTTGCAAATGGTTTGTTTTGAACCTACTGACCATAGAAACCAACTTTTGGATTTAAAAACATATTTTGTGATACTAAGGAATAAATATTTGAATAAAAGCATTTATAGTTAAATAAAAATATTGATTATGGTTTAAGAATGCTTTTTGAATAAAACCTTAGGAAAATGATTTGATTTAAACTCTCTGACCCTAAACACCAAGTTTTAGGATTTAAAAATATATTTGGTGAACCCTAGAAAATTATTACTTTGTTTAAAGGCATTTCCAAGAAAATAAAATATTGCTTTGATTTAAAAGTGGTTTTTAGGTAAAACCTTTTGCAAATGGTTTAATATTAAACACTTGACCTTAAAACACTAACATTTGTGTTTAAAAATATATTTGTCAAACACTAGAAATTATTACTTTGATTTAAATCATTTCTAGCAAAACAAAAATGATTTAAATGGCCATTTTCACTAACTTGATTTAAAATGGTTTTGCCACTTTTATAAATGACCAATAGGTGTTTTAAAATGTTTATAGCCTATTAAAGACCACCTTTCCAAATAAAACAACCTTTTGCATGCTTGCATGCATTGTATTGTTTCTTTATTTATGTAGTGAATTGTTTGAATGTTAGTTTTGAAGTTGTGCCTTGCTTGATTGAATTGTAGTGAAATTTGAAGAGTGTGACTATTGCAAGATCAAGGAGTAAACTTATATTCTCTACCAAAAAGGCAAGTGGTGCTTCATACTTTTGTCCCATTATTTTCACTATGCATTAGTGATATTTCTAAGTAGGACTTGCATGGAATTTTCTATGTGTTAACTATGCCATGGGAAATCCTAGTAGATGATGCCTTAGTAGAATTTTCCCTAAGTTAAGATCCCTACTACTATCATGCTTAGCCTAGCTAGTAGAAAACAAGGGTGGATTATATTCATGCTATGATCTAAGTCAATGACTTGTGTTTTGTTTAATAAAACAACTATGTGAATGAATCACCTGGGTGGAATGGTTGTGAATGGGTTATGTTGAGTGGTTACACATGGCCCCATATTTATGGCCTACCCTAGTGTATCTCACTTGTGGAAAGCCACCCAGGAACAAAGAGATTTGGGATTGCAAATCTTGAGAAGCTTCAAGTGCAGCCACATGGCATTATGGGCTCTGCCTGGATCATATAGGTTGCAATAACTTAGCCAGATGGACAGTTGGTGGTAGGGGGTGATAGGTTTGGAGCGCGTCCATTTTGGTCTAAGTTAAGGCTTCTCAAAGATCTTGTATCGATGCATGTTGAGTCTTGTGGGGAAAGTGCACCACCTCTCGAGAGAGTAAAATTTAAGTACTTAGCCGTGTCCCCGGCAATGGACAATTTGAGCATCACGACATGGAAGATATCAAGTATTTCCTCATCCCAATTTCTAAGTTAAAAACTTGTGGTTGAACAAGGGTAAAGGTTAACCAATATTCATTGGTTGTTCCTTGGGTGATTTTGACAAACAAAAACTTAGTGTTTTCAAATGATAAGGAAAATTTATTTTGAGCAAAGCAAGCCAAACCTCCACTTAGCCAAATGCATATAGATGATAGATACCACTATTCTACCATAGTATCACTTGCCAATACAATTCAAATGTATTGACCCTTGTGGTTGTAACTTATTATGTTGCAGGTTTGTTTGATGTTAGTGAAGTGTGTTGAATAGGATTACATGTCTACAACCAACATGATTGCCTGTGGCACTTTGAAGATGAAGGACTCCATGCTATAGTTATATCTGCTGCATTGTAATGAGATAGCCATATGAGATATGTAAGATGTAATGTATTATTTTATTCCTGGTTATAAAGTTGTACTATGACCTTTGTTTCTTCATATTACATCTTAAACTATGGATGCTAGCTATTGATCTAGGGACTAGCATTGTAAACACAGGGATCTCTACCTTATTAAAGGTTGGGACCTCTACAGATGGTATCAGAGCACTGTGTTGCCTGTAGGATTGTAACCCTAGGATTGGACAAAACCCCTTAGAAAAATAGGAGTTGTATTTGTTCCAAAACTTATTTACAAACAATCTTGTAAACTCTTTTCTTAACCTTTTTGGTTTTGATTCTACATCTCTTCCTTTTCAAACTTGATAGACAAAGCCTCCACCATGAGCAAAGACTTCACCAACTCCAATGACTTCAACTTCAACCTCACCAATGGCTTCAACTTTATTTTCACCAAGGACCTCAACCTAGACATCACTAAGGACTACAACTGAGACAAGAATAATACTCAAGACTTGAAGACTAAAGAAACCCAACTTAGAAGGAATCATCGTCACCTTTGAAGCTTGACCAAGATACAAGAATTTTTCCAAGGAAGCCATGATCTCAATTATGAAGAAACAATAAAGAAGAATGGAATGATCTCAAGAAAACCATATAGTTGGACCACCATACTAGTGTTTAGTTTAGATCATATATTGATCACACCAACTTATGTGGTGTAGGAAAAAGCCTAAAAATGTGCTTGAACCTTGTTGTTTGAGTGGAATGTTTGATTGTGATTGCTTTCACATTGCTTTGTGTGAATTGTTGTGTGTGAGTAGAATTATCCTATAGAAATATTTTGCCTACTCTAATCCCAATCCAACCCAAAAAGATGACTTCTCCAAGAAACTCCAACATCAAGGACAACAACAACAACAACAATAACCAAGAGATGCACATGAGAGAACAACTTCTAGCAACCCAAGCCCAAATGACTCAAGTGACAACTCAGTTTTTAGCTAACAACAATGAGTTAGACCCAACCATGCAAAAGTTTTTGGAAACCCAATCTCAATTGTTGCAAAGGATGACAAATCAAATGATCAACATGAGAAACAAACTTTCCAAAGGATTGTGAAAACAATGATATTATAGAAGGAACTCAAGCTTGCAATATTTGTGGAGACATGGAACACACTTCTAAGGATCATGAGGACCAATGACCTAATTGTGAAGAGATACATCCAACTAAACAATGCCCCACATCTCAAGTTAATTGTTTCCTATGTGAAGGAAATGATCATGTCCCTATCCAATGCCCCATCTATCCTATAGTTCAACAAATGAAGCAAGATGGAATGCATCAAATGTTTGGAAATCTACATGAAGGAACAACTTCTACCAAGAAGGATGAAGGCAAAGTTAGAACCATGCCTCATAAGACCACATCCAAAGTGACCACAAAGTGTTGCTACTCTTGTGGAGAAGAAGGTCACATCTCTAGTAACTGCCCCAAGAAGAGAGAAAGATTTCCGACCTTTGAGGTGAAATATGAAGAGCATGAACTAGAAGAACTCCTAGCTTTGGAGAGACCCAAAAATAAGAAGAAGGACAAAATCCAAGTGCAATGTTACAATTGCAAAGAGATGGGACACTATGCCAGTGATTGCCCAGAAAAGAAGAAGAACCAAGGAAACAAACAAGAGGCAATGATACCAAAGGAAAAGAAGGATATTAGCCAAGTGATGTGTTTCAAATGCAAAGAGCTAGGACATTATGCAAACAAGTGCCTAGAGAATCTACATCAAGATCCCAAGTAAGCCAAGATGTAATCTAGTCAAAAACCTTTTTAAGGGTGGTGGTACCCTAGTTGCCTTGAAGCCAACTTGTAACCTCTAGCCTTCCCAAATCTCGGTACGAGATTTATTTTAAGGGTGGTAGCCTGTCACATCCCAAAATTTTCCAAATTTTGAAATGTGAAAAATAAATAAACAAAATAAATAATTGTTGAAATTTAGGGTGAAAATAAACTTTTTGTTTCAAAATGGAAACATCAAAACCCTTCTTGAACAAAATTTGAATAAAATGGAATCCATCAAATTTCAATCAAGTGAAATGCATTCAACAATGAATGTATCTTGGAATTTAAACACTTGGAAAAGATAAACCAAAACCCTAAAACCCTAGTGGAAGAAAATCATTTCAAAGACCTCCCTAAGACTATGGATTTGATCCATATAAAATTTAGCAACAAATATTTATATATGATCAAAAATGTTAAACCAAAAATATTATAAGACCATAGAAATTGGTTTCATTCAATTTGGAGCCATGGATAAAAACTTATGAATTTAATAAGATGAAAGGAAATAATTGCCAAAGGCTAATAAATCTCCTATATAAAAATCCAGACCAAATTGTGAGCAAAATAATCCTAAGGAGATTTAAAAGGATAAACAAATATTAAATAAAATTCTACAAATTGGAATCACCAATTTTGGATCTATAAATAAAAAGATATGGATTTTATAAGGCAAAGAAAGAAATAAATAAATAAGGAATATTATAAGCCAAATTAAATCTTGGCCAAATCCATAAACAAATAAAATAAAGATAATCCAAATAAAGGGATAAATATTATTCCAATAAAATCATATGGATAAAACCATATTATAAATTATAAATCTTATTTGAATAAAGGCAAGTGCCTATTATAAATAAATAATAAACCATAATTGAATAAAAGAATTATTCTAAAATGGTCTTTAAAATGAAATAATAAAAAGTATTAAAAACTTGATGAAAGTTTGGTAAAGATTTGAATTCAAATGGTGTTTGAAATTATTTGAACAAAAATCAAAACAGAATTCAGAAAAGAAAAAGGAAAAAGAAACAGGAAGAAAAAAATAGAAAACAAACCAGGCCCAGTCTAGCCCAACTAGCCCATCTTCCCCTCTCTCCCCGAACCATTTTCTGTCACTCGCGAAATGACCCGCGCAGAAGCTGACGACCAGACCCCACTATAACCCCTCCCCACTCGTTGACAACGGACCCCACTGCCCCGTCATCATCATCAACCCCGCGACTCATTCATCCCCAAATCTCGCTGCCATTCTCTATCAATTGACCCCTCGCGTAAATTCGAGTTAATGACCGCATGATTCTTGCCCCTAACCTCGCCCTCTTAATCACCCACATCTCCTCTCCCGTTTCCCCTAGACACCATTCCCCCTCTGCCCCTAGGCTGCTTGAATTTCTCACCGCAAGCCACACTGCTCCGACGAGCGTCTCCACCAATTCCGGCGAGCCCAGCTACCCCTTTGCCCCCTAGACCACACGATCTTGATCCGCAACCTCGTGCGCATCTGCCAGTGGTCTCCTCTTGCTCGCGCATGCCCCAGAACGTCGACAACTTCAACGCCAGAGCACCACCGACGACCGCATCCACTTCGACGAACCTTTCCGGTAAAACCTGACCGTCCTAACCCCTCTGGTTGATACACGTGTATTTTCCACACTCGTGCGCATCTAACGCCACCTCTGGCTTTCCATTTCATGCCCTGTAGCATCGACAGCATCCACACCTGAGCGAGCCCGACGCCGACGCTAACTCCGACGAGCAATCGACGTCGTGCCAGTGCGCCCCTGTCTAGGAAAAGACTACCTTGAGATTCGCCACACCCCTGCGATCACTGTGAGCTGTTTCTCTCCCTCTCTCGCTTCTTGTATCGCCGACAACGTCACCGCCCTAGCGCGCCGCCGCCAGCCATCGTCGCAGCGCCGCCCGTTTATGGTTAATTCGATTAGGGCCGTTAGATTTCGATCTTACGGATGCGATAGATTAACTTATCGAATAGGTAAGGATCAATCCTAGCCATGCGATACACTTTAAATCTAACAGCCCACGTTAGTCAATCCGTGCGAACCGGTACGCTCCAATGAAAACAAGACATGTGGCCCTAGCTGTTGTTTTAAAAACAGAAATGTTCTATTAGATGTTTGATTTTATAAAATTCATAACTTTTAATCTACACGTCCAAATTTTGCAAACTTTATATCAATGGAATTAGAAAAAAGAATAATTTCCAACTATGCTCTTTGTTTAGTGAGTTGCTTCTGTAAAATTAGATGTTTTTGCAGAAACATGTGTAGGCCTATTTGGATTATAAAAGTTATTCTAAAAATGTTTTTAGGGTAAAATCTTTTGCAAATGGTTTGTTTTGAACCTACTGACCATAGAAACCAACTTTTGGATTTAAAAACATATTTTGTGATACTAAGGAATAAATCTTTGAATAAGAACATTTATAGTTAAATAAAAATATTGATTATGGTTTAACAATGCTTTTTGAATAAAACCTTTGGAAAATGATTTTATTTAAACTCTGTGACCCTAAACACCAAGTTTTAGGATTTAAAAATATATTTGGTAAACACTAGAAAATTATTACTTTGTTTAAAGGCATTTCCAACAAAATAAAATATTGCTTTGATTTAAAAGTGGTTTTTAGGTAAAACCTTTTGCAAATGGTTTAATATTAAACACTTGACCTTAAAACACTAACATTTGTGTTTAAAAATATATTTGTAAACACTAGAAATTATTACTTTGATTTAAATCATTTCTAGCAAAACAAAAATGATTTAAATGGCCATTTTCACTAACTTGATTTAAAATGGTTTTGCCACTTTTTTAAATGACCAATAGGTGTTTTAAAATTTTTATAGCCTATTAGAGACCACCTTTCCAAATAAAACAACCTTTTGCATGCTTGCGTGCATTGTATTGTTTCTTTATTTATGTAGTGAATTGTTTGAATGTTAGTTTTGAAGTTGTGCCTTGCTTGATTGAATTGTAGTGAAATTTGAAGAGTGTGACTATTGCAAGATCAAGGAGTAAACTTATATTCTCTACCAAAAAGGAAAGTGGTGCTTCATACTTTTGTCCCATTATTTTCACTATGCATTAGTGATATTTCTAAGTAGGACTTGCATGGAATTTTCTATGTGTTAACTATGCCATGGGAAATTCTAGTAGATGATGCCTTAGTAGAATTTTCCCTAAGTTAAGATCCCTACTACTATCATGCTTAGCCTAGGTAGTAGAAAACAAGGGTGGATTATATTCATGCTATGATCTAAGTCAATGACTTGTGTTTTGTTTAATAAAACAACTATGTGAATGAATTACCTGGGTGGAATGGTTGTGAATGGGTTATTTTGAGTGGTTACACAGGGCCCCATATTTATGGCATACCCTAGTGTATCTCACTTGTGGAAATGCACCCAGGAACAAAGAGATTTGAGATGTCAAATGTTGAGAAGCTTCAAGTGCAGCCACATGGCATTATGGGCTCTGCCTGGATCATATAGGTTGCAATAACTTAGCTAGATGGACAGTTGGTGATAGGGGGTGATAGGTTTGGAGCGCATCCATTTTGGTCTAAGGTAAGGCTTCTCAAAGATCTTGTCTCGATGCATGTTGAGTCTTGTGGGGAAAGTGCACCACCTCTCTCGAGAGTAAAATCTAAGTACTTAGCCATGTCCCCGACAATGGACAATTTGATCATCAAGACATGGAAGCTATCAAGGATTTCCTCATCCCAATTTCTAAGTTAAAAACTTGTGGTTGAACAAGGGTAAAGGTTAACCAATATTCATTGGTTGTTCCTTGGGTGATTTTGACAAACAAAAACTTAGTGTTTTCAAATGATAAGGAAAATTTATTTTGAGCAAAGCAAGCCAAACCTCCACTTAGCCAAATGCATATAGATGATAGATACCACTATTCTACCATAGTATCACTTGCCAATACAATTCAAATGTATTGACCCTTGTGGCTGTAACTTATTATGTTGCAGGTTTGTTTGATGTTAGTGAAGTGTGTTGAATAGGATTACAAGTCTACAACCAACATGATTGCCTGTGGCACTTTGAAGATGAAGGACTCCATGCTATAGTTATATCTGCTGCATTGTAATGAGATAGCCATATGAGCTATGTAAGATGTAATGTATTATTTTATTCCTGGTTATAAAGTTGTACTATGACCTTTGTTTCTTGATATTACATCTTAAACTGTGGATGCTAGCTATTGATCTAGGGACTAGCATTGTAAACACAGGGATCTCTACCTTATTAAAGGTTGGGACCTCTACAATGTTACTTTCCAAAACCCTTTTGGATGATTAGGATGTCTAGCATCTCCAACCTTCGCAAATTCTCATTCAATATGAGAACATATATTATACTCTATCGTATTGCAACCAAAACATTATTTCAGATATCGTTATATCTGTCACACATGACGGTTTTTGAAACAATTTTTTCAGTTCCTAGATAAACTTGATATTAAAACAATCAAGAATCATGGAGGCAAACATGATACTTAAGATACTAACACTGGAATTGTTACTCTTGATTTAATACCAATTATTAAACTTCACGGAGTAAACAGAGTTTGCTAAAAGTTTGCAATAGGACTTTAAACTTTAGATTGACACTCAACACAATACGATACGTATCGTAAAGTAAATATCCAGAATCCATAGTTCTATTATCTCAATTACAACTAAGCATAAGGTGGTGAACGAATGCCAATGACTACAACAAATTATGAAAATTCACTTTGATTTAATTTATGATAAATTGAGTTTTACTAATCCAAATTAGAAATGAACTCCCACTCAAAAACGACATCCCCCGTGCCTTTTTGGTGCTTACATGAACCAAATCCACTACACCAAGTCCGATCATCACGTGAGTCGGTGTAGCTTCAAAGGCAAGCATCAAATGGGCATCATATCTTCCATATTACTCATGCTTAACCTTTCGGTCCGTGTTACGAGGCCATGTTTGTACACGCTAGGATCGCCAGGTAAGAACCTTAGTATTCGCGTGTGTAACTGTATTACACCCGAAATATGATCGTGGATCCAAGAACACCCAATCATCACGTGATGTCTTGGAGCGACGAAACATAATTGGTGCATACTTAAGGGAGAACAATTCTTTATCTTGATATCTAAATGATGGATCATCTTATTATGCTAATAAAACGCCAAACAAGCAATATAATATGCAATCAAACATCACATGTTAATAAGTGAAATGATATGGTTCTTGCACTTGATCTCCATCATGTGCATCATGGTATGATCGCCATCATACCTCTATGTGTAAGGCCAAGGTATATGGAACTTACACGTTATGTGTGTTGTAAGAGTATCGACTTATACTTCTACTTACAACATCACCATATCATGACACTAGCCCAGCAACAATCTAAACTAGACGCCTCTAATTTATCCATTGCAAGTTTTACGTGGCTTAGGGCTTTCGAAGATAGAACCGTTCTTACCTACGAACATGAACCACAACGAGGATAACCAAATATTTGACAACTCGTGTCAAATTAGATATTGACTATAGTAGGAGAGACAGACACCCGCTAGCCACTTATGCAAAACTAGTTGCATGTCAAGCGTGGAACAGGTCTCATGTGCGAGGACATGTAAAGTTTGTCCGGGCCGCTTCATCCCACTATGCCACCAATATACAAAGTACAACTAAGAAGCAATAAAAGATCATCATCGCCCACATACTCATATGTGTACTACCCGTGCAAAGCATCTACGCATAGATCCGTCTCTGATACCACTGAAGGGTTCGCAGCATAGAAAACAAAAAATTTCCTACGATGGGAACAAAGCACCAAGATATATCTACTAGATACAAGCAATGGGTGGATATACATCCATAGAATACATACCCTCGAAGACCATATAGCGTTAACGAGGTTGTACTCGTGGATGATGTAGTCGAACGCTTGCCGATCTCAAGATCGTGATGAAGTCCATCCGGTTCAGCCAGTCCAGCACCATCACGTCCAGCACCGCAAAGCAGTGGTGCATCCATGATCGCACACACGTCCGGGTACCCCGACAACCTCCGTGCCCTCGCTCCAGCGAAGCAGCGGAAGCAACAAATCCTTCTAGAGAAAGCCACCAGGAACATGTATCTCGCTGATTCGAGACCATGGGGGAATTCTAAAGGGGGGAGAGAGATCCTTCGCGAGGAGGTGTGCTTTGAGAGGAGGAGAGGGGTGGGCACTGATGGTGATTGACGTGGAGCACTTCGTTGGAAACCCCAAGAGCAAGGTGTGATAACCACATCAGCAAGTCTTCCGTCAGTAGAGACCGAGGTTATCGAACCAGAAGGAGGAAGGAAACGTCACACAGGTGTTGCAAGAAACGCGGAGACCTACACAACACAAACTCAAGAATTTTCCCCAACGAATCAGTGAGGTTGTCAAGCTCACCGGTTTGTTGTAACAAAGGATTAAACGTATGGTGTGGAAGGTAATGGTGGTTTGCAGCAAGTAAACAAGTAACAGTGGAAGATGTATCAATGGTAAAGATTGGACCGGGGACCATAGTTCACTAGAGGTGCTCTCCTTAGATAAACAACATGGCATGAATGGTAAACAAATTACAACAGGGCAATTGACAGGAACTGAGCAAGGCATAACAATGCAATTACTAGTCAGAAAGATCCTATGATATTCGATTGGGCAATACAACAAGATACATAGACTGCCATCCAACTGCATCTATGACTAGAAGTCCACCTTTAGGTTATCATCCGAACCCCCTCCAGTATTAAGTTGCAAGCAACAGACAACTGCTTGAAGCAAAGTGTGTAAGGTAAACAGTCCACATGTTCCATGAACAAGAGACCGTTGTTTTCTCCCTAGTAGCAACAACACATCTACAACCGAAGAGATTATTGTCACTTCCCTTGGAAACTAGAGGCATGAACCAACTATCGAGCATAAATACCCCCTCTTGGAGTCACTAGCAAGTACTCGGCCAAGATAGCTACTAATAACGGAGAGCATGCAAGATCACAAACAACACAGACATGATAGAATCATAAAGACAAAACCATTAATCAAACCAACATAATAATCTCAATATCCATCGGATCTCCGCAAACACAACATGCATGATTACAAATAGATTAGATCTTGATCATGAACGGAGCTCACAAGATCTATACATGAAAGCACAAAGGAGGAGATACAACCATCTAGCTACTACATGGACCCATAGTCCAAGGTGGAACTACTCACGCATCATACCGGAGAGAAGGCCTCCGGGATGATCTCCCCTCCGGCAGGGTGCCGGGAAGAACTTCAGATCCCCCCGATATAGGGACGAAGGTGGTGGCGGCTACAGAAGGTTTCATGGAGATTTGATCGAGTAGTTAGGGTTTCTGCATCGGGGGCTTCTTATAGGCGAAGGGGGAGGCCGAGGAGGCGGCCAGCGGCCCCACACCCTGCCTAGGCGCGAGGAAGGGCCCACCCGCGCCTAGGGGGGTCTTGGTGCCCTGGCCCGCTTCTCCGGCTCCCCTCTGGACTTCTTGTTCCCCACATAAAGTAATTGACTTTGACGTTTGTCCTGTCCAATTCCGAGAATATTTCTTTACTAGATTTTCTGGAACCAAAAACAGCAGAAAACAGGCAACTGGCACTATGGCAACTTGTTAATAGGTTAGTACCAGAAAACATGTAAAAAGCACCTCAAAGTGTAGACAAAGCAAAGCAAAGTAGATACTAAACAAGCATGGAGCATAAAAAATGATACGTTTTCGACGTATCAAGCATCCCCAAGCTTAACTCCTGCTTGTCCTCGAGTAGGTAAGTGATAAAATAACAATTTTTGAGGTGACATGCACCCTCACAATAAAGATCTAACCATTTGCAAGCATTGAAAGCTGGGATCAAAGAACTCTAAACATGTGCATGAAAGATGGAGTTCTAACAATAGGACATAGTAACTATGCATGCAACATGACAAGCTACAAACAAAGATCATGAATAACATGCATTGGAAAACGTTTGTTTGTTTCACATACAGAAATCATGGCATAGTGGCAATCAGCTTGTCCCTCATAGAGTAGCAAATAGATGCATATGACACCTTCAAAGTTCACAAGGGTGACTAGACACAAGTAGCACAAGAACAAGTAATATCACAATATGCATCAACCAATAAGCTTGGGAACACTGCACACAGAATGACAACTATACTCTCTTAATGGTGCCTAAAGGTAGAAGGTGGAGACTCAATAGTTGTGGAAGAAAGACCTTTTATAAAGGAAGCAGGGATTTCAAGTTTCAAAAGGAGCTTCCAAAAATTATAACACCTATTTGCGAGCGGTGGCTGTGAGGCATTGGGCATCAACGGGGTTGTCTGGCGTGTTCCTTGGGTCATGGCAAAGCGGTGGGCACGGGCTGCGATCGAGGGGCGGCGTGTGCACGCGTGCCAGGTGCGGCGCTCTGGCGCATGCTCGGCATGTCACAGTAGCACTGGCGCGGGGCGTGCTCGGTAGTCCATGACTTTCCTTGGCTCGGGGAGGGGACAGTGGGTGGCGTGAAGTGTTGGCTAGCTCCCAGACATGGCGAGAGAGGGGGAGGTGGTCTGCTGCGGCGGCGACCAAGTTGGCCGGCGAGGTGTGCTCGGCTTGCTCACCATTGATGGCAATGGCCAGCTTACAGTGAGGCTAGGGGTTTCCAATTAAGCTAGATGATCTACTAATTGGTTGCTGTGAGCTAGAGAGGGAACAAGTTAGGCCAAAACACTATTAAAAACAATGAATTTGATTTGGTTTAAATTTGTCTGCCAAGTGTTTGATGAAATGGACGCAAGAAACTTCTTTTTGAATTTTGAAAAGATTTTTGGTGGGTGTTCTAGGCATGTGCTGGAGACTCTGTGGGTGCTTGGGTTTTGAAAATTGAGCTTGTTTGAGTGGTTTTTGAAATAGTGGGATCTTCCCATATGAGATAGATTCAATTTTAAACTGTCATTTAAACTTAGCATTTGAATGTTTTTGGAAGATCACAAAGTGGGCCTTGGTACCTCATTAGGTGTACTAACAAGGGGTGCAAAGATCCACAAATGTTTCTTTTAAGTTTTGAGTGCTTTGAATAGCCAAAGTAGGAATGAGAGTTAATTTGGCCAAAGTGACCATTCACTTCATTTGTTCATTTTGAGTTGTTTGTCTTTAGGAAAAGTTTGGGAATGATTTAGATGATGTTTATTTCACATAAGAATCATTTTACAAGCAAAGAAACATAGAACCATGGCAATTCAAAAGAATCCTAATTTTAAATACACATACATATGAATGCTCTCATATTTTTAGATAGGAAAGTTTTTGTTAACCCTAATTTTGTTGATTAGCATTTGATGATCCATGATTAATATTTTTGGGATGTTACAAACCTTCCCCCCTTAAACAAAATCTCATCCCGAGATTTGAAAAAGGACGAAAAATATTACCTAGGATTTGAAGAGATCGGGAAACTCCGTCCTGATGTGATCTTCGCGCTCCCAGGTAGCTTCCTCTTCCGGCGCCTTCCAGGTTGTTTTCCATGGTTTGCGGCCAATCATCTGCATCTAGGGGCTCTTCTGACTTAGTGAAAACAGGTGGGTTGGTGTTCTGGAAATTCTTGAGCTTAGATCCATGGTTGTCCTGATTTCCTTGGCCTTGATTGTTGTGGACCAACTGAGCTATTTGCTGAAGGGTGGCAAGGTTGGCTTGACGTTCTGCTCTTTCAGCTTCGCAGTCAGAAACCAACATTTGCAGGATCTACAACATCGGGTCCGGGGATGAACCACTTCCTCCGTGAGGCATCTGAAGATTGAGATAGATCATGAGAAAAGAGGGAAATTTCTAAGGTTCAGGGACTTTGAAAAGTTTTTAAAGTTTGACTCGGATTTTCTAGCAACTTGCTTTTCATTCATCCGTTCATAGCCCACGATACAACACACACCACAACAAAGGAAAACGGATGGTTTTAAGAACCATTCTAGAAACTACGATACAGTGGGACCGAATACAGCTCACTAACGTTAGTGCTCAAGTTCTACTACTCCTCGTGGTCGGTGTAATCATCATCCTCATCATCCTCATCGTCATTGATGAAAGCAAAACCCTCCGCATCAGTGAAGAAGTCCATGGCCTGATACTCCAGAAAGTCATCATCATCGCTGAGATAGGAATAGGGATCTCCATGAAGGTCTTCTCCGGCATTCTCCCTTTCCTCCAGCTGCATGTCTCTCTCGTGGATGGTCTCCTCCAAATCCGTGATACGGTGGCGAAGACGGTCAATGATGCGCTCCTTCTTGTCAAGCTGACGGCGACGAGACTTGTGATCCTTCACTAGCATGGCGATGGTCCGATCCTTCGTCTTGATGATGGCGGACTTGTGGTTGGAGTAGTCACGGGCATTGTCCAGTTCCTGCTGACGATCATACATCATGAAGCTAAGGTGGTCCAACTGAGTCTTCAGCTCGGGGTGATGTGGGGCTTCCAGTGGCTGTCCCATAGCATCACGCCTTGGATAAAACTCAAAGCGGGTACCCTTGATCTGATTGATACTCTGCCCACATAGACGGGCAAGAGCTTCCTGCATGGCCCTGGCAAGTCCATCGAGCCAGTTGTTCTCTCTTAAGGTGAACTGAATTCCCTCTGCAGTGGGAGGTTCAATCTTTCCTCTGAGACTTGCAACAACTAGCCACTACAGATCTTATCCTCCTTGATCATTGAGCTGAGATCCGAAGAACTCGGGGTGCGGACGCTCCAGAAATTCCGAAAGCTGGTCTAAGTCACGCTCAAAGATGAGTTCTCCTCCATTCCCCAACTGATAAAACTTGTTGTACTTCACGTCCATCTATAAGAATATAGGATGAGTAAGTTAGTAGAGTGATCAAGTGTGTCAAATTTTATGTATTTTGCAAGATTTTTTGAGGAACATGAATTTTTATGAAAGAATCAAAGTGATAAGAATGGGAATAAGTTTTTGTAAATACTCACTTCCTTTGGTTTTGAAACTAAGTTTTTGATGCAAACGTCCATTCTAACTAGGGTCTCCTATGGTCAGGATGGCTCTGATACCAACTTGTCAACACCCGGATTTTTAATCCCAGATGCCTGTTATGCCATACATCACAATCCCAGGATTACCATTTTGTGAGACATAACAGATTTGGATATCACAGTACATCATCCATTACAACCATACATAAGGTCTTACACAAATAAGGATCTCATGATCCAGTTCTTAATACAACTCAAGCAGCGGAATAACGTAATAGTAAAGATGGCGTAGGCGAAGCTCCATCTTCGGGGTCACAAGCAATGCTGACGATGGGAGATGATCCTAGTTGTCGTAACCTTCCTGCGGTCCATCATCTTGGTACTCCTCTTCATAGTCTGGCCACGGGAATAGCCAGGGACAAAGCCATGAGTACTCTTTAAGTACTCACAAACTAATACTAACAAGTTAAGGGGGTTTTTGTAGTAGGACACTAAGCTCTAGGGTTGTTTTGCAAAAAGCCAGATTTACTTCTACTAAGTTTAGAAGCAAAGAAAGCTAGTTGAAGTTTTATAACACCTAAGTGGGAACTTGAATTTCATATCACAACCCAGTTGTGGTCAAGTCAAAGTCTCAATTCATTTCACAAGTCATTTTGAAAACATCTGACAGGGGAACAGTATGGCCACTCCAACTGTCCATAACCGCGGACGCGGCTATTCGAATAGTTTGACACTCTGCAGAGATTGTACACTTTCACCACAACATTCGATACATCCGTCAGGAACAAATCCTGAATTCACCATACTCAGTATGCAGATAATCAATCCTAACTTTTCCATTACACGCCCTAGTATAGGCACCTCTCCTGTGAGTTTGGCCTCCCAACCATGACCAACTGTCATCTTGGGTACTGCACAGGTGGACAATCTTCACAAGGTAGCCTCAGCTCAGACCTTGGCCGCGAGGGAACCCATACTAAGGTATATAAATTTCCAGTCAAGCCCTACCCAATTTTCGGGTATTGTGGTTGTACGGTAAAATTGGAATGGTATCGCATCCAGACAACCATCAGTTTTATAAAGGGCTAAGGCTCATGCCTCAACATTTGCATCATCAAAATCATATGGTGTTCGAGAACACATGTCAAAACATTTCAGTAGAATGACTCATCATTCTAAGGTTTTCATAACTAGTTTCACCAAGTATTCCCATCTAAAGTTGATCAAGTTTTATGCTTAGCACTAGCATCTACAAGTGGTGGTAAGTACTAATGAGGAGTGGTAAACAAGTGGGGATTTGCTAAGTTCAATCTTATGCCTTGGGATGACATCAAGATTGTCTACTTAGGCCAAATTTAATGCTCTTTATGCAACCTTCAATTATCTTTCTAGAATCTACAAGTCACTTAAGTAAACTCTAAGAAAAGCTTTGATAAGGAAATAAAGTAGAAAGCTTTTAAGTAAAACTAGGATGGTTTATCAAGTGGTATAAGATTGCAAGTAAAACTTGCATGGTTTGACTTACTAAGATAGTGGTATAAACTTGCTAGGTTGCAAGTGTTAGCCAGAGCAGTGGTTGAAGTTCTCCTCGGCTTCTTCCTCGTAGTATCCTCCTTCCTCCTCGTATCCTTGGTCGGTACTAGCGTCTATGAATAAATACGAGGTATACAATCACCAAACAATACTTAACTACTTTCAATCATCACACAAAGGGGTACTATAGATGATCTAGCATCATCACCTATCATTACAAGATTAAAGCATTTGTCTTATTTATTTTAATGTGAGAAAAGTAATTTCTACTCATTGAAAAACTACTTAAGATTTAATATTCTCCAACTCAAACATGGGATCATGTTGACACATGTCATCACCACATATTTTAGTACAAGGTAATGTGATTTAAAGTGGTGTCACAATTTAATAAGGTTTAACCCTTTTTATTGTAAAAAAATAAAGTGACTAGAAATGCCTATGTGGCATTCTTTTGTTATTTGAACATTATTTCTGTAAGTAAACCCATATGTTTTTATATATTCTGAAAGGTATGATCAAATGTGATTTTTGAGAGTTGGAATCAACTCAAAAGCTATTATGGTTAAATTTTGAAAAATGTTTAAATGCACAAAAGATTCTAACTTGTTATTTTTACCAAGGTTGATCTACAGATCCAAATGATTTGAATCCAACGGGCTTGGATTAAGCATTTCAGTACCTTTCTAACAAAATTATTTTCATGCATTTTGGTTCACTAAATCGAGCTGGGTTGATTTTTGAACCTATGTACAGAACTGTGTTTGAATTAAAATAGAAAAATCTAAATTCAAACGGTTGGGTCGCGCGGGAGAGGTTAATGGGCCGGCCCAGTGTCACTCCACAGCGCGGGGCTCAGCTGACAGTGGGTCTACTAGTCAGCGGCTCATAATGCACGAAGCGGTACAGGGCTACGTGGGTCGTTGGATTAGAAGGGAGATCGACGGCTGGGGATCGTCGTTGACGACTAACCTGTCACCGGCGAGCTCGAACCCTAGCGACTCAGTGGGGGTGCATAGGGGGCATACCAGGGCTCCAGCGACGACGGCGAGGCGGGCAAACGAACGAGTGGTCGACGGCGAGCTCAGGAACGGTCGAGGCAGCTCCGGGGGTGGTCGAAATCAGCGGCCCCCTTCTCCTCCAGAGGCGGCCTGCTCCGGTGCAATTCTGGCGAGCTGCTGCTCCTCCTGCTCCGGCTAGAGGGTGGAACGATCAGTGAGGTGAGGGGAGTGGAATGGTGTGCTTCAAACGGCTGGGGGTGGCCTCCTTTTATAGGCTTGACAACGAGACCGAGAGGGATGGGCAGGCGACGGTGGCGACATGGCTACGGGCTGCTAGCAGCATGGCTGAGGATGGCGATCGATGCACGGTCTCCTGGCGATGCTCTAGAACTTAAATGCAGGCTTAGGGGCGGTGGTAAATGGTCGGGCGAGGCTGGCGCTTTGAGCAGCAGAGGCGGCGTCTTCGACGGCGAGCGGTGGCTGTGAGGCATTGGGCGGCGAACGGGGATGTCTGGTGTGTTCCTTGGGTCATGGCGAAGCAGTGGGCACGGGCTGCGGTCGAGGGGCGGCGTGTGCACGCGTGCCGGGTGCGGCGCTCTAGCGCGTGCTCGGCATGTCGCAGTGGCACTGGGCGCGGGGCGTTCTCGGTGGTCCACGACTTTCCTTGGCTCGGGGAGGGGACAGTGGGTGGCGGTGAAGTGCTGGCTAGCTCCCAGACATGGCGAGAGAGGGGGAGGCGGTTTGCTGCGGCGGCGACCAAGTTGGTCGGCGATGTGTGCTCGGCTTGCTCACCATTGATGGCAATGGCCAGCTTACAGTGAGGCTAGGGGTTTCCAATTAAGCTAGATGATCTACTAAATGGTTGCTATGAGCTAGAGAGGGAACAAGTTAGGCCAAAACACTATTAAAAACAGTGAATTTGATTTGGTTTAAATTTGCCTGCCAAGTGTTTAATGAAATGACCGCAAGAAACTTCTTTTTGAATTTTGAAAAGATTTTTGCTGGGTGTTCTAGGTATGTGCTGGAGACTCTGTGGGTGCTTGGGTTTTGAAAATTGAGCTTGTTTGAGTGGTTTTTGAAATAGTGGGATCTTCCCATGAGATAGATTCAATTTTAAACTGTCATTTAAACTTAGCATTTGAATGTTTTTGGAAGATCACAAAGTGGGTATTGGTACCTCATTAGGTGTTCTAACAAGGGGCGCAAAGATCCACAAATGTTTCTGTTAAGTTTTGAGTGCTTGTAATAGCCAAAGTAGGCATGAGAGTTAATTTGGCCAAAGTGACCATTCACTTCATTTGTTCATTTTGAGTTGTTTGTCTTTGGGAAAAGTTTGGGAATGATTTAGATTATGTTTATTTCACCTAAGAATCATTTTACAAGCAAAGAAACACAGAACCATGGCAATTCAAAAGAATCCTAATTTTAAATACACATACATATGAATGCTCTCATATTTTTAGATAGGAAAGTTTTTGTTAACCCTAGTTTTGATGATCTATGATTAATATTTTTGGGATGTTACATCCATAGTTCACTAGAGGTTCTCTCCTTAGATAAACAACATGTCATGAAGGGTGAACAAATTACAGCAGGGCAATTGACAGGAACTGAGGAAGGCATAACAATGCAATTACTAGTCAGAAAGATTCTATGAGATTTGATTGGGCAATACAACAAGATACATAGACTGCCATCCAACTGCATCTATGACTAGAATTCCAACTTCAGGTTATCATCTGAACCCCCTCTAGTATTAAGTTGCAAGGAACAGACAACTGCTTTAAGCAAAGTGTGTAAGGTAAACAGTCCACATGTTCCATGAACAAGAGACCGTTGTTTTCTCCCTAGTAGCAATAGCACATCTACAAACGAAGAGATTATTGTCACTTCCCTTGGAAACTAGAGGGATGAACCCACTATCGAGCATAAATACCCCCTCTTGGAGTCACTAGCAACTAATCGGCCAAGATAGCTACTAACAAAGGAGAGCATGCAAGATCACAAACAACACAGACATGATAGAATCATAAAGACAAAACCATTAATCAAACCAATATAATAATCTCAATATCCATCGGATCCCCGCAAACGCAACATACATGATTACAAATAGATTAGATCTTGATCATGAACGGATCTCACAAGTTCTATAGATGAAAGCACAAATGAGGAGATACAACCATCTAGCTACTACATGGACCCATAGTCCAAGGTGGAACTACTCATGCATCATACCGGAGAGAAGGCCTTCGGGATGATCTCCCCTCCGGTAGGGTGCCGGGAAGAACTTCAGATCCCCCTGATCTAGGGACGACGGTGGTGGCGGCTACAGAAGTTTTCGTGGAGATTTGATCGGGTACTTAGGGCTTCTGCATCGGGGGCTTCTTATAGGCGAAGTGGGAGGCCGAGGAGGCGGCCAGGGTCCCCACACCCTACCTAGGCATGGGGCAGGGCCCACCCGCGCCCAGGGGGTCTGGGTGCCCTGGCCCGCTTCTCCGGCTCCCCTCTGGACTTCTTGTTCCCCACGGAAAGTAATTGAGTTTAACGTTTGTCCCGTCCAATTCCAAGAATATTTCTTTACTAGCTTTTCTGGAACCAAAAACAGCAGAAAACAGGCAACTGACACCGTGGCAACTTGTTAATAGGTTAGTACCAGAAAACATGTAAAACACACCTCAAAGTGTAGACAAAGCAAAGCAAAGTAGATACTAAACAAGCATGGAGCATCAAAAATTATAGATACGTTTCCGACGTATCAGGCACCCAAGGGGCTATGCGCCCAGCCATGGTGGGCTGCCCCCAACTCTTCCACATTCATTTGGGTGGAGCTCTCACTCAAAATGAAAAGCCTCCACTCCCATAAAAGAGCCTCCACTCAAAAATCAACTCACATGCATTAAATTTCCACCAAATTTAATGCAAGCTCTCATTTAAATAAAACTATTTTATTTATTTATTCAGAATTTTGTTAATTACTTTAATTAACAAACATTTACATAAAACCCCTTGGTAGTATTCAATTTCACATGCAGAACCAGTTTCAGCAATTTCAACCGAAACAATTTCGGTGTCTAGTGAAATAAATTTCTGCGCTTTCCTTTTTCTTTTTCTGGCATATTATTGCTCCAAATAGTGTCGGTATCCCTTAAGTGTGTCACCCTACGGTTCAAGAATAATGTAGACATGATCGAGACCCCTCTCCGATCAATAATTAGCAGCAGGACCTGGAGATCCGTACTGACTCCCACGTTCAACGATGACTTCTGTAATTGTGTGAATCTTATACGCATGTAACTCAATTCCTTTGTCTCGCGATATATTACATGTCCGAGATTCGATCATCGGTATCTCCATACCTAGTTTGATCTCGTTACCGACATGTACTCTTTTCTCGTTCCCGTGATATAACATTCTAGTGATTAAATCACTTGCTTGCAAGCTAATTAATGTGATATCACCGAGAGGGCCCAGAGTATATCTCCCCGTCATCGGGATGGATAAATTCCACTCTTGATCCATGAGCCTCAACATAACACCTTCGTAGCACCGAACCCATCTTTATAGTCACCCTGTTACGGTGTGACGTTTGATGTTATCAAGATACTCTTTCGGTGTTAGTGATTGACATGATCTCATGGTCTAAGATCTAAGATTACTTCTATGATGTTATAGCAATATAAACACAATGATCTTGATCGTAATGCTATAATTCGGATGAACATTCATCACATCATTCCAACAATGTTGTGACCTCGTTATTAACAACATCCAATGTCCATGATCAGGAAACCTTTGATCATCTTGTTAATCAACGAGCTAGTTTATAAGAGAGGCATAACTAGAAACTTCCTTTTTGTTTATTAAACACACATGTATTAATGTTTCCGTATTAATACAATTATAGCATGCAAAATAAACATTTATCATAAACAAGAAATACGATAATAACCACTTTATTATTGCCTCTCGGGCATATTCCCTTCATCGCCCTTATGGCATGTGTGGACTCTCCTTCCTTCCTGTAGGGTTACCCTCTGTAAATAGGCATTCTAGAGGTCAGTTTCGTGAACCGACGGAGCTCGGGGCTAAATATGCCCATTGGGCCTTCACAAATGTTGTTCTAGTTTAGGTGTGAATGTGGCTACGTTCGATAGCGTAGTTGCGGGTCTATGTTATTTCCACTTGCAGAACTTTTGTGGGACAAACTTTCTAATAAATATTTGCTACTTTCTAATAAATATTTGCTACCACAAGTACTGCAATAACCCTATTATTGATGCAGGAAACGAGGCATCACCATACCAGCTGAAAAATTGGAGGGAAGAGCGTGAGTCAGGAAGTGCCCAACGTCGAGAGAGCCTGGCATTAGGAGAGAGCCCGTCAGGTACCGGGACAATCATCAGCTAGATTGGGGCATGTGCGCCTTTCCTGCTCGGGACGGTCAATATTGGGAAGATAATAGATCATGTGCCCGGACCAGCCAGGAAACTATAGGGACAGGCCCCAAGGAAGGTGATTGGATGCAATGCTAGGGATCACATGAACTAGATGAGAGTGAATCTTGGTCCATGTCATGGGAGGAAGTCGTGGATAATAATGGTATAACTGACGAGTCCACCGACCAACGTAAGGGAAGGAAACAAATGAAGATCATCATGGGGTCAGCTATGGAATTGAGGCCAGAAATGGATTATGATTGTTGGGGAAGAGATGGAGGAGAGAAATGGAAGGGCCGTTAGGGCATGCGGGGATACCGGATTACCCGATGGTTGACACTTGGGATGAACCTTTCGCCCTATAGGGACCGTTCGTTTCTAGAAGACGATGGGATATGCATCTGGGCTCGAGAGGAAACTGAATTCATCCATGACAACAAAGAATTGCTCAGGAGTTCGCAAGGGACACTGTTGGCGGAAAGCCTCTTTACGTCGTGGTAGCGGAATGCCGGAAGGCATAGGAGAGCTGATGGATCTGTTGGGCGGGCCCCCAGGGAGAATTCCCATAAAGATGTCTGAGGATGTCTGTAGCTAGAAGGAGGGAACCAACTACGGAGTAGCAAGAGGGTTTGAGGGAGACAGTGGCCTGGAGTCAAAGAGTTGCCACACCAGGCATGGAGGAGGGGAATAAGCTTTATCGTAAATGATCGCTTTCTCGACGGAGAGATCTCGCCATGGGCAATAGGCACCAAAACAAAAGGCCATCAAGATCATGCAATCGAGAAAAGTCGTGAATAGCTCGCATGGTCGAACACGACAGGCTAGGGACCCTAGCAAAGCTTCGTGACGTATTATGCGGTCATAACCGCATAACAACTACATGAACAACCGAGACACACGTGAGACAGGGAGTGGCGTGCAAGGACATTAATGATAATTGTCTATGAAAACAAAAAATATAGATTCTTGGCCGTCGCCGGGAGACATACCGATCATACACGAGCAAAAAAAACTATGGAGTGCATCAATCAAAATTTCCCATCAAGCGCACACACATAGCACTACGGATTGCGCAATTTTCGAGTGAGATCAAGAGATCAATCTACCCTAGGTACAGCGGGGTGAAAGTATGTTAAAATGATAGGTCATAGAAAAAAACTTTCACACCATGAATGACTACGAAATAGCGAAATTCGGCAGTCGTAGGATGGAATCTCGTGGTTCAGTATACAAAGGTACCAATACTCTAGAAGCATCATGTCTCGCTATGATAAGAACACCTACTCTAAAAGTATGTTAGAATGTTGTAGGATGTAGTATAAAGCAACATCCGCTCCTGCCACATCAAATTCCAAAACGATCGGTATCGTTTCTCACTCTCATTCACCGTCTTCACAGCTTCATGCAAGTGATGACGAAGCTTGTCAAATGTAACGTATTTTATCTATAGTCTTTTAAGAAGAAACTTCTCAATTTAAATCACTAAGGCCTATTAGCTCAGCTGGTTAGAGCGTCGTGCTAATAACGCGAAGGTCGCAGGTTCGAGACCTGCATGGGCCAATTTTTTTGTTCACTTCGTTAAATTTGGCAAATATTGAACTTTTTCCTCATAGAGAAATGAGCGGTCTAGCAAGATCGTTCGAAATCAGAACTTGTTGATAGTGTTTGGCTTGAAACCTCGCTTCAGCAGTAATAACCCCACAACTAGTACAGGCAACAATTCATTTCTTAAGGTGTCCTCTTCGAGTCCCAGCTCTTTGTTAGTTCCATATTATCATGTCAATAGATGTCGGTTGTCTAGAATTTCTCTTAGATTCTCCCCCAATTATGTTTTGTCGAACTTTGCCACGAGACCATAAGTTGGTCCCTGGTTTCTTTCTTTTTATGTAAGCCGGTAAGTTCAGCCTTGATGATTAGTATCATTTTAAGGATATAGTTGTGTGCATTTGAGGGTGGGGAGATTTGGATGTATGTCCTTCCTCTTCGGAAAAAAAAATGCACATTTGTAACATGTTTGTTGACACTCAATTTGAAAAGCATGTTCCCTTGGGTAGGGGGTATTTATAAAGAAAAAAGGGGTAAAGGGAGCCGGGCCTTACAGGTCGGGCCAAATCACTATTTTCCCTATTTTTTGGTTGATATGCTCCTATGTACTTACTTTTTGTAATAATAAGTTGATTTTGGATTTTAAATTAGCTGTGAAATTCTTGTATATACACCACTTCAACCGCAACCACACCCACATGCATGTTAATGTTACAGAGACGAGTCAAAATAGGAGATCAAGGACACACATGATAAACACTACATGTATATGTATTGGTACGACACAGGTATATTCGGCCCTCTACATATGTATATATGGAAAAGTACCACAAGATATCACCACAGTGCAGCTGATCAATCATATGGTGAGACCAAGAGTACTTGCCCATGCATCCTGCTTATTGATCTTCTTCTCCTATCTCATCCACATTTAACATCTAGATCTAGTGTATGATCACAAACACTACTCACCTTCCAATCTGAGTACTAGGACTGGGAGAGAACAGAGAGAGAGACAGCCTAGTAGCAGTACTGTTCTCCCCGTCTTCATCGCCACCACCAACCTGATCATCACCGTCGTCCTGATCTTTCCTCTTCATCTCCGACACCCGTGGCCTGCCGGTGCGGAGCGAGAGACTGAGATCTAGATAGTCACCATGGCTACGATCATCGTCGTTGCACACTGGCGCGGAGGCAGCTTGCGGCAGCCGTCTCCCATGGTGGTACATGTTGATGGTGTGACGATGTGCATTTCTTGGTGGACAGCTTCCTTGGATCGTCAAAACTGGGTTGGTTGATGCCGTTTCTGATCTTGAAACATGTTCAGCGTGGGTTCGACGGAGAGCTTCGGTGTGATGGGATGCTGCTGCTGACGAGTAGTAGGGCTTTGATCCAAGCAAGCGGCCATGGAGCCAGTATGGTTGATGGTAGCTCCTCCATGGAGGACATGGAGCAGTGCCAAACCTAGACCGTAAATCAAGGAGTTTGATCAGTCAGAATGAAGAATCTAAGCTTACTTGAACAATTTTGCTACTAGTTTCTTTTGGCTGCGTGCATCAGATAATTGATGCAGACGGCAGGGGAAACAAACATCTCCCCAATCCCCAATCCCGGCCGTTTAATGGATCCAAACCTTGAGAACATTGTGCCGGCACCACCCTGACGATGATGGAAGGGAAGATGGCCCAAGTTGTAGGCTTGTCGCCCCTGTTGCAAGTGATGACCTATGATGACTGCACAAATTTGACCATATTATATCATCAGGGGCAAAAAACAATACTTTAATGAATCCATACCAATAACAAGGAACGGAAAATTCATGAATTCGTTGGCATACCCTGGCCAGAGTCATCGATCTTCTTGCTCCTGTACATCTGCATGAATGCAAAGTGGAATTCAGTTAAACAATAACATATATAGACATGATTGAAAAATCCATTAGGAACTGGCATATGAATATATGATGCACATACCTGGAGATGGCTCTTGACATGGCCTATGCTAAGCCCTCTAGCGTTCATCAACTGAAGAACGAGCTTAGGAGTTGCGCCTATACAGAACATGAACATGAAACAGTTACCATCTCGACCGATCGATCGATAAACACCTAATAGGACCATGGAAAATGATTAACGGGCTTACGATCTTGGCCGCCGAGCCTTTCGACGGCGCGGACGAAGCAGTGGTGGAGCTCCGGCGTCCAGCGGAGGCGGGGGTTCTTGGAGCGGACGTAGGGACGCACCGAGGACGAGGAGTCGCCGGCCTTGGCCGCCATGTCCTGGCCTCCTTCCTCCTCCACCGTGCTGTCATCGTTGCTGGCAGCAGCCGAGCTCCCATCGTTGCGCCCCTTGTTGCTTGCCCCCATGATCTGATCGCCCAAAACTAATGGCGATCTTGCTACCTGGTTGACGATAGAGGAGGAGGAGGAGGAGGAGACTGAGAGCTACCCTTGCTTCCGTGTTGCGTCGTTCTCATAGTGTCGTCAGTGATGTAACCCACTGTGGAGGTCAGGCCAAATTAACGGCGATGTCACCATTGAATTCTATCTATCTACACATGCTGTCTAGATGCATGTGTGCGAAGCTAGCTTGCGTGTATGAGATAACAAAAGTGAGCTCATGCATACATATATCTGGACTTTGGAAGGAAGCATACCAATGCATGGCATGGCCGATCCAAATTAATAAAGGTGAAAGGTGAAAGATATTGCTGGATTAACCCCTAACCTTTACGGTACTGGTACTGGTGATCACTAGCTAAGGGGACAATCAAGTGTTAGAAAGTAGCAAGTGTTTGGGTTAAAGTAGTCCACAGTACGTCATCGGTTGATAACTAGCTAACACTTTGGTGCCTGGCTTTCTCTGTCTCTAGTTGGTGTGAAAAAGAGCTGATTCCAGGACTAACTAACAAGTCCGGCTAGGTCCTTGCACATGCAATAATTCATAAGTACATTTGTGCATGAGTTTTTATGTACGAGTTTTAAAAAATATTGGAAGAATGATGAGTTCCTAGTCTATTCCTGACACAGATCAATGGCTATGTATTCTTCTTGACACAAATGTCTATACTATTTAATTTTACATGTGGAGCAAGATCTTGCCAAGAGCTCAAAATCAGTTGTCTTGATAGCCTAACTAGCTATATATAGGGGGATACAATTATTCAAACAAATAATTTCCGCATGCATAATATAATATAGGACCAGTCCTGCATGCTACAGTTTGTTTGGTTATGTTTGTGCAAAAAGCGTACGTCTGATTATGTTCTTGCAAAAGCAGATCAGCGTCTATATTTTCATTTCCAATCCTTGTATGGGTCCCACTGCTCTGATCCGGCAACATCCATATGGTCATTTTCCACTTCTAGGGACCCACTTCTAGTCTTAGATTCTTCTGTGTTGGACACCAAAGGCTAGACAAAGTTATGCGTCGATCATTTGTTTAGGAGTAGTAATCATGATTGCTTCTATGAGACATCTTAACTAAACTTTTGGTTGAATATTATGAATTAAATTGGTTGGCACTTTAACTTTTAGGTACATTGGTACACAATATTAGGTCTGCTTCTTTTTTCTGAAAAAAGGAGAATTAATTGTTATTTTTTAACTCTTTTATTCTTTCCTGACCCAAAAATAGCATACTATTTGACCGTACACATATTAATGTTCCTTCATTTCGATGGTTGATTATTTCCTTCTCTTCTTGCATGATTGTAGAGTCTTTCTAAGCAACTTAAACTCCTTGAATCATGCTTTCGCCCTGCTTTATAAATAAAGTCAAACGGGCCGAACTGATACAAAGTGGTGAAGAATTCCTCTTACAAGCAGATCAAAAGATACACAACAAAAAACTAGGAAGCGTCAAGCTTGCCATCGAAGACGTCATGAGACTAAGAAAACCTGGGCTCCACAACAACGCCCCCAAGAAGGTGACGACACAACAAGCGCCGCCGTCGTCGATACCAAAAAAGTCTAGGGTTTTCATCCGAAGCCCTAATACGGAGTAGGTAGCCGCAACAGTGCCCTCAAGAGGGTCACGACACCCGCAGGCATCACCTTCGTTGGCGCCGGAGCACTGGGATTTCTCCCGGAAAAAACCCTCGCCACATCTGGGACCTCAGACTACGGCCATCCCCGAGCTGAGCTTCCACCACACGATCTGGGCATCGACTATGCCGAGACGCTGCCAACACCATGAACCCCCGACACCCACTCCTTGCCACCCTCATGGCTCCAGGAGACGTCCATCACCACCGCCACATCGACCACCGCCGAGCCTCACATGCAGTCCACCTTCCAAGGCCGCCGCCCTGGCATCTGAGATCTCGCCCATGGAGCCGTAGACGCTACAACAGCACTTCCATAAAAAATGGACAAGGGATCAAGGCAGCTAGGCAACGCGCGGACATCAGGGGTTCAACTAGCAGGACACACCCGCCGATTGAACACGCATCACCCGAGGAACGGGTCTACCAGGCGGTCGCTAGAACCAGTCCTCTGGGCCCGGATCCGGCACCCCAACCACTTCGTGTCCAGGGGATGGGCTCCCAGACGCGTTGGATGCCCCTGGAACCTACATGCGGCGTAGGCCCGCCAACCAGATCGGGCCCGAATGGGCCTGGATCTGGGCCGAGGCAGGCCCAGGGCAACCCAGGCCAGCTCCGCCCGCCCTCCGTCGCTTGGTTGCTGGCCAACCCGGTCCTCGTCTTCGACTCCGGTGGAGGAGGCCGTCGTATGCCCCGCCAGCCCGCCGACGAGGATCACCCGAAGAAGCTTCGGCCGCCGCTGCCTTCATCCATGGGAGATGGCCGCCGTGCCATAGAGCCCCACCGCCTCCACCACGAGAACCCTCCGCAGTCGCAGCTTGTCGGCCTGCTGTGCTAGGGAAGATAGGGCCGTCGCCGACGTTCGCCACCTCATGTCAGAGCTGCCCTCCATGCGCCCGGCCAACCACTGCCGCCGCCGGCAACACACGGGCTTTGCTAGGCGGCGTGCGCCGATGGTAGTGGCAGGGGTGAGGGGAGAAGGTGGGACATGGGCGGTTAGGAGCCTCTGGTCGCCCGCGGGGTGCGACGTAGGAGCGAGACCAAGCGACTTAAACCCTAGTCACCTGCTGGCAGCATCGTGCAAATATTGTTTGCTCCTTGATTTAGATAGTGTTTTGGTTATTTCTTTCTATCTATGCATAATTATAGATTCTTTACTGAGCAGTTTAAACCCGTCACCTGGCAGCACCGTTTTGATATAAACAAAAACAATTGCAGGTGTACGTAGATATAAAGTGTTAACTATGTTCGCCATCAAAAGAAGCTCTACATCCGAGCGAAATGATAAATACAATCTAGAAAATATTAGCCAATCTAGAATTCAAAACCCCCAAACTAAATGCAAGAAGTATGTTTACTTCTAGGCATGTTCAGAGGTTGAGAAGGCAACGTCGATGGAGATGACAGGAAAAAGTTTGATTTGCAATGGGCTATATTCTTATGTTATCTTTCAGCGATGAATGTTTGGATGCTTCTAATTTAAGTAGTGAATCAAACCATATCGATATCTACGTGTGTGGAGAAAACATATTTGATCTACGGGTGCCTAGGATTCCGAAGCACCGGCATGTAGTTTTTGTCATGTAGACGGATGAGATAAAGATTTTCATGTTAATTTTGTGATGTATCTAAGCTAGAGGATGTACCCTAGTTCTTCTACAAGATCAAGGTATTCTACCAAAAATTAAAGACTTGATAGCAAAGCCGGTCCCTCTACATAAAGGCTTGGAGACCCACCTTAAGGACTTTGGTCATTATGATCACCATTTATAAGGAAAAACTAGCTTGTATATCAAATCTAGTGGATTACTAGATCTAATAGCTCGAGTTGTGCGTAGAAGATGTTAACGGTCGACTGTGATTTCAGGAATTTTGAATTCTTGAAAAAACAAATCCCAAATCATGTCTAGCCTCCCACTTATACATACGTCTTTAGATGGTCTTTTACACTCAGAGGCCCAACATGACTTCATGCCCACAGGGCCGGCCCATAATCCGGGGCAACGGGGCAACCGCCCTGGCCCCCCGGGAGACAGGGCCCTGGCCCAGTTAGTAGTTCAATACTTACATCCAGGAAAATAATAAGAGAAAAAAAGTAAAAAGGCCTAAGAAAGCTGGTCAAGCCCACGACGGAGCACTCTCACGGACGCAATTAATCTCGATCGGTACCGCTAAAAAATTAAGGACAGTGCTAGGCGTCCCCGGGGGATTTGTGGTTTTCATCCCCCGGGTCCCCAGCCAACCACGTGTCTTTTTTTGAATTCAAAATCCCGTTTTTGCTACATTTGCTCCGTTTTTGCTACATTTGCCCCGCTTTTGCTACATTGTAGCAGAAAACGGTTCGGTCTAGAAAAATAAAAACAGACTGGACCTCGCCGGAGATTTCGCCGGAGACCTTGTCGGCGACCCTGTAGCAAAAAAATTGTGCTATTGTAGCATATCCGACCTCGCCGGAGACTCGCCGGAGAATTTCGCCGTTAGACCTCACCGGAGACCGTGTAGCAAAAATGTTGTGCTATTGTAGCAAAATCACAAAACAGTTGTAGCAAAAAAAAATTTATATTGTAGCAAACTCCTATTTCGTCGGATATCTCGCCGGAAAATCCAAGGCACCCTTGTAGCACTGTCGCCGGCTGCATGTAGCAAAAACGCTTTGTCGACGGAGAAGAAAAGATGTTGCCGGAGAAGACGCCGTCGTGCCTCTATAGCAAGGACGTTATGCCCCTGTAGCAGGGCTTCACACCGTTTGTAGCAAAAAAAAGTCGTCACTGGAGAAGGTGATGTTGTTCCTCTATAGCAAGGCTAACGTCATCGTCCAAGAAGACGATGCCATACATCTATAGCAAGGCTGACATACCTTTGTAGCAAGGCCGTCGTGCCTTTGTAGCAAAGCTTCACGCCGCTTGTAGCAAAAAGTGGCTCCGCTATACCTCTCCCCCGCTGCCTATGTAGCGAGGCCGGCATGCCTATGTAGCAAGTCTGACAACTGCACATAGCAAACCTCAACGCCAGTTGTAGCAGCGTCGCCAAACGCATTTAGCAACCACCGATGCCGCACGTAGCAGCACTGCCAGCTTGCCGTAGCAAAAGCCGACGATGCACGTAGCGTCGCACCGTCGGCAAGCACCGTCATCAGCCAGCATGTAGCATCACCATCAGCCACATGTAGCACCATTGTTGGCCCGTTGTAGCAAGCGGCACCGCCGCATGTAGCGAATCGCCGCATGTAGCAAGGCCGGCCACGGTCAGTAGCAAAGCTTGGCACCGCAGGTAGCAAGGCCATACATGGTCGGTAGCAAAAGCTTGCGCCACATGTACCAAGACCGGGCGCATGTAGCAAACTTCACGTTGTCCTGCTTCTACTCGCTCCGTGACATGAACGTGGCCAGGTGAAACGTGGTCTCTCGTGCGACACGGAAACAACCAGCAACCGAGCAACCGGGGGATCGCGTCGTTTTCATCCAACGGTTCCGCACCCGGAGGACGGGAGCGCGTGATCCCCCGGGGAAGTAGTATCATTTTCCAAAATTAATCTATCTGTCTGCTATAATCGTCGATTCGTGTCGTACCTCCAAATTCCCAATTCCACAAAGTAGCGTGCCGCTAGCGTGCTTTTCCGATTCTGAAATTGACGACCTAATCGGCTGTCTTTTCATTCTCAGTGTTCTACTAGTTCCGCATCAACCAGACATTCGAGAGATCAAAGATTGTACGCTTTCATCTTTCCCCTAATCTGGTTCCTCGATTGTATTCAGTTTAAATAGTTCTGATCTCCTTCTCTGGTTACTTCACATCTCGTGGCTATTATGCATAGGTCTTCTTTGTACTCGGTTGATCAGGAGCATATAAGGGATAATTTGTACTTCCTCCGATTCATATTACTTGTCGTAGAAATAAATATATCTATATATATTTTCGTGTTAGATTTTTTCTTAAAATTTCAGTTTCAGTTTACAAGTTATGCGTGTATATCAAGATTATTATTTTAATCAATAAAATTTAAATTATATATCATAAAAATTATACCATTAGAAATTTTAGATGTTATATTTTTAATGATATAATTTTTGTGCTATAAAATTTATATTTTATTGGTCAAATTGATAACCTAGATATACGTGTAAAACTTATAAATCAAAATAAAGGGAGTACATCCAATTCAATTCAGTAACAATTAATATGGATCGGAGGAAGTACGACTTTATTGTTTTCTTACGATCATGATGTAGTCTGGTTGATCATTAAAACTAAACATTTTTCTGTGCAAACATTGATATAAGCTTTGTATTGGGTTGGTTTTTAAATACAACACATTTTAATTTTTTGTTTGTCTCAAGGGCCCCTCGTTGTAGTCTTGCCCCAAGGCCCCGAATATGTGCGGACCGGCCCTGCATGCCTATTCTGGTTCATATTTGGGCCCTCAAATGTATAACTCTATAGATTCATCACGTTCTCCAACACGTATCTATATTATCGGTGTGATATCTTTGTATCCATGGCATGTGAAACATGGTCATTAATAGATACATATAATAGACTTTGCGTCTTCGTATTTTATCACCTAGGGATGACTTTAGAGTAGACCATATAGAGTTTCACAAACAAATCATGCTTAGATTCAAATGTATCTAGATATATTTTAGTGTATAGATATATTTGAATCTAGACAAACCCAAATCAATAATTTTTGCGCGGAGGGAGTACTTGCCAAGCGAGAAAAGATCTCTCCAAGAGAAGATTGTCTCAAAAAAAAATTTAAGAGCTAAATACGTCACCGGTCCCAATAATTGTGTGGCATGTGCAAATTAATCCGACTAGTTGTAAAACGGGGTAAAGTAGTCCCAAAAGTTATAAAACTATGCAAAATTCATTCCAGACGTGTCTGGTGCTAACACGTGGCGTTGAGTGTTTAGTGAAAACGACCCTACACTTTTTTGTTTTACACATGCCTAACCATTACAAACAATATTGCTTTGTGTTTAGTGCATAGTTCAAATTTTTTATAATCATGAGACCGCACGAATGATCCAGGTCCAAAGCCCTTGGACGCCTTGCCGACATAAAAGAAAGAAGATGACCGCCTTGTGGGTATAGCACACTGGCGGAGCTATGCACAAGTCAGAGGGGGCACCGTCCCCTGGACTTGGAACATTTATTGAAGGAAAAAAATATTTTAGAGGCTTAATTGGAATTTTTTTGAGTCTTTTGCCCCCCCCCCCAAACGTCGAAATATTACCTCCCCCCCCCACCCCACACACACACACACACGCAACCTGAGCTAGCTTCGCTAATGGTATAGCATGTGTCGTCACTGTCCCACTCATGATGACGACGGACTATGTAGATCAGACCCTGCGCTTTGGTCATGGGTCGCTGTTCTTCTTCCCAATGCAGTCGTCCACTTATCGGCCCATTCAAATCCGATTCATCGTCGCAGTGCAAATAGGTTCATGGCATCCTCGGCGTCAGCATGTCGTGCGTGTTCAATCTCTGGTATGGCTCGTCTAGGCCGTGCTCGTCTATGTGTGGTGGTTCATCATGCTCGCCGAGATCAAGGTCGATGCGTTGATTGTGATCGGGAAAGTTACATATAATAGATTGCGGGCCATAAATTTAGCAAAAACTTTATACTCTTACATAGTGATCAGATTTAAACTTTTGAATAGTAAACATGAGAAGTAATTTTGAATCATAAGTATGCAAGGGTTGTGAGTTGTCGTTGTTCATGTGCCCCTAATTCACAAGATCTTCTACCACCAAACTGTATGGATATTACGTTGGCATTCCAAAATAGAGCAGTTTTTCTTGTGGGAAGAAATAGAGTAGATTTGACATTTCAATAGTTATGTTCATTGTGATTGGGTATAGCACCTTCCTCTCCATATACGTATTGATAATTTAAATTTCATTGACCACCGGCCATTGTGTAATTTGTCACACTAGCTTTGAATACAATGAAACACTTCAGAAAATAACGGTTTTGCTTATTTTATATATCAAAAGGGTTGTATGGTTTCTTTTCTTTCATTCGCAGTTAATGTGCAAATTTCATATCCATATATAAATTGAAACTTGGGACGTGTTGTGCATGTAGCAGTCGTACTCGTTACTTTATACGGTACCTAGTGGCCAAGATTCTGACCGGTACATTTTTTGTATAAAGAAATGTCTAATTAGATTTGGACTATATATGTCAATAACATGGCAATATGGTTTGGAGTGGTTAGGCACGTTCCCACGCATGAGTAGATCTCCCATTTGAAACCAAGCCGTGCCTATACAACGCCTATATAATTTCAGCTATAGTTCTCTCTTCTCATCTGACAGGTGGGTCCAGACTGTAAGGAAATAATATGGTCACATGTGCAAAACAAAAAAGTGTAATCTTTTTTTGCAAAATACTCACGCCAAGGAAACATTTGAGACGAGTTTTGCACAGTTTTGTAACTTTTAGGACTACTTGATCTCATTTTGCAAGTAGTAGGACTATTTGCGCATTATAGATAACTATTGAGACTAGCGGTGTATTTAGCTTCTTTTCTCTACTACTAATAAAAGAGCAAACATGAATTTCTCTATACGTACCCCATCAAATATACACAGATGCATTACAACCACACGATCTGGCGTTTTAAACACAATCTAAGAGCTCTCATTAGCCTAATTATTCTCCTTGGTACACTTAGCAAATAGATCCGACGGACTAAAACTCTGCCGCACCCCGCACCTCACTTTCCGCCCGGAGTCAGCGTAGAAAAAAAAGAAACTGCCTCGCTCCCCAGGATCTGGATCTCGATGGTTCCATCCCACTCCACGCGAGACCCTGCCCCGCTGCCTCCCGACTCGACACCCCTGACCCGCACCCCCGCCGTTGTACTTCCACCGCTACCTCCTCTCAAGGCACCGCCGCCCCGCCGCCGCCTCAACGCCGCCACCCGGAGATCCCTCAAGCTTGGCTTCAGTCTATTGCAAGGAGGACGTTCAAGACGGTGCGGCCTGGAGCTGAATTGAGTCCCAATCCCCTGCCGCCACTGAGAGCCCTCTCCACTGGTGGCCGCCCACCAGACCATGGCCGCGACCACGATGAGGACATTTGGTCCTGCCCTGCCCTGGCCTTCTCTGAGGAGGAGGTGCGGAAGACGACCTTAGGCGTCCAGGGAGGAGCTGGGTGCCCCGAGGCTGGTTGTGGTGGGCAAATCGAAGCTAGCCTTCCGCATGTTGTCTTGGTGCGTTATAATGATGATCTTGACATACAATGAGTTAGTCCTTCCATCTATTGGTACCAATGATCCTTCTTTGCAGAGTAGAATTGTATTCTGACTTTTATCTGGCACCATATCATGTGATGTTTCCTATGATTATTGCAATTTTCTCAGAGCATCATCCTCAGAATGCAGATGTCCAGCCAAGTGCTCAAGTATTTTTAGTTACAGCCAAGTGCTCAAGTATTTTTAGTTACAGTCATCTCCTATGATTTTTTACTCAGCAAATCACATAGCGCGCATACGCTAGAGTAAACATTTTAGCGCTTTGCTAGAGTAGACAAATCACAATGATGGTCAAGTGAGACCGGAGGAGATGATTTCAGGAGGAAGTGCAAACATCAAACCATGCGGCAGGAAATGGGGACTCATATTTTGTTATTTTTATATGCTTGCCTATCGTAGTTTCCCTCAAAAAGTAAGATAAGCTTCAGGGGTGTTGTGTGCCCGGGGTGAGTGCCATGCTGGCTTGAGACAATCATCATCAATCACCTGCATATTTAGTGACTGTATTGGTTAACTTGCACTCTTGCAGAGATTCACCCTGAACTCAATCTATATGCTGTAAGACTGGTAGTCGGACTACATGCTCCAACTAACCTGGAGAATATGAAAGGTACTCACCTTATGCTAAATTTGGTTTGGCCTGAATTCTCAAGTCTTCAATAGTCAATACTAGAACATCAACGAAAAGTTTGGTGTTGGTGTTGCAGAAAATAAAGAATGAACGGAGGTATAAGTAATTTAGACATAGTATAACTCATAATTAAGTGTCATTGTGTTTTTTTATATTAGAATGAAAAGGTTTATGTTTTACTTATGCACTTTATGCAATATAATTATCTAACCATGTTTGAGTATAATTGCTTTATCTATTTGTTCTTGACCTGGTACTTCCGTAAAACTCGCAGTACCCTTTGTCTTCATTTTGGTTCTACGGGGGCTGGACCAAATCTTCTTGATAGTGTCATACATGGAAGGTACCTGTCCTATTGTCTGCATAGAAAAACATCCTACCATGCTTCATTTGTTATGCAATCTTCAGTATCAAGCAAGAATTTTGATATCATAATTGTCCTTTTCATGTGTCTTAATTACTGCCGTGTCATTCTTTTGAGCTAACCTAAGCTCAGAATTAAGTGAATTCTGTGGTAGCTTTACCTCTGATGACTTTGTATTCTTGTAGTACAGAAGATATCGTGCACTACTGATTTCCATGGCCCCTTAATTTTTGAATAGATTCTCTCATCATTAGAACAATTTCTTTTGCTTTGTTTCTTTTGTTTTAAGAAATTCTGGGATTTATCAACCCAAACCCAAGTGATCAGTGAATATGGCTCTCCTCATGTCAGCCTTTGCTTTAGTAAAAGGGAGATGAAGTTCAAAAACTTCTAACTTCTAAGTCAGATGAAGATCTACATGTATTTTCGATGATTACATATCTATAATATACTATATACTACTTATAAAAGAGCAAATATTTTCTTTCTTAGATGCACCCAATTGATGTATACAGCAGAATCAACACCACCAGATCAGCCCCTTGATCACATCCAACCGTCACCATTACTCTAAACCTGACTCAGGAGTGCGCGTAGCAATTAGCTTTGATGGACCGCGCTCTGCCAGCGGACGAATTTCCCCGCCCGCGTCCGCCTAACGTTTTGAGTACATTGATTATACGGAGTAGTTAAAAAACTGAATCGCCATGATTTGCGCCCCGCCGCTGCCAGCGCTCATCTTCCACGAGACGCCCAAACCCCTCAGCGACCCATTCTGCCCACCTCCATCTCCACGTGACAAACACAAGAGGAGGTGATACTGTGCGGCGGCGCTAGATCGTGAAGCCTACTCTACTCGCCGGCCACACCAGATTCGACAGATTCGTTGCCCACACAGAGGAGATCCGCGCGATCCTCAACGGCCAGGCTACCCCCCACCCCCACCCCCCCACCCCTCCTACCTGCAGCAGCGACGGTTCTGCAACAGAGACCTAAAAGAAAGATCACGACAATAATTTTAATCTTTTAATCTGGGAAAGAGTAAGCTCTTCGCTGCTGCACCTTGATTCAGTTTAGGAGAAATGAGTAGTCAATTGGCTGATTACGTTCCTATTTTGTTCTATGTATAGTGCAGTTGGGCAATGCGTAGGTAATGGTAAAGTTAGATGGTTTTGTTGCAGCGGTAGACTCTTCACCATTCTGCTTCCCTTTTGAATTTTATCCGATTAAGCGAGATCGGGCTCTACCCTTTGGGCAATATTTTTAAGTTCAGCCTGCTAGGATAGGCAGTACTTGTTGCTGGTCAGAATGTGTGGTGCCTTAATTTTATTATGTTTTAAATGACAAGATCGGTGTGAAAGCTGAAGGTGTGGGAGTGAAGCCTACTCACCGCACACTGAACCATCCTTCTGCGCCGTATACTGAACCATGTATATGTTTTCTGTACGAGATGAATTATGAACATTATATTATCGGAGTGGAAAGAGGTAATTGATTCCTAGGGTGCAAAAATGATTTCTATAATTGACGTAACTATACAATGCACAAGCTTCTTCTGAGTTGATGTCTCATGTAGTTTATATATACGATATTCTAGAAGTTGTTTGGATCATACATCTATTAGTTTGTTGCTGAGAGGATTTTAATTGGATTTTCTTGTTAAAGAACTCACCGCTTTGATGAAGGAGGTCGTGTTTAACTCTTGAGTAGTACCTTTTTACCCGAAACACATGTTCTTTAAATGCCAATTGTCAACTTTTAGTAAAAATTAAATTCTTTAGTGAGTTCGAAGGTGTGGTGTGAGATCGTTTGGTTTCTCATTCATGCAATTCAACCTTTAGTACTAAAAAAATGCATTCATGTTTCTTGCAAAAATATATATTAATAATGTTGAAGCTCTTTAATCATCAGACTGACATTTTCAGTTATTCTTGGTTTTGAGGGGCCGCACCTCGTAGCACCAACTGGAAGTGACCATTTGTGCCATGGTTCTGAGGGCATTGTTGATATTGGGTTCCATTATGATCTTAATTTCATGACCATACATGGGCTATCTAGATTTCCAGGCCTAAACATTTGGTTAAGAAATTGTAAGAAGATGGCAGTGAAGATCCAAGTTGGGTGTCTTCTCATTCAGTCAAGAAACATGCAAGTTAGTGGAAAGCCCTGATTTTGAATACCTTTATAATTTGGCCTCTTCAGTGTCAGGTTCCTTGTACCATATCTATCAGAACCATTTTGCTGATCTTGAATACCTTGATAATTTGGGCATCTTCAGTGGAAGGTTCCTTGAACCCTCTCTATCAGCACCATTTTTTTTCTACTGAGTTTTGATATGCACATGTTTAATTTATATTCAGTGGGATCTGCAATCATGATTTAATTGCACCTTGTAACCGACACAGGCACCACTAGATCGACCAATTTGAATCCATCCTAGACTATTGTCTTCAACATGGAAACTTGCCATATTTATTTTTGTAATTGGACACAAGAGCTATGTTCTTTCATGAATACATCATGTTGTTCACTGTACTCATGTATACATCACCCAGATTAGTCAACTCTGTTGATATTTAGGTATGGTGCCAGGAGGTTGTATTCGCTCTCTTGGATCAGATGTTCATCCCAAAAGCTTCAGTTGCGATACAACTTGTCCAGTCTAAATCACCCTTGATTTGAACGCTACAACTTGTAACTAACTAGCGCAGTAATCCCAAAAGCTTCAGAATATGCAGTCGCTTTGGTTTAGCTATAGTCTTGTTGATCTGATATTTGATATTCTACTCTGTATGTGCAAAGAGGAGTGAAGAAGAATGGTGCATCCGAAGCTGGTGATTATATGATGTTTTGGGGTCTTTGCATCTTGAACTTTTTTGTAAGGATGGTGCATCCAATTGTTTGTGACGAATGCCACTGATAGAAGAATGGTTGTATATTGGATCTTGCTTAAAATACTTATCCTACAGGTTTTTGAATTATATTTCTGGCTTACTTGCGTAGAAGTTTAACTGATAAGTGGATTTTTTAGGCCCAAAGTTTAGTATTTTGAACTAAAAGAAGATGTAGATGAAGAAAGGCTATGAAAATGTAATTCATTAGAGAACGGTGGGATTCAAAAGTCTTGCATACAACAAAGACGTTATGATACTCAGTACAACTTTTTCAAGAATAGACGTGCATTGCACGTGCACGATTATACTAGTGAAGCATAAACAGAGGGAGAAAACGCTAGTGTTTGATGGTGACCGTTAAGTACGATGTTTATAGGTTTGGAGCATCCATGCCACGGTTCATGCTTTCTCTGGTCTTTACAGTATTTTTGTAGCTAACTACGATATAATCCTGGACCAACACGCTATATGCATGCACGAAACATATGGTAGGGTGCGTTCCTCCTCAAAAAAAAGAAAAATATGGTAGGGTGACAATTGTTCGAAAATGTTACTTACTAAATAGAGTCGATTGATGCAATATCTCAATCCGGGTGTTTGGTCTAGTGGTATGATTCTCGCTTCGGGTGCGAGAGGTCGCGAGTTCGATTCTCGCAACACCCCGAAATTTTTTATTCGTATTCAGGTCCCTATGTCGCGGTACTGTGCTCTTTTGCTGTTGTTGGTTTCAGTTTGCGCCTCACATAAATTATTTTTTAAGCACACTAATAATTCTTCATCCCGACATTTCTGAGCGAGTTGGAAACTGGACAGGCCGGCGCCTCACTAATTCTTAAGCAACCAACAGCAAACATCTCTCAGATGCAGAGTAGACGCTACTGGTTCTGATATGGATACTGCTGAGTTGGATGGACCAACGAAAAAGGCTAAGAAAAATGATAAACTGAGATGTTTTCGCTGTGAGCAACCAGGTCATTTCCATGATGATTGTATTGTGGCCATTTGTGATAATTGTGAATCTCCTCAACACATTACCACTTCGTGTCCGCTTTTGAATGCTCCTAAGCCAACCATGATTGTACATGGATTTGGTAGTGAACAACTCATGTTTTTGGAGCTGCCAATTACTGGGACGTTCAAACCTAGAGTGGAGAATTCTAGAGTTGGAAGGGTGTTTGTCGAGAGTGGAACGCTATCTGTTTCTCAAGTTATTGATCAACTAAAGAAGTTGGTCCGTTCAGAGAACTACAACTGGGAAGTGGCCGAATTTCAACACAATGTGTTCAAAGTGAAGTTTCCTACAAAAGCTGAAGTCCTCCGTATGAAAGAATTGAGGCAATATCTGATCCCGGACACCCATATTTTTCTGAAGTTTGATGAGTGGGGATTGGTGGAGGAGCCAATTTTTCCATTGGTGTGGGTTCAAATTGCTGGTGTACCAAAAGACGTGAGAAGAGATTTTTTATCCCTTTGGGGATTGGGGTCTATTTTTGGGAAAACATGTGCCGTAGATATGCCATTTGCTAGGCAACATGGCATTGTCCGAGTGCAAGTACACTGTGTGGATCCGAAGCTGATACCTACTCACCTGGACATTTGGATCAAAAGAGGTTTCTTCAGGCTATCGTTCTCGATTGAGAAACCGAATGAAAATTCTGTTATTTTGAAGAATTTGGATGATCCTAAGCATAAAGGAGATGGAGAAGATGATACTAATAAAAAAGATGATAATCACACTTTCATGGAGGAAGATAGAAGTACTGGAACCACAAATATTAATTCTGAAATTCTGAGTATAGGGGGGAAGTCGGTATCATGTGGTGGAGTCAATCAGGCAGCGTTGCCGCGTACTCCTTTATTTCATGTTGGAGCGTTTGCTCTATACAATGATAAGGTATATTTCCCTCATAGAATTTTAAATACAAAGAAGTATGATAAATGTCTTGAGAATTCTTGTCTGGATGTTTCTAATATTTCACGTCATACTCAGGAGCTGGTTCTACCCCTCTTGGTGCACCCACGCAAAGATGTGTTGGGTACCGAGGAGAGGGCTATTGATTTTCCTGTTGGCAAGGGCGCTGTGATGGAGGTTGGTAAATCAAGTATAAGGCTTGACGCAGGTGATATGACGGACCCAGCTTCTGGTAACGAGAAGGCTGCCGAGCGGCTGATGGCGTCTAGCGTGGATGAACATCTACTAAGGACAGAGTTGTCACCGGGGATGATGAGTCCAGCTAATTTGAGTGCTAATACCTGCAGTCTCACATGTGATAAGAAAACACGGGTCGCCTCAATGGTTGAAAATAAGGTGATGGATGCTGAGTGTTTGGTGTCAGCCAATTTTGATGGTCTCGGACTGAAGGAAGGAATGGACACGGGGTTTGGCAGCCTAGTCAAGGATGTTGGTCAAACTGTCTATGAGAATCCGGTGATTTCAGCTGGGGTAACCAAGGAAGATGGTTTTTTTGCCTCTCCCCTACAGAAATTTGGGGGATCCGTGTTGATGCCTGGACCTGTTTCGGAAAAGAGAACTTTTGTAGCGAAGTCACCACCGACCCTAGCGGAGGTAATTGCGTTTGGTGGAATACCTTTATCTAATATAAATGTTGTTAGGTCGAGTGATCGGCTGTTGTCTCAACCTAACGCTGATGCTACACAGTTGGAGCGGGCAGTGGAGTTGACGCAACGTCATTTGGGTGAACAAGGTATTTCATCCAATCCGAAATTTTCTATTTTGTCGTTGTCCAATGTTGAAATTTTATAAAAAGCAAAATCTATTGGGGTCTCTTTAGGGGAAACGACTGAGAATATAAATGCTTCAGCCAATTTAATAAAAGATAATGAATTTTGTAGAACTTTGACAGTTCTAGAGCACAATAATAACAAAAACACTGATGACCTCACACCAGCTAATCTTTTTGTTTCAAAAGTGTCAAACCTATGCGAGGATATTGATGCTGAAGATTCGGAGACCTTTGAGTGTTCGCATGATACGGTTGACCTTGAGGTTAAGCGTACTCGTAAGAACAAGAAACAGTATGACACTACTTGTGTTAGGAGGGGGACTAGGTGTAACACCCTCAGAATCGGACCTATGCAAGTTTGAGCAAAATTCGCCAAAACCCGCATAGAAACGATTCAAAGGTGCCCACCAGGCACTTTCGTGCGGGTGGAAAACGAAGTAATAACATTACACAACAGTCCTCGATGGGACCCACAGAACAGATATATATATAACAGCGACTCAAAGAGTCAAGAATACAAATATAATATACAAAGATCCAAATCACCTTGAAAACGATAGAGCGTCCAGCTACGGACAAGATGCAAATGGGGCTAAGAGCCCTGAAGAATAACCAATGGCGTCCATAACCCTGCCCAGGCCAAGCCGGAAGGGTAACCCTGCTAACGACGTCGATCTCAAAACCTGCTTAAACAAAAGGGGTGCCGGGCAAAGGAAAAAGAGGAGCGTCAGTACTGAGGCCAGTACACGGCGAGGCTAGAATTCGGCGGTCCTCGCCTACATAGGTATGGTGGACTGAGCGGCAGCGGCAGCATGCACTAAACAACCTATAGAGACTCGATACAACTGGCGGATATCAGAGAGGGGTGAGAATGACCTATCCGGATCCAACCTGATTCTACCATCAAACAAACCCATCCTGGCGTTTCCCCCTCGACACCTATCGAGGAAGTCAACCGAGGAACTCACACAGTTGGCAGTTTTACTTATTCCGTTATTGTTGCAGTAATTACTAGTCAGGTATATAGATAATCATTCTGATAAAATAAGCAGTGGGCACTTTTAGTTAATCATTCCGTTGTAGTTGCAGCAATTACTAATCAGATACAGATAGCATGAGATAAACCCCAAAACCCAGCAGTTGTTGGTACTTTTATTCAGCCATTTCGTTGTAGTTGCAATACTTACTAGTCAGGTACAATGGTCGCAAGCGACACTCCAAACAAGCAATTGTGGGCAGTTTTATTAGTCATTCCATTGTAGTGAAGCTGATTACTAGTCATTATAAAGTCAAATTTATAACAATAAACTTTAGTTATGCTTGTCTATGATCAAGAAACTGTGCTCCAAGTCGTCCATATCCGCGGACACGGCTTTCAGAAAGTTTTACCCGGCCGGGGTGCACCAATAGCAACACACACTCGATCAACCTCGGAAAAACCAAATCAAAACCCAACGAGGCTTTCACGACAAAGCAATCACAAGATTCAGAAATATTTCAGGGGGCCACCCCTTAAGTAGAATCCGCAACGGAGTAGGCAAGCTCCGAGACGGCCTCAAGGTCTGCGACAATGGCTGTGAGCGACTGGGAACCCCAAACGGGGCTTGTCGACACCGCGTAATCACTCCGCTTCCAAAACAGTACAGTGTGCAGTACCTCGCACAATCGTAAATAAAGCGGTAAAACATGGCATAAGTACAGGATCGTAAATAAAACCTCAAACTAGTTTGTGGCCCCAAGAAATAAGAATGAATCAAGCTCTGGCTCAGGGGGGTCCCATATACCTCCCGGATGTGGATAGCGCGATAAATCAAGGAACAGGAATCAAGTACTCGGGGTCTCACGGGACACAAGTGGGCGTTCGGAAACCAAATATTATCTATCACCCACCGATGCCTCTGCTTATTCAATTTTAGTTGTTAAACAGAAATTAAAGTGACAATAAGTAAAACTAGAATCATCTCCAACATCAACATGCGGCAATACATCAACAACTGTGGCATATGACGACACACAACAGCACTTGAGCAAGCGAATACGACACGCAAGTCCAACTAGCTACCAAACAACAGGTAATAGGATGTGTCCAAGGCAATATAGGGCTGCACGGTAGATCACGGGTACGGAAACTAAAGCATCGCAACACAGATAGCAATAGATCAACAGGAGGGAAGTAAATACTATAAAAGTAAGATAGGTAGAAAGGGGGAGATGCTCGCCTGAAAACATTGTCGAAGGTTCTCCCCGAAGATCGGGGCGAAGCTCACATCAACTCAACGACCTTATCCGCGAAGAAGCAAAATCACTAGAAGAAACACCGGATGCGATATTTAATAAAACGGCAGAAGATCGGCATGATGCATGTATGATGCATGGCATGGCAAGGGTGCGATGCATTTAGGTCATGTTAAGTGGAACCGGGGTCCCGACAATTAATTAAATGGTTCAAGTTGTTTAGAACCCCCGCAATTTAAATGTTGTTTTAGCATGGTAAACGATGGCACCGGTTCGTTACACAAGTTTAAATGAGACCAATATAAGGCTAGATTTGCCCGCACATGGGCCCCATATTTAATTATTAGGTGAATCGGCGTAAGGCCCCCAAACCACATGATATGCATGCGAGATGTCAATTAAATATGCAACAAGTTGTTAATTCATTTATAAAATAGGGCTCGGGAAAAGGGTTCACACATTTTAGGGTTCGGCAGATCTTGCTAGGGTTCGACGAACTTGGGGTTCCGGGGTTCGGGGTCCGGAGTCGGTCTCGGGGTCCAGGGTTCTGGCGGGGTCGTGCTTGAACTCCGGGGTTAGGGTCTCGGATCGGGGTTCGACGGGATCGTTCTCGGAGCGGAGTAGATATTGGCGCGTCCCGGCGCAGGACTTGGGTCGCTTCCGGGTCGGTATCGGTCTTGTCGTCGGCCAGATCTTGTCGGGTCCCACGGGGTCGTTCTTGCCGTTGCGAAGGTCTTGTCGGGTCCACGCCATTGCGTCGGTCTTGTAGTCCGGGGGAATCCCGATGTTCCGTGGAGAAGATCTTGGCGTCCGAGGGAGATTCTCGGTGTCCAAGAGGTAGCCCCTTGACGTTCTCGAGGGAGTACTTGGCGTTCCGGGAGGGCGTACTTGTCGTCCAGGGTCTCGGTGTCCGGGGTGAAATGCTTGGCGTCCGGCGGTCGATCTTCAGGGTCGGACCTTGGCGCTCGGGTTCGGGGTGGCTTCCTGGGTACATGTTCCACTTGGAGCTCTTGTTCACCGAGAGGTTCCTAGGCAACCGTACCTCGCTGCCAACATGGAGCAAACACCAACCCAACCTCCTTCTTGTCTGACACTTGGAAGGAGCGTCCTTCAACCCGCTGGCTGCGGAGCACACGACGCGGACAAATACGGCACGCGCGCACGGGACGCGAGCACACCGACAGGGTCGGCCAGAGGCCAACCGCAGCGGTCCAACGCGGTGGCAGGGCAGGCCGGCGACGAGCTCGGGGAAGGCTCGCGGAGCAGAGCCGAGGGTAGCGGCCGCGGGCGGCGACGCGGGGTTGGGGGAGGCCTGGGAGCGCCGGCGAGCTTGCAGGGCGGTGGGCGACGGCGGCGTGGACGGGGAGCTCCGGCGGGACCTGGGGAGAGAGGCGGGGAGGGGCTCGCGGTGGAGGAGCTGCGGGGTCGGGGAGGTGCGGCGCGGCGAGGACGGCAGGGAGGCGGAGGCGGCGGCCTCCGCGGGCGGCGCGGGACGCCGAGGGGGCCGGAGCAGGGCGGTGCCGGGGGTGGGGAAGAGGGGCGCCTGGCGCGGCGGCGAGAGGGCCGCGGGGGAGGAGGACGCGCGAGCGGAGGCGCCGAGGCTTGGGGGGGGTCGGTGAGGCGCTGGCCGGCGGAAGAGGGGTGGGTGTGGCGCTTGGAGGAGCAGAGGGCAGGGCCAGGAGCTCGCCGGCGGTTGCTGTCGCGGGCGGCGACGCGGGGAGGGAGGCCGTCGCCGGTGGGGAGCGACGCGCCCAGAGAGAGAGAGCGGCGGGGAAGAGAGGAAGATGGGGCGAGCGGGTGCGGCGTGGTAGGTGCGGGGAGAGGAGGTGCTGCGGGGGGGGGGGGGGGGGGAAGAGGAACAGGAGGCGCTGGGTGTGGGTCCGGGGCCACGCGGGGTCCACACGGCAGGGGAGGGCTGGCAAGGCGCGTGGGGCTGCTGGGGTGGGGTGTAGCTGGTAGGTGGGCCGGGTGTGAGCTGAGAGGGGAGAGAGAAAAGGTGGGGTTAGGGACTGGGACAAGTGGCCGCTGCGGATTGGTGGGAGGGGTGAGAAAAGGTGAGGTGTCGCGATGGGAATGGCCAGGGTGATGTGGCCACAGAGGGTGGGTAGGATTTTAGGTGGGATAGGATTTTAGAAGGGCGGGCAGGTTTGGACCGATTTAGAAATCTGGGGCGGTCGTTCGGGTCGGTTGGCCCGTTCGACTGCTCCGGCCAAAAATAAATAATTATTTTATCCGATTTAAACGGGCCGTCTGCAAACCGATAGCGGCCAAAACAAAATATTCCGGGGACCCGGTTTTCGGAGTTTGAACAAGATGGGGCGTTTGGAAAACAAATCGGGGTTTTCGAAATAGTTTTGGCAAACAATGCATGATGATGACGATGCAATGCACAAGTTCAACGCGATTTTCTAGTAGTGGTTTTGCGGGATGCCACAATTCGACACCACCAACAAGGGATCTCGCCCTCGAGATCCGCCTCATGGTACCGGAAAGGAGGGTCGGCGTCTGATCCTTCGCGCTTCGTGTAGATCCTCGCGACACCACTAACAAGAGGTCGTTGTCCCTGTTCGTCAGGAGAACACTCCGGATAAACAACAGGCGAAGTTAAAGGTAAGGCCACCTCTAACTTCCATGGAAGGAGTAAAATTGCATCGATCCCCCATTCAATGTACATAAGCGAATGATAAGAGTAGTGGTATGGTCGCGACTCCATCCCGCACTCAAAGCATTACCCTGTACACGAATAGACAGATTATGCAATCAACCCTCGGATTCAGACTGAAGATCTCGACAAGCGAGGTTCGGAAACAAAGGAGTGATGCAGACTCTGCATCGGATCTGGCGTAGATGATGTTGTCGCATCGGAAAACACCGGAAGGCTCAAACAAGGAACAAAGAATGGTAACACCGTAGACGGATTCATCAGGCAGCTTGACACCGGATGGTGGAACACCGTTATCAAAGGAGGAAGCGAAACCCTAAAGGTACGACGGAACCCAACCACGAGAAATCCTGGACTCGAAGAAAAGATAAGAGAGCAGATTCAAAACACGTCGAGGTAAGAGGAGAGCAGCAGAGGGGTAAGGAGTAAAATCAGACCTAATCAGAACTATCCAACGGATTTTCAAAAATAGTTTGACACTCTACTTCGGCCGTTAGCTAGGTTATCCTACAGGCTGGACTTGTGGGGTATCGCAACTGCTGAGCTCTGATACCACTCTGTAACACCCTCAGAATCGGACCTATGCAAGTTTGAGCAAAATTCGCCAAAACCCGCATAGAAACGATTCAAAGGTGCCCACCAGGCACTTTCGTGCGGGTGGAAAACGAAGTAATAACATTACACAACAGTCCTCGATGGGACCCACAGAACAGATATATATATAACAGCGACTCAAAGAGTCAAGAATACAAATATAATATACAAAGATCCAAATCACCTTGAAAACGATAGAGCGTCCAGCTACGGACAAGATGCAAATGGGGCTAAGAGCCCTGAAGAATAACCAATGGCGTCCATAACCCTGCCCAGGCCAAGCCGGAAGGGTAACCCTGCTAACGACGTCGATCTCAAAACCTGCTTAAACAAAAGGGGTGCCGGGCAAAGGAAAAAGAGGAGCGTCAGTACTGAGGCCAGTACACGGCGAGGCTAGAATTCGGCGGTCCTCGCCTACATAGGTATGGTGGACTGAGCGGCAGCGGCAGCATGCACTAAACAACCTATAGAGACTCGATACAACTGGCGGATATCAGAGAGGGGTGAGAATGACCTATCCGGATCCAACCTGATTCTACCATCAAACAAACCCATCCTGGCGTTTCCCCCTCGACACCTATCGAGGAAGTCAACCGAGGAACTCACACAGTTGGCAGTTTTACTTATTCCGTTATTGTTGCAGTAATTACTAGTCAGGTATATAGATAATCATTCTGATAAAATAAGCAGTGGGCACTTTTAGTTAATCATTCCGTTGTAGTTGCAGCAATTACTAATCAGATACAGATAGCATGAGATAAACCCCAAAACCCAGCAGTTGTTGGTACTTTTATTCAGCCATTTCGTTGTAGTTGCAATACTTACTAGTCAGGTACAATGGTCGCAAGCGACACTCCAAACAAGCAATTGTGGGCAGTTTTATTAGTCATTCCATTGTAGTGAAGCTGATTACTAGTCATTATAAAGTCAAATTTATAACAATAAACTTTAGTTATGCTTGTCTATGATCAAGAAACTGTGCTCCAAGTCGTCCATATCCGCGGACACGGCTTTCAGAAAGTTTTACCCGGCCGGGGTGCACCAATAGCAACACACACTCGATCAACCTCGGAAAAACCAAATCAAAACCCAACGAGGCTTTCACGACAAAGCAATCACAAGATTCAGAAATATTTCAGGGGGCCACCCCTTAAGTAGAATCCGCAACGGAGTAGGCAAGCTCCGAGACGGCCTCAAGGTCTGCGACAATGGCTGTGAGCGACTGGGAACCCCAAACGGGGCTTGTCGACACCGCGTAATCACTCCGCTTCCAAAACAGTATAGTGTGCAGTACCTCGCACAATCGTAAATAAAGCGGTAAAACATGGCATAAGTACAGGATCGTAAATAAAACCTCAAACTAGTTTGTGGCCCCAAGAAATAAGAATGAATCAAGCTCTGGCTCAGGGGGTCCCATATACCTCCCGGATGTGGATAGCGCGATAAATCAAGGAACAGGAATCAAGTACTCGGGGTCTCACGGGACACAAGTGGGCGTTCGGAAACCAAATATTATCTATCACCCACCGATGCCTCTGCTTATTCAATTTTAGTTGTTAAACAGAAATTAAAGTGACAATAAGTAAAACTAGAATCATCTCCAACATCAACATGCGGCAATACATCAACAACTGTGGCATATGACGACACACAACAGCACTTGAGCAAGCGAATACGACACGCAAGTCCAACTAGCTACCAAACAACAGGTAATAGGATGTGTCCAAGGCAATATAGGGCTGCACGGTAGATCACGGGTACGGAAACTAAAGCATCGCAACACAGATAGCAATAGATCAACAGGAGGGAAGTAAATACTATAAAAGTAAGATAGGTAGAAAGGGGGAGATGCTCGCCTGAAAACATTGTCGAAGGTTCTCCCCGAAGATCGGGGCGAAGCTCACATCAACTCAACGACCTTATCCGCGAAGAAGCAAAATCACTAGAAGAAACACCGGATGCGATATTTAATAAAACGGCAGAAGATCGGCATGATGCATGTATGATGCATGGCATGGCAAGGGTGCGATGCATTTAGGTCATGTTAAGTGGAACCGGGGTCCCGACAATTAATTAAATGGTTCAAGTTGTTTAGAACCCCCGCAATTTAAATGTTGTTTTAGCATGGTAAACGATGGCACCGGTTCGTTACACAAGTTTAAATGAGACCAATATAAGGCTAGATTTGCCCGCACATGGGCCCCATATTTAATTATTAGGTGAATCGGCGTAAGGCCCCCAAACCACATGATATGCATGCGAGATGTCAATTAAATATGCAACAAGTTGTTAATTCATTTATAAAATAGGGCTCGGGAAAAGGGTTCACACATTTTAGGGTTCGGCAGATCTTGCTAGGGTTCGACGAACTTGGGGTTCCGGGGTTCGGGGTCCGGAGTCGGTCTCGGGGTCCAGGGTTCTGGCGGGGTCGTGCTTGAACTCCGGGGTTAGGGTCTCGGATCGGGGTTCGACGGGATCGTTCTCGGAGCGGAGTAGATATTGGCGCGTCCCGGCGCAGGACTTGGGTCGCTTCCGGGTCGGTATCGGTCTTGTCGTCGGCCAGATCTTGTCGGGTCCCACGGGGTCGTTCTTGCCGTTGCGAAGGTCTTGTCGGGTCCACGCCATTGCGTCGGTCTTGTAGTCCGGGGGAATCCCGATGTTCCGTGGAGAAGATCTTGGCGTCCGAGGGAGATTCTCGGTGTCCAAGAGGTATCCCCTTGACGTTCTCGAGGGAGTACTTGGCGTTCCGGGAGGGCGTACTTGTCGTCCAGGGTCTCGGTGTCCGGGGTGAAATGCTTGGCGTCCGGCGGTCGATCTTCAGGGTCGGACCTTGGCGCTCGGTTTCGGGGTGGCTTCCTGGGTACATGTTCCACTTGGAGCTCTTGTTCACCGAGAGGTTCCTAGGCAACCGTACCTCGCTGCCAACATGGAGCAAACACCAACCCAACCTCCTTCTTGTCTGACACTTGGAAGGAGCGTCCTTCAACCCGCTGGCTGCGGAGCACACGACGCGGACAAATACGGCACGCGCGCACGGGACGCGAGCACACCGACAGGGTCGGCCAGAGGCCAACCGCAGCGGTCCAACGCGGTGGCAGGGCAGGCCGGCGACGAGCTCGGGGAAGGCTCGCGGAGCAGAGCCGAGGGTAGCGGCCGCGGGCGGCGACGCGGGGTTGGGGGAGGCCTGGGAGCGCCGGCGAGCTTGCAGGGCGGTGGGCGACGGCGGCGTGGACGGGGAGCTCCGGCGGGACCTGGGGAGAGAGGCGGGGAGGGGCTCGCGGTGGAGGAGCTGCGGGGTCGGGGAGGTGCGGTGCGGCGAGGACGGCAGGGAGGCGGAGGCGGCGGCCTCCGCGGGCGGCGCGGGACGCCGAGGGGGCCGGAGCAGGGCGGTGCCGGGGGTGGGGAAGAGGGGCGCCTGGCGCGGCGGCGAGAGGGCCGCGGGGGAGGAGGACGCGCGAGCGGAGGCGCCGAGGCTTGGGGGGGGTCGGTGAGGCGCTGGCCGGCGGAAGAGGGGTGGGTGTGGCGCTTGGAGGAGCAGAGGGCAGGGCCAGGAGCTCGCCGGCGGTTGCTGTCGCGGGCGGCGACGCGGGGAGGGAGGCCGTCGCCGGTGGGGAGCGACGCGCCCAGAGAGAGAGAGCGGCGGGGAAGAGAGGAAGATGGGGCGAGCGGGTGCGGCGTGGTAGGTGCGGGGAGAGGAGGTGCTGCGGGGGGGGGGGGGGAAGAGGAACAGGAGGCGCTGGGTGTGGGTCCGGGGCCACGCGGGGTCCACACGGCAGGGGAGGGCTGGCAAGGCGCGTGGGGCTGCTGGGGTGGGGTGTAGCTGGTAGGTGGGCCGGGTGTGAGCTGAGAGGGGAGAGAGAAAAGGTGGGGTTAGGGACTGGGACAAGTGGCCGCTGCGGATTGGTGGGAGGGGTGAGAAAAGGTGAGGTGTCGCGATGGGAATGGCCAGGGTGATGTGGCCACAGAGGGTGGGTAGGATTTTAGGTGGGATAGGATTTTAGAAGGGCGGGCAGGTTTGGACCGATTTAGAAATCTGGGGCGGTCGTTCGGGTCGGTTGGCCCGTTCGACTGCTCCGGCCAAAAATAAATAATTATTTTATCCGATTTAAACGGGCCGTCTGCAAACCGATAGCGGCCAAAACAAAATATTCCGGGGACCCGGTTTTCGGAGTTTGAACAAGATGGGGCGTTTGGAAAACAAATCGGGGTTTTCGAAATAGTTTTGGCAAACAATGCATGATGATGACGATGCAATGCACAAGTTCAACGCGATTTTCTAGTAGTGGTTTTGCGGGATGCCACACTAGGGTAAGAGTCAAAAAAACTTTTTAAAATGCAAGGTTTGAGAGGTCTACTCTGGAATAGCGATGGTTTTAGAGATCCAGCTAAACATATTTTCACGAGAGAAACAATCTCGGAGCATAAATTAGATTTTATTGCCTTGTTAGAAACCGGGAGATCTAATTTCACTATTCCGTTCCTACAACAACTGACACCTGGAGTGGATTTTGCATGGTTCTGCTTACCGCCTCATGGTCGTTCAGGTGGAATTCTGGTGGGTATAAATACTTCAACTTTACAGGTTAATAAAGTCGTCACAGGGGATTATTGTGTTAAAATGTATTTGAAGTGTCGCAGTGATGGCTTTGAATGGATTTTTGTCCCTGTGTATGGGGCAGCGCAAGATTGTCATAAGCATGAATTCCTGGCGGAACTGGTTCGGCTATGTGAAAATGAGACACTCCCTTTGTTAGTGGGTGGAGATTTTAACATCTTACGGAGAAGAGAGGACAAAAATAATGATAAGTTTAAAGCGCATTGGACCTTTGTTTTCAATGCTATCATTCAAAATCTAAACTTACGAGAGATTGTTCTCTCAGGAAGACAGTACACTTGGGCTAATCGCAGAGAGACACCTACTTATGAGAAGCTAGACCGTAGTTTATCCAGTGTTGAATGGGAACAAAAATTCCCGCTTGTTTCTGTGCGCGCTCTCACTCGATCTGGTTCTGACCATACACCTCTCCTGATTGACTCAGGAAATAGAGCTCACCTTGGTAATAACCCGCGTTTTTCGTTTGAACTATCGTGGTTAAGACAAGATGGTTTCTTTGAGATGGTGGGTGCCGAATGGGGGGCGGTATCACATGAAGATACTCCAACTGCGCGGTGGCAAAATAAAATTAGGCATTTAAGACGCTTTCTCCGCGGATGGGCGAAAAACCAAAGTGGTAAATACAGGAAAGAAAGAGATAGACTCGTTGCGATTATCGATAGGCTTGATATTAAGGCTGAGAAAACTGACTTGTCGGCTGCTGAGAGACACTTACTCCAATTCGCTAATGATCAGGTCTCAAAGCTGAGGCGTGATGAGGAGACTAAGTAGGCTCAACGGGCAAAAGTTAAACATATCCAGGAAGGAGGAAATAATACTAAGTATTTTCACCTAATAGCTAATGGAAAACATCGGAAGAAAAAGATTTTTCAGCTTGAACAAGATGAGGGCATTATTGTGGGAGATGAAAACTTGAAAATATATATTTCCGAATATTATAAGAAACTATTTGCTGACACGGACCCAAATAGTTTTTCATTAATGGAGGAGAGGAACGGGGACATTCCTCAGGTATCTACTTTGGAGAATACGATTCTTACGTCGGTGTTCTCGGAAAAGGAAGTGCTTGACGCAATCTCTTCCATGGAACACAATAAGGCTCCGGGCCCTGATGGATTCCCTGCGGAATTTTATCAGACTTTTTGGGAAGTGATAAAAAATGACTTGATGGCTTTATTTGCACAGTTGCAAACAGCCGAGTTACCTCTTTATAAACTAAATTTTGGGGTTATCACTCTCCTGCCTAAGAAAGAAAATGCGGTTCAGATCCAGCAATATAGACCGATCTGCCTTTTAAATGTAAGCTTCAAAATTTTTACTAAAGTGGCCACGAATCGAACCTCTATGATAGCTCACAAGGTGATTCAACCGACTCAAACAGCTTTTATGCCTGGAAGGCATATTTTGGAGGGCGTAGTTATTTTACATGAAACTATCCATGAGCTTCATTCGAAAAAGCTAGATGGAGTGCTTTTCAAAATAGATTTTGAGAAAGCATACGATAAGGTAAAATGGCCCTTTTTACTTCAATCTCTTCGTTTGAAGGGTTTTGATCCTTTATGGTGCAAGTGGATCGAAAATTTCATTCAAGGGGGAAGTATTGGAATTAGAGTGAATGATGGCATCGGTCATTCTTTTCAAACAAGAAAGGGGGTACGACAGGGTGATCCTTTATCCCCCATGCTATTTAATATTGTGGCAGATATGCTGGCCATCCTCATAGCTAGAGCTAAGGAAGATGGACAGGTTGGTGGTTTAATCCCACATCTAGTTGAGGGAGGGTTTTCCATCCTTCAATACGCAGATGACACAATTCTTTCCTTGGAACATGATCTTATGAAGGCTGTAAACATGAAGCTGATACTTTGCATTTTTGAGAAACTTTCGGGGCTTAAAATCAATTTCCACAAAAGTGAGGTCTATTGTTTTGGGAAGGCAAAAGAATATGAACATGAGTATAGAGATATATTCGGGTGCGACTCAGGTTCTTTGCCTTTCAAGTATCTTGGGATACCTATTCACTATAGAAAGCTTAGGAATTCTGAGTGGTATCCTGTCGAGAATCGTTTTGAAGGAAAGTTAGGATGTTGGCAGGGTAAACTTTTGTCATATGGAGATAGATTAGTGCTAATTAACTCTGTATTAACAAGTATGCCCATGTTCATGTTATCTTTTCTGGAAATACCTAAAGGTGTTAGAAAACGATTAGACTTCTATCGTTCAAAGTTTTTTTGGCAAAGTGATGAACATAAGAAAAAATATAGATTAACTAAGTGGAATATAATTTGTCGCCCCAAGGATCAGGGTGGATTGGGCATTGAGGTGTTAGAAGTTAAAAATAAATGTCTTTTGAGCAAATGGTTATATAAATTACTTTCAGAGCATGGGGTATGGCAGGAAATTCTTCATAATAAGTATCTTAAAAACAAAACTCTAGCACAGGTAGAAGCTAAACCGACGGATTCCCCATTTTGGAAAGGACTAATGAAGGTAAAGGATGGATTCTTTACCAGAGGGTTCTTCAAAGTTGGGAGTGGGGTAATAACTCGATTTTGGGAAGATGTTTGGTTAGGGGAGACGCCCCTTTCCCAACAGTATCCTTCGCTCTACAATATTGTGCATAGGAAAAATGTATCTGTTCATGATGTCTTATCTCACAATCCTCTTAACATAGGCTTTAGGAGGAATTTGACTGGGACAAAATGGGATGCATGGTTGCATCTATGTCAGAGATTGATGCAGGTTATTTTGACTAGTGAGCAAGATGTGTTTAGGTGGAAGCTATCCACGGATGGGGTTTTCACTGTCAAATCTTTGTATGAGGATATGATGAATGATCATCAGAGCCTCCCTACAAAATATTTATGGAAACTTAAACTACCCCTAAAGATTAAGATCTTTATGTGGTTCTTACATAAAAAGGTTTTGTTAACCAAAGATAATTTAGTTAAAAGGAATTGGAAAGGATGCAAAAAATGTTGTTTTTGTGATGGGGAAGAAACAATTGAACATCTTTTTATTGAATGCCCCTGTGCTAGAATTATATGGCGAATTGTTTATTTTACATACAATATTCCACCTCCGACCAATATTACTAATATGTTTGGGAATTGGTTAAATGGGATGGATAGGGCTAACAAAGCTCGAATACGTATAGGGGTATCGGCTTTATGTTGGTCTATTTGGAAGAGTCGCAATGCTATTATTTTTAACAGGGTGCGAGTTTCTTCTTTTTTGCAGGTTATAATATCAGCGTCCCAATGGATCCAGCTTTGGGCTTTTTTGCTCCCGGAGCAGCACCGAGATTTGATGGTTTCTGGATGCAGCCGTTGGTGATGGTTGCTCAGGATATCTTCTACCAGGCTACGTGGCGTCCTTCTAGTAGACTGAGACATGTTTAGCTTTTGTATGCTCTGCATCCTCGGACTTTTTTGTCTCTTCAGATGGTTGGTGTTTGTATCAACCCTCTTTGATCTTTGATCTGTATTTGGCATTTTAAGACTTTAAGACTTTGAGTAATAAAAGGGCTGTGTGCATCCTAGGATGCAGAGGCCGGGGTACATCCCCATTTCGAAAAAAAAAGATGCAGAGTAGACAGTAGACACACAGCGCAGTAGACAAGGCCACGTTCAATGAGGGTGTGGGCAAACACATCCCCACGCATGCATCACCTTTCATAATTCTTTGGTTCTTCATCCTTTCATAATTTGATGTTGAAGAGCCCACTGCGTCAACCCTCTCGATGAGCTCATTCATACCATGTTTTGCTAGTGCTAGCTGTTCTTCAGACTTTGCAGATGTCCTCACAAGTTTGAAAGCCAATTGCAGGACTTCATTATGCTTGTAAAGCATAGAGCACCCATCAGTTGCGAATGCAAAATTGTGTCCTTTGCAGATGTCCTCACAAGCATTATGTCCTTGTCTAGGATTCTGTCCACCCTCAGCCTTTACTTCTACTGTTTTTGCGAGGTTAATATCGGCCCATACTAAGAAATACCGGCCCCCGTCCTAGGGTTTCTTGGCCGCCTCCGGCGTCCACCTCCCTCTGTCCAGTCTGATTCTTGGACATTAGGAGAAAAAAGAGAGATACGAGCGAGAGAGATGGGTTTTGATAGCCTTCAGGAGCACGTGGCTATCTCTACACTAGAGAATTCCTGCGATGCACACCTCATTCCAGTTCTTGATTGATTCATGGATTCCCCTTGCAGATTTGAAAGAACGGGTTATTTTCTTGATTATTGTAGCAAATATTAGGCAGATAGTGGTCTTCGATCTGATTCTTGGTTAGGTCGTCTCATATATGTTAATGCTATTCCTGAACATTTTTTGGTATAGTTGACCATGCTAGGTTTGAAAAGAAGCAATTGATAATGGTCAGTTTCGTTTGCAATTGGCGTATAGCTTATTATATGCTAGTGTCTACTGCAACACTACTTGGTTACAATCTCGTTTGCATATAGTCTGGTATTGATTCCATGCATTTAGTTATTCATAATAAGATAGCTTGCTGTCTCATGGGGTAGTTTCTGTTAGCGTTTCCAATGCAAAATTGTAAAGATATTTGTTCCCTATGAGACAATTGAGCCGTACTACAAGGGAAATTTTGCTTCAGCCATGATATCTATAATCAATGGAAAAGCGTATGTTATAGATCTTGTAGTTTGGTTGGCAGACGTGAAGACCTGTTGAATAATCGTAGATGTTCCGGTAGGTGCTAACTGAACAAATGCAAAAGCACATCTGTTGCTTTGCTTAATTTTTTTAATTTTTTTAACTGAGTAAAGTGTGCATTTAGTCCTGTCACAAGTATATATTGTTTGAACTTAATGTGGGTGTTACCAGTAGTTGCTAACGTATCTATTTATTATCTGTTATGCAGAGAAGACATCTCATATAAGTGGAAAATTAATTAAATAAAGGAATTGGTGCATAGGTTTAGAGTATGTAACCTCCTAGCGGTCTCTATTCATTTATACAAATTTCCTAGCACTTGTACCTCGATCTCCGCTCTTTTCATTGTCCATCTTGTTTCACTGAAATCTTTAAGCTTCGTTTCAGATTAACATTGTCACTTGCTAGTCCTGTTACCGAGACAGTTTATTTTTACCCAGACAGTCTCAGATAGCCCTATTCCTACTGCTTCGCTACAGTAACATGCAGTTCTAGAATATAAGGAGCTTAGAAATACTATTATATGGTGCCACCCACTTGTCTGTGCTATAATTTTGTATCTATCGTACAGTACAAGTAGAAACCAATCCATTGCAGACGATACGTAGGTAGGCATCAGTTACAATTCATCACTCCTGTTCTATTTAATGTAGCCAAGTACATGTTCATTCTCTGGACACTTGTCCAAATATTCACTTCTATCTTGAGTAGTGAATTTGGGACTAAGGTATGAATGCCAACGTTTTACATATAATATACCAAATGGTTATGAGAGTGTTTCCAGAGATTTGTTATGAGAGTGTTTCCGGAGATACGCAAGGCTTTTTCTGAAGTACTTATTTTGCTTGTGGGATAATGCACCATTTCTAAAGTGATTTTAGTATTCTGAGTTATTCTTTTAGCCTTACAAAATGAAGTGAATATGGCCTAACTTGTATCTATTGCCTTTATGACAAGTTGAAGTTGGTGAAATCATTTGAAAGGAGCCGGAAATGATCCCATCATTGACATGCCCCCACAGTTCACATGTATTTATAGACACTGCCACCGCTTAGTCAACTTATTCGTCGCTTCGCTTCCGCCACTTCCCTCGCGCTAGACAGAGGACAGGAGGTCGCCGCCGGACTCCTCGCTCGCATTCTCCTCCCCTCCCATGTTGTCCACTAATTCCTCGTTCTTAGGGCATCTCCACCGGGCCGACCCATCCTGCCGACCCAAACGGTCCATTTCTGTCCGTTTGGGTCGGGGTCTAGCCTTTTCGGCCAACCGCGCCCAACGGCGCGACCCATTTGTCTGGCCTGGGCGAGGCCTTTTTTTCCAGATTCAAACTTAAACCGTTCGCGCTAAGAAACAGGCAAAGTTCATACATTTCATACTTAATTTACATTCAAAATATAAAAAATGGAAATTAAACTAGCCCTAAACCCTAGCTACCGATCTTTGCGCGTCGGCGCCGCCTCATCCATATACGGGTCGAGGTTGATGTACTCTGGCAGCGTCCAGAGGTTGGGCGGCGGCAGGGCCGGAGCGGGCGCAGGCGCGGGTGGATTAATCACCTGCCTAGGCTACGGCGCCCAACCATGCTAGAGGTGTGCCGGGTCCATCCCCACCTCTAAAGCGATCACTGGCGCCCATCCCGATAGTGGCGACAGTGGAAGCAGCTGGGCGTTTGCCTGCGCCACCAGGCCGGTGAGCTGGACGGCTTTCTCAAAGCGGACCCACTGGGCTTCCTCCTCCCACGCGCTGGCCGCAATGGCTTGCTCGATGAAGGTGTCCTCGTCGTAGCCCCGCACCAGCACCTCGTGGTACTTTGGGGGCAGGTTGGCGGCGACGTCGTCCACCGCCTCCTGCTTGACGACAATGTTGTCGCCGTCCTCCTCATCGTTGTCGTCCCCGCTGTCGAGGTTGGTGTCAGAGTGGTTGAAGGCGCCCTCGTCGTCCGAGTTGATGTCGGGGACGTTGTAGAACTCCCCCGACTATAGGTCACGGCGGATGGTGGTCGCGCGCCGCACCTTGTGTTCCTACTCGAGGAACTCCACCCAGTAGTCCTCGGAATGGTAGCCCATCTCCCACCATTGGCACTGCGGGAGGTTGCTGATCCGGCTGCGGATCTCCTCTGCCAGACCTTTGCCCTTTCTAGGCATGGAGGCACCAAGACATGGTCCTGGTTGAGGTGTCAGTTGGTGGGGAGGGAGACATCCGTGTGCTGGATGCCTCGGCCCTCCCTCCACCGGCGCTCGCACTCCGCAACGCGGAAGTACCACCGGGTGCAGCGGTCCCGCGGTGGCGGGTAGTTCCCCACGGGCGGCCGCGAAACTCCTCCGGCCGTGGCGAAGGCGGCAATGGCATGCCGCGGAGGAAGGTCGACAGCCGAGAGCGCTGACTGCTAGAGCTAGACGCCTCATGATCGTTCTTGCTCCTCTTCAGCCAGGACGACATCTTCATCTTTGGTGGTGGCGACGGCTGCTGCTAGGGTTATGATGGAGAGAGGTGAGGAGTGTGGCACCGACGGGTGTAGGGTTAAATATCCCCTCCGCCCATGAACGCGCGCAGCTTCTCGCTCCTTCGCCATCAATACCGACATGGGAACAATGTCACAATGGCTTCTCTATGACTAATGTCACAATGGCTTTGCACAGTGACAGCTAGATTAACTTCTCTATGACTAATGTCACAATGTCATCCTGGGAAATCATTTATCTGAATCTTATGCACAGTGACAGCTAGATTAACTTCTCTATGACTAATGTCACAATGGCTTTGCCCATGTTTCTGTTGCTCCGTTCAGCATCAGGGTATAGATAGCGTCCAGGACGATTGGACATTTGAATTTGTTTTGTAAACTAGAAAGTCTTTAGACCAGATTTTGTTTGGTAAATAAATCCGTAGCTGTCTGAACCTGCCGACTAAGGTTTGGGTAGTGTAAAAACATGAGCAGCAACGAGATGGAGGCCAGACCCGTGGTGGTTTCTCTGGCAAGATAAACTGATATAGCGCCTGCTCGCGCCGGTGTTTTTGTGCGTATTTGGGAAGGTTTACATATATTTGCCAAACTTTGGTGTACACGGTTTCGTCATGCTAGACTGGTTAATTTGCAAACTATAGTAGCACTTCAGAATCTACACTCATGTTTATATCTGTCTGAAAATGCAGCCAGTTGAGAGAAGTACGTGGGATGTAAGGTCGTTTGATGTATATATATATTCCCATGATGATTTGCGCTATTTGATCCTAACACAATCTAGCTAGTGTATGTGTGTGCCAAAAAATATTGGTACAGATCCAATGAAGACCCCCATACTTTGTTGATTGAATACGACATATTTGTCTATTCAGCCCCAGCCCGCATGTCTTGCTCATTGAGTCTGACAAATTAGGACCGTATTTGCATCTTGGAAATGGACTGAAAACTGCATAAGAAAATATAGTGAAATATAGCACATGGAAGAAATATAAGGTACACCTTGTAAAATTTAAAGAGACTGCTCCGCAAGAAAAAGACATTGTTGGGGATGTTTTGGGCAAAATAAATTCCCGACCGTATCATTTTAGTAACTAAAAGAAATAATAAATATTGATACAATTGGAAGAGTGAAGAGTCCATCAATTTGGAGTGTGAGAATTGGAGAGTCTATACTAACGTTCGTGCGAACCGGAAATGCAATTTTCTAGAGTGTTCTCCAATTTCAAATACCGAGACTCAAATTTGACATTTTCGTTGGGCTTCGGTTGTCTAGGGTTAGTACCTTCCTATTATGTTGGAAGTTTTGGAAGCACATAATTCAAGTAAATGCTTTCTATATCTATTACTCCCTCTGATCCATAATAAGTGTTGTTCATCTAGTACAAAGTTTGTTCTAGCCTAGTACAAAATGAGCGGCACTTATTCTGGATCGGATGGAGTATTATAAAAGGTTGTTTCATGCATAGGTGTCGTTGGTGTAGAGGGAGCGGATGATTGAAAGGGTGCCACACATCCCCATCCCAAGTGCTCGCCACTGGTTTTCCCTCTACTCCCTAACCCGAGGGACGCGAGCGCCTTAGCAGAGTGGGATGAGGTGGCATTGAAGGTGAATGGCTTTGTTGAAGCGACATGCAAAGGAAGTAGCACATAGGCATCTTCGATCGCAGTTTTTCTTTCCCGTCGCAACGCACAGACATGTTTCCTAGTTTGGAACTTACTTCACATTTTGAGGAATCAAGTAATTATCAGTTCAAGGTTTTTCCCTTCATGATTGTACATATATGCTTATTCTCGAGGAGATCCTTTTTCTTGGTGTACCAGCTAATGGTGCTAAAGGGGTTTCCAGGAATAGTTCCCATAAGAACCAAAATGGACTCTAGATGCATCAGATAAATCAAATAAGAGTATGGTTACAACACTGAATGTTGTCCGCAAAGGAACACACACGTGAAGAGAATAAATAAAGGGAAAAGGATCTGAAGCGAAGCGAGGAAGAACAAAGAAGCCAACAAGGAGGGGGTATCACATCCTTTCAGCCAAGAAAACATATTTTTTCTTTGGTGAAGAAGGCATGGCTGTTTTGAGATTTGTTGTGTAAAAAAGAAGGAACCGCAACATATGGTATATAAGTGGCATGAAAAAGCACCTTGATAAATGGGAGTTGTGGGCACACGTAAAGTGCACCCACGGGGCTACCAGTCCAAGCTGCTGAATTTTGGTAGTAGGCAGTGTCGTGCTCGATGAACATGAAGAGACAATTGTCATAAATAAATCCAAACATAATACATGCAATGCTCAATGAGCTTGCTTCGTATCAAAATTAGATGTTTTTTGTCTAACTAATTAGCTCTTTATTTTAATTGTGAAAGAATAGTGTTCCCTTTTCGCTCCTTGCTTTTGATCTCCATATTAAATAACGATGATTAAAAGTTTACTAAATTATAATGGCACAAATACCCTGCAGGCATATAATAGAGTATATTCGTACCCCGTTACAATGCAGGGGCACTTATTACCTAGTGAATCTCTACTATCTAAAAAATATAAAGCTGTTCCGTTTTCTGCCACTACGTCGCTTCCTTCGTCAACGTCGCGCGTTTTATGTCTTGGCCTGCCCCGCGCGACCGCATCCTCTCCCAGGCCCACTGCCGCCACACCCTCAGTCCCCAATTCCCCATATTCTCCGCCACGGCTCTCTCTCGATCTCTATCACCACCGCCGCCCCATCGATCCCCGTATCCACCACCACCCTGCTCGTGCCCCAGCACCACCGCCGCCCCTTGCCCATGCCCCAGCACCACCGCGCCGAGGCACTGCACATGAACCCTATATCAAGGTCGGAATCGATTTTTCCTTTTACGGATGTGTCCTATTCGCCGCGACCCTCTACTCCGCAAATCCATGGGATCTCGCCGTCCGTCCGCTATACCAGGCGGCCGCCACGGTCCTGCCCATCAAGAACTGACGCCCGCCGACCAGCTCTCGCGCGTATTTTCGGAATCTACCCCGCCACTTGTCCTCTGCGATTCCCCCATAGAAGAACCGGCACCGAACGACCAAAAGTGGGATTCGCAAGGTAAATCCGAGCCTTGAAATCAGCGAATCGGTTTGTGCCTTGGTTATTTCCTCCACTACGCCAGTCGTGCGTGATGTTCAGCCATCAGCGAACAAGTAGGAATCTGAGATATGGAAGAGATTAGAGCTACAGCACTATTGAGAGAACTGAAATTCAAGTGCTAACACCTTCTTTACATGTTGCAGTCTGAGACATGGATGAAATAAGAGCTCATCGTTATCTAAACATGATTTTTTTTCAAGTCTGTTTGCCATAGAAAATGATATTAATATACTTGATTAGTTATTAGGGTAGTGGATAACTAAGATTGTACGTTGGTCTTCAGTAAAAAAAATATTTCTATGCAAGACTACCTTTTCTTGGTTTAATATGTAGGATCAGACAATACATTCTGCTACTTTGACTTGGTTTAGTATGCGTCTCCATCATTCTTCTACTGTGTACAATGGTTTAACTAACGACCTTTTGTGCATTTGTCATATTTATTTGTTTTCTATGAAGTCCAAGCTCAAGAGAATTGGGAAAATGGTTAGGAAAAAAGAGAATTGGGAAGCTCCGTCTAGAAATCTATGGAAGTCGACATCCCAGCTCAAGAAATCCGTGATTTGCAGAAGTGGCTCTTCTATGAATGATTCAAACTAGGAAAAAGGCCGACTCATTCTTGAAGAGAAAGATAAAACTTCTTTAGGTACTCAATGGACAGTGATATTTTTGGCTATCCTTTTGGTCATATTAGTCTAGAGTAAAACTCACTTGAGGCAACATGTTAAGTCTACATACATTTGATACGTGGGGAGCCTTCTTTACATGTTGCAGTCTGAGACATGGATGAAATCAGAGCTCATCGCTATCTAAACATGATTTTTTTTAAAGTCTGTTTGCCATAGAAAATGAGATTAATATACTTGATTAGTTATTAGGGTAGTGTATAACTAAGATTGTACGTTGGTCTTCAGTAAAAACAAATATTTGTATGCAGGACTACTTTTTCTTGGTTTAATATGTAGGATCAGACAATACATTCTGCTACTTTGACTTGGTTTAGTATGCGTCTCCATCATTCTTCTACTGTGTACAATGGTTTAACTAACGACCTTTTGTGCATTTGTCATATTTATTTGTTTTTTGTGAAGTCCAAGCTCAAGAGAATTGGGAAAATGGTTAGGAAAAAAGAGAATTGGGAAGCTCCGTCTAGAAATCTATGGAAGTCGACATCCCAGCTCAAGAAATCCGTGATTTGCAGAAGTGGCTCTTCTATGAATGATTCAAACTAGGAAAAAGGCCGACTCATTCTTGAAGAGAAAGATAAAACTTCTTTAGGTACTCAATGGACAGTGATATTTTTGGCTATCCTTTTGGTCATATTAGTCTAGAGTAAAACTCACTTGAGGCAACATGTTAAGTCTACATACATTTGATACGTGGGGAGCCTGATCACTGAATTCATGCTTGGTTTTGTTTTTTGAATTGTTGCTTAAGCATCTATTGTTGTGGCATGGATTTTTATCTTGTATGGCATGTAGTTAACACTACTATTGGTTCAGGCTCACAAGTACATGCTTCGCTCCCTAGACATTTGGAATTCCTCTATGCGTGTTAAGATTTCTTAGTTTAATTGTTGCCTAGCAAACTCTTCACATCCACAATCAGATACCATAAAACTCTAAGATAATATGAGTGCTCAGCCTACTCCTCATCATAACTTAAAGAATACTGTCAGTTTGTGCCACGGTTCTGTTATTTAATAAATTGTGCCACAAGAGCACTATAAATTTTAGACCATGTTAGGTTTGTTCTGGTAATACAAGATTTATGGAGTTTGTTTCAGAGAAACCTTGTCATTTGATTAGGTGCATATTTCTCCTACACCTCAAGTTATGTTTTCTTTTAGTTAGTAGAGATTAATAAGTCTTGGTGCATCTTTTGGGCAACGCTTGTTCGTCAATTACCAATCAGGAACATCATACTATGATGCATGGAAACGTAGAAATCAGAGAAGTAGGTTGTTGGAGTAATGAAGCCACTCTATATTTACAATAATACTATTTAGTATCCAACCATAAATTTTAAGAAACTATCTTCATGATTGCATTTACCATGACATCCATGATATGAAGAATGTGTGGGATGTAGCATTTGAGGATTGTAAGACTATGGACCAGAGCTTTGATCTTTCATCTTAGGTCTAGCTTCATCCACCTCTTGATGTAATTTTTGCCCGATTTTGCAATATATTACTAACTGCACTCCTCTGATTCCGTTCACTATAAGTCTATAATGCCTATAATAATTCAAAACTAGGAATGTTTCGGTCCTTTTTTATGGATGACCCATCCGACAGCGTCGACCATGCGGTGACCGCCTTGCTTTCGGATGGTTGTCACCATCAACCACCGAGGGAATGCTCCTGATGCTGCAGTGCCCAATCCTGTCAGGTTTTGTACGGCATGTGCCGAACCTGCACATGCAGATTACGGGAAGTGTCTGGTGTGCTCTCCCTATTTTCCATTTTCAACTCAATTTTCTCTGACCAAATGCGATCAACGCCATCATCTGAATTGCACTTCACTCTCCATTTGCTTGACACACCGTCGTGTGCTACTTTCTTGGTTCGCCACAACCATATTCAGCTGCGTCAAAATGGTCATCGTGATTCCATTGCAGGACAAGCAAAGAGCTCTTTGTGATACAGGATAAGGGTGCCATGCCAAAATTGTCTCATTTTCTTCAAAACTTTGAACTACATAGTAGCATAAAATATTTGTCACTGAAATATGAGTAATTTAAGTGTCCATCTGTTAGCTACGTGTTGCCTTGCTTGCATAATATTAGCTTATCCAAATGGATTTCGCCTTGCTTGCATAATATTAATTTATCCAAATGGATTTCTGAATATGCTTTGTCATACGGACTAACAAGATACATATGTCTTATATAGCAATGCTCACTCAAAAATCAGCAAGACGCTGAAGAAAATTCTGTCAGGGAGAGATGATTGAATGTTAATTGATATGATCGTCTGGTGCAGAATGACCTAGATACTATTGAGATCGTGAGGATCAAGTGAGATGGATTTTTGGGCACTCCAGGTAATTTATCAATTATATTTGTATGGAGCTTTGCTGGAATGAACTATAGAATGTGCGTCAGTACTCACCGGCTGGTCACTGTCCTGTCTGGTTTTCGTCGACATGTGTGCATGGCCGAGGCCACCGTCCACAACATGCTGCCCGCACCCTCCATGGACGCTCCATAACCATGTGGTCGCTAGCTCGAAAAGTGCAAGAGGGGTAGCGGTGGATCAAATAAGATTTCATGTTGCATTCAGCTGAGCTATTTTATGAATCCCATGGGGTTCTATGCTATCTTCCTTGGATGACACTGTCAACTTGTTAGATACTTATGTTCTCGCTATTAATTGTGTTGAGGTTGCCTCTTCCAGGCTTGATGGTGTTGTGTTGTGCTAGGATGACGATGTGCCATTGGCATCATTTCACATTCAGAAATTTAATTAATATGCAGTCCTTATTTTTTTGCCAGTTCTTTTTTTTTTTGCTATTCGACTCCAATTTGAACTTAATTGTCTGGTTATTCTCGTTCCTTCAGGTTTGAATCGTCAAACAAATTGAGCTTCAAAGATGGGCTCACATTGAAAGACCTATAGAAGATTGATATCCCTTTTGTCCAGGTAGGCAACCTCTTTGGTCATTAGGTTAGGTTGATGATGGTTGTTTATGAAAATGACGAGAACAATAGTTTTTATCCTTTATAATTTTTGTGCAAATGCATATTAGAGAAGTCAATTTATTTTAGATCGGCATACATGTAATTCACCTTGTGGTAAAATGTGTTCTCAAGTCCACGGGCAAGTCTGCTTCACAAGGCTAAATCTAGAGTAAAATTATTCTAAAGTTGATCCTTGGTTTCCTGCAGCAAGGTAGTCTTGAATACCTAAATAATTGCTTGTACCAGGTTTTCCCCGGTATCTATTGATTTATACATGATGATGATTCTCTTATGTACACTACACTTAATGGTAAAACTTTTGGTAAGTTACACGAAATGCTTTTTCTCTTTCCGGTTTTATTGGAAACTTATCATCACATTTTTTAGACAAATGAGGTCAAACTTATCACCACCTTCAAACTTCACTTACCATTTCTGCCCATGAGTTATATGCGATGCAAGTAACACAATTTTCTACTATGTTTCAACAATCTTTCCTGCATTTTTTAAATATAACTACTCTATTTGGTGAGGTATATTCATTTACGAAATGTTCTTATTGTCTCCCATTTCTTGTACAAGTAGAATACCCTGATACCATTTTATATTTTTGTTCGGCATACATGTAATTCACCCTGTGGTAGAAGGTGTTGTCGAGACCATAGGCAAGTCTGCTTCACCATATGAATGTATCTGTTCCTTTTGTCATCCTTAGTATTAGAAAGTGGATGAATTTATTTCTTGATATATAGATGTAAAATCTAGATGTAAAGGCCCAATTTGGACAAGACCAAGTAATAAGAAGGTATGGGAGATTTATTTGGAAAGGACGAGGTCATTAGCCCATGATGCATGATAAATGACCCAATCTGGCCAGAACCAATGATAGAATTATGGAGTTTATGTTCAGTTTTTTATTACCTGTTTGCCTTCTTCACATGTCTAAACTATAGAAAGTCGGTTTCTTTTGTCTTTATTTCATAAATTGTATGCATGCAGGAGCTAAATATCAGAACTCGGATCACGATGACAAGAAGTTGGATGAGGATGCAACACTTCCATATTACTCATGCACTATATATGTGTCATTTTTAGGTGATTTTAATATTTGTATTCAATTTGGTTACAAATATTCAAACTTGGATCGTTAGTTTGTTGGAAGCATTAGATTTCATATTAGAAGTAGTCACTATATTTCTTCTAGGGCCAGAAGGAAGCAAATAAACTCTTATTCTTATTGAAGAATTGACTTTATGTAAAGTTGATGTTTGTAAGGAGGTCACACATCTGGAACTTATTGAAGTATGGAACTACACACAGCTCACAAGATTGAACAAGCCTAGAGTCCATGGTCGGTGGAGCATGGGGAGATCGAGAAGAACCTAGAAAGAGAGGGGAAAGTAGTGATCAGTCTGTCTTGATCTGTTTGTTCTATCAGTAGAGATTTTTATAAAGTAATTGGTAAGTTGTTGTGTTGTTCAATGTGTATTTTCTTTATAGATTCCAACAACACGACAACAATTTTAGTCTTCAGCTAACAATGATCATTATATGTTAAATCCTTTTTATATATTACTACTATGAATAACAATAAAATGCATTTACCATCTAGCAAGTTGGATCAGGATTGTAGCAATAATATGCCCATCTTATCTTAGCCGAGACAAGAAGTACCTAGAACAGTGCACGTAAAACATCATTTCAGACTAGGATTCAATGAGCCCTTGCCATTCAACGAGTCTCATGATGCTAGAATTTTATACTAATGCTATTGATGTTTCTTTTATAAAGAAATGTCATTGATGTAGAAATTTTGCTTAGACAATACACTAAATAGTGGATCCCATTGCCAAAATAAAACGAAATAATTGGTGTTTTCAGTGATTGACTAATATTACTATTGTGTTTATGGGAGCCACAATGTTTAAAGAGTCATTTACTTCATTTGAAGAATTCGCTTTGCAAGAAAACATGGTTCTGTTGACCTTATCTATGTCACTTAGTGACCTGTTTGAGTCGTTTACCTGCCATTTTCGTCCATATCAACACACGAAAGTTTATAAAACAAAAAAGAAGCTGCCCTCAGCATTAAAATTCAGTTATTCAGGTTGCTTAATGGGATTGAGCATGCATTTTGCATATTTTTACCCTATCCATTGACGTTTACCTAATCTCTTTCTATGCGCCAGCAGTTGCACCTTATATGACCCAATACAAAAAAGGATGCAAAGCTTTTGTTTTGGAGAAGGGTGCAAAGCAATTTCTATTTTTTCTTACGACATACGTCTAGAAAGAAAAATAACAATCATGGATATATTGTGTGCCGCACGGTGAAAATGACTATGAATGTTTCTTTCCTTTGAAAAAATGGTACCCGGTGACAACATACTTGCATCTAACTATGGAGGTCAAAAGCACATATGTTGTGGAAGAGGTACGAGGCGAGAAACATAACGAAATAATTGGTGTTTTCAGTGATTGACTAATATTACTATTGTGTTTATGGGAGCCACAATGTTTAAAGAGTCATTTACTTCATTTGAAGAATTCGCTTTGCAAGAAAACATGGTTCTGTTGACCTTATCTATGTCACTTAGTGACCTGTTTGAGTCGTTTACCTGCCATTTTCGTCCATATCAACACACGAAAGTTTATAAAACAAAAAAGAAGCTGCCCTCAGCATTAAAATTCAGTTATTCAGGTTGCTTAATGGGATTGAGCATGCATTTTGCATATTTTTACCCTATCCATTGACGTTTACCTAATCTCTTTCTATGCGCCAGCAGTTGCACCTTATATGACCCAATACAAAAAAGGATGCAAAGCTTTTGTTTTGGAGAAGGGTGCAAAGCAATTTCTATTTTTTCTTACGACATACGTCTAGAAAGAAAAATAACAATCATGGATATATTGTGTGCCGCACGGTGAAAATGACTATGAATGTTTCTTTCCTTTGAAAAAATGGTACCCGGTGACAACATACTTGCATCTAACTATGGAGGTCAAAAGCACATATGTTGTGGAAGAGGTACGAGGCGAGAAACATACGGAACAAATATTTACACTGGAACAAATATTTACAAAATATAGTCATCGTTAGCCCGTAGCAACGCACGGGCATTTTACTAGTAGAAACAAATATAGCGACCTCAACGCTGGCATCTGACAAAAGAGAAAGAATGTACTCTTATTATTTAATACATTACTACAATATACATTTCCAGCCTCCCAGTCCCAGGCAGCTCGAAAAAAAAAATGACCACTTGTTTCCCCATCACATAAGCTTGAAATGAAACAGCCAATCTTCTCGTACACAGGTAAATATACTACAACTGACACCCATTTAATGATTTACTTAAGTAGTAAATTGTATCTCTCGGTATGATTACTACTACTACTAGAGCACGACGGCATACGCCACACAAGCTGACACAATATACGAACCACTTAGTACAAATACAATCACATTACTCTGGATAGCGGCGGCGGCGGTAGGTAGTACAGTAGTAGTTTTATGATGTCTTGTCGCGGATAAACGGATATGACACGATTGATTGATCAAGCGGTGGCACCAGCAGCGATGGGCATGCTGTGGAGGACAACGGTCTCGACGGTGAGGCCGGGGCCGAAGCCAAAGAGAACGCCCCAGTCCATTCCCTCCCCTGTGGTTGTGTGGCCATCCTCGGCGGAGCGCTTGCGCATCTCGTCCATGATGAAGAGGACGCATGCGCTGGACATGTTGCCGTACTCGGAGAGGACGTGTCTGGTGGCGCGCATCCGCTCCTTGTTGAGGTTTACCTTGGCCTCGACCATGTCGAGGATCGCCGGCCCGCCTGGGTGCGCCACCCAGAAGACGGAGTTCCAGTCGTCGATTCCCAGCGGCTTGAAGGCTTCCTCCAGGGCGCGCTCGATGTTCTTTGAGATGAGCCCGGGCACGTCCTTTAAGAGGTGGAAGGTGAGGCCGACCTCCCTGAGGTGGCCGTCGATGGCACCCTCCGAGTCAGGCAGGATGGTCTGGCTCGCCGACACCAGCTGGAACAGCGGACGCTCGATGGACATGTCAGGGTCGGCGCCGATGATCACCGCCGCAGCACCGTCCCCGAAGAGCGCTTGGCCGACTAGGGAGTCAAGGTGGGACTCGTGCGGGCCGCGGAAGGTCACCGCGGTGATCTCCGAGCAGACAACCAGCACGCGCGCGCCACGGTTGTTCTCGGCCAGGTCCTTGGCGAGGCGGAGCACCGTGCCACCCGCGAAGCAGCCCTGCTGGTACATCATGAGGCGCTTCACCGACGGGCGCAGGCCGAGCATCTTGGTAAGCTGGTAGTCGGCGCCCGGCATGTCCACGCCGGAGGTGGTGCAGAAAACGAGGTGGGTGATCTTTGACCGTGGCTGGCCCCACTCCTTGATCGCCTTCTGTGCCGCCGCCTTCCCGAGCTTCGGGACCTCGACGACGACGATGTCCTGGCGAGCGTCCAGCGACGGCGCCATGTACGCGCACATGTTGGGGTTCTCCTCCAGGATCTCCTCCGTCAGGTGCATGTACCTCTTCCTGATCTGAGACTTGTCGCCTGAAAGCACCAACGGTGTACCGATTGTAATTAGCACGCGTAGGGTGTCCATCATCCCACAAAAGGCAAAAAAGCATGCAGTCATGTGTTAATTAGGTGTGCAAGTGCTATCTACATGCTATGGATTTTGTTCGATTTAATATATATCCGGGATTACTATTAGCTCACAGGTCAACTCGCGCGTACGTGTTCGTTGTCGCTTTCTGTCTCCATACCTGGTTCTAGCTAGGTACCCTGACAAGTCATGGTCGTGTCCGGTAGTCAGATTCTGCACTAGATTGTCCTAGCTAGCTAGGAACTTAACAGCTTATTGGCTGTTTTAATTTTCTTGTAAAAAAGTGATAAATATTGTTTTACCGACGAACAGCAGAAATAAAATCTCTACTTTTGTGAAAAACATATATATATATATATATATTGTAGCAGATCAATTGATGAAATATAAGATCGACCGATAACTACTAACCTGTAAACATGCTAGCTAATACTATATCTAGGACACTGGACTGGACTGCGTGCCATAGCTAGCTAGTAGTACTGTTACCTAACTCCGAACAGCAGTTCAAAGGGAAATAAGTTGGACGTGTGAAGCCGTTGCCAATTTTTCATGGCCACGCTTCTTGTGTGCGTTTCACCTGGTTGGCCACATCGCCAGTCAAATGCATAGGTTAATTTCTACTGTCTGGCTTCCCTCTATTGCATTCTTCACTATCAACAAAGTTCAAGTTTATTAAAATTATTACTACTATACTTAAAAAGAAGAATCATATATGTACGCACATACATATAGCCATCAACATTCCCAAGAACACAAATATATATATGTACTTACACATCCTTTTGAACTTCTCCTTGAGGTCGGCGAGGTGGTCGCTCTTGGTGATCTTGAAGTAGTAGTCCGGGTAGTCAGCCTGGTACACACAGTTTGCCGGCGTGGCTGTGCCGATTGCCAGCACCGTCGCCGGTCCCTCCGCCCGCTGCGCCTTCCTCACCTCCTCCACGGTCATGGTGGCGGCCATCTCTGGATCTCCTCACGTACGTACCAGCACAGACCGACCGAGAGAGGCTTGATGTAGTTTGCGGGGTGCAGAGGGAAGCAGCTGATGAATGACAGATGGTGCTTGTACTGGTGTGGTGTGTGTGCGTGGACAGGATGATATATAGGCTCTGGGAAAAGGGTGGGTGATGGACTCCGGGTGCAGGGGCAGGGGAAGGAGGGTTAGGTCAGTTGGACGGAAGGATGGAAGGCCACGAGTGCCGAAGGAGAGGATGGGTGGCGCGTGCGACACGTCTACCAACCAATCCCGAGGAGTGGGAGTTAGTTGGGTCGCTTGGCCTTGGGCCCTTGGCCTTGCCCAGTTGCCGCCGCATCCCCATCTCCCTCCGCCCCCACCCGCCCGGGACCCCCCTCCCTGCTCTGCTCCCCCTCCAGACGCCTCCTCGTCGATTCAATCGGCGCCTGACCTCCCCTCAATTGATCGATTCTGACGACATGGAGAGCTCCTGGAACTCGCGCGCGATGCCCTCGGCCTCCTGGTCGCGGCGGTCAGCAACGACGTGATTTGGTTGTATCTTCCAATGATTTGTCCACGAGGCTTCAGTGCCAAATTAACTTGAGAGATGCAGGTGCCGAAGGGCGCCTGGAATCCGGGCGATGGAGGAGTTGCACTGCGGTACACCCAACTCGATGCCGCAAATTTCTGCAACCTCCCTTGTTCAGGTTATCCATCTCGTGTATCTTCTCCACCTCCCTGATTTTGTTCAGAAATTTCTCCTTTAAGCACTTCTCCCGACGTGTGCTGGTCAGTGGTGGTGTTACAAGTATTATTGCATCCATCCTTTGTCAGCATCGTCGGAAGTTTATTCTTTCTACTACATCATTGTTGCTAACTATGACCACATGCAGTATTTTCTTTCTGAATTCACATTATAGTTAGTGGGTGCCCAGCGAAGCTCCCATTCGGGTTGTACTTTTGTTCTGCCCAACACAGGCCGCATTAGTTGTTCAAAACACAAGCTCTTAGATCTGGTGCATGCTTCCGTACTGATAATAATTTTTGTTAAGCTGCACACGATTGTATTTGATGAAGAATTTCTCTACATAATTAATAATTATATGTGAAAGCCAATATTGCTTTCTATCTAAATACCGTCTTATATTTTCCATATAAATTATTGATGTCATGACGTGATCATTTATATCTTTTTTACATCAAAACAATAATTCTAACATTCTTCTTACCAACCCTGAACGTAGGCACAACAATTGGGGATACTAAGTCATACTCCAATGAAAAAAAAAATGGAAGCTCAAAATAGGCTAGTTAATCTTATGAGGATTAGATGTTTTAGCTACGATGTGCCGGAAAAATATAGAATGGGCCTTTTATTGTTTTTTTATCTCCGGCAAATTGAAGGTTCTTGTTTACCATTTCTTAGGGTGAAAGTTGTCTTGGAGTAATAGTCACTTTTGATTTGAAGCTCCCTGTTTTCGTATAGGATGACAGTGAAAAGAATGTAAAGCATTGCATTCTCTTTCTATGCCTCACATAGGGCTGCTGGTTTGTCGCTCATGTAGTCATATTACTCCTATAACTGCGCCTGCGCTACCTGGCCTCCCCGAGCTCTCCCGATCGCAGCCTGCTTCCGTCCATTCGATCGCTGCGCGCTGTCCCTTTTGCTCGCTGCGCGCGTCTGTCAGCCGTTGGATGCGTCGCCGGCTTTTTCTCACCCGGGCCTTCTTTTGATCACCCCATGACAGGCTGGGGCCACGCGCACACGGGGCCAGGGGCAGAGACAGCGGAGTGTGCTCCCCTGCGTCGCGTCTCTCTCCTTGCCCTTTCGGTTCCTGTTCCTGTGCGCGTAGGGCAGCAAAATATCCCAAACCACGTCCTCATCTCCTCCCCAATCCCCGCCTCCTCCCCTTGACCTCCTCTCCTACTCCCCGATCCGGAGACTCTGCTTGGTACAAGAGCATAGCCCCAACTATGTAAGCTGTAGACAGTACTAAATGTAAAAAATATGAAAACTGCATTAGAATGTGCAAGTAGAAAAAGAGGTCTTGTTTGGTATAAGAGGATGAGGTCAGGTGAAAAAGAGGGAAGATCACAAATTACCGTGAATTAGTTGACAGTTTGTATACATAGGAAAGTTGCCATCCTGTAGACAGCTCAGTGATTACTATGTTAGTTCTCTAATTATTTGAATTCAATTTTATGGGTTGATCTTATCCTGTATTTGCATCTAACTGAATTAGCCATCTACTTTTCAGGAACTGCAACAGAGGAGAAGTGTGCAACTGTGTGACACGTTCATCCTTGATTATTTCTGTTATTTTGTGAGCTCTCTGCTCTGTTCTTTATTGGGGGTTCCTTGGTCCTCAAATCAGTACACAAAAGGTAATTTCTCTGAATTCTTGAAAAGTATAAATTTAGAGTTCCTGTCCTCTGAAATAAGTTTATGTCCTTATTTCTAATTGCAGCTTTTATGTTTCTAAGTGACATGGCTATTCTTTCTGGATGTGGATCTATGATATGTAACTAAGTAGCTCCATGGCCTGCCTTAGTGTGAGCCTCAGACAACGCATGCCCAAGGATTTTGTCTCTGTGTTACCTCATAGCTGATAAAAAAAATACTCAAGTGACCTTGTTGATAAAAAAATACTTCCATGCACGTTACCCATATATATTCTCTTTGAGAGTTCGGTGGCCATTGTTGCAAAGTCCAGTGGTTCAGTTTATTATTGATTTAGCAAAACTCTTATGCTCTGCTTTCCTACTTTGTCTATCACGAGACACTGCAATACGTGGACTATAAGAAATCATAGAAGATAATAGCTTCACTTAATGTTTATTTCTTGCTGCATAGTCATTTGTCGTTTAGTCTAATTCAAGTCCTAATAATGGAATATCCGTATTGATCAATTTTCTGGTTTTCTGAATATTTTGATTTCTGAGTGGATGTAGAAAAGAATTTGTACTTTTTTGGGTCTAGCAGATGTACACTGTATGTGGTATCCAAGACAATGGCTTCAGTTCTATCTCCGTGTTGTTAATATATGTTCCTGAGCCTGTTGGAAGTAGCTTTCTACCCTTCATTTTCTCAAATCTGTAGAAATAGATCCGTGTGCATTTTTAGTATAATATTGTTGTATACTCCCATGGTAGAAAAATAAATACATGCTGTGACCGTTGTGAGCTACTGATCCTTGTTAGTAATTTATTTAATCTTTGCTCCATTGCAGGAGTTAGAAAAGAACTTTCAAGTCAGGTCCTGATTTTTATAGCAGGGTCATTCACGAAGCTAGAAGGTACGTAATGTATTTCTCTTGCCTATTTATATATGGTTTTGGTCTCTAGATGTGTCGACTGTGCCAACTGAGTTGCTCAAGTTTTCAGATCTGGTTCTACCAAAGAATTGTGTTGACAGAGTGATGTCCAGAGTCATTTCCATTCACTAATTCTTATATTTGTTTATCGCATGATTCATGCCAATGTCAGAAAATACATATTTTGGAATTTTAAAAAGCAAATATTTCACATTGGACTTCAGTTCAACAATATGCCGCGCTACTCCTGCTGATTCTAACTTGAGAAAAATTAAGAGGTTCGAGTGTATTCATGTTATTCTGGGTTTATTATCCTTGAATACCTTTTTAATTACACCTGGCTCATCTACTAGACATAATGATTGTTATAGTATAAATACCGCTTTCTGGGCTGGTATATTACTCCTTTAAAGCATGCTGCTCCGATCTCCCTGGCGTTTAGGTTTCTTTTCCATATCTTTTCTTGATTTCGTGTCTTGTCCCTTGATATTTTATGCTCAGAAATATCAGAACTCAGCTAACAAAAGGTATGGAGAAATTGACAACAGTTGCTCCCCCATTGGTGAGTAGGTCTATGGAAACACCAAAATAAATTCAGCTGTACCAATGTATTTTTAGCTATAGCGTGTGAACGTACGATACCATGCTCAAATAGTGCTCATGTATAACCATCATGATTAGAGACCGAATCGTGTTCTTGTTAGCATTTAACGATATTTGTTATGTTAATCAACATAACCATAGTCTAGAAGAAAATACCTATCATGTATATTCATCCCTTCCCGGGGCACTGGTGTGGCAAAGGATCTACATGGAGGAAGAGGTTGAAGCCAAGACAAAGTTTAGGGTTTGATACTCGAAAAAACTGATGGTAAATTAAATTTCATGTTATAAGTGCCAGGTACTAAGCATGTTGCATTATGTAGACTGAGGCATTAGCAGATTTCTGTTTCCAAAAAACTAATCAATCAACTTTTTTACATGCTATGTTGAATATAGCAGGTAGGAATACTGCTCTGATAGAGTGGAGGTAAGTTCGTGCTGTTGGTTTACTTGCCGATCTTAATAACTGTGGTCATTTACTAAGGCATTAGGCTATGAAAGGAGATGATGCCCCTGAATGTTACAAGTTTTTGTACCAGTTGTTCCTCATTCTGTCTTCCTCTATACACTTATTACTACTGGTGATACAGGAGGTTCTCTAGCTGTTCTCACAACCTCTGAATTCAGGTGCGTGCTTGCTTTTACATTCTGCTTCTTAGCATATATTCCCCTTTCTCACTTTACAGGTTCGAGGATCAGTAGGATTGGCTGTCTTCTCCTTCTCTTTCCTGCTCTGCTCCCATGTTTGTCTTCTGCTTTCCTCTGTGTTCGGCTGTTTGCTTGAAGGTTTTCTTATATTCCTTCCAACACTTCCTGTCTTGTTTACATGGAGCTGTTTACTGAATCTTTTGGCTCTATTTCAGACAGATCCCTTGCGTTGTATTTGTGTGTTCGGTTTCCCCCTTATTATTGTGCAATGTTGGCTAGGATGTGTGATGTTGTTTTGTTCGTCGTGCCTATTTCAGAGTCCGTTGCAACACAAAATATGTTTTGTGGAAAAAGTGCAGAAGTATATTTAATGTACCATGTACTCTCACTTGCATGTTTCTGGTTAAATAATTTCGACAACACTGAGTATGTATGTCTCATAAATACTTTCATTAGGTTTAGTATGCAGCGATCGAACATGTACTACACGCTTTAAGCACTAAGCGGTTGTTGGTTGTCACTTGACACTCAGTTGTCCAAAAGTAATAATGGCTTCTGAAATTTGCAGAGTTTAGTGGAACGTTTCACACACATCTTTCATGTACTTGGCTACCAACATGGTGCTTGCACTTCGGCTATTGCCAAGAGAAGATTCATGCCCTTTACCACTGCTTTGCCTAAAATAAAGATGCATGCCTCTATTCTTTTTGTGATATAATCATGTATTCTGCAAAGATCGTTTCTTGCATGGTAAGCTACTTGCAGTTCGTGTCATTCTCCGTAGTTTTCTTAATAAATATCATGTCCCTAGCATTTAAGTATGCAGCATTTTTATTTATCTAATATTTTCTAAATAATGTCAGGTTTCAGAGTGAGTCGGTCTGCCCAGTGCAGGGCATTGGTGAAACCAACAACTCAGGTTGTTTGGTGACGGTTCAACAAGTCTCTACCCTATTTACCAGACGATCTCCAGCATGACAATTCAGTTGCTTGTTGTGCAATTAGTAGGTGTGCGTGTGTGATTGTTCACATTTTACAAGCAGAGCAGCCCCTGGTAAGGTTCATTGGATCGCCTTTTTTTGTGTTCACTCCGGGATATTGCTGCCAGGATATGAAATGTAATATTCGCCTTGACCAACTGAAGATTGTCGAGTAGACGGTGTTCAGTGTTACGGATACTACCCAATTATTGTAAATCTTCAGAGTCCAGGGATGTGAGTCACAAAGAATGCATGCCGCATATTTGTTTAAAACATTTGAGCAATTCTTAAGCAGGGAATGCACTCTACAAGGTTAGGCCTACTTCCATTGTTACTAAACTACCAGCATGTGTCTTTCCATTGGTTCTGAACTATAACATTTATCATTCGCTAACTCTCTTTAGAAATATGTATTTGTGTTAGATTCAAGGCGAAACAATTTTGATGGCATGATTGTATTTTTTAGTTATCCAAAAACACATTTGTGGAATTTGCTGCTCATTTGATAGTTCTGGACTTCTTGTGTTGGTCTTAGCTACTTTGTACTCACTTATCACATATTCTGGTCATGGCAATTGCTCTTGTATGGCAGATCCAAAAATATTCTCCTATTATCATTAGATTTTGTAAATCATATATTGTATGTCACCAGTTTTTTCCTCTTTACTCTGGTTATCTTTCCTGCTGCTCTATTGTTATTTGGCTTGTTGTAAAATGTGAGTTGGACATTGTAGCCAAGTGCACAGTTAAAAAAGATCAGCGTCGCTGACATTACGACATATCTTGCATTCATGTAGCACCATCCACTTTTATGCTCTGTTTACTTGGCTCATTTTTTTAGATGTAGTTATACAAGGCAATATTCCAAAATCAAGGCATATCATGGCTGGTAGAATTGCATGCAGTGCCAAATTTTTGGCTCGGTTGGCTTTGATAATAAGATTGAGCCTATTTACATTTAGATAAGAACATAGCATGGCAATAATGCTATTTTGTAGCTACTCCGTACATCACAATAAGTTAGATGGCTCCGGTGCTTTGCAAATAAAATTTGAACCTATTTCCATTTAAAAAAGAAGATATCATAGAAATAGTACTATTATGAAGTGACATCACATTGAGCAAGTTGAAATATTATTCTTCAAGTTGGTTTCTAATTTGATTTTGTGTTACATTATGCAGTGAATACTCAATGCATCTCAATGCTTCTCGAATTAAATTTCTTCAAGCTCAAGACGATTTAGTAAAGTCTATGATGGAGTCAGCTCGGAAAGAGCTATTGTACCAGAGCCGAGACCATCAATCCTACAAGGAACTTCTCAGTATACTTATTGTTTAGGTCAGCAGAGTGAATCTGTGTATTCCTTCACAATGTGAATATGAAGCAGGAATTCGTTGCAGCTACTGCAAGTAATAGCTCATTTGAACAAGCATGCATCAATACATGGGTTGTGAACACATTCACCGGTAGGCATGTGCAGTGACTACACTGCCAAGATGAGACACATCCAATGCATGAGTCAAGGCAGCAAACAACCTGGTTCCCTTAGTGTTGCCTCTACTATTTTCAGGCCATTTTCTGGTTGGGGTTCTTACTGTTCGATGATTACACTAACACAACCCAATCATGTTGTTCCATGTCTTAGATGAGCACACAGCCTGTCGGACACCGCAAGATGGATAGATTACAATATGTATGTTATTTCCTATTAACATCACCTAAACTTATGGTGGATAACACTTGTAACTAAACTACTATTTCACTTTCGCCTTCGTGCCAGCGGTGTTTAGTCAATGAAAAACTTGTGTTGTCAAAAGTCAATACCAAGGATGTGTAGGGATATATTTTAAGTCAAGAGTTGTGATTTTCTCCACATTATTTTGGGTAATTTATCAGGTTGGCTCCTGAGTCGGTACCAATTACTTGGGGATGCAACAGACTGAAGATCAGTAGATATAGAATGTTAAAATTGGTAATTTACCCAAAAGTTCATTAGCCTTGGATTATATACCCAAAGTTGATGGTCGAGCAGACTAATCGAGCAGTGAAGAAGGCAGTGGCGGTCTACACCGATGGTGCCATGGTTGATCTACTTCCAGCAGCCACCATGGCGAGTGACGCGGGCACGCACGAGCTGACCCAACGAGGTTCTGATCTAGCCACTGATGCTTAATCATCCCTGTTTCACTAGTTAGGGCAAAAATGGTGTCCGGCTACTAATGGTAGAGCCGTGTGTTAATTTCTTGTTTTGCATCGAAGCCCCTTGTGGGTATTTTACCAATGAATCATCAACTTTGGATACATAATCCAAGGTCAATAAACTTTTGGGTAAATAACCAATTTTCCCTTTTTCTCATCAAGTGGTATTCAATCTGGGTCTGGCCAGGTAATTGCTTACCTGAACCCACGTTTCTTCGTAGTGATTTTTTGCCCAATCTTATACTACTTTGTGTTTGTTCTTGCGATATTTGTCTATAGTTACTGGTATTTGTCTACCTGGCCAGGTATTTACCAAGCAATGCTACAATGCATACAAAGAAAAAAGTCACTGCTGCATCTATCTTAGTGAATTCGCTGCTGACTATTTGATCTAATGTAAACAGAACATTCCAAGGTATGCTTACCTTCCATGTCCAGCAAGACAGTCCGTGTTACCTGCCAGCTTCTTCCCGGGATTAGCTGCCGCTGCCACTGCTTCACCACCCGCTGACAGCAGAACTATCGCACTCCCTCCTGCAGCTAGCTGCAGGGTGCATGTTCAGTGAACTAATAAAGACCCTTGTTGAAAGAAAAACTAATAAAGACCCATGTATTTACTACTGCTTGAATGGGCTATCTGGACCACGATGCAATTTCTATACAACTGGTACATGTTATTATGATGTGGACTTGTAAACTGCTGCTCTGGTGTGCTTCCTCGCTTGTCTGATCTATTCATTCTCTTTATGTGATTTATATATTTCGTCAAGTACTCCAAAATGTGTAGTGTTGTAACGATTGCCTTATATTTATGTTTAACATTTATATTGCTTACATGTATATTTTTTTTCACTTTGATAGCTATTTACATCTGGTGGACCTCATTATATTATTTTAGTTTGCATTGTTGTTTGTCTCCTGCTTATTTCTTTTTAGTTTGTAGCTAGATTTCATAAGTTCCACCATCTTTAACAAATCAAGCCAGTAGACGGTTACAATTTTCCTTGGAATACAAACTGCACGAGGCGGAGTGCCGGATGACTGGAGCTGGATACATGGAAACCGCATCATGTGACTTTGTTTGAACTGTCACATGTGCGTTGAATGGTTCATTTTTTTATCAGATTAGCCAGCATTCTCCTTAGCTATGGTACCAAATCTGCTATCGTTTATTAGAGGTTTCATTTTAGTCGCCGATCGAAACCAATTGAGTGACTCTTAAATATTTTTAAAGAATGTTTTGTTAAGGAAGACATGTGATGGTGGAGCGGGGTAAAGGAGGAAGACACGTTCTCTTGTTGTAAGGTGGGTGAGAAAAGGAGGTGGCGTAAGAACTAAGCATATCCATGAAATAAGACATGATCTACTTATCGTCCGTAGCAACGCATGTGCATTCAGCTAGTATATATAACACATCCTTTTGAACTTTTCCTTGAGGTCAGCGAGGTGGTCGCTCTTGGTGATCTTGAAGTAGTAGTCCGGGTAGTCAGCCTGGTACACACAATTTGCAGGTGTCACCGTGCCGATTGCTAGCACCGTCGTTGGTCCCTCCGCCGGCTGCGTCTTTCTCACCTCCTCCATGGTCATGGTTGTGGCCATCTGGATCTCCTCATGTACGTACCAGCGCCCGAGAGAAGTAGCTCACTAGTGCTTGGGCGAGAGGCTTGATCTAGTTTGCGGGGCGCAGAGGGAAGCAAGACACAACCACTATAAGAAAATTGTTCTTTTACAACGGACGATTTTCATGGTTGAAGGTCCGTTTTTCCTGGTTGAAAAGCCTTCTACGACAGATGTCCTTCGTGGTAGAAGCCCCGTCACAAATGAATCTATCACGGGTTTTTTTTTGACCATGGCGGATCGCACACTTCAGCCACGAAAAGTTGTTCTGTCGTAGATCTGTTTGCCAGCCGCGTTGACTGCTGACGGTGAGGCATTGAAGGCTTAGTGTGATAGAGTTGAAGGCAGGTTTTGCCGCATGACTAAGATTTTTAAATTTCTTTAGCGTTCAAGGAATAATAGAAAAAAATGGTACTCTTTCCATACGAATTGAAGGCTTGTAGAGGTCCCAACCTTTAATAAGGTAGAGATCCATGTGTTTACAATGCTAGTCCCTGGATCAATAGCTAGCATCCACAGTTAAGATGTAATATCAAGAAACAAAGGTCATAATACAACTTTATAACCAGGAATAAAATAATTCATTACATCTTACATAGCTCATTTGGCTATCTCATTACAATGCAGCAGAAATAACTATTGCATGGAGTCCTTCATCTTCAAAGTGCCACAGGCAATCATGTTGGTTGTAGACTTGTAATCCTAATCAACACACTTCACTAACATCAAACAAACCTACAACATTATAAGTTACAACCACAAGGGTCAATACATTTGAATTATATTGGCAAGTTTCACTACTATGTAGAAATAAGTGGAACCTATCAATATATGCATATTTGGCTAAGTGGGGGTTTAGGCTCATTTGCAGAAAGCAATATAGTTTTATCCTATCTTTTCAAAATAGTTTTGATATTTTGACAAATCTTTCTGAACTCCTTGGAAAACTCCAAGTGCTTCTAATCCCTTGTTGACACCATCAAGTTTTACTTTGAGAAATTGGAATGTTGAGATCTTCCATAGCTTCAGGCCTTAGTTGCTCAGAGTTGTCCGTAACCGGGGACATGGCTAAGTACTTAGTATTTGATCTTCTGCAGAAGTTGTACACTTTACCCACATGACACAATCTCGTCTTGACGCCACCAGTGGCCGCTGGATAAGTACACACCAAATGGAGTAGCGGCAGATCGAGAATGTGACAAAGTCTTTCCATAGAAGTCCTCCCAATACACAATGCTAGCTTGTCTACCAGGCACCAATGTAAGGATATATTTCCAATACATAATTCTAGTTAACCTGAAGATGCCAATGCAAGGGTCTTCCACTATATAGTTGACTAAGCCAGAGCCCATTTAGCATGTGGCTGTACACGGAAGCCACTGTACGAGAAACTTGTTCAATCTCTAAGTCCCTGGGTGGTTTCCTTCTAGTGCACATACAAAAAGATAGCCATATAAACATGGTTCCCTTTGTTGCCACCTTATCCAAAATTGAGTATCCTCATTCCACCCAGGTGGTTCATTGAGTACTTGTTTTATTATATAAAACATATATTTTTCCAACTCTTCATATAATCATATCATGTTTTCCATCCTAAGTCTATAGCAGGGATAAGCATACTACAACTATGATGTTTTCACTAAGGAATGTATAAAGGATTTCCTAATAGGACTTAGCATAGCATAGTAATATAGTGGCCCTATCATGCATACTACAAAAATTCTACTAAGTGTAATGAAAATAGTAGGACATGGATGATAGTGTCATTTGACTTTTTAGCAGAGAATGTTGGTTCACTCCTTGATCTTGCAAATATCACACTCTTCTAACTTCACTACAATTCAATCAAGCAAACACATATTCAACTAGCATTCAAACAATTTACCACATAAAATAACAAAAACAAGGCAATGCATGCAAGCATGCAAAATATTGTTTTATTTGGAAAAGTGGTTTCTAGTAGACTCTAAACATTTTAAATCTCATATTGGTCATTTACAAAAGTGTTAAAACCATTTTAAATTCAAGTTGGTGATAATGGCCATTTAAATCATTTTGTTTTGCTAGAAATGGTTTAAATCAAAGTAATAATTTGTAGGGTAAGACAAATATATTCTTTAAACAAAAAAGTTAGTGTTTATGGTCAAAGTGTTTTAATATTAATCCATTTGCAAAAGGTTTCATCCAAACTCCATTTTTAATTCAAAGCAATATTTTTATTTGATAGAAATGCTTTTAACAAAGTAATATTTTACTAAGGTTCATCAAATATGTTTTCAAATCCAAAAATTTGGTGTTTAGGGTCAGAGAGTTTGAATCACATCATTTTCCAAAAGGTTTTACTCAAAAAGCATTCTTATACTATAATCAATATTTTTATTTAACTAGAAATGATTTAATTCAAAGATTTATTCTTTAGCTTCACAAAATACATTTTTAAATCCATAAGTTGGTTTCTATGGTCAGTAGGTTCAAATCAAACCATTTACAAAAGATTTTATCCTAAAAACATTTCTAGAATAATTTTTATACCCAAAATATGCCTACACAAGTTTCTATAAAAACAACCAATTTAACAGAAGCAATTCACTAAACAAAGTGCATGGTTGGAAAGGTTTTGTTCTCCTAATTCCAATGATATAAAATTTGCAAAATTTGGACGTGTGGATTAAAAGTTATGAATTTTGCAAGTTTGTATATCTAATAGATCAAAATTTCTGTTTAAAAACAAACTCTGGCCACGTGGCTCTATCTTATTGGAGATACCGCTTCGGTTGAATTGGCTAACACAGACCACAGGATCTTATTTAGATCGTACGGTGCGGATGCTTCTATACCGCTTCGCTAAATGAATCTATCACAGCGCTTGGATCAAGATCCAGTGGCTCACAGTAGCTCGACCACAGATGGGCGACGCTGGCGGCGGCGGACGGCGACGCACGCTCAGATGGTGAGGTTGCCGATGAACCAGGAAGCGCGGGAGAGGGAGAGGATGCTCACCAGACTCGCCGGGAAGCACTGATGCTCGAGGTGTGGTCAGTTCGTCGAGGGGCGCTCGGGGGTAGCGGTGATTGCTCACCGGAGTTCGCGGCGGTGCCAGGTGCCTCTGTTCGTCGACGGGGGCGACATTACAGGCCACCAGAAGGAAAAAGAAAGGAGGCGTTAGACGCGGGTGAGTGTGGCGATCACGAAGGCATCATCAGGAGGGACAGGGGTGGACGGTACTTACAGGAAGGGGTCACCGGAGAAGTGGCAGACGACAGCGGTGCTCAGAGGTGGTTCTTGCCGATGATTTGGAGCAAGCGCGGCCAAGCGGGGTTACTGGGAGATGTAGGGGATTATAGCGAGCAAACTTGTATGCACTGGGAGGCAAGGGGTGGATCGGAGTCGCCGGAATCAGCCGGAGTAGCTCGTCGGAGACAGTGAGTTCGAGTTAGCGATTGCGGCAGCCTGGTGGCCGAGAGAAGACGGCGTCGGGGGGGAAAGAGAGAGGAGGGAAAGGCGCTTAAGAATGCGTCGTCTCTGGCGAGGTTTAATCGCGTATTGATGAGAATTTTACCGGAGTTAATCGCGGCAGTAAACGGACGCGGGTGGAAACGAAGAACAGGCAGTGGGTCCTGGTTGTCTGAGAGAGAGAGAGAGAGAGAGAGAGAGAGAGAGAGAGAGAGAGAGAGAGAGGTCCGCACATCAGTGAGGGAGTGGGTAGGGTTTTTGGTGAAAAATGATTCGGGGGAGGGAAAGAAGATGGGCTGCGAGTTGGGATGGACTGGGCCAGATAGGCTAGTTGGCTTCCTTTCCATTTTTTTATATTTTGAATCTTTTTGTTTTTCCTTTTCTATTTATCTGTTTTGATTTTTATTCAAACAATTCAAACTCCATTTGAATTCAAACCTTTGCCAAACTTTGTGTATATTTTAATACTGTTTATTAACATATTCTAAAGCCCAATTTGGAATATTTCTTTTATTCTTTTAGAGTATATTAATTATTTAAAATAGGCCCTTGTCTTAATTCAAATAAGGTTTTAATTATGTTTGCAACCTTTATTTGAATTCTAAATTTTACCAAACCCTTTTCAGTAGGTTTTATTTATTCAAAATAACTTCACTTTGAATTATTATTTAAAATACTTTAATATGTTTTAATGTTCATTTAAATTGGGAATTGTCTTTATTTAATCAAAATTGGATATTAATAAATCCTTTACTCTTTGTATTAAACAAAAATCTTTCATTTCATTTGTTTGGCCAAGATTTAATTTGGGGTTTTTTTAAATAGTCCCTTATTTATTTATTCCTTTGCTTATAAAATCCATATCTTTTATTTAAGGATCCAAAAATGGTGATTCCAACTTTTATAACTTTATTTATTATTTGTTTATATTTTTAAATCCCTTTAGGATTTTTATTTGTTCAAAATAGGTTTTGATGTTTCCATTTGGAATCAAAAAGTTTCTTTTCACCCTAAATTTCAACAATTATTTATTTTGTTTATTTGTTTTTCACATGTCAAAATTTGGAAAATTTTGGGATGTGACAAGGCTGATCATCAAAATATTTACCATATTGGCAAAGAAAATTGGATACATAATCTCCAATTCAAACAGGGTAGGGTCGATCGACTGAGATTTTGAATTTGGCGGTTGTCCAAAGAATAAAAAAATATTCGTGAGGTTGATGAATCCAAGGCTTGATAGAGTGAGGTTTCGGGCACATGATTTTTGTGCATGAAGCACAACATGAACAGATAAAAACATGATACAAAACAAATAGTCCCTCCGTTTTTGTTATATGCCCCCAGACACAGCCTAGGCTCAGCAGTACTACTAGGAACCATTTCACACGACCATTGTACTCACCTATCATTATCAGGGTTCATCTTTAATTTAGAAGAGTCTGTTCATCTATGAGCTCTCGATAATTCAGCTGATCTCGTAACATCTTCAACTCTGCATCACTTGCTAATGCTTCATGTCTCATATCTTTGATTGTTCATCTTTGCACTTCCTATTCAGCCCGTACTGCTACAAATTCTTCTTGATAAGACAAATACACCGCCTTGGACTTGGACTCCGACAACCCAGCATTACGCATGAACATACTTTTACGATGACCTTTGCCTTTTAGTACCATGTTAAATGTTTCCAGACGTTCTTCTTGGTTTTGTTCCAGGTTGTCTTTCCTAGGTTTTGCCATCTACTCATTCAATCTAATCTATAAGGTTATCAGTTGGTAGACATGGGTGAGAGAAGAGAAGCCACTACAGAGGAACATGCAGACAACACATTTAACCTGTCTATGAACAAATCTTACAAGTTGGCATGGCTGATTACACATTTAACACTGTAGTAAAAGCATACTAGCTATCTGATCATACTGATAAGAAGTTTATCCCTAACACTCAATAACAGGACTATGCTGACATCGCACCTGTCTGTTTCTTCATCGCCAGGTGCATGATATCATAAGACAACTCTTTTTACCATTCAAAACTGAAACTCACACTAGTTGGAAATCATCTACTATACTTAAATTAAAAGAAAGCTGGGAAAGCAGTTCAGGCAGTGTTGTACATCTAACTATAACATATAAATCATTGAGGGTGTGTCATCACAAAATATCAATATAATAGAAGACTTACAATAACACTCTTAGCGGAGGGATTGGGCCCTTCTTTTTTGCTCGTCTGGCATGCCTTAAAATTTTGTTGTAGACTTGTTGCATCTTTCTATAACATGGGCAGAACACATGATCAAAATATAAGAAGCATAAAGTCTCTACAAGATTACAAACTAATTATCCTTACTATTGCGCTCAGGTGCCCAACCAATGCACGAGATCCAGTTTGGTTCGTTAAGAGTTGTGTGGCACAGTTCCTATTATTTTCTTAATGTTCATTTGCAAAAGGAGACTAGTGATACAGATGCGCAAATAAGAATTTTGAATGCGATCTAGTCTCGGTCTTCACAAACCATACCGTAATCTTTGGATCAAACCAGTGGTCGAGAAGATCTATCCACTGTTGGTCAGTCATAGAATGTTCCATAGGAGACATTCTTTGAATATCCTTACTTGCCTTACCATCAAAGTATTTATTCTTTAGCCTATGCCGCTATTGGAGCATAGAATAGGAGAACATGTCCATGAAAACATACTCTAAATCCTCATTATCCTGATCGAAGTTGAATTTTATCTGTTGGTAAGAATGGAACATTTGATGTGTTATGCGACTTAGAATAGAACCAACGACAAGCTTGAAGGCATGGGACAGAGCACCATGACTTACATGTAACTTCTGGATTAATGAAATGTAATGGTCAGGGGTCTGTTGGTGGAGCTTGAACGATGCAAAGATGGGAATATCATTCCTGACAAAAAACGCCTATTTTCGATGCTATGAAAGTAGATCCTTTTGGATCTTCTGGTCTTCGCTTGCCAGACACAATAGAATTGATGCAGTATCTAGATTGCATTCCAGAAATTTGAGCTTCAAGCTTTTTTTCCTACCATTGGCCCCCTTTTCTTAAATCATCGTGTAGCTGCCAATTCAACCGTTATATCAGGCTATCACGGTATATATAAGGGAGCATGCAACGGTAAGCATTAGAACACATACCTTGTTTAGCGGTCAGCTGATCAACATGTGGGTGATCGTCGCTAGCTTGTTGGTGTTGTGCCAGGAGTGTTAGGCCAGTAGAGGTCGAAACTGGTTGGGATGTCAATTGTTCATGGCTATCTGGATTGGTAATTTCTGATTGTGAAATGTGTGGGATGGTATTTGATGCGTCTAGTTCTGTTGGGACCTATGGTGTGCCGGCAAGACGAGACTTTTAGCCTTATGCGAGTTTCCTGAATTTCGTTTATTGTTTTTCCCGGAATGTGTTTGTGTTCCACCTATAGCATTAGCAAGATCGCTCGTCGACGCTTCAGGTTTGGTACCAGAACGTGTCTTACCTGAACCGGCTGATTCATGACACACATAAATGATACTTCAATCAATTATAGTTCTATATGTAATGAGACGCATATGGAATAGAAGAACAGTAAGGCAAAGCGTGTTGAACATATATGATGTATGAACAAGGCAGAGGGCGTTGCAAAATATTTGGTTGGATTGAGATAGAAAATATGGAATATGCAATAGATATCACAATAAAAAAACAGAGCAAGCATCTTGGGGGTGTACAAGCGGGCATACTAGGGAGGAGGTCCTCAACTGGTCCAACTTCTTGAGTGATGTTTCCCTCAAGGTATTGTTCATCAACAGAAACCAATGCTGAATCAGATGCTTGCCGGACATAGTTTTTCTCCCTGCTAGTATCTGAAAGGTTCTTAGGTGAACCATCTGAGTCCTGACACACATAAACGATACATTAATATATGAAAGTCCTATGTATAATTAGACGCAGATAGAACAGAAGAACATTAAGGCAAGGCAAGCTGAACATATATGATACATGAACTAAGCAGATGGCATTGCACAACATTTGGTGGGATTGAGGTATAAAACATGGAAGACACAACAAATATCTCAATGATAAGACATAGCAAGCACCTTGGGGGGGGGGGTGGACAAGCGGGCGGACTAGGTGGGGTGTTATCGACTGGTTCATCTTCCTGAGCCAGGTATCTATCAGGGTTTTGTTCATCTTGAGGATCAGATTCTGCTTCAGAAACCTGGCCTTCATGATTGGTGGTGGTAGCTACGAAAGATCTAAGTCTCTACATGCCGAGCGGCCTTGCATGTTTGGAATTCTTCAGTAATCCATTTCTCTAATCTTCCATTCTCCCTTGTCAGTCGGTCCCAAAGCAGCTTCCATGCATGAGCAAAAAAATCTTATGAGATTTAAGATCAAAATGTGCGTAGAGGAGCAAATTAGTATCGTGCTAGCAAGCAGCTCAAATCTCTCAAGGAACAATGACAGACATATGAACGTAAACAGTGCAAGATGGCTGTGAAACAAGCGATGAACTACCTTTGTGACCGTGATTACATGATTTCCTACTTGTGGCTGTGCCTTTTCCAGACTTATGGCGAGATACGACCTCGCCGTTCACGGCTGAGCGGGTTTTGCTTGCCATCTCTCCGGTGCCATGGAAAATGTTGGGGAAGCAGATCCGGTGCCGTGAAGTCGGGGAAGTGGATCCAACGAAGTTGCAATGGTGTCACTGGTGACGATGTTGCTGAGCCGACTCCGGCACCGTGGACCTCGGGTACGAAGGAGGTGATATGGTGTGGGCCGGTGTCAGGGCGGGGAAGCAACCTCCGGCTTGCTAGACAAGAGAGATGGTAAAACGTCTTTGGTCGCTATGTAGTTCCGGTGGAGAGGCTGTGAAGGGGAGATGAGACGGAAGGGGCATGGCCATGGTGGTGCTAGGTGATCTCGAGGGATTTGTCCCGATGGGCGTGAGTTTGAAATTTTGAATTGTGCAACACAAACCATTTTGAGGAAAGGCCTTTGGCGCCTTATTTCTGGACCGAAGGGCTAGATGGGAATTTCGTACCGCTTGAATATTGGACGCGGGAGCCATTTCGGTGGTTATTTCTGCCGTAGAGTTAAAATTATTATTGTATGCTTGGTGAGAGTGGTGGTTTCGGCATGTGTTTGTCCCCTCAATTGATTTTTGTGTACTCTACTAGTATATACAGTATAAAAGTTTGACTTGGGGCCACATAAGTAGTTGCACGTATTTATGCATGATAATGGGCACGAGGACATGGCCACTGAGCTCGGACTACCATTCTTTATTTATTTTTAGATGGACTACCTTTCATGGTAATGTGTTAATTTTCTGCAAAACGTGGGTCTACGGATCTAAATGTAAGTGCATAATAAGATTTCAACATTCTGGTGGGAAATGTTGTTTTTTCCATTTTCCGAATGGCTACCGAGATACATTGTCCAGATGCATCAAGTACTAGGTACAGTACAGTTTCATAACAACGTGCCAAATACGTAGTTACCGTAAAGTAATGCCATCATATAAGAAAAGAAAATATCAGACTGACAAGACAAGAAAAGTCATCCTCGTTATTCGAAATAACAATCTATTCGCATGGCGACTCTTGCATCACCCTTCGAAAATCATCTGCCTGCAAAGATGCTCTAAGAATCTCTACTCGTTCTTTCACCTATTCCAAGAACGTCTCGTTGGTCTCATTAAGATATGCATCAGACGGATTGGAACACGATTTTCAGTCACTAACTTCCGAAGATCATCGGCAGCATCAAGGCCATCTTTAATCATAGAAATCTAGCCTCGGTTCAATTCTCTGATCCGCCGAGTGGTCGTGTCCAAATCCTATTGGATAAGACTATTCTTAGCTCCGGCCATGCACCATACTTTTGTTTGATTCTGTAACATCCCAGCATTAGAGCCTAGAAATAAGCTGAACCCAGATGTGTGCATTGCATTCATGCATAGAAAATCCGAATAATTTTCGCGCTTTTGAACAAAACTTGTCAAAGTGATTGAAGCTTCTCTTAGCCTGATGGAATTGAACTAGATCATCAAGTTTACTGCGATAAGTTTCAATATGACCTTTGCTAAAACCTTAGTTTTGGGTAAGGGAGATTTGATCTAAGGGTAGATCAAATTTAATAAAAGTTAAACTCTGATACATTATGATTTATATTTCATCCTTAGGTTATCATATTATAGTATTCATTATAATCACTCATGAGTACCAAGTTAAGGATATAACACCAAATATGAATTTAATAACTATATCTTAATCTCATCTGCATATACCATGAGTATCATGGTAATATCTAACCCTACTTCTTAAGTAAGATTGAGTAGGAAAGAAACTAAGTTTAGATCATTCACCTATACCTTTCTTTCCATATCAATCCTTATCATCCCTATTGAGTTATATTCCAATATCTGTTGTTCATCAATGAGGGGAAATTAATTATTGATTTACCAATTCTCAATCTATCAACTCTTGACCAGAACATAGCTCACATTTAAGTGTCTATAAAGAAACAACTAAGAAGAGATAAATAGTAATGCTAGCTTTAGAAATCATTTATAGGATGGAAATGATTGAAGAGAATCCAATCAATATGATAATCGAAGGAGTTAAACTCACTCCTGGTTGGATAGAAGGGTTATTTGAAATAAAGATATATATGATAACAAAGAGGGTTCCGAGGATGAATATTAAAGATAGTTACCAGGAGTAGTCCTATTGGATCAAGTAGGTATAGTCAATCCAATAGAGCTAAACAGAAGATAATTATTATACAACTGCAATGTTGTATGAATGGAAGCCTTGATTAGCCAACTGGAAACCAAAACCATAAATGATCAAAAGATTAAAATGATCAAGCCTTATTCACCAAGATTGAGTACTTATATCATGTATAAGTGGTATTGGTGGATAAAACATGATTGAAACCCTAGAGATAAATTATCCTAGAGTAGTCATTACAAGCCACATAAATATGATTTAGGGTTGGATTGTGAGTTATTGGAGTAAAATGAATATAGGATGATATTATTCAACTAAAGCTAGTGTAGCATAGAGTTTTTGAAGTGTTGTTAGTCATCTTAAAGGATAGTCAACTTTAGAGAAAAGTAGTTGGATGCATACACTTATTAGAAATACATTAGTGATGAATGATTAAGGAAGATTGTGAGTAGAGTTGGAAGGAACTACTTGTTGGATGGAAGGCTATCAACAGAAGAGTAGTAGATACAACCAAGCAAAGATATGGGGAAGTTATGAAATACTTGAGTATCAAACTCATTGGATTCATCCACGAGTTTAGAAAGTTAATTAGTGAATAAGAATATTTTGTAAAATAAAGCACATCATGTTAATCATGATGATAGAGAGGAAAAGGTAGTATATCTAGGAAAGTAATTCCTTAATAAGAAGTCTAGAATTATGAATTATGGAAGATAGTAAATCTTGGTAAACAATCAACTCTAAATCTTAAAACCAAGTATAATATCCATTTCATATTAAGAATTCCTCATCTTATATCTATATCACTTGATAGGAACATTTCCCTACAACAAATCACATAAACACATCTCTGACAATTCCAACCATCATAATTAAATGTGCTTAGGAGTATCTTTATCAATTCCTTTCTATAAAACATTCAAGATATAACTTTCAAGTACTAAAGGTGATGTCATCAAATATCCCCAAACAGAAAACAATATACTTAGTTATTAAATCTTTACTCACATCCATAAAGGAATATAAATATGCTAAAAACCCTAAACCCTAGGGTAAATATTCATAATTCAAAACCCTAAACTTCTTTGTTTATCATAATAGAATATATACATTGTCATTTTCCAAATTAATGGAAGTAGTAAGAACCATATTAGTTTCTTTCATATTTCATGCATCAAACAATGATATAGGATCATTATACATATACAAATTTATATTCAAACTCTGAGTCAACTAGAGTTAAGTTTTATAAACATAAGAGTATATCATTTAAGAAATCCATAACTAAAAGAGGAGAGTAAAATAATAATAAAAGTTTCTACAAATTATTAAAAAGAGGTTCATATTGAGTAAATAAAATAAATATAAAAAGATTATATAAAAAAAGTTCACAAATGGTAGTAAATATATCTTAGTATTATTGCAATTATCCAGCAAATAAATCCTACAAAGAAAAGTTCAAAATATAAATCAAATTCAAATCTGAAAAGGAAAACAGAAAATAGAAAAAGGTAAAACAAATAAAAACATTACCTGGCCGTGGCCCAACACCCCTATACTTATCTGACGCCATATGCAGCCCACAAAAGCCCAGCACCGAGCCCAGCTCGTTTCCATCTGTGACTGACGAGTGGGTTTAGGAAAGGACCGCGGGTTGAGCTGAAAGAATCGCCAGGGATTATCCGCAAAACAGCCCGTCATCGTCATCCTCACGCACACAGACAGTTCGATGGAGGAGCTCGCCGCCGCCAGATGCCGTCGTCGTCGTCTTTGGGCGCCAAGATCAACGCCGCCGTCACCAGGAGAGGATAAGGAGGCCACCGCGACAACCCTACTCGTCCTCATCCTCAATCTCGCCTTCCAGACTCACTTCCTTTCCTCACCCGAAAACCTAGCTCGTCGGAGTTCATCATTCCAGTCAACTCTGACCACCCCTCGCCTCGTGGTAGCCACCGTTGGACGCGCCGTCGTGGACTGAACCATCTAGGACCAAGCACGGAGGCCCGCTCGCCGGAAATCATGTGAAATCGAGCATTCCTTTTCCTCGGCCGCCTTGGCCATCACCGTTGATTCGCCGTCGTCACGCCTCCCCAAGCCTCCTCGACCGCTCTATCGTCATCAGGGTAAGCTTACGCATCTCTGGACCCTAATTTCGCTTGCTAAATCTCACCGTAGGTCTAGTTTTGTTGAGCACCGTCGTTGGCCGGCGCAGAATCTCGTCGCCGATAACCCTCCGATGACCATTAGATAGTGGCGCCACCATCAATAGGATCACCTCGATCTCCTCTGTCCAACGAACCTAGCCACAACCCCGCGCTTGAACCAGATCAATCGATTGATCCTCAACCAGTGAGGATCAACTCGAGTGACGTCATGCTCACCTCAGGATTGAACCACATCAGCTAGTTTGACTAGTCTTGCCTCGCGTGGCTGATGACATGGCCTTGGGCCCATGTGTCATCGACTGAGAGTAGAGAGAGGGCCAGTAACAAATACATTTTCTAAACCTGAGAGCTGAGGTGGATAATGGCCCACTGGTCAGTGTAGGTACGGTGTAAAAAGTATTTCCTGTTTAAGAAATAGATAAAATGTTATAAACTTAATTATGAATATTCCAGAAATCAAATAAATGATTAAATCTTGTTTAATTAATAACTTTTGATTTACAATTCAGAAAAAAAGTGTATGATATATGAAAATTTTCAAAAAAATAAAATCTATAACTTAAAACTATTATCAAATATTATTATGATGATTATTTAAATAAATATTATTTAATAAAAGTTTTATAAGTAATAAAACTTTAAAAATTCATATTTTAATATTGGTAAATGTTAAAAATATAAATAGAATACCAAAAATCTTAGAAAAATAAGAATTATAATTTAAAACTTTAATCATGTATTATTATTTCACTTAAGTAAATATTTATTATTTATTAAGTAATTATAAAGTAATAAGAATTATAAAAATCATATCTTATTATATATAAATCACAAAATTCAATGTAATATACCAAAAGGATCACAAAAATAATATCTACATGTTAAAAATATAATATTCTACTTTTGAGTTAATTAAAAATTCAAATATTTTAATAACTTGAATTTGAACTTATTTACTTAGTTTAAAAATACATATAAGGATAAATAACAATTATTAATATTTCTAAATTAGTCAACTAAGTTTAATAAATATTATTAGTCTTAGGTATTAATAATATAAGCCATAATGGTTTAAAATACTACAAATACCTTATTATTAAATTATCTTCAATCTTAAGTGAAGATTATATTCTAAACAGATTCCTATTCATAATAAAACTTAAAGCACAACTTGTGAATAAATCAAATCCTTTCCATCTATGTTAACTACCAAATTACAGAAACAGCCACAACACTATATAAAGTTCAAAAGTAGTTAAGTGATAATATCTTGATTTATAAACTATACCCACTCATCTATAAAAGGTAAATGACTACTCCATCATAGAATGAAGAAACCATTATACCAAGTAAAAGAATAACCAATCTTAAGTAATCTAAAGAAAACAATACTAGGTACACAAGATACAAATATTATAAGCATTATACTTGTAAACTATCTTTGTTTTAAAGTTAACTTTAGTCTCCAAGAATCTAAATATAATACTATAAACATTATTATATGTTTTATAGTTAACTTTGGTCTGATATAGTTAAGTCGTAAAGCATCTCAAACCCAAACCATTCGAGCAAACATAAATAGCATCGACCAAACTCAACTAACCATAAAGCTTGTTTAGACCTTTGAAGGGAAACCTTTTCTTCGAAGGTTATTCTTTTTGCCACTTCAAACAAGAACTCTTGTTTAAGAAATCTTGACTAGCATTTCATAGGTGTATATTTTGTTGATACATAAATATGTGTTGCTCACACACACACGCAAACTCTAAAGAAGCACAAGTATGAAACTTATCTAAAAGGACCACACATTCTAAAGTAACCATTTCCGGAATCCAAACCCTAGAACAACGTTATCCCCGGGATTCCCATTTAGAAGTGCATCACATTACTTATGCATAAAAGCATATTGCTTATTTAAACATTAGTCCTTACCGGACCAATGATGTTGATTTCATATTTGGATCTTATACTGACTCGAAGACCGTGAGTGCATAATCTTGCAATCACAAAAGGCAAGTTCACACTTGCTCATGTACTTTGTTTATTTTCCGTAAAGTATTTTACAAATCCAGTGTTGTCATCACCTGCATTTGAAAAAGGACATAAAACACTATTTTTTGATAATAATGTGAACTATTGGTTATTGATCCAGGGTGATCAATTAATCTATTAAATCTGACAGTTGGAATACCACTGTTCAGAACTATATCACCTAGGACTTAACAACCAATGTCATCAGTGATTCTTGCGCCGTATATTACGCGTTGACCATGAGATTTGGAATGGGACGGAGAAGTCATCTGTATCTTCTTCCTCTCGCATGAAGCCAGATGTGCAGGCCGTGGCTGTTATCCTTGAAGCATGCATATTAATTGGTAATCCGTATAGGATATGCAGCATATGGGTGGGAACCCTCATCGTCCCACGATAGTTCTGACATCTAACAGTTTGTACAAACCATTGTCGTAATTCTTTATGTGGGCATGGTGTACACCAAGGAGGCATGCGGGGTCACGAAGGGGGCAGTGATTGGCTTGGATCATCTTCTGGCCCCACATCATGGAATTGTGGACGGGAATAAGCTGCCCGGTTGTGCAACAAAGAGTTGATCTCTCATGGGTAAAGTAACACACCTCTGCAGAGTGTAAGAACTGTAACTTGTTACTCCCTGTTCCGTAAAGGAGCTACGAACGCGGCGGGAAGGAACTCCATGAAAGTTCTGGTAAACCCGTGAAGGCTGATGGACATAGCTTTTCAGAATAAAAACAACCTTTGAAGAAATTTTTATGAAAACTTGCATTGCCTACGACCTACGGTTTGTGGCTGTAGTTATAGTGCATCAAACACTCCTTTTCTAGTGAATTTGCTGAGTATGCTCATACTCAAAGTATCTTCTTAACCCTTGCTAGATTCTGAAGCCATTAAGACGATGTCTACATCAAGTTATGCTCCAGGAATCATCATCCAAAGCTAAAGCTCTTCAATGAAGACAAGGAAATCAACATATACCTCAACTCAAATGAGGACGAAGTTACTGATTAGATAGGAATATAATCTCTAGCCAAAGAACCTAATTCTATAGTGCATTGCATTAGCAGCAGATGCCAATCTCTTAGTTACAATACTAGTTTTAATAGTATAATAAATCTTGCGTTGTTTATTTTTGATTCTTCTCCGTAAGAAGTTCTTTCTCTCTCTTTAACCTAGAGAGTTCTCTGGATCTTATGTAAAGAGTGAGTTGTAACCTTTAGCCATGTATTGGACCTGCTATGTTTCTGGTGTGCCATTCTAAGGGATGTAATACTAGTGAACGGTGTTTCATTGGTGTTATGTCAACGACTATAGTGTACTACATCATGCAGTTGTATGCTGGGTCACCGCAGATTCCTAGAAATTGTTGCATCACTGGCATGCTGCTGAATATATGTGTTGTGAACCTCCTTGGCAGGGACATGATCATGCACTTGCTTCTGCAAATTGTAGTGCAGCAAATCAATCAACAAATAACACAAGCAAGATGCAACAAATATCCATGTTTCTATACCAATTGTGCTGTTCCAAGCGGGGTTACATCTGAATGTACAAAATTCCTCAGGTTTTGTTGGCATCGATTCTCATTCGGAAATACATCATCTTCCTTGCCTTGCAAAAATAAAAATATATATACTGGTACATGAGAAGGCAGGGCAAGAAAACGATGAACTACGCTAAAAAATACATATATGTAAAGTGGAAGCAAACCTTTGTCTAGGGAGGATTGTTGGGGGTTATAATTGGGTTGGAGAGGTCTTGTACTGGTGCGAGATAACTAATTTAGCTTCACGACTCGTAGTTGCCTTCTTTTATCTTGGAACCAATCCCACAATACAACAACTAGCATGCATTATTATAAATATAAGGCACTGCAAGGAAGAAGAGATGAACTACATTCGGCAGTAAAATGCAAGGAAAGCGGGCATAGGGAGAGTGCAGCAACCTTCGTCTCGGTAGTAGGGAGCTTTAATAGTTGCCCTAGTGAGGGGTCCGAGTGGCTTAAGCATCTCTAGGTTATAGTGGTGGGGAAGTAGACACTCTACCATGCAGCGGGGGAAGCAGATATGACGAAGCAGAATCTAGCGAGGTGGATGACATCGTCACTGAGCACACTCCGGCTAGGTGGAAGTTGGCTAAGGAGGGATGGGATAGAAGATAATGAGGGATTAGTGGGAGTGATCAAGCGATAGGCCCCGTAAGTATGCGGGTAGCTAGGAGGATCCCGCAAATATTTCTCTAAAATTTTGAACTAGATCCCGCCAACATTACACCAAAATTTAGTGCTGAATCGCGCTTGGTTCACCTCGTGAGTAATAAAAATAATAAAAGTAAGGCTCGAAATGCAATAGGCATCGAATGCGATTGGACGGTGGCGTGTGCAACTTGTGAAGAAAGGTGGCTGAGTCTAGTACGGTTGTGAGAGTGGTGATTTTATTTTCTTTTCTTTTTGCGAATAATAAGAAGAGGATAACTCATAAGACATCAAGATGAAAAATATTATCAACAAGTTAAAACTATTTTCCAAACTCTCGGTGGTTACCGATATACTGCTAATTGACCCCCGATGGGTACCTCCAAAATCTTTGTCATAAAACTTTCAAAGAAACCTACGATTTACTTATAGTTAAATTTTGATGTAATTTCGATAAATGACATAAAGTCATTCAAGTGGGCAGAGTTAGCTAGGAAGTTTCAAAGCTCATGAATACATGGGATTAGAAAGTACAACAAGGTGGTCCACTATATATGTTTGAAAGCTTGCCTTGTGGCATTCAGATCCATATTCTTCGGACTTCCTTTATGAAAAAGAATAATCTCGTCATCACTTAGAAAATTGAGAATGTTCTTTCCTGATATTTGGAAACTCACACTGACTACATTGTTTACTAAAAGAAGATTCACCCATCTACCTATGAAAAGACAATTAATTCAAGAGCAATCTATCGCGCTTACTGGTAGCTCAAGTTTGACCTAATTTCATTAAATTGTCGAGATGAATAGTCAAAACCCTCGATGGTGGTTTGTGATATATTAAATTACCCCCCGATGGTTACCTCCAATTTTTTTTGCAAAACTTTCAACACAACCTACAATTTACTCGTAGTTCAAATTTCACCTAATTTCGATAAATCGACATAAAGCCATTCAAGTGGGCAGATTTAGCTAGGTCGAAGTTTGAAAACTCATAAAACATGGGTATCATACAAGTAGTACACAACATTTCGGTCCACTATATATATCTGAAAAGTTCTGCTTGTGGCATTCAGATCCATATTCTTGAGGCCTTCTTTACGGAAAGGAACAATCTCGTCATCACTCGGAAAATTGAGAATGTTCTTTCCTGATAGTTGGAAACTCACACCAAAGGCATTATTGTTTAATAAAATAATATGCACTCATGTACCTCCAAAAAGACAACTAATTCAAGAGCAATATATCACGCTTACTGGTAGCTCAAGTTTGACCTAATTTCGTTAAGTTGTCAAGATGCAAAATCTTAGCAAGAATTTGAACTTGTTGTCAAAATTCTCGGTGGTGGTTTGTGATATAATAAATGACTCCCCGATGGTTACCTCCAAAAAAACCAGAAAACTTTAAATGCAATTTACAATTTACTTGCATTTGAAATTTGACCTAACTTCGATAAATCGACATAAAGCCATTCAAGTGGACAGTGTTAGCTAGGGTAAAGTTTGAAAACTTATAAAACATGGGAATCATAAGTACAACATGCGGTCCACTATATACGTCTGAAAGCTTGGCTTGTGGCATTCAGATCATATTCTTTAGACTTTCTTGTCGGAAAGGAATAATCTGGTCATCACTCTGAAAATTTAGAATGTTATTTCCTGATAGTTGGAAAACCACACCAACAGTGTTGTTTACTGTGAGAAGGTGCACTCATCTACCCATGAATGATATTTAATTCGAGAGCAATCTATCGCGCTTACTTGTAGCTCAAGTTTGACATAATTTCATTAAATTGTGAAGATGCAAAATCTTAGCAAGAAGTTGAACCTGTTGTCAAAACTCTCGGTGGTGGTTAGTGATATATTAAATGACCCCCCGATGGTTACCTCCAAAAAATTCACAAAACTTTCGAATAAACCTACAATTTACTTTTAGTTCAAATTTGATCTAATTTTGATAAATTGGCATAAAGTCATTTAAGTCGGCAGAGTTAGCTAGGACGAAGCTTGAGAACTCATAACATTAAACATGGGAATCGTAAGTAAAACATGTTGGTCCACTTAATACGCCTAGAAGCTTGGCTTGTGGCATTTAGATCCATATTCTTCGGACTTTCTTTACGGAAAAGAACAATCTCGTCATCACTCGGGAAATTGAGAATGTTCTGTCAAGATTGTTGGAAACTCACACCGACAACATTGTTTACCACAATAAGATGCACCCATCAACCTTAAAAAAGACATTTAATTCAAGAGCAATGTACCACGCTTACTTGTAGATCAAGTTTGACCTAAATTTGTTAAATCGGCAAGTCAGTGAAGTGTGTGAAGTTAGATTGGAAGCTCAAAAAATGGAACTATAAGAAACTGTGGTCCATATTTTGTGATAATTGGGGCGCGGTTGCATTTTCTTATAATTGTGGTAGGTCCCGTAGGAGCGAGGTGCTTCAGTTAACACGGTCGATGGAAGTACATGTTACATCAAGAACCTCATAAAAATGAAAATTACATCCAAGTGCATCAACTTAGCAGAAGACCCCTAAAACTATGTGGTGAAGTTTGTTTTGAGGTTTGTGCATACTAGTGTTCATTGTGCTAAAGACTATTAATAGAATCTTCTAGATGCCAAGAATGGAAAAGAAGATCCAATGTTTAGCAATGTTTGGATTTGGCAGTCTTGATCCAACGGTCAATGTTCAAAGTTATCCGTACACTATATTGTGGTATGGTATTGTAAGAGATAAGACAAAATAAAGATAAGTTAAGAAGTACTACTACAAATGGCCGGTATTTTGAATAGTATTTACCTCCCAATGTTTGGGAAGAAAATGAAAATTTCGAAACCGGAAAATTTTGAACTTATTTTGCCGCCAAGGACCAAAGTTGAAACTCACACTAACGATATTGTTTACTAAAAGAAGATGCACCAATCTACCTCCAAAAAGACATTTAATTCAAGATCAATATACCACGCTTAATTATAGCTCAAGTTTGACCTAATTTCGTTAAATCGGCAAGAAGTTAGTGAAGTGTGCGAAGTTAGCCACGAAGCTTGAAAAAAATGGAACTATAAGAAACTGTGGTCCACTTTGTGTGATAATTGGGGCATTTGCATTTTCTTGTAACTGTGGTAGGCCCCGTAGGAGCGAGGTTCTTCGGTTAACACGGTCGATGGAACTACAAGTTACATCAAGGACCTCATAAAAATGAAAATTACATCTAAGTCCATGCATTTAGCACAAGGTCCCTGAAACTAAGAAGTGAAGTGTGTTTTGAGGTGTGCGCATACTAGTGTTCATTATGCTAAAGACTATCAATAGAATCTTCTAGATGCTAAGAATGGAAAAAGAAGATCCAACGGTTAGCAATGTTTAGATTTACCAGTCTTGATCCAATGGTCAATGTTTAAAGTTATTTGTACACTATATAGTGGTATGGTATTGAGATAAGACAAGATAAATATATGATAAGAAGTACTACTGTGAACGGCCAGTATTTTGAATAACCTTTCCCTCCCGATGTTTGGGAAGCAAGTGAAAATTTCAAAACCAGAACATTTTGAATTTTTTTGACGCCAAGGACCAAAGTGGTTTCCTTCCTACTCCCTCAGTTACATAATATAAAATGTTTTAGATTTTGCGAAACTAATGTATCTAGACACTTTTTAGTGTGTGGTTCACGTCGAATCTATACACTAAAATATGTCTAGATACATTTTCTTCACAAGAGCTAAAACATCTTATATTTGAAATGGAGGGTGTAGTATGTACAACTCCTCCTATTCCACACCAACACAGCTGTCGAACATGCCAGAGAAACAGAGCCTCCCTATAAAAAAGAGAAAGAAACAGAGCCGCCATACCAAGGCACACATGCGCAGCGCCATGCTATGGACGAGGGAGAGATCAGCCGGGCCGGTGCACGAGGGGAGAGGGGTAGGGAGAGATGAGGCAGCGAAGGAGAGAGAAAACACAATTTGTTTTGCGTGCATAAACTTCCTACTATAGGTCCATACATTTACTACTACTATAGTGTACCTTGTACCTCGTGTCAGCATCACATCATTGCTTTTATCTTATATCACACCATCTTCAACTCCTACTCTCTCTTTACTGCTCTCGCACTGTGTTTTTTAAGGCTCGCACTGCCTCCCTTTTGTTCTCTTTATAGTACTTGTGTTGCTCAAGTTTGACCAAATTTTGTTCAATTGACAAGATGCAAAATCATAGCAAGAAGTTAAACCTATTGTCCAAACTCTCGGTGGTTCCCAATATATTAATTGACCCCTGATGGGTACCTCCAAAAGCTTTTTCATAAAGATTTCAAAGAAAGATACGATTTACTTGTAATTCTAATTTTACGTAATTTCCATAAATCGACATACAGTCATTCAAGTGGGAAGATTTAGTTAGGAAGTTTGAAAACTCACAAGACATGGGAATCGTAAGTACAACATGTTGGTCCACTATACATATTTGAAAGCACCACCTATTCCGAGAACGAGAGCGCTAACCACATGTGGGGTGTATGGGCAGCCCCATCGATTTAGTACTTGGTTTAAAAGTATTGTACTGGGGCCACAACCTAGTTTGCGACGTTATTACTATACTATACTTATGCCATGCTTTACTGCTTTATTTACTACCGTTGATCGTGGAGAGAGTTTACTATCATGTACTGTTTAGGAAGCATGTACCACGTTTTCGCTATATCGATAAGCCCAGTCATACTTTTGGGTTCCTAGTCATTTACAGCCGTCGTCACACACCCTGGGTCCGTTTTGGAGCTGGCCTACTTCGTTGTGGGTAGCTTAGTGGGGTGTCCCTCATGTACTTTCTTTGGGTCTGGGAAACGTCGTGTCCGAGGCCCCGTCGACATACCATTGGGTGTATGTTTTATGATCTTGTACCTACCTGATCTAGCAAAAAGGGTCGAAGTACGTGTGGATACTTTGGTGCACCCCTGCAGGGTTAAATCTTTTCGAAAATCCATGTCCACGGTTATGGACGACTTGCAGCACAGTTTCTCGATCATAGACAACTATAACTAAATTTTACTGTTATAACTTGACTTGTATCTGATATGACTAGTAAGCTGGATAACCACCATGGAAAGAATGAATAAAACTACCAACCGTGTGAGTTTCCTCGGTAGGACTTCCTCGTTTGGTCTCGAGGGGGAAATACCAGGATGGGTATGATTTGTGTTAGTATCAGGTTGGTCCCGCATAGGTCTTTCTTACCTCTCTCTGATAGTCTATAGTTGTATCGAGTCTCTATAGGTTCTTTAGTGCATGTTGTGCTTCCACTTCAGTCCACCATATCTATGTAGGCGAGAGCCGCCGAATTCTAAGTCTCGCCGTGTACTGGCCTCAGTACTGACCACTCTCTTTTTCCTTTGCCCTTTGTCGGCACCCCTTTTGTTGTAGCAGGTTTGAGATCGACATCGTTAGCAGGGTTACCCTTCCGGCTTGTCCTGGGCAGGGTTATGGACGCCATTGGTTATTCTTCAAGGCTCCTAGCCCCATTTGCATTTTATCCGTACTTGGATGTTGTATCATTTTCAAGGTGATTTGGATCTTTCTACTATATATCTATATTCTTGATTCATGGAGTCGTTGTTGTATATATCTGATCTATGGGTTCCATCGTGGACTATTGTGTAATGATATTACTTTGTTTTTCACCCGCACGCAAGTGCCTGATGGGCACCTTTGAATCGTTTCTATGCGGATTTGGCGGGAACCGCTAAAACTTGCATAGGGACGATCCGAGGGTGTTACAAAGTGGTATCAGAGCTCAACAGTTGCGATACCCCACTGGTCCGGCATGTAGGATACCAAGCTAACGGATGTTGTAGAGTGTCAAAACTAATTTGAAAAATTGGATAGAAAGATCTGATTAGGTATTCTTTTACTCCTTACCTCTATGTTCTTCTCATTGTACCTTTGCGTGTTTTGAATATTCTCTCTTATATTCTTCTCGAGTCCAGGAATTCTCATGTTTGGGTTCTATCGTACCTTCAGGGTTTCACTTCCATCCTCGTGTAACGGTGCTTTGACATCCGGTCTTCATGCTATCTAAGGAATTTTCCTCTGTAGTATATTTCAGTGGACCCAAAAATCCACTATGTCACAATTGATGAAGAGCCTGCATCACCCCTTTGTTTTCCAAACATTGCTTGTCAAGATCGTCAGTCTGAATTCCAAGAGTTGATTGCATAATTCTCTGTCCTTGTGCAGAGTAATGCTTTGGGTGCGCGATGGACTGATCCCCATATGACTACTCTTATCATTCTCTTTTGTACATTGTGTCGTCAGATTGTCGACAAGTACGCCATAGGGGTTCCTAGTGGCGTTGGAAAGATGGGGTGTGAGACGTCGGATGTTCCAGGAGCGGTGAGCACAAGTTTACCCAGGTTCAGATCTGACTGCGGAGATCGATCCTACTCCTGCTAGCAACCCAGTAATATATCGGTGTAAGCCGGATGTTACAGCGGATTACAAGAGAGGTTCTCCTGTGCGAGTTATGATTGTGGTTGTAAGATTGCTTGTGCCCTAAAGGCTCCCATAGGGCTGGTTTATATAGTCACCAGAACCTAGGGTTATAGGAGATACCTATCCGGCTATGTTACAGAGTCGATTACTAGATACAGCTTGGACTACAAGTAATACTATAGGACTAAGTCGGTAACTCTTCTGGGCCGTGCTGTAGCCGGAACTGGCTCCTCCTCTTTCTCTGACTGGGCCGCCCGTGAAGCAAATCTCTAACCCGTTAGTGGGCCACCTTGGTGAGCGAGTCCTGTGGGTATACCCAGAAAGTATATCCCCAACAGTAACCCCTGGAAGTCTCCAAGATCCAAAGTCGGATAAATCGTTTAGCTTGATGGTTTCTTTGTCTTAAAAATCTTGAAGGGTTCCTGAAAACTTCATTTAGTAGTGTAGGATTCTGGATCAGTTGATTTGGATATGTCTTGTTCTGACTTTAGTCTTTTCCTTGCTCAGTTTGGAACATGAGCCGGATTTTACAGCGGCGTGCGGCCTGAAAACTTTTCAGACCAGGTCCTATCACTGATAGGAGTCCCATCGACACGACTGTTGGTGGGTCCGCTACTTACGTAATAGATCACCGTTTCAATGCTCACGCGAGAATCGAGGGGGCGGAGGAGTCGCGAGGAATCTACTCCCTCTCTCCTAAACGCGTGGCGTAAATCGCGTGACCAACGCATGACTCTTGGCGTAGAGGCAAATAAAAGAGAGGAGAAAACCCTTCTATCAGATTCATCTCTCCACCGCTTCATTCATTGTCTCCTCGTACTCCTCGATCCCTCCGCAGCCATTCCCATCTACACGCCGCGAGAAAATCTCCTTCCCCCACCAATTCTTAATCTTTCCCAGAGCAATGGCGTCTGCATATGGTTCTGGAGCGGTGGAGGGCACCTCGGTGGCGGACGAGAAGAAGATGCGGGGCCTCTGGGTCCCCAGCGTCATGGACGACGCCAAACTCCAGGTCATGGAGGATGAGGGCTTCATCGTTGCCGACGCGTTGCGGAGCGCCTCAGGACACGTTGTTCCCGCCCCGCGCGACGGCAAGCCGGTGCTGTTTGGCACGCATATCGACCGTGGCCTCAGCTTGCCACCGTCAGACTTCTTCATCGAGGTCCTCAAATACTACGGTGTGCATCTCCATAGCCTTCCTCCCAATTCTCTGCTAGAGTAGCACTCACGCAGCTCTGTGGTAGGGGTTTCTTGGCATTAGGCCAAGTCTCACCCTTTTCGGGTACTACTATGGTACCCGGAAGAACTCCATTAATGCCGGTGTACCTTACACCACATGCACTCTTAGCTTAGTCCTTAGGAGAAATCGAGCTTATCCTAGGATTAACGCTAGCGAATCCATCAAACGCTGGGTCGGAACCTTCTTTTATCATAAGTGAAATGGATCGTATGGGCACCTAGAGGGGGGGTGAATAGGTGCTAACCAATTTTTAATACTTTTTCAATTTTAGGCTTTACACAAAGTAAATTCTCTAGATATGCAACTACGAGAATTTCCCTATATGAAACCCTAACTACTAAGCACGTAAAGGAGGAGCGAGGAAACCGTAGTGGAGCATGCGGAGCCACAGGGATTTGTTTTACCGCAGTTCCTTCCTTGTTAAGGGAAGTACATCTGCGTTGGAGGGGTGGGCGGTTCTAAGACCACCACGCCACAATAGGCCTCACCCTATTCTCCGATGGATCTCGCCACGAGAGGCCTGATCCACCTTCTCCACTATTGGATCCCTTCGAGGCGGGAACCGGTGCCTTTTACAATACTATCGGGGCACACACCCACAACCGAATTGGGGGCTCCCGGGATGACAACAAGCTGTCACAAAAACAAGTTTTATCAATATAAACAAAAATGAGGATCTAGATCTTTGCAAGAAATACTAGATCGGAGGTTCTCCAAATGAATGGAGAGGAGATGAAGCGCTTGATTGCTGATGATGAAGATCGAGTTCTCCTCCTTCGATTCCCCAAGGGATGGGGCCTTTGGGTGGATCTTGGTGGAGCACTCTTGTATGAAGTTTTGAGAGCTGATCTGTTCTTTTTCGAGATGAATCAAGAGTTCTGACAGGAGGGGGATTGTTGGCTTAAATACCCCCTCCCCAGATCTGGCCGTTGCCCAACTTTGGGGGGGGGGGGGGATTATCCGCCCCCCACTTGGGGCGGATTATCCGCCCCCTGGGAAAATTCCGCCCCAAGGGCGGATTCTCTGGGGGAAACTCCGCCCCCTCTCTGGGGCTTGCGCCTTGGTGAAGCTTGGAGAAAATCTTGGGGGGCGGATAATCCGGCCCCCCTAAGGGGCGGATTATCCGGCGAGGCCGGAAAGTCCGGCCGAAACTCCGCCCCCTCTCTGGGGCTTGCGCCTTGGCGATGAGCAGGAGGGGCGGATTATCCGCCCCCCTGAGGGGCGGATTATCCGGCCATGCCGGAAAGTCCGGCCAAAATTCCGCCCCCCCCCCCTTCTGGGGCTTGCGCTTGCTTGGGCAGAGGGAGGGGCGGATTATCCGCCCCTGGTGGGGCCGGATTATCCGCCCCCTAAAGGCAGAGTTCTGAGCTGCAACACTTCAACACACATTAAAAGATCCTTGGTATTGTTATCTAACACTCAAAACACTAGGGATTAAGAAATGTTCTTTCAATCTCCCCCTTTTTGGTGTTAGATGACAATACTAGGATTTGCAGTGAAACCGGCAAGTGCAACCTTAGATAATGAAAGACGCTCCCCCTAGATGTGTGCATATTTAAGATTTGCATTTGAATACAAATACACACACTAGGTAGAACACTACTTTAAGGTTTGGAGAAAAAATGTCATACCACCGGAATATATAGCCAAGGCATACATAGATAATCCCATGAATCCATATGTCATCAAATATGCTCCATAATTCCAGAATTCCATGGGGTCCATGATAGATAAATCCAGAAATCCATGAATACCAAACATAGTACCAAACTGTGGAGTACGACATAGTCTTACACAAACAACCACAAATAGCAAACAAGTTCACGCTAGAAAAGGCACAAGCAAGCAAATGAAAAACGACGACTAAAATCGAAAAGCTTGTGCCCGACCCTTGCAAATCCACGAGACCTAATAGAACTACTTCTCCCCCTTTGGCATCGAAACGCCAAAAAGGAAGAAGAGCGATGCTAACGTCCCTGGAGATCAAACTGAGATGGTACTACGCACCCAAATTTGCAAGAATCAAATCAACCAAAATCCAAATTTGAGTGTGTTTTCCATAAGAACAAGAGGTATGCAAGAAAATCCAACGAGACCCATGAAAAACCAACTCTTCTTGAGGAAGAGGGCGGTGGCCGAAGCCACCATGTTGGAGCGCATGGCATGACACCGCGAAGATGTATCTTGAGTTCAAAACCAATGCTCATCGATGACCCACATATCACAAAAAGATATTAAGGGAAAAGATTTTACTTGCTTTCGGCATTATGGGGGGAGGGTGGGCCCAATCAATTAGGACCACACTCCCCCTATGTCTATGCCCGCATCTAAACCAAATACATGAATAAGAGCAAGTGAGTGTGCAAGGATAGTAAAGCCAAGCTCCTTGAATCTATGATATTTAGCTCATTCCGCAAATAACAAAATCTTGCTTCATCGAGGGGCTTCGTGAAAATATCAGCAAGTTGGTTCTTCGTGCTCACAAAGGACAGAGCAATATCTCCACGAGCAACATGATCCCAAATAAAGTGGTTGCGAATCTCTATATGTTTTGTTCTTGTATGCTGCACAGGGTTGTAAGCAATTTTGATAGCACTTTCATTGTCGCATAAAAGAGGCACTTTGTCACAATTGACACCATATTCCTTTAAAGTTTGCCTCATCCATAACAATTGAGTACAAGCACTTGCAGCAGCAACATATTCAGCTTCGGCGGTTGAGAGTGAAATACAATTCTGTTTCTTTGATGACCAACACACTAGAGACCTGCCCAAGAATTGGCATGCACCAGAGGTTGATTTCCTATCATCTTTGTCACCAGCCCAATCTGAATCGGTGTAACCACACAGAGAGAAACTTGAACCCTTGGGATACCATAACCCAAAATTTGGGGAATGAACCAAATATCGGAAGATTCGCTTGACCGCCACTAAGTGGCTTTCTTTAGGAGCGGCTTGGTACCTTGCACACACTCCTACACTTAACACGATATCGGGACTAGATGCACAGAGGTAAAGAAGAGAGCCGATCATGGATCGGTATACCTTTTGATCCACATCTTTACCCTTGGGATTGGGCTCAAGATGACACTTTGTTTGCATTGGGGTAGCAACGCCATTGAGATCCGTCATCTTGAACCTTTTGAGCATGTCTTGGATGTACTTAGCTTGATTAATAAAGGTTCCCTCTCTAAGTTGTTTTATTTCAAATCCAAGAAAAAACCTTAGCTCACCCATCATGGACATCTCAAACCTGTCAGTCATAAGCTTTGAAAATTCATCGTTAAAAGCTTGGTTAGTAGAGCCAAAAATAATGTCATCTACATAAAGTTGGCATACAAAAAGCTCCCCATTGACCTTCTTAGTAAAAAGAGTGGGATCAATTTGCCCAACTTCGAATCCACGGTCTAGCAAAAGCTCTTTAAGGTGCTCATACCACGCACGTGGGGCTTGTTTAAGGCCATAGAGCGCCTTATCGAGTTTGTAAACATGGTTCGGAAATTTGGGGTCCTCAAACCCCGGGGGCTGCTTGACGTATACTAACTCATGTAGAGGACCATTAAGGAAAGCGCTCTTAACATCCATTTGTTGTAACTTAAAATTATGATGGGCTGCATATGCAAGAAGGATACGATAGACTCAAGGCGAGCTACAGGAGCGTAGGCCTCGCCAAAATCAATTCCTTCTACTTGAGAGAATCCTTGAGCCACGAGTCGTGCTTTATTCCTCACAACAATGCCATTTTCATCCTGTTTCTTCTTGAAGATCCACTTGGTTCCGATAACATTGCGGCAATCCTTTGGCTTTTCTACGAGCTTCCAAACTTTGTTGCGTTCGAAGTTGTTTAATTCTTCATGCATTGCAACAACCCAATCGGGGTCTTCAAGAGCATCAAAAACCTTCTTTGGTTCAACCATGGAAATGTGGGCTTGATGATCACAGAAGCTAGCAAGCTCTCTTCGAGTGGATACCCTTCGTCGTAGATCACCAACTACCTTGTCAAGAGTGTGACCTCTTAGTTCAAGGTTGCGATCCGCACGAGCCTTGCGACGAGCCTCGATATCCTTATTGTTTCTTGAAGGAGTGGATTCAATTGTTGTATCCTTGTCTTGATTACTGCATTGCCCTTGATCTTGGTCACCAGTACTGCCAGAAGATTGTTGCTGAGCATTTTCTTCAGGCCCGGATAATCCGCCCCTTGGAGGGGCCGGACTATCCGGCCTGGGAGGTGAAGTACCAGAACCATCTTCCTGAGAAAGTCTGACTGGAGTTGGAGAGCCATGGCCGGATAATCCGCCCCTGGGGGCCGGAGAATCCGGCCTGGGAGCTTCAGAGGTGTTGATATCTCCTTCGGATCCCCTGGTACGAGTTGGAGTGCCAGGGGCGGATTGTCCGCCCCTTGGAGGGGGCGGATAATCCGGCCTAGGACTACCATCTTGTCCAGGAGACTGATGATCTTCAGCAGGTTGCGGTGTTGGTGAAGAGTTTTCTCCAACAGTAGGAGCTTGTTGATCTTGTGAAGATGAGGGCTCCACTTGAGTGGAGCATTGTCCTTCCCGATCCGCCACAAGGGGTTCCTCAATGGGGCGGAAAAATCCCACGCCCATTCTTCTTATGTCATCTTGGGGTATTTCAACATCTGCATCACAAACATCAACTTTCCCTACAAAGGAGCCGTTATTTTCATCGAACTCCACACTACAAGATTCTATAACAATCCCAGTGAGCTTGTTGTAGACTCTATAAGTGTGGGATTCGGCACCGTAACCAACAAAAATACCTTCTAAAGCCTTGGATTCAAATTTTGACAAACGGACACCTTTAATAAGAAAGAAACACTTACACCCGAAAACCCTGAAGTATGAGATGTTGGGTTTGTTACCGGTAAGTATTTCATATGGGTCTTGTCCAAGATCTTCCGAAGGTAAAGCCGGTTTGATGAGTGACACGCAGTTGATATGGCTTCAGCCCAAAAATTATAAGGAGACTTAAATTCAGCTAGCATAGATCTTGCCATATCCATCAAAGTCCGGTTCTTCCTCTCGGCTACACCATTTTGTTGAGGGGTGTACGCAGCGGAATATTGGTGTCTAATCCCCTCTTCGCTAAGAAACTCGTTTAAAGTGTAGTTCTTGAATTCTGTGCCGTTGTCACTTCTAATTGCCTAGATGGGAACATTGTGTTGACGTTGAACTTCATTGGCAAAGTCGATGACAGTTTGTTGAGTCTCACTTTTCAGCTTGAAGAAATATACCCATGTATATCTTGAGTAATCATCGACGATGACCAAGCAATATTTCTTCCCACCAAGACTTGCATGAGAAGGAGGTCCAAATAAATCCACATGGAGTAATTCCAAGATCCTCTTCGATGACACAATAGTCTTCCTCTTGTGGGGAGAATCATGCATTTTTCCTTCAACACAGGCCCTGCAAACACGGTCTTTGGCAAAAGAGACATTGTCTTTTAGTCCAAGAATGTGGCCACCCTTTTGGAGACTTTGCAAAGTTCTCATGTTGACATGGGCTAAACGGCGATGCCATAGCCAGCCCACGTCGGCCTTTCCGAATAGACACATCGGACCCGAAGTGGTTTTCCCCGAGAAGTCCACCACATACAGGTCATTTTCGACGTATCCAACGAAAGCGACCTTTAGAGACTTGCTCCATAAGAGTACCACCAAATCATCATCGATAAAAACAGCAAAACCCATCTTGCCAAGGGCACGTACAGAAAGAAGATTGTAGCCAAGGGTCTCAACAAGCATGACGTCCACGAGTGATATATCGTGGGCAACCACAACCTTGCCAAGACCCAATACCTGAGATTTAGACTTATCACCATAGGAGACTGTGATATTATCAAGATTTGGATGCATCTCCGTGATGATCTCCTTGCTTCCGGTCATATGACTAGTGCAGCCACTATCCAGCACCCATTTCGACCCACCGGAAGCATAGCCCTGCAAGAAAATTACTTCTTGGTTTTAGGTACCCATTTTTCAATGGGTCCTTTCATGTTAGTAACAAGGGTCTTTGGGACCCAAATAGACCAAGCAATATATTCATCAAAAGGACCAACATAATAAGCATAAACATCGCCATAATCATCACAAAAGAGTTCATAATTAGGATTGTGAGACCCTGCAAAACCAATATCATTAGTCTTGTCTTTTATGACAACCTTCTCAGCAGTGCTTGTATTTAATTGCACATTCTTGGTCTTGTTCTTCTTGGTTTTCTTCTTCTTGGACTTGGTGACATACCCAAGTCCCTCTTTACCATGATTTGACCTTTGCTTGTCAAGGACTTCATCAAGCACACCTTTTTCCTTTGTAGTGATGTCCTTGATCACTCCTTTTTCCACATTAGCATTTTTCTTGTTACTATATGTTGAGTTGGACGAGCTAGGAGTATCATATTCGGCCAATCGACTTTGAAGCTGATCATGTGACTCATTGAGGATAGAGAACTCGTTTTTCAACGCCTTGTGAGCATTGTCAAGTTTCTCCAATTCCTCGGAGAGTCTATCATGAGCAGCCCCAAAGTCAATCCTTTCCTTCTTTAACTTCTTTGCCTTGGTGACCGCATTATCACGTTCCTTAACTAGTTTAGTCACAATCTCTTCATGTGACTCTTCCATAGACTCAAACCTCTCTTCAAGAGAGACCCGAGCTTTTTCTTCTTCTTCAAGAGCATTTTTTAGGGATGCAATTTCCATTGCATCCTCCCTTTCAATTCTGCCCTTTTCTTCGAGGAGTGCTTCGTTTTGGGCCAATTGATCCATAAGAGCCTCAAAACGAACTTTGTGCTCACCTTGCAAGTTAGTATAGAAATAATCCAAGGCAATAATCTCTTCTTTAACCTTAAGACTAGCAGGATCATCCATGTCTATCATAGCCTTGGGAAAGGAAGAGTTAGAGGAAGTTACCTCGGAGCTTCTTGCCATGAGACAAGTAGGATTCTTGTTGATGATGTTTTCGTTTGGAGAGTCGAAGAGTGATGTTGATGTAGATGTGGTGGTGGCTATAGCAGCCACCTCTTGAGAGCTATCATCCTCGTCCTCATCTTCACTCCCCGATGAATATTCTTCTTGAGCTACTAGAACAATCTTTGGTTGCTTCTTGAAAGGAGCATTGTTCTTTACAAACTGTTTCTTACGTGGAGCTTTTGATTTGTCTTTGAAAATGAGTCTTCCTCCATTATCCTCTCTACTTTGATATGGACACTCAGCTACGAAGTGCAACCGGTCACCACAATTAAAGCATGTTCTCAGCTTGGGACCATTTTCTTTTCTTCCATAGGCTCCACTTTTGCGATCTAGTTCAGCTTTAGCCTTGGCTGGATCTTTCCAAAAGTTTCTTGCATAAAGAGCCAAGTATTGTCCGTGGATCCTTTTTATATCTTCGGGATAGTCCAGGCCTTCTACCGCATATTCATCATGATCAATCACACTAGTCTTCAAAGCCATGTTGACCCCCTTTTGCATCCCCATAGCTCGAGCACGAGCATCTTCGGCATTCTTGGCAGCCACTTTGAATGCGGCCATTTCTTGCATTACCTCATTGGATGACATGAGGTGATAATTGTGCCTACCTTGGAGACTTTTCAAATCTGTAGGATCAAATGGCATAAGAGCACTGACATACTTGCGCTTGATCCAAGCATCATCAACATGAGCTGCGCTGTGGTTTCTGAAGGTAGTAGCTATTGCCTTGAGCCTCCTATACATGTCCTCGTGGTCTTCTCCATCCAGCATATAAAATCCTTCAGCTTCATTGCTCAAGGCATCATATCTATTCCTTCTCATACTTTCATTTCCGATGAAGAGCTCGGTAAGGGCATCCCAAGCTTCTTTAGCTGTGCTAAGATGCTGAATGTGTGGCATGTCTTTATCACCCACACCAAGCTGTATCATGTGTAGAGCTGTAGCATTGAGTTGGCTATCGACCACTTCTCTCCTTGTGAGATTGTTAGGATTTCCAACGTGAAGACCATTTTCGATGATCTTCCACAACTCTATGGAGGAACTGCACACATGAGATTTCATCAAAAATTGCCATTGAGAGAAAGTAGAAGCTGATAATTTGGGTGGATCACCCCTATTATGTATATGTGGGTGAGGAATAGGCGGATCAGGGGAATACACATGAGAAACCTCATTGTATCCATCCTTACCGCTATCCTTTTTCGAGGAGGAGCTGTTGCTAGTATCATCACCTACCACTTCGTTAACTTTGGAAACAGTTTTACCCGTTTCCTTGGATTGCGAAGTGGTATCCTCAGAGTTAGATGGAGGTGATGCTGCGGATGTGGAGAGACGCATTATCAATTGACGCATCTCTTCCATCTTAGCCTCCATTGAACTCACCAAGGTTGTTTCCAACGTCTTGAGATCGTTCATGGTGACTACCTCCGGAGCATCACTCCCATCTCCCTTGGAACCCATACTTCTCTTAGGCGGTTAAGCCCGAAATAAGAGCCGAGGCTCTGATACCAATTGAAATGGATCGTATGGGCACCTAGAGGGGGGGTGAATAGGTGCTAACCAATTTTTAATACTTTTTCAATTTTAGGCTTTACACAAAGTAAATTCTCTAGATATGCAACTACGAGAATTTCCCTATATGAAACCCTAACTACTAAGCATGTAAAGGAGGAGCGAGGAAACCGTAGTGGAGCACGCGGAGACACAGGGATTTGTTTTACCGCAGTTCCTTCCTTGTTAAGGGAAGTACATCTGCGTTGGAGGGGTGGGCGGTTCTAAGACCACCACGCCACAATAGGCCTCACCCTATTCTCCGATGGATCTCGCCACGAGAGGCCTGATCCACCTTCTCCACTATTGGATCCCTTCGAGGCGGGAACCGGTGCCTTTTACAATACTATCGGGGCACACACCCACAACCGAATTGGGGGCTCCCGGGATGACAACAAGCTGTCACAAAAACAAGGTTTATCAATATAAACAAAAACGAGGATCTAGATCTTTGCAAGAAATACTAGATCGGAGGTTCTCCAAATGAATGGAGAGGAGATGAAGCGCTTGATTGTTGATGATGAAGATCGAGTTCTCCTCCTTCGATTCCCCAAGGGATGGGGCCTTTGGGTGGATCTTGGTGGAGCACTCTTGTATGAAGTTTTGAGATCTGATCTGTTCTTTTTCGAGATGAATCAAGAGTTCTGACAGGAGGGGGATTGTTGGCTTAAATACCCCCTCCCCAGATCTGGCCGTTGCCCAACTTTGGGGGGGGGATTATCCGCCCCCCACTTGGGGCGGATTATCCGCCCCCTGGGAAAATTCCGCCCCAAGGGCGGATTCTCCGGGGGAAACTCCGCCCCCTCTCTGGGGCTTGCGCCTTGGTGAAGCTTGGAGAAAATCTTGTGGGGCGGATAATCCGGCCCCCCTGAGGGGCGGATTATCCGGCGAGGCCGGAAAGTCCAGCCGAAACTCCGCCCCCTCTCTGGGGCTTGCGCCTTGGCGATGAGCAGGAGGGGCGGATTATCCGCCCCCCTGAGGGGCGGATTATCCGGCCATGCCGGAAAGTCCGGCCAAAATTCCGCCCCCCCCCCTTCTGGGGCTTGCGCTTGCTTGGGCAGAGGGAGGGGCGGATTATCCGCCCCTGGTGGGGCCGGATTATCCGCCCCCTAAAGGCAGAGTTCTGAGCTGCAACACTTCAACACACATTAAAAGATCCTTGGTATTGTTATCTAACACTCAAAACACTAGGGATTAAGAAAAGTTCTTTCAATAAGGATATTCCGGCTCCTGGAAAGGTGGAAGGTCTTCCGGCCTTCGTTGACGGTGCCGCTCCCCACAAAAGGTCATGGGACGTGGAGGTGCCAGAACTGTCGGATATCTTGATCCTCGCCAAGAGGCGAATTGAGTTTCTGATGAAGCACAAGGGCCTCCGCGGATCTGACTTGATCCACTGCTGGCTGGATGATACGTCGTAAACGTATCTATAATTTTTTATGTTCCATGCTTATTTTGTATGAACTTTTCTTTGTTTTGTCTACAATTTGAGGTATTGTTATACACTTTCTGGAACTAACCTATTGACAAGATGCCACAGTGCGAGTTGCCTGTTTTCTGCTGTTTTTGGTTTCAGAAAGCTAAAAAATGAATATTCTCGGAATTGGACGGGACAAAAGCCAAAGTTCATATTTTTTCCTAAATGATACGGAAAATCAAAGACGAGACGGAGGAGTACACCAGGGTGGCCACACCCTAGGTGGGCGCGGGCCCACCCTAGACACGCCCACAGGGGGTGTGGCCCCCCTGGCCCTCCATCGACCTTGTCTCCTCGCCTATAAGAAGCCCTTGACTCAGAAACCCGAAATAATCGACCAAAAAGCCACGAAAAGTTCCACAGCGCCGCCGCCACCAAAGGGGAGATTCGGGGGATAGAAAGTCTTTGTTCCGGCACCCTATCAGGACGAGGAAGTGCCCTCGGAGCCATCTCCATCGATTTCCACCACCATCTCCATCACCGTTGCCGATTCCCATGATGAGGAGGGAGTAGTTCTTCCTCGAGGCTAAGGGCTATACCGGTAGCTATGTGTTCATCTCTCTCCCTATGCATGATCTTGTTGTGGTCATGAGCTTTGTAATCAAGTAGATCTACTATGTTACTCAAGTGCTTCAATAGATCTCTGCTCTCCCCATGTGTGTGAAAGTGACAGCATGCATGCCATGGTGGCACTTAGGCTAGAGTCTACATAAATACTCATCGTGCTTTAATAGATCTATGCTTTTCCCCACGTGTGTGAAAATGACAGCGTGCACACCGTGTGTGGCACTTAGGCTAGATTACATATATATTTATCATGAGTTATATTTGGAGTTGGATGTCTTTATGAAATTGTGGTGTTTGTTGGAACCTTCTAGCGCTCAAGGTGATAGTGTGGGGTTATCTAGATGGGAAGGTGGACTTTGGGGTGTGCTTTTGTAGGCCTACCGTGGATTAGAGTGTCCAACCGGAGAGTAGTTCAGGGTAGTATCATGAAGAGAAGATATTTATATGAGAGTGTTCACTAGTGAAAGTATGATCCCTAGGCCTTGTTTCTAAGCATTGAAACACCGTTTTCATCTAGATCTGTTGCTTGTCTTCTTGCTTCCATCTTTATTTCAGTTTGCCTTTAGTTTCTCTCACGTCAACAACAAGTCAGAAGCTCTTTTTTGGCACCGTTACCACTTGTATTTCACTATCTCTTTGCCGAACTAGTGCATCTATACACCTGACAAGTGTATTAGGTGTGTTGGGGACATAAGAGACTTCTTGTATCTTGATTGCAGGGTTGCTTGAGAGGGATACCTTTGACCAGTTCCTCCCTGAGTTCGATAAACCTTGGGTAATCCACTTAAGGGAAACTTGATGTTGTTCTACAAACCTCTACACTTGGAGGCCCAACAACTGTCTACAAGAATAGAAGTGCGTAGACATCACTGGATCGCCGGATCCAGCCTCTGCAGCATCATGGAGATCGCCTCATGCACACCTTCACCAATGGAAAGAAGGACAGCCTACGGGTGAGACCACACCGGATTCCGGCGAAGGATTACAAGACCCTTATGCAGTATTTGATGTTCACGTCCAACCGTCCTCTGACCCGAGTAAATATTTTGACTCTACTTTCGCGTTTTTCATTCTTCTCTATTCTTTCTCCGACTCTATTTTCATTGATGCTTTTTTACTTTGCCAGCTCAGGAAACTCCCTGAGTCTGAGCTAGATCCACTAGAGGGCTATCTCTTAGACGATTCGGAGGCGACAGAGGATGACGAGGCGCAGGAAGTTCCCACCTCCACCTGCAAGAAACGCAAGGCGAAGGAAGTTGTTATCACTACTGGTAGCCAAGTGCTACCGGTAGTTAAAAAGTAAGCACCCTGTCTTTTTTTTCAGCACCTTGTACCTTAATTCTCTCTAGAGCACACCTAACATTCGGATTTTCTTGCTCTAGAGCTAAAGAAGTTTTGAAGAGTAAGACGAAGCCAGACAGCAAACCAGGCAAGCCACTGCGTCAACAGAAGCTTGTTATCTCCCCTGCCATGCCGCCACCGACTCCATCCAGTACTCCATCAGCACCAGAGGCTTTCGCCTCTCCTGATGCTGGAAATATCTCGAAAGCCCTGGTCACCATTGGTGATCAAGCAACTAACAAGGGTGAACCCGTCAAGGGTAATGATCCCATGGTAATATCTATAGGAACATTGGATAAAGTGGCCGGTTCTGCTGTCTCTGGCCTGAAGAGGAAGAAAAAGGAAGAGATCCTCAGGCTGGATTAGTCCAGCCTTGAGAAGCAAACCCTTACCGCAGAGGCAACAAGGCAGGAGGTGGAGGACGTCAAGCTAGTCAGCCTCTTGGACCAAATTTTGGTCTGGGACGCGAAGATAGAGTCTGGCAAACTCCCAGCGACAGATGTTCCCTCCCTCTCCCTTGCCGAGAAAGTGTTTCACAACACTAAACTCGGATTTGAGAAGTTGCACCTGGAACACATTGTAAGTTTCCGATTATTATTTGCAGTTATTTTACTATCATATCCTCTAGCCCCCAAGCATAAAGCCAGATAAACATCATTGAATCTGAGTTGATTCTTATAGGATGCAAAAGAACGATGTAGAGTATCCCCCAAGGCTCATGCTGTATTTTTACTTAGTTAAATTTGCAGCTCGAGTCTTAGTAGCCGTCTGACGGTATTCCGTCTCTATAGTTACAGAAAATTGCATCTTCCAACCAGTAATTGCTCAATAACATATGCAATAAACGCAAGGAAATCAAAGCCCTGCGCCTTGAGTATTCAAAGTTACAAGTTGAAAAAGATGAAGCAGAAGGTAAACTTTTCCGACTTCCTCTTTGCCAATTAGCTATTGTAATAGTCAAACTTATTCTGTCCGACTGATATTTTTTCCCTTTGTAGAAATGTTGTGCGAGTCTAGCAAGATGGTGGTTCAATCCGAGAATTTCAAGGTATTGGAATTGGAGAATGCTGAACTCCGGGACAAGCTTGAAAAGCTTACTATTGAGTCGGAGAAATCCGTAGCAGCTGTCCTGGATTCAAGCAACCATGAGACCATGAGGCTCGAGAAGCTGCTAGCCCTCCGAGACAAACAATTGGATGATCTCAAGAAGGACTTCGATAGTTAGAGAGATCTTGCCCAGGCCGTAGAGAATGAACTGAATAGCCTCTGTGAGGAGCATGCTCAATGGAATTGTTCTGTGCTAGGTAAGATTTCCGACCTTCTTTATTCGATTGATTTTTTGACTTTCTTTCGAATAAAATTTTGACTTTTGGTTCTTTCCCAGCCCCCCTGAATCTTTCTGACTCTCCTACCTCTCCTCGAGCGCATCAAGCTCATCGGAGATATTTTGTTCGACTTCCGCCAGACTCTTGAAGAGACTGGCAAGTCGGTCAAACTTTCCGACTTGCACAAGATGTCAGTGCAAGAGGTGAGGGACAAGACTAAGGAGATTCCGAAGCTTATCGAGCACTGGAATATTTCCTACGCTCGGACTACTACCCAGACTACTCTTACCATGGTGATGAGCCACCACAGCGAGATGGAAATCTGGCATGTCACCAAGGGGATTGCCGAGGAGGACGATGAGGGTAACCCGTAGGACATCAAGGCCATCCAAGATTCATGTGCAGGTTACGCTTGCTGTGTGGCAGAGATGACCAACTACATGACGCCATTCTTCGAATCCGTCATCGTGCCTCCCTCGCCTCAAGAGCCACAAGACAACATTGTCGAAGCAGCTTCCGAGTCTGAGGTCCAGGGCGACAATGATGTCGACTCCAGTGCTCCACGCTCTTCATCACCACCACCTAAGTCTGCAGCATAAACAGTTTATATGCATTATTCTGAACTTTGGGCAACGTAATGATGGAAACAATTATTTTGATTGTGTTGGTCTGTAAAAACTAATGCTTTTACTATCGTAGCACTTGTGTTTGTATATATTTTATGTGTGTGCTTGAAAATTTCTGAAGCACTAGTTTTTATGCTTATTCTTGTTGTTTTATCTGGTTCTCTGTCTCGTCCCTTTCATGAGCCGTCCAACTTTTAGCACGGAAACTTTGCCGAGAAATGGAGCGCAATTGCTAAACCAGTTTAAACTCGAAAACAAAGTCGGCTTCTAGTACCAACAATTCATTACTCGGAAGATACCCGCGTCTAAGAAATCAGATAAAAAACAAAAGTATAAACAATAAATTGAATTTTTTACCCTAAGGAAACATTTTTTTAGAAATTCAAAAATCGTAACCAGAATGAACATGAGCATAAAGTACTTTCAAGCATTCTGATATTTTTGAAAATGACATGCTCTTTTGGAAATAAGATGGCAAAAAACTTCTCAAAAATAACATATGAGGAAACCAATACTTTATTTCACTTTGAACATGTACATATATGATTACAAGGAAATATAACTAAGAATAGAAGGGACGTAGCTGTGCAATATTCCATGGACGGTCTATCTCATCCGGGTCTCTACTACCGCCAGCTCTCTTTCTCTTCCGTGTATCCGGTCTTTCCTTGACTGGTCTCATATCAGTTAAATAATATGACCCATTATGCAGAACTCTGCTAATCATAAAAGGTCCATCCCAAATCGGGGAGATCTTGTGCTTTCTTTTTTGCACAAGTCGGAGAGCCAAATCACCTTTCCTAAAAGAACGGTTTTGAACTCTCTGACTATGATACTTGCGTAACTTCTGCTGATAGGCTGTAGATCTCTGCTCAGCAACGACGCGTACTTCTTCGATTATATCGATATCATCTTGTCGAGAAACTTCTGCATCTTCTTCGATATACGCTTTGACTCATGGAGACTGATGAATTAGATCACTTGGAAGAACTGCTTCTGCATCATAGACCAAGACGACAGGAGTGTATCCAGTTGATCTGTTAGGAGTTGTACGCAAGCTCCATATCACAGACAGTAATTCTTTCGCCCAATCCCCCGCGGCATGACGAAGCGGTTCCTCGAGACGAGGTCGGAGTCCTTGTAAATTAAGACCGTTAGTTCTTTCCTAGTCGGATCCCTTGTTCTTTGCTGAATTCATCAAGTTCTCCCATGGAAAATTTTCTCCTGTTGTCAGTAATTATACTGTGCGGATATCCGAATCGGATGATCACATCCTTGACGAACTTTCTGGTTGTGGATCCATCGCAACTGGTTACGGGTTTAGCCTCAATACATTTTGTAAACTTATCCACCATCACTATTAGGTGAGTAAATCCACATTTTTCCATACGAAACGGCCCTACCATATCAAGCCCCCAGACCGCAAATGGCCATGTAATAGGGATTGTTCGCGGCTGTTCAGTCGGAACGTGTGCCTGATGGGCGTACTTTTGCCAGCCTTTTGTAACATCCCAAAATCCATGATTTCAAATTTTACATATCATTCATGCATTCATAATCATTTTAGGATCATTTCTTCAAAAACAGAAACTTTGTGGTCTATTATTTTATGTAAGCAAGGCATTGGCCTTATTTCTACCTTCTAATAAGAAGTACTTGTTTTAATCAGTAAAGATTTGAACATAAGTTTGAGTGATGTTTCTAAGGCTTGATCAAAGTTTTCAAAACAAATTATGAATCCCAAACCATTCTCATGTTCTATTTAAATAAATAATAAAAACAAAGTTTATATTTAATATCATTGGGCCATTACAAATTTAAGTGAACAGCTATACTGTATACACAAATATGAACATGTTTCACTTTACAAAAATCCAGAAAGTGTTTGGATTCAAACTCTTTTAAAATCATTTGAAAAAGATTCCTGGAAAATCAAACAGAAAAAGAAAAAGGCAAAAGAAATGGAAAAGGGCCGGCGCCACTCATTCGGTCGAGTAGCAGATGCAGCCCACCCGGGTTTTCCCCTCTCCCTCGGTTTCTCACTCTGCCCGCACGCACCCACTCGCTGACGTCGTGGACCCACCTGCCCCGTCACCCTTCGTCCTCAATCACCGCGTGACGACCCGCTCCGCCGTTACCAGGCCGCAGTGACGCCACAAATAAACTCGGCTTAAATTCCATTGATTCGGCGCGTGATCCTCGCCCCTGCTCTGGCTACAAAACCCCCTCCCCACTCCGCTCCTTTCCCCTCACTCACCAACCACAGAACGCCGCTAGGCTGCCCACAATCGAGCTCGCGTCGCCGCTGTACCGAGCAACTCCGACGGTGAATTCCGGTGAGCACTCCCCGCCCCTTGCCTCCTAGCCTTGCCAGTATGATCACTGCAACCTTGCGCATCTTCTAACACCACTGGTGTGTGCTAGGACCATCCAGAGCCTCGCCAACATCGACGACTGCACGTGCCCGACGAAGCCATCAACTCCGACGAGCTTTCCTGGTTAGTACTGATCGCGCCTTCCCTTCTCATTCATACTCACACACTCGCCTCGTCTGCACGCATCTAACGCCACCTCCCTCATGCCTTAGCATGACCTGTAGCGTCGCCACCGTCTTCAGCAGCACGTGCCCAACGACAGAAGCGACCCCGTGCCCCCCTCGACAAACGGCGACCACCTCGAGAACCAGCACTTCACGGCGAGACTGGTGATCTAAACCCCTTCCCCTAGCTCTTCCTATATCGCCGGTAGCACCACCGCCCGAGCGAGCCGCCGCCAGCCACGGTCGCAGCGCCGCTCACTTTTGGTATGTGAGATCTGAGCCGTTAGATCTAGATCTGATGCGTAGAATTAGATCACTTAAGCGAAGCGGTACGTGCAGATCTGGCCGTGCACTGCCACTTAAATCCAACAGTCCACGTTGATCGAGACAGCCAAACCGGTATGGGCCAATCAGACATGCCCACGTGTCTAGGGTTTAGATTTAAAATCTGAATTTAGATCTATTAGATGTTCAAACTTGCAAAATTCATAACTTTTGATCCACACGTTCAAATTTAGCAAATTTTATATCATTGGAATCAGGAGAAGGAATTCTATCCAACAATGCACTTTGTTTAATAATTTTCTTCTGTAAAATTGGTTATTTTTGCAGAGACTTTTGTAGGCTTATTTTGTGTATAAAAATCATTTGGAAAATGTTTTAAAGGCTAAATAAAGTTTATTTAATGTATAATTGTCTTATTTATGACTTAGTATGTTCCACTTGTCTTGTTTGATTTAGAAAAATCATCACATGGCATTTGCATGCATTCATATATTTTTGCTTGTTTATTTTGATATGTGAATTTGGTGCCATCATTTTATGTGTAAATTTTGGTGCTAGTGGTGATTGTGATTGTGAGGATTTTCGCTACTCCCCCAACTACCAAGGAAAGTGGTTCTTCATATTCTTGTCCCAATATTTTGACTATACATTAGAAATATTTTGTATAGGGCTTGCATGAATATTTTGTTAAGTATCTATATGTTATGCTTGGGAAATCCTAGTAGTTGTAGACTTGTTAGTATTTTCTCTAAGTTGTGATACTTACTACATTTCCATGCTTTGCTAAGTCTTTTGACTTGTGTTTTTGCTTAATAAAACAACTAAGTGAATGAATCACCTGGGTGGAATGGTATGTTGGTTTGTGTTGAGTGGTTACACAAGGCCCATATCTATGGTTTACCTTGTGTATCACACTTGTGGAAAGCCACCCAGGAACAAAGGGATTTGAGATGCCATATGTTAAGAAGCTTCTAATGCAGCCACATGGCATTATGGGCTCTACGTGGACCATATAGGTTGCAAAAACTTAGCCATTTGGACAGTTGGTGGTAGAGGGATGATAGGTTTGGAACGCGTCCATTTTGGTCTAAGGGAAGGCTTCTGAAAGGTCATGTCTTGGTGAAAATCAAGTCTTGTGGGGAAAGTGCACCACCTCTGCAGAAGGAAGAATCTAAGTACTTAGCCATGTCCCTGGTATGGGACAATTTGAGCATCAAGACATGGAAGCTATCAAGAATCTCCTCATCCCAATTTTCTAAGTTAAAACTTGTGGTTGAACAAGGGTGAGGTTCACCAATGTCTATTGGTGGTTCCTTGGGAATTTTTGCCAAACAAAAACTTAGTGTTTTGAACTGATAGGTAAAACCTATTTTGATCAAAGCAAGCCTAAGCTACACTTAGCCAAATTCATGTAGAAGCTAGATACTTATATTCTACTAAGGTATCACTTGCTAATACTATTCCAATGTATTGACCCACTGTGGCTGTAACTTGTGATGTTGCAGGTTACTCTGATGATGATTAGGGGTTATGAGTCTACACTCAACATGCTTGCCTGTGGCACATGAAGATGAAGACTTTATTTATATTATTAAGTTAAACTCTTGTATTAAGCCTACGGCTATGGAGTTGTAAAAGACTATGTTTATCTCTAGAATGACTTTGTAATAATGACCTTTGTATCTGTGTACTTCATCTTAAACTGTGGATGCTAGCATTTGATCCAGGGACTAGCATTGCAATCACAGGGACCTTTACCTTTATAAAGGTGGTGTCTTACAGATGTGGTTCCTTGGGAATTTTTGCCAAACAAAAACTTAGTGTTTTCAACTGATAGGTAAAACCTATTTTGAGCAAAGCAAGCCTAAGCTACACTTAGCCAAATTCATGTAGAAGCTAGATACTTATATTCTACTAAGGTATCACTTGCCAATACTATTCCAATGTATTGACCCACTGTGGCTGTAACTTGTGATGTTGCAGGTTACTCTAATAATGATTAGGGGTTATGAGTCTACACTCAACATGCTTGCCTGTGGCACATGAATATGAAGACTTTATTTATATTGTTAAGTTAAACTCTTGTATTAAGCCTACGGCTATGGAGTTGTAAAAGACTATATTATCTCTGGAATGACTTTGTAATAATGACCTTTGTATCTGTGTACTTCATCTTAAACTGTGGATGCTAGCATTTGATCCAGGGGCTAGCATTGAAATCACAGGGACCTTTACCTTTATAAAGGCGGGGTCTTACACCTTTGCACATTTTGACTAGTTTGTCGGCATCCGCCTTAGCTGTAAGCCAAAAGAATCCGTGTATAAAAGATTTTGCCACTAAGGATCTGGCTGCAGCATGGTGACCACACTCGCCTTCGTGGATTTCTCGTAAGATTCCACTCCTTCTTCCGGAGAAATACATCGCTGAAAACCCCCAGAAACACTCCGCTTATAGCGCTCACCATTTATTATTGTGTAGGCTTTCGCTCGTCGGACGATCTGCCAGCTCAGGACTTCGTCTTCGGGTAATTTTCTGTCTATCGAGAAATCCAGATAGGGTTTTGTCCAGCTAGGAATTACAGCCAGAACTGCTGTTAAAGGTGAGTCGGATTTCGTCGGATAGTCCTCATCAACTCCGGTTATGGAGGGGACACTTAAATGCTCTAAAAAAAGGGCCATCCGGTACTTGTTTCCGCGCAGAGCCTATTCTTGATAGAGCATCTACTTCCTCGTTTTCTGCTGGAGGGATGTGTTGAATTTCAAAACCCTCGAACGATTTAGATAATTCATCCACGACAGCTTTGTAAGCTTTCATGTGCTTGTTTGCATTGCAGATGTCGGATACTTGCTGAGCAACTAAATCCGAATCTCCGTAACACATGAGTCTTGTAACGCCAATGTTTTTGGCCATGCATATTCCATGTAACAATGCTTCATACTCGGCAATATTATTGGTCGTCGTGAAGTGTATTTGTAACACATAGAACAGCTTGTCTTCTTGGGGTGTTTTGAACACCACGCCAGCCCCCGAGCCTCCTCGTGCTTTTGATCCGTCAAAATGAAGGGTCCAAAATTCTAAGTCTGGAGGACTTATGTTTTCTGCCGTCTCTGTCCAATCGACAATGAAATCGGCAAGTATTTGGGACTTAATTTTTGTTCATGGCTTGTACTCAATGTCAAAGGCTGCAAGATCTATTCCCCACTTTGCGACACGTCATGTGGCGTCGCGATTATTGATTATATCTCGCAGGGGAGCGGTGTTCACCATTGTGATCTTATGCTCTTGAAAATAGTGGCGTAGCTTTCTGGATGCAAAGAACACTCCATAGGTTAGCTTTTGATGATGTGGATACCATTGTTTTGATTCTGTCAGGACCTCACTCAGGTAGTAAGTTGGACGCTGCACCTTATGCTCATGGCCTTCTTCATCGCGCTCCACTACTGTTACCACACTTATAACCTTGTTGGTCGCTGCAATGTAAAGTAACATAGGCTCCCGAGGTTCTGGTGCTGCGAGAACTAGTGGGTTTGAAAGTAGGTCTTTCAAACTTTGTAGGGCAGTTTCAGCTTCCTCGGTCTACACAAATTTGTCGGTTTTCATCAAGAGTTTGTATAAGGGTGCGGCTCTTTCTCTGAGCCAGCTGACGAACCGACTCACTGCTGCGATACAACCAGTGAGACGTTGCACGTCCTTCAGGCGAGTCAGCCTGGTAATGTTGAGTATAGCCTTAATTTTGTCTCGGTTCACCTCTATGCCTCTCTCTGAGATGATGAAACCTAAAAAAATTCCGGCTGGAATTCCAAAGAAACACTTCTTCGGATTTAGCATCATATTAAATTTTCGTAGGCTAGCAAATGTTTCCTCCAAGTCGGAAATTAAATTTTCCTTCTTTTTGGACATAACCGCTATGTCATCTACGTATACATGGACGTTGCATCCGATTTGTTCATTGAGACAATGTTGCATAGTACGTTGATATGTTACTCTTGCGTTCTTTAAGCCAAAAGGCATAGTTTTATAGCAGAATGTTCTGAAAGGAGTGAAGAAAGATGTCTTAATTTGATCCGATTCTTTCGTCGGTATTTGCTGATATGCGGAATATGCATCAAGAAAATAGAGTAATTCTGACCCTTCCATTGAGTCAATAACTTGATCGATTCTTGACAAAGGTAATGGGTATTTTGGGCATGCCTTGTTCAAAGCGGTATAATCAACACACATCCTTAAATAAATAGTGTCCTTTTTAGGTACCAGTATAGGATTTGCCACCCAATCTGTGTGGGTGACCTCTGTTATGAATCTGGCTAACTCTAGTCGGGCTAATTCCTTGGATATCGCTTTGCGCTTTTCATCACCAAACTGTCATAAGGACTGTTTGAAGGGTTTAGCGTCAGGGTACACATTAAGAGAGTGCTCGGCAAGTTCCCTAGGTACTCCAATCATGTCAGAAGGCTGTCATGCGAAGATATCACTATTAGCTTTCAGGAACTCGACGAGCGCGCTTTCTTATGTGAGGTCTAAGCCTACCCCTATGTTTATCGTCTTGGAGGGATCTTCTTCCTTCAGAGATGTTTTCTTCGTCTCTTCCGACGCCTTGAACTGTATGCTTGGCTTCAGCACCTCGTTCTTTGTAGCAGGCATCTCGGACGGGTTGATGGTCTTGTTGATCTCCTGGTACTCTTGGGCGTGTAGCACGTCTTGGCAAAGGAAACAGATCCTTCATCGCACTCTCACACCTTCCTCGGATTTCCCCAGATGGTGATTACGCCCTTTGGACCTTGCAGTTTGATCGGATTGTAGATGTAACAGGAACGAGCCATGAACGCCCAGTAAGCCGGACGCCCGAAGATGGCGTGGTAAGCACTTTTGAACGGTACCACCTCAAAAGAGAGTGGTTCGGTCTGGTAATTGTCTCGGGTTCCGAATGTCACGTCCAGAGTAATCTCACCCAGAGAATCCGCATGTCTCCCTGGTACAATGTCATGGAAAGTTACACTGTTGTAACTCAACTAGCTCTCGTGTAGCTTCATGCGGTGGAGCGTCTCGATGTAGAGGATGTTAATGCTGCTTCCACTGTCCATGAGAGTTTTAAAGAACTCATCGTCATTAATAAGAGGATTGGTGACCAGAGGGCATTTTCCCCAACGATGTGTTTTCCTCAGGTGATCTGAGCGATCAAAGGTGATGGTTACATCCGACCAATCCAGAAATTGTGGAACAGCTGGAACCATGGCATTGAGCTCATGAAGAACCGCCTTCTTGTCTTTAGCAGGTTGGGATCCAAGAAAGAAGACGTATGTGTCCTTCTTAGTCGGAAAATCCTTCTTTCCATCCGAATTGGGATGTGCGGCATCCGCTTCTTCCATGTCGGAATCTACCTTGGGCTCCTTTCCTTTCTTGAAATTTTTCTTTCCTTTTCGTCGCTTGGATCTGTAGCTAGCGGATTCGTCTTTCTTGATGTCGTCACTGAAACGACACTCAGCATTTGTGTGGGCAGATCATCCGTTACTATCCAAGTGGTGGACACAGGGATTGTTGGCAATGTTGGCCTAGGTATAGGTTCTTTCGGGTTGATATTCTCCTCTGCCCTAGATTCAGGAAGTTCCACAGCCTCTACCCCGGCCGCCTCCATGCCCTCCTCGTCCTCCAGATCCGAACGTTGCATTAACAACTGCGTTATCCGGAGTCCGTTTATATTCCGAGGTGTTCTTGCGCTTCTGAGCTTGTTGTTTTGGCTGTTTGGCCGCATTGGGATTGGCCAGAATATTTAGCAGGCCTTCTGAATCATCATCGGATCAGCATATTTTCTTGTCGTCTCTATCATCTCTCCCAAATTTGTGACATGGTCACGCTTCAATCTGTGATGCAAAAGTCCGACTAGGAGTCCTGTGATGAAAGCTTCTATCGCAGTTTGCTCGTTTACTCCTTCACAGGAGTTCTTCGTGTCAATCCAGCATCTGAGGTAATCCCGGCAAGTTTCTCCGGGTCTTTGCGTGCAACGCTACAAGTCTTCTTGGGTCAACCGCAAACCAAAGTCAACCGGAAATCTGGTCTGACGTATGCGTGGGCCAAAGCACTTGGGTCCCACATACACATCTTCTTCCTCATACCGTTGCGCTTCTATGTTTGACTCAATGCGGTGGCGAGCGTCGTTTCGCGAGAGAGATCTGCGCCTTGGAGGCTCGCGGCTTCTTCGCGGCGGTGTCGGATTTCTGTTTTTCCTCTCACCATTGCTGCCTCCGACCCTGCGGCTTCCATGGCTACGTTGGGATCCTTCATGGTCGCTGCCTGGAGGCGATGGTGGCCCTGGTGGATTATGTCCGGCTGGGTTATGCGATGGTGGTGGTAGTGGTGGAGCCTCATTATGCTGACTCCGATGCTGGTTTCATCTTCCTCCCCCTACTTGATTCAGGACGATCCGGATCATCTCTTCGTTCGGCATTACCAGCCGGACGGCTCGGTGGTGGCATCCTTAGCCGATCTTGCTCTCACTGGCGGCGCACTTCCGGGTCTTCCCTATAGTGGTTGTTTTGCCGATGATGGTCCTGATGAGGAACCATTGCCCTGATGGCATCTTCGGACGCAGCCGGAATAACTCTTGCTCAGTCACGTGCCGGCCTATGAGAGTGGCCGTTTGAGCCGGTTATTGAATTCTCTTATTCTCCACGGGGACGATAGCGTTGATCTGTATCCCTGCGGAGTCTTCCGTCAGCGCTTTGGTCGGCGCCAGTGTGGCAAAAATTCGACTTTGAGGCCAGCTTGCCACTAAATGACGCAGCCGTTTTCTGCTACTTTAATCCTTTATCCAGCAACACAACGCACTGCTGGACCTGCTGTGCAGATGGATTATTGGCGAGGATGGCTCGAGCTGCAGCAGTGTTTTCCAATGGTGTATTATAGACTCGGATCTTCTCTCCGATTTTTCTGTCAAATAGGTCTTTGTGGATATCCGGGTTCTTCTTGGCAAGAAATGGACCTCCTCTTGTTTTGTTTGGGTGTCGCTTGAAATTTGCTGGTATTTGGCGGGATCACTGTCTAACTATTGCTTAAGCTCGACGATGCGCGTGGCCTCTTCGAGCAAAAATAGACGATGCTTTTCCAGGTCCTCGGCCCTTTTCTCCAGTGCCTTTGAAGTAAGATCTGAAGCCGTTAGGATTGGAATTGTGAGAGCATTTCCGTAAATTTCACGTGCACCTTTGGTGATGACGTGTCCATCCACAGGAGGGTCGATCGGCGTGGTATTAATCGGATCTCCGTCCTAATTCTCCATCTCGATCTCTTCATCAACTTTTTCTTTGTTGGTTTCCTCGACGTTCGGCTCTGCCGGTGTAAGATTTTTGTTCTTCTTCTTTGACCGCCCGGTAGCCTTAACGTGCGTACCAGTGGAAAATACGGCTTTTGGTCCAGTATCGGGGGATATGCTTCTGTCGGTACTTTCCGTAGTGGTTGGCTTGTGGACCTCGGACGAATCTCCGGTATCCATGTTATCCTGCAAGGTGTAGCTTTCATCCATGCTATCGTATGGACTAGGAGAATTTTCTGGCTCACCTTGCGTTGGCTTGGAGGCGTGTTCTTATTCGTTCTGCTCCATCTCCTTGTCGAAGTCTCGAAGTTCCTACAACATTATTGACTCCTGAGGGGAGCTAGGTAAGTATGCGTTTTCTTCGATCGCGTCGAGAACTGAATCGCTGCCGGCTCCAGCATCAACAAAGTCAGATCCAGAGCTTATGTGGTACACGAAACAGTGCTTCTTCTTGTTCATGTTCTTGAGGTAGTGGTACAACTTGGTTGCCGTCTCTGCCATCTCAAAGTTCTCCTTGATATCAGTGATTGCTTCGTAGTTGATGTAGGGGTGTTTCGTCATCTTTTTATCTTGCTCCTCAAGAGTGCTTTTTCTGCTACGACATCGGCAGGGCCGGATCCGTAGCGGATATATTCTTCTTCTGTGTATCTGATCTCGTCAGGGAGATCAGATCCGGATTTTTCCTCCACCGCTTCTTCCACTACAGGAGTGGGTTGGGTGGGTTCGACTTTATCCGGGACCTTGAACTCTTCCGCCTCTGCGGACAAAGTAGATCCGGATTTTTCTTCCGCAATGGTCATCACCTCAAGGGTGGGTTGGGCGGGTTCAGCGAAACCGAGATAAATATTGATCTCGCCGATAGACATGATCGTGTAGGTCGTCACGGGTTTGCTAGCCGGAATCCAGGCCTCGTCGAGAAGAACAAGAGGGACATCACTGGCGTAGACCACGCGACCCATGGCGATTGTTTTGCTGATTCCTGCACGCGCAGATTCCGCTTGGAACGAAGCTCCAAAGGTCATCTGCCACACGGTGGGCGCCAACTGTCGTCGGATTGTCGACAAGTATGCCATAGGGGGTCCTAGTGGCGTTGGAAAGATGGGGTGTGATACGTCGGATGTTCCAGGAGCGGTGAGCACAAGTTTACCCCGGTTTAGATCCGACTGTGGTGATCGGATCCTACTCCTGCTAGCAACCCAGTAATATATCGACATAAGCCAGATGTTACAGCGGATTACAAGAGAGGTTCGCCTATACGAGTTGTGATTGTGGTTGTAAGATTAGTTGTGCCCTAAAGGCCCCCATAGGGCTGGTTTATATAGTCACTAGAACCTAGGGTTACAGGAGAGACCTATCCGGCTACGTTACAGAGTCGGTTACTAGATACAACTTGGACTACAAGTAATACTACAGGCCTAAGTCGGTAACTCTTCTGGGCCATGCCATAGCAAGAACTGGCTCCTACTCTTTCTCTGACTGGGCCGCCCGTGAAGCAAAGCTCTAATCCATTGGTGGGCCACCCTGATCAGCGAGTCTTGTGGGTATACCCGAAAGGTATATCCCCAACACATTGAATCAGTGAATAATGCAATTGTATTCCTTCCACGAAAGTTAGAGGTGGCCTTACCTTTTGAGACCTTTACCTTCTTACTTGTTTCTCCATAGTGCTCTCTCGATGAACATGAGAAACAACCCTTGTTGGTGGTGTCGCTGATTTCAAGATGGAGAAAGGACCCTTTTTAGTGGTGTCGCGAGGATCTACACGAAGCCAGAAGATTTAGACCGTCAGCCTTTTTCCCCGCACCATGAGGAGGATCTCGAGGGCGAGATTCATTGTTAGTGGTGTCGAATTGTAGCACCCCGGGTAAAACCACTACTATAAAATTGCGTATTATTTTTATTTTGTGCATCTCCATGATCGCATGCTCATGTCATCTTGTCACATTGCATTTGAGCATCGTCATGTCTGCATATTTAATCTTAAAACTATTTTGCTAAAGGCCAATTTTTGTTTTCTAATTATTCTCCTCTTTTAATTCAAATTAAAACCTAGTCCTTCTGGATATTTTATTCGCCCAAAACTTTTGTTAAAGTCTCTTCAAAAGAACTAATTAAAAATAATAATAAAATATTTTGTAAAACCGGGAGAGACAACCCAGCCATTTAGGCTAGGCCACCTACTATCCAGTGGCCCAGCCCGTTTAAAACCCTAACCTATCTACCGACCCACCGCCACACTCTCCCTAACCCTAAACCTAACCCACAGCTACACGCAGCCGACCACCAACCCGCTCGTTGCCACGCACGCCACGCACGCCACCAGCGACCGCTAACCCTTCCCCACTACCGAAAAACCCCAAACCCCCACGCCTCTCTCCCCTGCATGACCCGTCCAGCCACAAGCGCATCCCCACACGACCGATTCCTTGGCCCCACCACCCCGCTTGTGTTCCGACCGAGCCGCTCAGACCTGCATCTCGCTCATGCGCAGCGTACACGCACGCAAGTATGTGACACGCCCAACCCGCCTCTATTCCTCTTGACGCGGCCCCACCATGATCTCCTACCTTGGCCCCACTCCCTCGCTGCCAGCGACTACGATCCATCCCGGGTGTTGCATGTAAACCACCCCGGCCCCGTCACGCTTCCCCCACATCGTGACCTCCCCACTTACCCTTTCCCTTCTTCACCTCGCGATCCCGCCAATGCTCACAAGAGAAAGTCGACACGTACGCTTCCCCGCCACCCTCTCCCCTGGGTAGCGCCTCCGTAACGCCCCGCAACCGCCTATGCCACTCCTGGTCGCCGCCTCCTGGAGCCGAGCTTCCTCTCCGCGCACAGCCTTGCTGGAATTCGCCTCTGGACGCCTCCTCCTCTGACTCCTTCCACCCAGCCGCCCTCCGCCCGACGCCGTTCCTCGTCCGCCGCCTCCCTGTCCTCTGCAAGCTCGTGCAGGCCCCACCTCGCTGTCCTCCTACTCGCCTCACCCCCATCGAACCCCAAGAGCCCCCCCGGATCCGAACCCTGTGACCCCGTTTTCGAGCCGCATATTTTTATAATACGATATCTACCTATTGCATATATTTATACATGCTTGCACATATATCATATAGTTTCGGGGCTTTTAGTCAATTCACCTTATAATTATATAGAAACCATATGCCACCAAATCAAGTCTTATATGGTCCCATTTAAATTTGTGTAGTGAACCGATGATATATTTTGCCTTGTTAAGACACCATTTAAATTGTAGGGTATCTAAAAAACATGAACCTATTAATTAATTGTCGGACCCCAGTTCCGCTTAATATTGCGTAATTGCATCGCATCTTTGCCATATTATATATCATACATGCATCATGCCTGATCTTATGCCGTAGTATTAAATAGTGCACCAGGTGTTTCTTCTAGTGCTTTACTTCTTCACAAATTAGGCCGATGAGTTGATGAGAGTGTCGATCCGATCTTCAAATGAACCTTCGGTGGTGTTTCCCAAGAGAGCATTCTCCCCCTTTCTATCTATTTTACATTTATAGTCTTTACTTCCTCATGTTGATATATTGCTATCCATGTTGCGACGCTTTAGTTTCCGTGTACCATTTATATTCCTTGCAGCCTATATATTGCCTTGGACGCCTCCCATTACCCGTTGTTTGATAGACAGTTGGTCTTGCGAGTCGTAGTTGCTTGCTCAGGTTTTGCTTCGCGTCGTTGATGTTCCACGGTTGTTGGGTGGTTGGCACATACTTAAAGGTGGAGATGATCATGGATCTAATTACAAATTGTTAATTAAATGTTGGTGGTAGATATAAATAATGCAGAGGAACCGATGGGTAATAGACAATATTTGAATTTTAACCGCCCAGTTGTTTCCACCTAGGACCCGAGTTCTTGACACCCGTTCTGAGATCGAGCATGCTAACCACGGGTGGGGTGTATGGACAACCCATCGATTTAGTACCTGATTTCAAAGTACTATACTAGGGGCCACAATCTAGTTTGTGCGTTATTAATATCATGTACTTATGCCATGCTTTACTACTTTATTTACTACGGTTGCTCGTGGAGAGCACTTACTATATTGTACTGTTTAGTAATTTCGTGACACGTTTTCGCTGTATCGACAAGTCCAGTCACACTTTCGGATTCCCAGTCGTTTACAACCATCGTCACACACCTTGGGTCCATTTTGGAGTCGGGCGACTTCGTTGCGGGTAGCTTAGTGGGGTGGCTCCATGTACTTGCTTTGGGTCTAGGAAACGTCGTGTCCGAGGCCCCGTCGATATACCGTTGGGTGTATGTTTTATGATCTTGCACCTATCTGATCTAGCAAAAAAAGGATCGAAGTGCGTGTGGATACTTTGGTACACCCCTACAGGGTTAAATCTTTTCGAAAATCCGTGTCCGCAGTTATGGACGACTTGGAGCATAGTTTCCCGATCATAGTGAACTATAACTAAAGTTTACAGTTATAACTTGACTTGTATCTTATATGACTAGTAAGTTGGATAATCACCATGAAAAGAATGAATAAAACTTCCAACCGTGTGAGTTTCCTCGGCAGGACTTCCTCGTTTGTTCTCGAGGGGGGAATACCAGGATGGGTATGATTGGTGTTAGTATTAGGTTTGTCCCACATAGGTATTTATTACCTCTCTCTGATAGTCTACAGTTGTATCGAGTATCTATAGGTTGTTTAGTATAGTTGTATCGACGTCATTAGCAGGGTTACCCTTCCGTATTATCCTGGAAAGGGTTATTGACACTATTGGTTATTCTTCAGGGCTCTTAGCGTCGTTTGCATCTTATCCATACTCGGATGTTGTATCGTTTTCAAAGTGATTTGGATCTTTATATTTTATATACGTATTCTTGACTCATGGAGTCGTTATTGTATATATCTAATCTGTGGGTTCCATCGTGAACTATTGTGTAATGATATCACTTCATTTTTCACATGCACGCAATTTCCTGGTGGACACCTTTGAATCGTTTCTATGCTGGTTTGGCGGAAACCGCTAAAACTTGCATAGGGATGGTCCGAGGGTATTACACATAATGACCCTTGTGCATTCCAAGATGTAATGTCATATGAACCGTGAAATGTCGAGTCCAACTCCCTTTGTTACTTAGATTCGACTTGTCCGAGATCTAATCATTGGTATCATATATATTGTTCAATTTCATCTCCGACAAGTTCTGTTTTACTTTTTCTCGTGATATTCCATCTCCGTAACCTAGTCACATGTGCCAACATTATGGATGTAATATCATCAAGTCGGACGTGTGTATCTTCCTGTCACGCTGACAAACAAATTCCGATCTTGATACATAGGCCTCAATTGTTCCTTTGGAATATCTAACATACACCATTATAGTCACCCAGTTACGTATATGACGTTTGATGCAATCAAAGTATCCTCGGGAGACAGTGATTGATATTATATCACTGTCTAAGGAGAAGGATACTATACTTCTAACTATTGCAAGAATGAACCATGTGACTTGATTGTGTCGCAATAATTATATTTGGGTAATGTCCATCATATCATTCACCAATGATGTGACTCCGTTGTCAACTGGCATAAATGCTTCATGATCAGGAAACCTTGATCCCCGGTTGCCCAAAGAACTAATATGAATAGAGGCTACTAGGGACTTGGTTTGTTTCATACCACACATATATCGATTTTTCCACTTGATATAGTTATAGCACAATACAAAACTATTACAAACTAATTAAGATATGATAATAAAATCCATTTATTATGTGCCTCTAGGGCATATATTCTCCAGTCTCTCACTTCCACTAGAGTACAAATAATCTATCTTGCATTTGCTACTAATCATAAACCATATCATATATGTGTTTATTGATCATGCTTGCTCATGGTAAACATCATGTCCTTGATCTGTTTTACCAAATCCGTATGTCTTTTGCGAATCGTTAATGTCTCCTAATTTTCACATTTACACCGTTATCTTATAATGCGTCGAAGTATTCGTTTGGCGACAAAGTGAGACTCTGTTTCTAGTGTTTACAATGACGGTCAATCTTTCAATTGAACTTTCACTTTTTGTTGTCGGAGACTTGCGTCCGGTGAAGGAATAAGGGGTCCAACAAGCCCTGAGTTCATGAGGGGGCTAAACATGAGTTCATATCTTCTTGGCAATGAAGGCAGCAATGGATCTCGCGCATGACATAGAGTGAATCGGTGGTTTTTTATCCAGGTTCAGGACCCTTGTGAGGAGGTAAAGTCCATACTCCTACTTTGTTGTATTTCTCGTGGTGCTTCATGAGGGTACAATGGTGGATGAATGTCTAGGGTTCATATTACAGGGATCGATCCCCTTCTAAGGTAGGGGTCCCTCCCCTTTTATAGTGGCGTCGGGCCTCTTTCCCTAATCTTTGGGTGGGAAGGGCTACCACGTTGCCGCCCAAGGGAGACCCGGTCTACCAGATTGCTTTACATGAACTATGTCCATCCTTCCAGGTCACGTTGGTCCTCTGCGGGGCTGCGGTCATGGGAGACGGCTTTTCGTGGGGGCGCACCGGCCACTGACTCCTTGCACCGAAATGGGGGGATACGACTTCCATTTTTAGGGCTTCTTCAGCCCTTCCTTTGGCTAAAACGTAGCCCATGTGGTCTTTTTCAGTACTGTACTTTAAATAAAGGGATTTCTATTTTCGTGCCCTTGATTCCTTAATTGTACTCACTTTTTCCCAGCCGCTTAAGTTTTCCTCACTTTTCACCATATCCTTCTATGAAACTCTCACACGGTCTGAAACTCACTGTCCATCATGCTTGCCATTACATGCTGACAAGTGGGGACGCGTTCAGTATTGTCCCGTAGTGGACCCTCGCCATTACGTGCTGACAAGTGGGGTCGCGGTCTGTCGGGTCCCATAGTGGACCCTTGTCGTTAGATACTGACAAGTGGGGTCACGTTAAGTTGGTTCCCATAGTGGACACCTCTCTCAATTTATCCATATCAGCATGGGATCCACAGCTTATCCACTCGTGAGGGTCGGACCCATAGCTTACCTAGGTTTTCGTTGCAAGATGGGACCCCCGAGCTAGCCCCGCGCCTGCCCTATGTTGTTGTCTCCCCTTTTTTCTTCTACGGCGATGGTGGCCCTTTGTCGAGCTTCACTTCGGCCTCTCGTTCGTCCTGGCCGCAGTATGGTGTCGTCCCATTAACTTGTATGAAGGATGACAATGGAAACCGTGCATAGAGAAGGTTAGAATCTCGCACCAAAATGTTCCGATTAGACGGGGCACTTGTTGTGGAGAATGCGGCCGGCGAGCCCTTCCGATAATTTAATTGGTTTATCAAGTTAATGTCTCAGATGCAATCAAGTGAATCTATCAGATGAAAGTCAAACTTTTAGATTTAGGGAATTGGATGTATAAGAAATAATAAAATGACACAACTCTTGAACACTTTCAAATTAAAAAAATATACAACTCTTAATGTAAAAGAGTGTTTGTAATTGACACAACTCTTGAACACTTTCAAATTAAAAAAATTATACAACTCTTAATGTAAAAGGGTGTTTATAATTGACATAATTCTTGAACACTTTCAAATTAAAAAAATAACACAACTCTTGAACACTTTAAAAATGAAAAAATTATACAACTCTTAATGTAAAAGAGTGTTTATAATTGACACAACTCTTGAACACTTTGAAATTGAAAAAAATATACAACTCTTAATATAAAAGAGTGTTTATAATTGACACAACGCTTGAACACTTTCAAATTACAATTTAGACATGATAATGTTGTCCTAAAAAAATCTTGAGAGTTTACCATTTTGAGAGCGTGAAAAGTGATCCCTAAACTAAAATCTTTAGGCCTCATGCATATACGAAAATTATACACCTTTGAACTCTTTGAAATCACACTTAGGACATGATAATGTTGTGCTAATAAAATCCTGATCATTTATCATTTTCATGGAGTGAAATATAATGCATAAACTTGCGTATACGAAAATTATAAACCTTTGAACACTATGAAATCGCACTTAATACGTGATAATGATGTGCTAACAAAATTTTGAGAGATTATCATTTTCTCCCCGTTTTTATAGATTGGAATGTAATGCATAAACTTGCATATACGAAGTCACATTTAGGACATGATAATGTTGGGATAAAAAATATTGAGAGATTATCATTTTCATAGAATTTAATGCATAAACTTGCATATGGAAAAAATTATACACCTTTGAACTCTTTGAAATTGCACTTAGGACATGATAATGTTGTGCTAATAAAATCCTGATCATTTATCATTTTCATGTAGTAAAATATAATGCATAAACTTGCATATACGAAAATTATACACCTTTGAACACTTTTCCTTCAGATTATATTCAAAATTATTTGTTTATGGAGTTAAAGTACCGGTGGCAAACTCGTTATTTTGCATGGATAGAGGGGTGCCCCCCGACAGATATAGGGGTTATCCTGTCCGCTAGATCACAGAGGATCAACGGTTGGTGGGCATGATTCGCGTGACAACTGTCTCGGCCATTTAGAGCGTTGCAGCCAAGATGAGCACATGTGTGAGAGTTTGTGACTAAGAGAGAGGGGAAAACTGAGTAAAACTTAAAAACCAAGGGCAAAACTAATTAGAACTTAAAAAACCAAGGTAAAAAGTGACAAAGGGATTCAAATAGAAAACAGAAAGAGATTTAAAAAATGGAAAAGGCTTCTTTTATACAATAAAATACATCTTGGCATATATCAAACTATTTGCAATTGAAATATACATCAGTTTGAAAATTATTGCCTTATTCAGATAAACTATATTTTGGGGAGGGATGTTTTGGGAATAGGCTTGAGTAGAAAGCCATGAACCTTCATAGATAGTAGGTGATTTGAGAAGTGGTGATTTAGGTTAAAACTTGATTTGAGAAATGATGTTTTGGGAATAGGGATGTTTCCTTATGGTGGTAGGTCACATAATAAGACTCCCTGGATAGATGCCACTATGTTTTGACCTTTTTTGAATTTTCTGTGCATAAAATAACTCAATTAGATAGCTAAAACCCATTCGTTGACTCTCTGTTGACTTGCCACCGGAGGGTAAAAGTGAGTATATTTCACACGTCAGTGTTAGTACTGGAGGGCATAATTGAGTACAACCAAACTGTCAGTGTTACACTCGAGGGTATAACTGAGCACAACTAAGTGGCCAGGGTTAGACACGAGGGAAAAAACGTGACGCATGGTACGCGTGTCGCGGTGCACAGGGCGGTAGCAGACGCGTGTCACGATGCACGGGGTGGTAGAGGAGCAGTAGCATACGCGGTTACACGGTGCACGGTGGTGCAAAGAAACGTCTCCTCCCTTCACCTTTATAGAGGTCTCCTCACTCTCACTCTCACGCATCACTCACTCGCTCACTCACTTACGCAATCGTCTCCACTGTCCCATCACCTTCTGCAAACCCCCAAGAAAACCCCAACCACGCCGACGATGGATAAGAACGGTGCGATGGCCATCATCGCCTCCAAGACCGCCGACGAGGAGGCCCCCGTCCTCATACAAGCCCCTTCGAGGCATCGAAGGAAGTCGCCGTCCCCGTCCAGACCCTAGTCCCCGCTTCCTACGTAGCCGTCGGCGAGGAGGCCTCCGCCGCACGACTGGGACCCCTACGAGGAGGAGGATTATATCAGGCCACAGAACCCCTACGACACCTGCATCGCCGACCCATGGTCGGAGATAAATAGGGTTTTATCCCCTTCCTTTCTTCTTCACCCATTCACATTGTTGGATGCTAGGTCATGTGTTATTAGGGTTCGGCTATTCGTATTTTCAATCGTTGGATGCTAGGTATTTTTACAGTAGATAATCCTCTTGTGTTAGATCTCGTATTTCGATGAATGCCCCTATTCGTATTTCAATCATATTTTATTTGTCCTCCGAGTTGCAGTTAAAGGATTCCCTAGTTAGTACTAGCGTCGATCTGTAGTTGGGATCGGTATTCGATTTGGTTTGAGATTTGGGGATTGGGGAATAATCAGGGGATCTCAATCGGTTACTTTATGCAAGTAATCAATCCCGATAATCAAGGTATCTCAATCGTGTCCTTATTGCACTCTATTGTTTTTTTCCAACAGGTGGATGATACGTCCAAAACGTATCTACTTTCTCGAACACTTTGATATTGTTTCTTCTTTAAACTTGTGTGATTTGGATACAACTAACACGGACTGACGCTGTTTTCAGCAGAATTACCTTGGTGTCTTGTTTTTGTGCAGAAAATGAACTATCAGGAAAAATCCCGGAAAATATGCCAAAAACTATTTCTCACCAGAAGATTCACGGAGCCAGAAGGGAAGACAGAGGGGAGGCCTGGGGGGCCAGACCCACCCCAGGCGCGGGCCCACTGACCTCGCGCCTGGGGAAGGTCTGGCCACCCCAGGCAGCTCCTCGGCCTCCCTCCGCGCCTATAAAGTGCCTTCTGACCTAAAAACAGAGGGGGGTTCGATAGTTTTCCAGAAAGAGTTCCATTCCGCCGCCGCCACGAGAAACCAAGATTTGGATCCAGAAACTCTGTTCTGGCACCCTACCGAGACGGGGAATTTGGAGAGGATCATCGCCATCGTCATCACCAACGCATCTCCATCAACCACCGATGTTTCCCTCATCCATGAGTGAGTAATCCCCCGCTGTAGGCTTGGGGATGGTAGGGATTGGATGAGTTTTATCATGTAATCGAATAAGATCTGTTAGGGCATAGTGCCTAGTATCTCTATTAGTGCTATTTGACTTTGTTGCAACTTGTTGTTCTTAATGCTTGTCACTAGGGCCTGAGTGTCATGATCTCAGATTTGAACTTATTATTGAATCATTATGATAGTATTGTTTGTGATCTTATCTACAAGTTGTGTACACATATCATTGTCCGGATCCAAAGGCCCCAAAGTGATAATAATTGGGACAACCAGAGGGGATGGCTGTGGTGTGTGAGGATCACATGTGTTCACGGAGTGTTAATGCTTTGCTCCGGTGCTCTATTAAAAGGAGCACCTTAATTGTCAGTAGTTCCCTAGAGGCCTCGCTGCCACGGGCTGGCTGGACAGAAGATGTTATGCAAGTTCTCATTACAAGCACGTATGACTATATTTGGAGCACATGCCTAGGATTATTTAGTACTTGGATGCTTGTTATTATTTATCTGCAATGCCCTAGTTCTTGAAGTTACATATTTAGACTCGTCCATGCCACGCCCGTCCATCCATCCCTATGTCTACCGCACTCGAATCCTATTGTTACCGTTACTGTTACTATTGCTACTGTTTCAGTGTTGATGTTACTGCTGTTGTTGCTACTACAAACTAATGCTACTGATAAACTTCTGTGAGCAAGAACTATTTCCATGTGCAGCTAAACTGACAACTCGGTTGTTAAGGCTTGCAAGTATTCTTTGGCTCTCCTTGTGTCGAATCAATAAATTGGGTAATACTACCCGCGAAGACTGTTGCGATCCCCTACACTTGTGGGTCATCAGTGGATAGGAGCGACGACGAGTCCAAGGACACCAAGACTCGTCAGGTGCTGAGGAGGCTGAAGTTTGGCCAATACGACAACTTCTTCGTCGGCGACGTCTACAGGTTCCCCTTCTGCACCAGGAGGATCCTCGCCACCGACTTCAACTCCCTCATGAAGCATGCCGAGGACGTGAAGACATGCAACCTGTCCGTGAACGTCAATGGCTTCAGAGCCAAGCACAAGACGCTCGGTTTTCACCTCCGCAACCTCCAGAAGGTGGCCATCGAGGAGGGTCGCATGCCCCCGACCAAGCCCATGGCGCAAGGTCAAGGGACTGGACAGTAAGAAGTGAAGGAAGCGCAGAGGGAGGAGGTGGAGGCCACGAGGGCCACTAATCTTGTGCTATTGTTGCTGCTGCTGTTGTAAAGCAGCTTCTTTTGTATTGTTTGTGTTAAACTTGTCCGCTACTGCTGCTGAGCAGCCTAATTGTCGAACCTCGTTTAAGTATCGTACTATATTAGCTCCTTTATCTAAATCTGTTCTGTTTACTGAATGTATTTATGGTGCTGGTTAGATTTGATGCTCTAAATTTGCTACTCCCTCTGACCCATATTAGTTAACTTGGATTTGTCTAGATTTGGATGAATCTAGATATTATTTAGTATATAGATTCATCCAAATTTTGAAAAATCCAAGTCAACTAATATGGGTCAGAGGGAGTAACAGATTGAGAAAAAACGAAGAGCCAAAAGGAAACATGAATAAAAAGAGAAGCTGATCTATATATTTTTAGGAAAAAAACACAACCGTCAGCAAGATAAAGGATAAAAGGCACGCTTAAAAAAGCAAATTATAAAAAAAAAACTTTCAATTTAACATGACGCATATAACCACCAATTCACGTCACCCATAACGCGTCTCCAATCCAAATAGCATGGCCCTACAGGTCAGCATAACACGTAACTGACCAATCGGTCTCATTTGTTAGCACGTAAGAACTTGACCCGACTATACACGGACAACAAGTTTCAGGACTATACACGGACAACAAGTTTCAGATCGTATGAGAGTTTTATATTAGAAGATAAGCAAAAATGAGAAAAAGGTTAAGCAGCTCGGGAAAACTGAGTACAACTAAACAACCAAAGACACAAAAATAAAAATCTCTTAAATAAACTGGAAACTACTCTCCCTACAGCTTGAAGAAAAAGCAATAGTTTTGATTTTCTGTTAGAAAAATCTTCATGGCTTTATGGAGAATTCGATAGCGTACTATTTTCATGCGACACTACATCTTGAGTTGTGGATCTCACTCGTGCCATAAGCTGAACAAGCAACAGACGAAATCATTCTACGAGTGCAGCTGTATCGTGCATCAATTATCAAGTGGTTTTGTACAGTTTAATACTCCCTCCGTCCAAGAATAGATGTCTTAGATTTTTAAATTTTGGATGAATCTATATACTAAATAGTGTCTAGATTCATTCAAATTTTGACAAATTTGAGACATCTATTCTTGGACGGAGGGAGTACCATATCTTCCCGAGGATCAGAACTGGGCTCTAAAGAGACGATACATAGGACAACCACTGATGTTACTTAAAAGAACAACTCAGTTTACAGCAAACTAAAGGAACTCAGTCTTCCGTTTCTGGCAGTATAAGAGAGATCACGTAAACTCAGAGGGGACCTTCACCGGAAGTAGACGGATACGAGTGGGATGTCGACATCGTTGTCGTCATCATCCTCGCAGGCCACCACAACATCGAGATGGCGCCTGTATGAAGGCACCTCCATCTTGGCCACCTCCCTGGCAACATCGACCACCTTCCTGTCCAGCCGGTCCTTGTGCCGGGGGAACATGGAGTTGTACAGCAGCGAGGTGCCGCACGATATGCTGTACGCATTCAGCCCCTTCTCCTTGAGCCACCCCAGGAGCTCCCGTAGAGTGATGTTGCCGGTCACGGTCCACCGGTCCCAGACCGTCCACGACATGTCCTGGTGCTTGAAGGTCTTGGGTGGGACCGGCTCAGCAATGGAGAACAGAGGGATGGCAAGGTTTGCAAACGTGTTCCGGTAGTCTTCGACCTTGTGCCCGCCGGCAAGGGCTTTGTAAAGCTCCAGACAGACGAGGCCAGTGGCCATTGCAGTTGATGTGGCAATGGCAGGGATGATCCTGCCGGCTATGAATTTGGCTTTCAGCTTGTCAACTTCAGGAATGCTGTAATTCCTTGCCCTCATGTTTGCAAAACCAGCTATCACGTCCATATGGAAATTGGTGTCATCATCCTGCACATGCAGAAAAGCATCTCAGTGATTCAACTTGTATGGAACTCTGTATTACATGTTTTTTTAATTCTAGAGATATATGACTGCCTGCCCAGGTAAACCCTAAAAGATAGGCCTTAATTGGAATAAATTCCATGGTATACAAGTGTAGGGAAACACTAATTCCGAGGAAGAGTTGGAAAGGATTCATAGGACATGCTGACCTTCTCAAACTGTATTGGGTTCATGTGGAACCCTGATGGCAGTGTCTTGGAAATTGCTTCTAGCTTTGCGATAAGCTCTTCAATGACAGCAGCATCATCAACAGATGCAGAGGATATACTAGTTGCCTTCTCATCTGTTACTATCTTAACCCCCTGTTTTGGTTGGAATTCAGGAACAATCACCTTGTCAACAGCTTCAGCAGCACCTTTGTTTGGGGTTTTGGCCCAGTCAGGAATGGGTATTCCAAATGTCTCTGCCCGTAGAATAGAAGCGGCTAAAATAAAGTTAAGCTGACTTGGATCTGTGGACGAGAACTCCAGAGGTCGTGGAAACCGCTTCGGTGCAGACCAGAACGGAGCACCAGAGCTGGTCATCGAGTCCTCTGGGAAAGTAAACGTCAGCTGCTTCACACGGTTGGCAAAATAATCCTCAAACCTGAGATACACCATCAGTAAAAACAGTATGGTGAGTGTCATGAAATCTAAGATTAACAGGGGAGACCGTGAAGAAGCATAGTCAAAAGTAAATAGTGTTCGCTTCAGTATTCCATCAATGTAAAATGAAGTAGGTATACACAGGTCAATGATACAATATCGCATATTAAGCAAGTGTAGAGAGAGAGATGGTTGAAGCTTACTTAAGCCGGGCCCAGGTAATACAATCTTGGAATGTCTCACACTTGTCTCCATCAAGGCATTCAATAACACGCTCAAGCTGATCCCTAGCCTGTGCATCACCAGCAGTTCTTGCTGCACTTACATATGCACTAGGATTTGACAGGAAACCATTTACTTCAGTGGGAGTCTTCTCAAGTAAACCCTCAAACTCAGACCTAGCCCAGGTAAGGCAGTGATCAATATTATGAGGAAACGAATGTACAGTGCACATAGGTGCCTGCTTTTCAGGTGGATCTCTGGACGCCCCATAGTTCTCTGTCAGATGAGGTATGACCATCTGTGTGTTGCATTTAGCACCCAGAGTTCCAGATTCAAGAAGTGGCTTCTGGAAATATACACATCTGGAGTCTATGTACATTCTTGCAGTCACATTGTCAAGGGCATTGACAACAGCATCAAGATTTTCCCAGAAAGCGTCGTTAAACACATTTTCAGTCTCGGGACTTGCTCTGTTCTGAAGGGCCTCGACATGAAGCTTAGGATTAATTGCCATAGCAGCAGTAGCAGCAACGGTGGACTTGGGCTGCCCAATGTTCCAGTCACGGAAAAGAAACTGGCGACTGAGATTGCTCTTTTCAATAACATCATCATCTGTGACAGTCAGCTTTCCATTCTGGCTGCAAGAAATGCCCATTAATGCAAGGTTCTTCAGGAATTCACATCCAAGAGCCCCAGAACCGACCATAAAGATTTTTGCCTGCTCCAGTTTGTTTTGCAGCTTAGATCCAAACACACTGATCTGTGCATCATATCTAGTGTTCTCTGGCTTCAAATCGCCAGGCTCCAAAGGCTCAACAGGGAGAGACTCAATAGAATCAAAATAGAAGAACTGCAAAATCAAGATAACTATTATAATCAATTTCTGCAAATAAATAAGACAATATATTAGTAAATAGTAATGAGACGGTAGATCCTAACCTGATAGAGAGGATGGAATTTCCCAGAGCATGCTTTCACAACCTCCTGACCTACAATACCACCAAACATTGCAGCCATTGGATTCAGAACAGCCCTGGAACCACTTGCGAAATGGTGAAGGAGTTTTTTGTCAATTTCTTCAAGTTTCCCATCACCTAGAGTTTCATTAATGCTTACAGCAAAATCTATCAGCCTTTGCACATCATCAGAAGAACCAGCAACAGGGAATCGCTTCAGTTCATTCCTGAACTTATCCAAAGCTTGGAAGGCCAAATGCAAGAGAGGTGGGCGGTCAAACTTGGAGAAATCGCTCATGAGAAATTCCCCTGGTTCTTTCATGGCTTCTTTCAAGGGTTTGAATTTAAGAACCTTGGGTGGCTTAACCTGTGTGACAATACCACCTCTGACGTATGTGCCGAATGAGGAAGTGTCTTCTTCTAGAAAAAAAGAGTAAGGCCTAGCATTCTTAACCTTTCTTGGTTTTCCATCATTCAGCTCGGTCATTCCATGTACTTCAGAGAACACAACTAAATCACCATCCTGGAACTCAAGTCGCTCATCATCAACACATGACACTAGTGCTGGGTTGTCATTACTGATTGATGCCACAATTCCTGTATGTGGCTCCTCCCCATCAACATCCAAAACAGTAAACTCAGGACCAAAATCACAAAAGACACTGCCAAAAAGACCACGGACTTCAGACTTAATGAAAGCAATGGGTGGCTGATGGCTGTGGCAGTAATCATCAAACTCAACTGCCTTTTCTAAGGTGATATCAGTAAAGACAACAGCCTGTAAGGTCACAAGGAAAATGATTATTCTGAGGATAAGAAATGACAAAAAAAATAGAAGTATAATACAGAAGAAGCATACCAAAAATGCAACATATCATCTCATCCTCAAAAGCCAAAACCATGTGTAAACTAGCATGCAATGCAAAAAAAAATCACTGCCAAAAGAAAGATCAGGGAAACCTATTTGCAGATCATGCTAGCAATGAACATATTTCAATCAACAAATTCAAAGCAAACAAACAGCGAGTTTTTTATGATTATGTACTTGTTTATCTCCTCACCAGTCTGGGCAGTTTAATGTAGGTAGGCTTTGCTGAAGATATTACTAAGGCCAACAGTTGCTTGAATTTCTATGTCATGGGAAACATTGTATAGGTTCTAATCATGGAAAATGCACCTAGGGCAGCAGCTGGGTTGCTATGGCAAAAAATGAAGCTAGTGCAAGCACCTTAGGTTGAAGTCTAATCTCCTTTTTGGCATCTTGAGTGAATTAAACTCTTAAAGAGAAGGGGGGATTGAATGAAGTCATGGATAAGGCAAACGACTAACAAACTAGGAAACAGAGCAAATCTAATCAAACTAATCTGAAGTATAATAGTACTCCCTCCATCCCAAGGCTTAAGGCATATAACTTTTTTGAAAAGTCAAGCCATGTAAAGTTTGACCAAACTTTTAGAAAAAACTATCAAGAACTATTATATTATATAGATACCATGTGAAAATATGTTTCATGATGTATGAAAGGGTATGGATTACGTATTGTAAATATTAATATTTTTCTCTAAAAACTTGGTCAAACTTTAGGTAGTTTGACTTCTGAAAAAAAGTTATATGCCTTAAGCCTTGGGACGGAGGTAGTATAACAAAGCTGCCTTGAGACTAAGTCAACAGCCTTAGAGGTGCCTTGCAATAGCACATAGGAGGGGCTTTACATGACATTGCACAATACAAATTGGCAAATACAAAACTCAGATGAAAATTAAAGTGTGGCATCCTAGAACAACACAATCAATTAAAGGAGCACAGAAGAGATATAGAAACCAGAAGGTATATGAATGTTACTTAAGTTTAAGCTATCTTCCAAAAAAAAATATGGTATAAACATATTAGCATATCTTGGTCATTAAGTCCTGAGGATGATTTATAGTTTTCACTTGCTAAAGATAATATTCTTGAGGGATGATTTATAATTTTTCACTTTAATACTTTACATGTTAAAAGAAAATACGATTTTAGACAAACCCTGGTGCAAAATTTCTGTACTAAAACCAGAAAAGACTGTCTGTTGTAACAATACACACATAAAGAAATACAGGCATAACACTAACAGAAAATTAAATGGAAACATATCAAAGGTGGAAGAACAGCAAGGAAGAAAACACATCAATTTTATGCTCAAATACCTGGAACTTAGAAAGTTGTTCTTTTGTCACTTCACCAGTTAAAGTAGAGATGATAACAGCATTATTAAGCTCTTGCAGCTTCTGAACACAAGCTTGAGCACGGTTTTGCCCAACATCTTTCTCTGAGAGGAAGAAGTTGCTTGATAAATCCCATAGCTCCACATTACCATCGTCGTGCAAAGTTACGGACTTGACACCCGCAAGGACAAGGTTCTTTGCTGCAATACGTGGATATTAAGTTAGTTGTAAGCCCAAATGCTATGCGTGGATATTAAGTAAATTAGGAGCAATGATTTAGCTACCACAAAGCCACTTCGAATTTCACGCAAAGGATTTAAACAGTACTCCCCACTACATGCATTTTATCTTCTGCTGAAACAAAACTATTACTGAAACGCAGCAAAATAAAAGGCTTGGGTTGATAACTTGCGGACAATCATACAACAGTATAAAAAGGACCACATCTAGGAGGGTTATAAAGACTCAAATAATTGAATTAAAACCACCAGACGAAGCATATCACTTAGCTAGAATGATCAAACTACGAACACAACTAGCAGAGGTAGAGCTGAGTAGAGGACTCGACATAACTGGTGCATCCACAATACAAACCGAGGATTAACTTGCTACGTAATGATTAACATAAATAAAGGCCATCCCTAGTTCTCTATGCTGCATCCAATCGAGATAGGAACGAAAACAACACAGTGTTCTCCATGGCGTAAGTTGAGAAGTGAACTTATGGGATTAAGTTAGAGACGGGGCGGTTGTTACCGATCTCAGCGCCGAGGCCCTGGAGTCCGGAGACGAGGACGTTGGAGGCGAAGAGGCGCTTCATGGTCTCGCGGCCGTAGACGGCGAGCTGGCGGCTGTGGAGGTCCTCATCGATCTCCGTCGCCTTCCCTGCCATGGCCATCTCGTCGTCCTTGCCCTTGGTGTCGGCCCGGGTCTTCTTCTGCGACTCCTCGACCTCGCTGGCGGCGATCTCCCGCTTCCGGGGAAGCATATAGTGCGCGACGCCGCCGATGAGTCCGACAGCCGCCGCGAAGAGCAGGTAGTAGTAGTAGGCGGCCGGCGAGAGCTTCCGTGACAGATCCAGCGCGCGCGGAAGGACCTGCACCAAGCGGAGGGGCTCGCCGTGAGGCGGGGAGCGCGAGGAGGAGGAGGAGGATCGGAGGGAGAGTGGGGATGGGCGGAACGGAGCTCACCTTGGTTGGATTCGTCGAGTGCGGCGAGGAGCCTCTAGGGTTCTGGGGAGGATGAGAGACTTATGAGTCTTGGAAGGACCGAACTGCAAAATATCAGGACTTGGACACCTATCTGGGACAGCATGACAAGTGGGACACGGGGTTGTGGGACCCGCTTGGCGGTGGGAGTGATGGTGGTGCTAGTGCTTTGCTTGTGGGCGGAGAGGAACCTGGTTCTTTCTTCCTCCACAGGGAAGGAAAGACGCAAGACGCTGCAAAGTGGCCCCTAAGGTAAGGTGACACGTGGGCCCATGAGTATTTTTTTTAAGAAAAAATTTGCTAGAGGACACCGTTATTTTCCGGCGTTTGCTAAAACACACTATTGAAATGTCGCTTTGTCCAGTACCATTATTATTTCGTGACAATTTGCTAGAACACACTGTACTGCCCAAAACGAAAAGTTTGACGTTTTAGATTACCTTTTTACCTTGTTGCAAATATGTCTAGAATTTTAATTGAAATACAAGATGTTTCAGATAGAAAAAACTATCTAGCTTTTTCCCAATTTTCCAACTTGATGTGAACTTACGTATAGTTTCTAATTCATGTTCGGTATACTCATATGCTGGATTTGGTGAATTTAAATTAGAAAAAAAAGTGTTTAAACCGGACATATGATGGTCATTCCAATAAAATTAGTCAAACTTTCCATTTGGGCATGCAGTGTGTCCTGGCAAATGTGCCACGAAATTATAATGGTACTCAGCAAAGACACATTCCAGCGGTGTGTTTTGGCAAACGCCAAAAAATAACGGTGTCATCTGGCAAATTTTCCCTTTTTTTAAACAATGGCACAATACTCCTTCCGTCCAATTTATTAGCCAGCAACTTTGACCATTTGTTTTAGTCAATAAATTTTGTATAATATATCATAAAAAATATATCATTAGATTTATTTTGAAAAGAAGTTTCTAATGGTATATTTTTTTAGATACATATTGCATATTTTATTGGTCAAAATTGATAGTCAAACATTTTCATAAACTATGTGCGTGCCTAATAAACCGGACCGAAGAGAGTATTTTGGCAAGGAGGGAGTATCATTTATCCATGGGTTTTTATCAATTTCTATGGCCAACACAAAAACCAATTTTGACATTCAACCGATTCAAACTCTAATTTTGCCACTATCCCGTTAGAACACTGCTTAATTTTGCCATTATGTTATTCATTAGTCTATAATTATTTTTACCATTCTAGGTTCTCCACCCACTTGTGTCGGTGACGGAGTCTTATTATGCAATGATTAGCTAGTTTAGTTACTCTGTACAACTAATTTACTTTTGGCATGCAAAAACAAGATTGTACCCAAGGATACTTAAACTCCTAGACATGATGACATGGGTATGACTTATCGAGTTTTTATGATTGGTTACCCTAGGCGCACCAGATATATGACCCACAAGGCCCATATAGAATAAAGGGTCTAGGAAGCATCCGACAAACAAAGGCTTGGCTTGGCGAACAAGATAGAAAGGCAAACCTACATAGTCTTAGCATTGTAATTACAACTTGTGATATGTATGTATACGGCTCAAGGACCCTGCCTCTCATATAAAGGCTAGAAGGAGCCGACGGAGAGGGTACCTTAGTTTTACCCACAATCTGCAATCCGTCATGAGCTAGATCGCAACTAACGAACTGGTGACTTTGTAATCATCTTCTCCACAATAATCATATGACATCGACTCCCTTGTTTGCATGATAAGCCGATGAAATCACGAGTGCTCTCTTTTCCACGAAACCCTAGGTCCATAACCATGGGCATTGCCGAGGTTACCCCTCGTCAATTGGCGCCGTATATGGGAAATCTGAGTGCTAGAGCTATGGATTCGGCGGCTCCCTCTTCACCAAGCAACAACCCGATGATCGAGGTCGGTGAGATCAGCTATGATCCCATCGATCTTGATCCACGCCCTCCCACCCCTGTGCCGGCCTCCGTCGACTTCGACCGGGAGACAGATCTCATGATCTGGTGCTTCCACTTTTGCGTCGGAGAAGCCGAGAACATCTACCTTTCGGCCCCGATCTATTCGGGTCAGTCGGCCGCAACAGCAGCGCCCACGGCGACACCTGCATCTTCTATCGGCTCCACTGGAAAAGTCGCGTCATAGTCAACGAACGTCGAAATAAGCCGCGATAATATCACAGATCTGGGGGATTTGGCTGACCTCTATGAGGTCCTCTCCTTCTGATTGGAATCTCATTCAACACCGCAGCACGTCTTAAACTCGACAAACGTCGATCTTGATGAATATGAAAAAGTGTCGACTCCGGAATCAGGAAGGCTGACTCTTACCCAAAACAGGACCCATGGGATCTCATTGATTCTCAAGACAGTGTCTCCTACGGCTACGACAGCAACAGAAGCAGCTTGTACATGGAGCATCACCAAGTATGCATGATCATCGAAGGAGAGGGACCTCCGACGCCATGAGATTCCAACGGTAACCCTAATGATATTATTTCGGGTGACGATATAGGACATCGTGAGAACAAGGAAGAGGAGCCCGTAGACAATCGTGTCGTGCAAGGAAGGGAAAGAGTGCGTGATGGTGAGCGGCTGACACTTCGGCTGCCACTGGAAGTGTGGCAGAAGGCGAAAGATGTTGTTTCAGGTGCAGTACCAATGACAACATATGCCACGCGCGAAGAGCTGATGGCCTACCAATATCTCCTTCACAAAAAGCGGAGAGAGATGGTCAGGATGTAGAGACAACTCGATGAAAGGAAGAGGCTAGCCGATGAATCAAGTCTCTAGCAAGCGCGGCTAAGTTCCAGCCGCAACTCTGGCAGCGTCACCAGGGGACCACTACCAATAAGAAGCACCTCACGGATGCAAAGCATATCCGAAGCCGAAAGGCGCGAGCTGGCTTGAGATTTAAATATGCCATTCATGTTAGTGGATTCCGTAGGCAACATCCAGGCCAAGACAGCGCAAGTTGATGAGCTCAGTCAACTACAGAGCTTCGTTGGGAAACCCCAAGAGGAAGGTATGATGAGCACAGCAACAAGTTTTCCCTCAGTTATGAAACCAAGGTTATCAAACCAGTAGGAGGAAGGAAACAACTCCAAGGTGTTGCTAGCAACTTGGAATCATGCACAACACAAACTCAAGACTTTGCCCCAACTTACAGTGAGGTTGTCAATCTCACCGGTTTGCTGAAAATAAAGGATTAAACGTATAGTATGGAAGATAATAGTTGCTTATAGAAAGTAAATGGTAACAGTAGATGATGTATCAATGATAAAGATTGGACCAGGGAACATGGTTCACTAGAGGTGTTCTCCTTAAGATAGATAACATGCTGGGTGAACAAATTACAGCGGGGCAATTGACAGGTTGAGAAAGCATAATAATGCATATACTAGACATCATGACTCCTATGAAATTTGATTGGGCATGACAACAATTTATATATACCGTAATCCAACTGCATCTATGACTAATAATCCACCTTCAGGTTATCATCTGAACCCCTTCCAGTATTAAGTTGCAAGCGACGGATAATTGCATTAAGTAATGTGTGTAAAATAAACAATATAATTATTCCATGAACAAAAGATTGTTGTTTTCTCCCTAGTAGCAACATCATATCTACAACCTTAGAGATTTCTGTCGCTTCCCCAGATTATTAGAGGCATGAACCTACTATCGAGCATAAATACATAGATAATCTTGATCATGAACGGAGCTCACAAGATCTAAACATCATAGCACGAAGGATGAGAAACAACCATCTAGCTACTGTATGGACCCATAGTCCAAGGGTGAACTACTCACGCATCATACCGGAGGCTGGCATGGTGATGAAGAAGGCCTCCGGGATGATCTCTCCCCTCCGGCAGGGTGCTGGGAAGATCTTCAGATCCCCCCCCCCCAAATCTAGGGACGGTGGTGGCGGCGGCTATGGACTGTTTCGTGGAGATTTGATCGGGTCTTTAGGGATTTAGCATCGAGTGACTTTATAGGCGAAGGGGAAAGGTCGGAGGAGGGCCAGCGGGGCCCACACCCTGCCCTGGCGCGGCCTAGGGTGGACCCGCCAGGGGGTGGTGTGGACACCCTGTGGCGCCCCTCCGTCTCTCCTCAGGACTCTATGTTCTCTCCGGTAAAATATTGACTTTGGCTTTTGTCCCGTCCAATTCTGAAAATATTTTCCTTCTAGCTTTTCTTAAACCAAAAACAGTAGAAAACAGGCAACTGGCACTACGGCATCTTGTTAATAGGTTAGTCCTAGAAAATGTATAAAAACACCTCAAAGTATAGATAAAACATAGCAAAGTTGACACTAAACAAGCATGGAACATCAAAAATTATAGATACGTTTACGACATATCACAAGTCGCCCTCGTCGCTGCCCAGACATACCTCCTCACGACTCTGCCGACAGCCAAAAATCAGCGAGTAGCTATCCACTATTTCGCCATCGCGGGCCTTGGCATGGTCGGAGCATCACTCGTACAAGGGGAGCATGAAATTGTCTAGCAACCCGACAAATCACCACACCGTCGTAGCAACCCTCGGTACATGGGAAACACCCGAAGTTCCAACTCACCACATCATGTGCAATTTATGCAATCCTCACGTGGGCATGATGCCAGAAACGACATTACACAGCGAACGGTCAATAAATCAAGGGAGGAGCGCAGTAGCCAAAGGTACTTAGATGCTGAAAGCGAAGATGAGCGTGAACCTTGTGGGGTGATGACCCACAAGTATAGGGGGGTATAGTAGTACTTTCAATAAATAAGAGTGTCGAACCCAACGAGGAGCAGAAGGTGTTGACAAGTGGTTTGGATTAGAAATTCACTGTAAATACTAGGAAATGGATTTTTAGGGTTTTTTGATAATGCAGATAAAAAAGTGTGAGTAAATAAAAGGCAATAATGATAATTGCAGCAAGTGGCCCAATCCTTCTTCAGCAAAGGACAAGCCGGTTGTATTACTTAAGATGACCAAACGTTCTCGAGGACACATGGGAATACTGTCAAGTGCTTTCGCTTCATATAGTTGATTAATCTTCTTTGGTTGGACAAGTGTTGTGTGGGTGAACATATGCTAATGTTCCGACCTTACTTTGACTAATACATACTTGTGATTATACCCCTGGCAAGCATCCGCAACTACAAGAAAGTAATTAAGATAAAAAACTAACCACAACATTAAACTTTGAGATACTACACTCCCTTGTGCAAAGGTTTCCTAAAGGGGGTTTAGGTTTCTGTCACTCCGGCAACCCCAAAATTAGTAGCCAAATACACAATGCATTCCCCTAGGCCCATAAAGGTGAAGTATCATGTAGTCGACATTCACATGACACCACTAGAAGAATAGCACCACAACTTAAATATCAAACCATTGAATATTTCTCAACACAATTCCACTACTAACAACATGACTTCTCACATGTCCTCAAGAACTAAAAGAACTACTCACAAAACATCATATGGATCAAGATCAGAGATGAAATAATGATCAGTAACAATCTGAACATGAACAATAATTTAGTGGTTCCACTCAATAACATCAACTACAACAAGTAATCAACACTGGTAAAGTTTCCCCTAAGAACTATGCAAGATTCAACCCAATTGTTACAGCAGTACGGAGTGGTGGTGATGGTGCTGGTGGAGATGATGGTGAAGATGATGATGATGATGATGATGATCTCGATGAAGTCGAGCTTGATGACGGTGTTGATGGCGACGATTTCCCCTCTCCGGGAAGGAATTTCCCTCGCAGATTTTTGCCTGCCGGAGAGCTCTTTCTTTCTCTGTAGTTTCCGCCCCGTAGAGGCGGCAGAATCTTTCTGTCGTTGCTCCCCGAGTCTTAGGGTTTCGGGGGGATGATATAGCCGAAAGGGCGATGCTAGAGGTGGTCCAGGGTGGCCACACCACCTGGTGGCGCGGCCCAGGGGCGCGCCAGGGGGTGGTGTGGCCCCCCTGTGGCCCATCTCCACTTCTCCTTTTGGCTTCCTTCGTCTTCTAGAAAACAGGGATTTCCATGTATTTTCTGGAATTTTATGATCTTCGTGAATATTGTATCTGGACACCGCTTTTTTCATCAGAATCTTGGCTCTCGCAGTTCATCCATCAAAAGTCATCCAACATGCAAAAATAAATGAAATAACATAAGTATCATCTCTTAATATGAAATATATCAATGAATAATAGTAAATTATGATATAAAATAGTGATGCAAAATGGACGTATCAACTCCCCCAAGCTTAGACCTCGCTTGTCCCCAAGCGAAAATTGAGCTCAGTAAACATGACCACATGTTTATGGAGTGAAGTGTCGATAAAAAGAATACGAACAAGAAGCATCACATTTATTAATACATAAAGGTTAATAGTCTGCTGCCAAGGGGGATAGCTGCCCCCCTTGTGGATGTCATCCGGTCCATAGTCTTGAGATATGTGTCAAGCTTGCTTAAGAGTGCACCTTGTGATGATGAGTGGTTAACTATTTATAATAAAGCTGACTTCCGCCAGCACATCAGCTGCCAATAGCAGTGATACAAGAGCAAGAACAAATTGTTATAGACTTGTCAGTTAGCTTATCTCAGCATGCATGGTGTGGCGTGCAATAGGTTGCATAAGAATAGTAGGATTCTGACCAGATTTGTTCTTATATGCAGGTTAAGTGAATTAGATACTCAAATACTGCACAATGACGGATGCATGGCTGTCTTAATGCATGCATTGCATTGTACACATGCATGTTAGCTACATAGGCTATATGCGTGCATGCATGCATGATTGCTTGCACCACGCGACATGCATGGACACACTTTATGCATGGCATAAGAGTACAAGCAAATATTTTTCTTTGTTTGTTAGTCTGTTCACGGAGCATGTTAAGCTACATATGTAAAAAAATGAATTAATACGTGTGTAGTGTGTTGCACTGCACAACGTGATATATGCTATGTTGGCTACGCATACAAATAAAATTATACTATTTGGTTCTAACACAAAAACTGCCTGGATTCCTATCATGTATGCATGCATGCTTAGGCTTCTGACACAGCACGACAGTCAATAAATTCACTAATCGCTGATTACTATGCCATCGCTGGTAATAGATAGCGAGCTATAGTGCAGATCTCGGCACACATCGTACGGTGTTGACTTGGGGGGCAGCTATCCCCCTTGGCAGCAAATCCACACTCATACATAAATCATAATATAAAGCAACTCAATATTATATAACTTAACTTGCAACGAGTATGGGAGTCACAATAAAGATGCACAAAGAAAATCATAATGGGTAATGGCAAACTTTTTTTTTGGTCAGAGAACAGTTGACAAATCATACTTAGTTTTAAGCAAAACTTTTATATGAACTTTATAAAGAAGGAATCTCTTGCTCAAACATAATGGGATTTTTACAATGATAGATTTCAAAGTAGTATTCATTCTGATAAGAGCATTGTCCAAAACAAGGAACATAAGAAACAAGATTGAATAAATCAGCATATGGATGATTGAATCACAATAACTCAAATGCTTGCTGGAGATAGAAAGGAATAGGTTTACTGACTCAACTTAAAATTAAAAGATAGACCCTTCACAGAGGGAAGCAGGGATTTCAAGTTTCATAAAGAGCTTCCAAAAAATTATGGTACTTACTAGCTTTGAGCTCTCATTGCCCCTGTCATAAGCATCTTAAGGTGATTAAGGTTAAAGTGAGACAAATATGAAGTATATACTTGACAAATCATAAGTTGGAAATCTCATGTCCCTTGAGTACGAGGGTCGTTCCTCATGCTACTAAACTTTAGTCACAAGTAAGTTCTTGTCATTGTAAGTATATGTGTATCATAGAGAACCGCCAACGGGGTACCCCTTGCCCCATGACACAGGAGCTATCCCATATCAAAATGACAAGGCAACAGACAATGAGCATCTCAGTGATCTTTTTATTTACCATGAGAATGGTGCTTTTTTCTCTTTTTTTCTTTCTTTCTATACTTTTTCTGAAGATGCTTCATAGATTACTCACTATGGTTATCCTGCAAGTTTCCACCATGATTAGGCATGGATTAGGCTAGTGATACGTCCAATTTGCATCACCATTCTATATCATAATTTGTCTTTGTTCATTGATATATTTCATATTAAGAGGTGATACTTATGTCTTTTCATCTGTTTTTGCATGTTGGATAATTCTTGGAGGATGAACTGCCGGAGTCAGGATTCTGGTGGAAAAAAAGGTGTTTTGATGCAATTTCGCGAAGATTAGAAAAATACTAGTAAAACTACAGAAAATTATATTTTTCTAGAAGACGAAGGATGCTAGAAGGGGAGGCAGAGTTGGGCCACAGGAGGCCCACACCCCCAAGCGTGGGCCACCCTAGGTCGCGCCTACAGGGGGTGTGGCCACCCTGGACCGCCTCTGGCTCTGCCCTCTCGCCTATATCTTCTCCTCGAGACCCTAAAGTCGGAGAGAGCGACCAGAGAAAGATTCTGTTGCCTCTGCGGGGCAGAAAACACCGAGAGATAAAGAGCTCTCCGGCAGACAGATTTCTGCCGGGGAAATTCCTTCCCGGAGAGGGGAGATCGTCATCATCAACACCATCATCAAGCTAGACTTCATCGGGATCATCATCATCGTAATCCACACCATCATCTCCACCAGCACCATCATCACCACTCCATCCCGCTGTAACAATTGTGTTGAATCTTGCATAGTTCTTAGGGGAAACTTTCCCGATGTTGATTACTATTGTAGTTGATGTTTTTTAGTGGAACCATTGAATTATTGTTTATGCTCAGATTGTTATACATCATTATATCATCTCTGATCTTGATCCATATGATGTATCATGATTAGTTCGTTTAGTTCTCGAGGACATGGGAGAAGTCATGTTGTTAGTAGTGAAATTGTGTTGAGGTATTATTCAATGGTTTAATATTTAAGTTGTGGTTCTATTCTTCTAGTGGTGTCATGTGAACATCGACTACATGATACTTCACCATTTATGGGACTAGGCGAATGCATTATGTATTTGACTACTAATTGTGGGGTTCCCGGAGTGACAGAAACCCGAACCTCCGTTAGGAAACCATTGCACAAGGGAGTGTAGGATCTCAGAGTTTAAGGCTGTGGTTAGGTTTATATCTTAATTGATTTCTTATAGTTGCGGATGCTTGCAAGGGGTTTAATCACAAATATGTATTAGTCCAAGTAAGGTCGGTACATTAGCACAGGTTCACCCACACAAAACTTATCAAACCAAAGAAGATTAATCAACTATATGAAACGAAAGCACTTGACAGTATTCCCGTGTGTCCTCGAGAACGTTTGGTCCTCATTAGTATTTCCTCCGGCTTGTCCATTGCTAATAAAGGATTGGGCCACTTGCTGCAATTATTTGCTGTCTTTATTTACTTGCACTTTATTTCCTTGATTTATCAAAAAACCCTAAAAATTCATTTGCTAAGTATTTACAGAGAATTCTGACTCCATACCACTAGTCAACACCTTCTGCTCCTCGTTGGGACCGACACTCTTATTTATCAAAAGTACTATGATACACCTCCTATACTTGTGGGTCATCAAGACTACTTTCTAGCGCTGTTGCCGGGGAGTGAAGCGCTATTGAAGAGTGGAACTGGTAAAGGAAACTTCTACTGTGAGTATTTGTAACATCCCAGCATTTAAGACTAAACGAAGGGTAGATTTAGGATTTTGTGCATCTACATGCATCCATCTGAAAATCCGAGTAAATATTTCGCAAAATAAAACCCTGGAGTGATCAGAATCTCTCTTGCTTTGATGAATTAGAAATTAGCCATCTCAGTGAGTGCGATAGATTTTGACATGACCTTTAGGTATTATTTGTGTTTGTGGAGAGGTAGAATTTGAACTCTACTTTGAATTTCCCAAATTCAATTAAAATTTGAATTTAGAAATTCAAGAATAATAATACTATAATTATGTAAAAAGAAATGATTACAATAAGTATATAAAAGAATTATTTATTAAAAGAATACATGAAGTATTACCTTTATTCTTTTACAATAAAAGAATGAAAGTAAATTACAATTAAGTAAATGAAATAAATAAATCACATACATTAATGTAATTCAAAGAAATACAAATAAGAAGAAATATTTATTTAATAATACAATGATTTAATAAACACAAGTAAATTAAAAGTCATTACATAGATGAATAATTACAAATAAATAAAAAGAAAAGCTTCAATAAAATATATAAGAATTATATTGTTATTACAATAAAATAAGAAGATTACAATAGCTAAAAACCTAAGCTAGAATCCCTATCTACTTGATCTCATGTATTCTTTCTTGGTACCTACAAACAAATACTAAAAGACAAAGAAAGGGGTTAGTTTTATTAGTTTGCTCTCAATTTGGCAATGAAATGCATTGCTATTCACATCATTGAGCAGAGTAAGTAAGGGCCAAATAGAGTAGTATTTGTTCTTATTGCAAATCTGGCCTCAGTTCCACATCATAGGCAAATTGGGGCAAGTTTAACCAATTTAGTAAAAGGTAAAAGCCAAACAGTAATAACCAGCAAAAGATCAAGTTTTTACTTGATCTGATCCATTTGAGTGAGGCAAGCCCACACACAGCTCACAGAACACATGCAAATGTGTGTGTGTTGTCAACACAACAAGGTCTGCATTAGAAGGAGAAGAGAAGGCAACCATAGCTAGTTAGCTAACCATCAGCTTCTCCACAAAACCAACAGCACACTAGCCAAATACACGACATTCCATCTTTCTATTTCCATATCTCTGAAACACATTGTTTCTAGAACAACACCAAGATCTACACAGATTATCTTAGTGTATCAATCAAACATTTATCCAATCCACCACCCAATCAACATCTGGTTGCTTACGTAAGCCATCCAAGAGAAGATCAAGCATTAGAAGGAGCATGCCAGGTGAGCAGCCAGGAGGAGCAGATCAAGTAGCATCCATGAACAAGATCCATCAAGAACAAGAAGTCACAACACTGATTCAACAACAACAAAAGGTTGCTCTATTATAAATCATGCATAATATTTGTTCCTACCAGTTTCCAAGCATGATTTAGTGTTAAATGATCATCTCCTCAGATTTATACTCAAGTGGAGTATAAAATCATTATAGGAGTAAAGCATAGTGCCACAACCATGTATATACTTCTATTATCAACTTGACCCCATACTTTTGCATCATTGGCAAGGGTTAAACTAAATCTTTGTCAAATAAATCTGTAGCAAATCAAGTAATTGATCTAGACCAATGTGCATCCTCCAAGGAGGTACCGCAACAGCCAGATCACCTACATGAGCCACAAGTAGTGCATACAAAAGATAGCCAACAAATACAAGAATTAACTTTGTACAACCTTAAACCAGTTGAATCATTTTCCTAAATCCCAAAGGGGCAGGAATCATAACAGTAAGGGTTATCTATCACACAGACAGACTAATCTTTTGTCAAATAGCATAGTGATTGAATTCACACATAATGTTTGAATTCAATAAGGCCACACATGGATATGTTCAGATAACTCTCCATTAATAATATCCTGGTAACACCAAGACCACCACCCCCACATCTTTCTAAATTCATCTACTAGTAAGTAGATGTAACACCCTCAGAATCGGCCCTATGCAAGTTTTAGCAAAACCCGCCAAACCCGCATAGAAACGATTCGAAGGTGCCCACCAGGCACTTTCGTGCGGGTGGAAAGCAAAGTAATAACATTACACAACAGTCCTCGATGGGACCCACAGAACAGATATATGTAACAGCGACTCAAAGAGTCAAGAATGCAAATATAATGTACAAAGATCCAAATCACCTTGAAAATGATCGAGCGTCCGACTACGGACAAGATGCAAATGGGGCTAAGAGCCCTGAAGAATAATCAATGGCGTCCATAACCCTGCCTAGGCCAAGCCGGAAGGGTAACCCTGCTAACGGGCGTCGATCTCAAAACCTGCTTAAACAAAAGGGGTGCCGACAAAGGGCAAAGGAAAAAGAAGGAGCGTCAGTACTGAGGCCAGTACACGGCGAGGCTAGAATTCGGCGGTCCTCGCCTACATAGGTATGGTGGACTGAGCGACAGCGGACGCATGCACTAAACAACCTCTAGAGACTCGATACAACTGGCGGCTATCAGAGAGGGGTGAGAAAGACCTATTCGGATCCAACATGATACTACCATCAAGCAAACCCATCCTGGCGTTTCCCCCTCGAGACCAAACGAGGAAGTCAACCGAGGAACTCACACAGTTGGCAGTTTTACTTATTCAGTTATAGTTGCGGCACTTTACTAGTCAGGTTTAGATAATCGTCCTGATAAAGTAAGCAGTGGGCATTTTTAGTTAATCATTCCGTTATAGTGGCATCACTTACTAGTCCGATTCAATTAGCGTGAGATAACCCAAACCCAGCAGTTGTTGATACTTTTAGTTAGCCATTCCGTTGTAGTGAAGCTGATTACTAGTCATATCGGATACAAGTCAATTTAAAACAGTAAACTTTAGTTATAGTTGTCTATGATCAAACACTGTGCTCCAAGTCGTCCATAACCGCGGACACGGCTTCTCGAAAAGATTTAACCCTGCAGGGGTGCACCAAAGTATCCACAAGCACTTCGACCCTTTTTGCTAGATCAGTTAACATACACCCATCGGTATGTCGGCGGGGCCTAAGTCACGACGTTCCCAGACACAAAGCAAGTACATGGGGGCCACCCCACCAAGTCGACACCCGCAACGAAGTCGGCCGGTCTCCGAGACGGACTTAGGGTTTGGGAAGACGGCTGTGAACGACAGTATGCCCCCAAACGGGGACTGTCGACACCGCGAAATCGTGGCCCGCTCCTAAACAGTACAGTGTGCTCCTCGCACAAACGTAAATAAAGCGGTAAACATGGCATAAGTACAGGGTAGTAAATAAATCCTCAAACTAGTTGTGGCCCCCAGTACAATACTTTGAAATCAGGTAATAATCAATGGGGGGCCCATATCTCCCCACCTGTGGTTAGCGCGCTCGATCTCGGAACAGGTGTCAAGAACTCGGGTCCTACGGGACACAAGTGGGCGTTCGGAAACCAAAACTTACCTATCACCCACCGATGCCTCTGCTTAATTCAATTTTAGTTGTTAAACAGGAATTAAAGTGATACAATAATTAAAGCCATGATCATCTCCAACGTTAACATGCGGCAATTCCTCCAACATTGGTGGTACTTGACGACAAGCAAAACACTTGAGCAAGCGACTACGACACGCGGGTCCAACTATCTACCAAACAACAGGTAATAGGATGTGTCCAAGGCTATATATGGCTGCAAGGGTTATCACGGGTACGAAAAACTAGAGCATCGCAACACAGATAGCAAAGATCAACAGGAGGGAATAAATACTAGAAAAGTAAGATAGGTAGAAAGGGGGAGATGCTCGCCTGAAAACATTGCCGAAGGTTCATCCGAAGATCGGGGCGAAGCTCACATCAACTCAACGGCCTTATCCGCGAAGAAGCAAAACACTAGAAGAAACACCGGATGCACTATTTAATACAACGGCAGAAGATCGGCATGATGCATGTATGATGCATGGCATGGCAAGGTGCGATGCAATTAGGTCATATTAAGCGGAACCGGGGTCCCGACAATTAATTAAATGGTTCAAGTTGTTTAGCTACCCCGCAATTTAAATGTTGTTTTAACGTGGCAAGATATGGTACCGGTTCGTTACTCAAGTTTAAATGAGGCCGATATGAGACTAGATTTGCCCGCATATGGGCCCCATATTTAATTATTAGGTGAATCGGCATAAGGCCCCCAAACCACAGATATGCATGCGAGATGAATGATTAAATATGCAACAAGTTGTTATTATGTTATCAAATAGGGTATCGAGGAAAGGGGTCACACATCAGAGGGGGTTCGACGATCTTGGGTTCCGGGGTTCGGGATTCGACAGGGTCCAGGGTCCGGTCTCGGGGTCCAGGGTTCTGCCGGGGTCGTTTCTGGCGGGATCGTTCTCTCGTTCTCGGTACGGGGTAGATCTTGCGCATCCGGGAGGGAGAACTTGGCGCTCCACGGCGAAGTGCTCGTCGTGTCCGTGACGGAGATCTTGAGGGTCCCTGAACTCGACGAGCTTGGCGTTCAGGGGAGCTTCCGGTGTCCCGAGGAGAAGATCTTGTCGGTCCCACCTCGAAGGCCTTGTTGTCCTGCCGTGGGGATCATGGTCATCGGGGTCCAGTTCTTGGTCATGTTGCCGGTAGCTCTTTTTGCCAGATCAGTTAACATACACCCATCGGTATGTCGGCGGGGCCTAAGTCACGACGTTCCCAGACACAAAGCAAGTACATGGGGGCCACCCCACCAAGTCGACACCCGCAACGAAGTCGGCCGGTCTCCGAGACGGACTTAGGGTTTGGGAAGACGGCTGTGAACGACAGTATGCCCCCAAACGGGGACTGTCGACACCGCGAAATCGTGGCCCGCTCCTAAACAGTACAATGTGCTCCTCGCACAAACGTAAATAAAGCGGTAAACATGGCATAAGTACAGGGTAGTAAATAAATCCTCAAACTAGTTGTGGCCCCCAGTACAATACTTTGAAATCAGGTAATAATCAATGGGGGGCCCATATCTCCCCACCTGTGGTTAGCGCGCTCGATCTCGGAACAGGTGTCAAGAACTCGGGTCCTACGGGACACAAGTGGGCGTTCGGAAACCAAAACTTACCTATCACCCACCGATGCCTCTGCTTAATTCAATTTTAGTTGTTAAACAGGAATTAAAGTGATACAATAATTAAAGCCATGATCATCTCCAACGTCAACATGCGGCAATTCCTCCAACATTGGTGGTACTTGACGACAAGCAAAACACTTGAGCAAGCGACTACGACACGCGGGTCCAACTATCTACCAAACAACAGGTAATAGGATGTGTCCAAGGCTATATATGGCTGCAAGGGTTATCACGGGTACGAAAAACTAGAGCATCGCAACACAGATAGCAAAGATCAACAGGAGGGAATAAATACTAGAAAAGTAAGATAGGTAGAAAGGGGGAGATGCTCGCCTGAAAACATTGCCGAAGGTTCATCCGAAGATCGGGGCGAAGCTCACATCAACTCAACGGCCTTATCCGCGAAGAAGCAAAACACTAGAAGAAACACCGGATGCACTATTTAATACAACGGCAGAAGATCGGCATGATGCATGTATGATGCATGGCATGGCAAGGTGCGATGCAATTAGGTCATATTAAGCGGAACCGGGGTCCCGACAATTAATTAAATGGTTCAAGTTGTTTAGCTACCCCGCAATTTAAATGTTGTTTTAACGTGGCAAGATATGGTACCGGTTCGTTACTCAAGTTTAAATGAGGCCGATATGAGACTAGATTTGCCCGCATATGGGCCCCATATTTAATTATTAGGTGAATCGGCATAAGGCCCCCAAACCACAGATATGCATGCGAGATGAATGATTAAATATGCAACAAGTTGTTATTATGTTATCAAATAGGGTATCGAGGAAAGGGGTCACACATCAGAGGGGGTTCGACGATCTTGGGTTCCGGGGTTCGGGATTCGACAGGGTCCAGGGTCCGGTCTCGGGGTCCAGGGTTCTGCCGGGGTCGTTTCTGGCGGGATCGTTCTCTCGTTCTCGGTACGGGGTAGATCTTGCGCATCCGGGAGGGAGAACTTGGCGCTCCACGGCGAAGTGCTCGTCGTGTCCGTGACGGAGATCTTGAGGGTCCCTGAACTCGACGAGCTTGGCGTTCAGGGGAGCTTCCGGTGTCCCGAGGAGAAGATCTTGTCGGTCCCACCTCGAAGGCCTTGTTGTCCTGCCGTGGGGATCATGGTCATCGGGGTCCAGTTCTTGGTCATGTTGTCGGTAGCTCTTGGTGTCCAGGGGTCGTTGCTCTGGGAGGTGGATCTTGTCGTCTTGGCGTCATCGTCCCTAGTTTCCGCGGCGGAGTACTCGGGGTTCCCCTCGGTTGTCGGTGTCGAGCTCGGGTGCGGCGTCGATGGTTCTTCGGGTTTGTATCGGGTCGATGTAGATCTTGTCGTAGCTCTCGGGCGTTTTGGGGAACATCGCACAAACACACAAAAACACACGTGGGCCCAAGGTGCGGACGCGCTGCAGAGAGGGGAGGGCAGGCAGCGCCGGCGGACAGAGGAGCTCGGCGGCGACGCGGGGCCCGGCGAGGCGGCGCCCTGCGAGGAGGAACCTGGCGGGGCCGGCCCCAGGGAGGCGGCGCGGCGGCGATCTGGCGGACCCGGTGAGCTCCACGCCGGGGCGCGCGGCCAGGGAGAGGACGGAGGGACGCGGCGGGGAGGACCCGAGGACGGGCTCGGCCAGGACGGGCCGCGGGGCGGTCTGCGCGGTCGCGGCGGAGGCGGCCAGGAGGCCAAGGGGACGCGGGCCGGCGAGCGGAGGTCGAGGCGGCGTCGGGGGCGTCGCCGGCGACGGAGGACGCGCGGAGGCAGAGGGCGGGGTGCGGTGCGGGCGGCGCCGGCGGGATGAGCTCGGCGGAGGCGCTGCGGTGCTCGGGGGCGAGCGGGCGGCGCGGGGCCGCGCCGGCGACGGAGGACGCGCGGCGGCTCGCTGGGGAGGCGAGGAAGGTGGGGAGCGGCGGGAGGGAGGACGGGGTCGGGCGCGCGGGCCTGCTCGAGCGGGAGGTAGGGGAAGGCTGCGTGGGCGCGTGTGTGGGCCAGGGTGGGACCCAGGGGAGGCGCGGGGTCCTGTGGGGTGTGGACCGGCTGGGGGGGAGGCTGTGTGGTGGAGTGTGGTGAGGATAGGTGGCAGGTGGGGATTGGGTAGAGGGGAGAGGGGAGGTGAGGTGGCGTTCCAGGATTGGGTGGGGTGATGTGGAGAGGGGTGAGGGTAGGTAATTGGGTAGGTTTAGAAATTAGGTGGACCGTTTGTATATTCCTGGGGGTGGTCGTTCGGGTCGGAACGGCCCGTTCGACTGCCTCCGCTAAAAACAATGGAACTTTTTATTTGTTTTAAACGGGCCATATGCAAACCGATAGCGGCCAAAACAAAATATTCCGAGGACCCGGTTTTGATGTTTGAATAACGAGGGGCGTTTAGAAAACAACACGGCTTTGCAAACATGGTTTTATGCGAACAATGCATGATGATGACGATGCAATGCACAAATTCAACGCGATTTTCTAGTAGTGGTTTTGCGGGATGCCACAATTCGACACCACTAACAATGGATCTCGCCCTCGAGATCCGCCTCATGGTACCGGGAAGAAGGTCGGCGATCTGAATCTTCTCGCGCTTCGTGTAGATCCTCGCGACACCACTAACAAGAGGTCGTTGCTCCTGATCGTCGAGGGTTCACTCCGGAGAACAAAGGACGAAGGTAGAGGTATCAAACGATAAGGCCACCTCTAACTTCCATTAGAAGAGGGAAAGTTATATTGATCCACTCGTTCGATGTACAGAGCGAACAGTAAGAGTCGGGTAGGGTGATCAGTCCATGCCGGACCCAACTATCAACTCTATACATGGGTAGGAGAATCAGGCAACTCAACTCTCGAGATTTAGACTGAAGATCTTCATAGGCGGTATCCGGAACAAAGGGATGATGCCAGCAGAAATCGTCTGAAAGACACAATGATTAGGTTCCGCGATGGTTCCATTGGCATGAACAACACATGCTCAAGGTCGACTCCAACTTCAGCAAAGCTCGTCCTTCTCATATGTTTTTCAACGACACTGATATCCGGCAAGGAACACATATGGATAAAGATTTCAAGAACAAAAGATCGCAGGAAGGGTACAACAGACAAGTTGCAGATTGATGATCGTAGAACCTCCGTTACAAAAGGGAGAAAGCGAAGCCCTGAAGGTACGACGGAAACCCAACCACGAGATATCCTGGACTCGAAGAAAGAGAAGAGAACGGATTCAAAACACGTAGAGGTAAGAGGAGAACAGCAGAGGGGTAAGGAGTAAAATTAGACCTATCCAGAACTATCCAACCGATTTTGCAAAATAATTTTGACACTCTACTTCGGCCGTTAGCTAGGTTATCCTACAGGCTGGACTTGTGGGGTATCGTAACTGCTGAGCTCTGATACCACTCTGTAACACCCTCAGAATCGGCCCTATGCAAGTTTTAGCAAAACCCGCCAAACCCGCATAGAAACGATTCGAAGGTGCCCACCAGGCACTTTCGTGCGGGTGGAAAGCAAAGTAATAACATTACACAACAGTCCTCAATGGGACCCACAGAACAGATATATGTAACAGCGACTCAAAGAGTCAAGAATGCAAATATAATGTACAAAGATCCAAATCACCTTGAAAATGATCGAGCGTCCGACTACGGACAAGATGCAAATGGGGCTAAGAGCCCTGAAGAATAATCAATGGCGTCCATAACCCTGCCCAGGCCAAGCCGGAAGGGTAACCCTGCTAACGGGCGTCGATCTCAAAACCTGCTTAAACAAAAGGGGTGCCGACAAAGGGCAAAGGAAAAAGAAGGAGCGTCAGTACTGAGGCCAGTACACGGCGAGGCTAGAATTCGGCGGTCCTCGCCTACATAGGTATGGTGGACTGAGCGGCAGCGGACGCATGCACTAAACAACCTATAGAGACTCGATACAACTGGCGGCTATCAGAGAGGGGTGAGAAAGACCTATTCGGATCCAACATGATACTACCATCAAGCAAACCCATCCTGGCGTTTCCCCCTCGAGACCAAACGAGGAAGTCAACCGAGGAACTCACACAGTTGGCAGTTTTACTTATTCAGTTATAGTTGCGGCACTTTACTAGTCAGGTTTAGATAATCGTCCTGATAAAGTAAGCAATGGGCATTTTTAGTTAATCATTCCGTTATAGTGGCATCACTTACTAGTCCGATTTAATTAGCGTGAGATAACCCAAACCCAGCAGTTGTTGATACTTTTAGTTAGCCATTCCGTTGTAGTGAAGCTGATTACTAGTCATATCGGATACAAGTCAATTTAAAACAGTAAACTTTAGTTATAGTTGTCTATGATCAAACACTGTGCTCCAAGTCGTCCATAACCGCGGACACGGCTTCTCGAAAAGATTTAACCCTGCAGGGGTGCACCAAAGTATCCACAGGCACTTCGACCCTTTTTGCCAGATCAGTTAACATACACCCATCGGTATGTCGGCGGGGCCTAAGTCACGACGTTCCCAGACACAAAGCAAGTACATGGGGGCCACCCCACCAAGTCGACACCCGCAACGAAGTCGGCCGGTCTCCGAGACGGACTTAGGGTTTGGGAAGACGGCTGTGAACGACAGTATGCCCCCAAACGGGGACTGTCGACACCGCGAAATCGTGGCCCGCTCCTAAACAGTACAGTGTGCTCCTCGCACAAACGTAAATAAAGCGATAAACATGGCATAAGTACAGGGTAGTAAATAAATCCTCAAACTAGTTCTGGCCCCCAGTACAATACTTTGAAATCAGGTAATAATCAATGGGGGGCCCATATCTCCCCACCTGTGGTTAGCGCGCTCGATCTCGGAACAGGTGTCAAGAACTCGGGTCCTACGGGACACAAGTGGGCGTTCGGAAACCAAAACTTACCTATCACCCACCGATGCCTCTGCTTAATTCAATTTTAGTTGTTAAACAGGAATTAAAGTGATACAATAATTAAAGCCATGATCATCTCCAACGTCAACATGCGGCAATTCCTCCAACATTGGTGGTACTTGACGACAAGCAAAACACTTGAGCAAGCGACTACGACACGCGGGTCCAACTATCTACCAAACAACAGGTAATAGGATGTGTCCAAGGCTATATATGGCTGCAAGGGTTATCACGGGTACGAAAAACTAGAGCATCGCAACACAGATAGCAAAGATCAACAGGAGGGAATAAATACTAGAAAAGTAAGATAGGTAGAAAGGGGGAGATGCTCGCCTGAAAACATTGCCGAAGGTTCATCCGAAGATCGGGGCGAAGCTCACATCAACTCAACGGCCTTATCCGCGAAGAAGCAAAACACTAGAAGAAACACCGGATGCACTATTTAATACAACGGCAGAAGATCGGCATGATGCATGTATGATGCATGGCATGGCAAGGTGCGATGCAATTAGGTCATATTAAGCGGAACCGGGGTCCCGACAATTAATTAAATGGTTCAAGTTGTTTAGCTACCCCGCAATTTAAATGTTGTTTTAACGTGGCAAGATATGGTACCGGTTCGTTACTCAAGTTTAAATGAGGCCGATATGAGACTAGATTTTCCCGCATATGGGCCCCATATTTAATTATTAGGTGAATCGGCATAAGGCCCCCAAACCACAGATATGCATGCGAGATGAATGATTAAATATGCAACAAGTTGTTATTATGTTATCAAATAGGGTATCGAGGAAAGGGGTCACACATCAGAGGGGGTTCGACGATCTTGGGTTCCGGGGTTCGGGATTCGACAGGGTCCAGGGTCCGGTCTCGGGGTCCAGGGTTCTGCCGGGGTCGTTTCTGGCGGGATTGTTCTCTCGTTCTCGGTACGGGGTAGATCTTGCGCATCCGGGAGGGAGAACTTGGCGCTCCACGGCGAAGTGCTCGTCGTGTCCGTGATGGAGATCTTGAGGGTCCCTGAACTCGACGAGATTGGCGTTCAGGGGAGCTTCCGGTGTCCCGAGGAGAAGATCTTGTCGGTCCCACCTCGAAGGCCTTGTTGTCCTGCCGTGGGGATCATGGTCATCGGGGTCCAGTTCTTGGTCATGTTGCCGGTAGCTCTTGGTGTCCAGGGGTCGTCGCTCTGGGAGGTGGATCTTGTCGTATTGGCGTCATCGTCCCTAGTTTCCGCGGCGGAGTACTCGGGGTTCCCCTCGGTTGTCGGTGTCGAGCTCGGGTGCGGCGTCGATGGTTCTTCGGGTTTGTATCGGGTCGATGTAGATCTTGTCGTAGCTCTCGGGCGTTTTGGGGAACATCGCACAAACACACAAAAACACACGTGGGCCCAAGGTGCGGACGCGCTGCAGAGAGGGGAGGGCAGGCAGCGCCGGCGGACAGAGGAGCTCGGCGGCGACGCGGGGCCCGGCGAGGCGGCGCCCTGCAAGGAGGAACCTGGCGGGGCCGGCCCCAGGGAGGCGGCGCGGCGGCGATCTGGCGGACCCGGTGAGCTCCACGCCGGGGCGCGCGGCCAGGGAGAGGACGGAGGGACGCGGCGGGGAGGACCCGAGGACGGGCTCGGCCAGGACGGGCCGCGGGGCGGTCTGCGCGGTCGCGGCGGAGGCGGCCAGGAGGCCAAGGGGACGCGGGCCGGCGAGCGGAGGTCGAGGCGGCGTCGGGGGCGACGCCGGCGACGGAGGACGCGCGGAGGCAGAGGGCGGGGTGCGGTGCGGGCGGCGCCGGCGGGATGAGCTCGGCGGAGGCGCTGCGGTGCTCGGGGGCGAGCGGGCGGCGCGGGGCCACGCCGGCGACGGAGGACGCGCGGCGGCTCGCTGGGGAGGCGAGGAAGGTGGGGAGCGGCGGGAGGGAGGACGGGGTCGGGCGCGCGGGCCTGCTCGAGCGGGAGGTAGGGGAAGGCTGCGTGGGCGCGTGTGTGGGCCAGGGTGGGACCCAGGGGAGGCGCGGGGTCCTGTGGGGTGTGGACCGGCTGGGGGGGAGGCTGTGTGGTGGAGTGTGGTGAGGATAGGTGGCAGGTGGGGATTGGGTAGAGGGGAGAGGGGAGGTGAGGTGGCGTTCCAGGATTGGGTGGGGTGATGTGGAGAGGGGTGAGGGTAGGTAATTGGGTAGGTTTAGAAATTAGGTGGACCGTTTGTATATTCCTGGGGGTGGTCGTTCGGGTCGGAACGGCCCGTTCGACTGCCTCCGCTAAAAACAATGGAACTTTTTATTTGTTTTAAACGGGCCATATGCAAACCGATAGCGGCCAAAACAAAATATTCCGGGGACCCGGTTTTGATGTTTGAATAACGAGGGGCGTTTAGAAAACAACACGGCTTTGCAAACATGGTTTTATGCGAACAATGCATGATGATGACGATGCAATGCACAAATTCAACGCGATTTTCTAGTAGTGGTTTTGCGGGATGCCACAGTAGAGGATTATATTTACATCATTTTCCTAGAGAGTTGTCTAGGAATCAAGTAGTTGCAAGCATCATGACTCAATATATATTCCAATATATCACTTAAACAATACTTACCATTACCAGTCACAATCTTGTCTTGTCAATCCAGCTAACAACAAATCATGCACACAAGATCTACCACTGTGCACATTCCAAAATGGAGACACCATATGAAGGGAATATGCCCCGAGAGGCAATAGTAAAGTGTTTATTATGTGTATTCCAAGTATATGATAGATGTTTATTTTGCATGCTATAATTGTATTAATACGGAAACGTTAATACATGTGTGTTTAATAAACAAACAGAAAGTTCCTAGTTATGCCTCTCTCATAAACTATCTCGTTGATTAACAAGATGATCAAGGTTTCCTGGTCATGGACATTGGATGTTGTTAATAACGGGATCACAACATTAGTGTAATGGTGTGATGAACATTCATCCGAAGCATAGCATTACGATCAAAGTCATTGAGTTTATATTGCTATAACAACTTACAAAGTGATCCTAATCCTTAGACCATGAGATCATGTCAATCACTAACACCGGAAGAGTTTCTTGATAACATCAAACGTCACACCGTAACAGGGTGATTATAAAGATGGATTTAGAACTAATAAAGTGTTATGTTGAGGCCCATGGATCGAAAGTGGAATTTGTTCATCCCGATGACGGATAGATATACTCTGGGACCTCTCGGTGATATCACATTGGTTAGCTTGCAAGCAAGTGATTTGATCACTAGAATGTTATATCACGGGAACGAGAAAAGAGTGCATGTCAGTAACGAGACCAAACTAGGTATGGAGATACCGATGATCGTATCTCGGACATGTAATATATCGTGAAACAAAGGGATTAAGATACTAGCGTAAATGTTCCGACAATCACAAGAAAGTCATTGTTGAATGTGTGGGAGTCAGTATGGGTCTCCAGATCCCGCTTCTGGTTATTGATCCGAGAGGGGTCTCGATCATGTCCATATTATTCACGAACTGTAGGGTGACACACTTAAGAGACACTGACATCCAATTGGAGCAAAAGTTTCATGCCAAAAGAATGAACAAGCGCAGGAATTTATTTCACTGGATACTGAAACAGGTTTTCGGGTGAAATTGCATAAAGTGGTTATGCATGTGAAATAGAATTCTAGCAAGGGGTTATTTGTGAATGTTTGTCATTAAAGTAATTGACAAAATTCTGAATAAAATAAAAGAGTTTTATTTAATGAGAGTTTGCATTAAATTTGGTGGAAATTTAATGGGAATTTGAGTGGGTTTTTGAGTGGAGAAAATTGAAGGGCTGTTTTGTGAGTGGAGTGTCCACCCACATGAATGAGGGAGAGGTGGGGCACCCTCCATGTACGGCGGCCATGCCCCCTTGGGATGCCCCCTCCCCTATATAAGGATCCCCTCTCCTCACTTCTCACTCACACCTCCTCGTGAAGGATCTCTCCCCCCTTTAGAATTTATCCCCCGTGGTCTCGGACTAGCGAGATACATGTTCCCGGTGGCTATTCGGTAAGAAAGAGTTGTGCTTCCGCTGCATCGCTGGAGCGAGGAGGCGGAGGTTGCTTGGTGCCTCGAACGTGTGTGCGAGCACGGATGTGCTGCTGATTTGCGGCGCTAGGACTTCCTCTCGATCTTGAGATCGGCAAGAGATCGTCTACATCAACCACGAGTCGAACTCGTTAAGCTTTGTCGGTCTTCAAGGGTATGTTCTCTATGGATATACATCCGCCCGTTGTTTGTATCTAGTATATAGATCTTGGTACATAGTTCACATCGTAGGAAATTTTTTGTTTTCTATGCTGCGAACCCTACAGTGGTATCAGAGCCGGATCTATGCGTAGATGCTTTACACGGGTAGTACACATATGAGTATGTGGGCGATGATCATCATGTTGTTGCTCCTTAGTTGTAATTTTGGATATTGGTGGCATAGTGGGATGAAGCGGCCCGGACAAACTTTACATGTCCTCGCACATGAGACATGTTCCACGCTTGACATGCAACTAGTTTGCATAAGTGGCTAGCGGGTGTCTATCTCTCCTACTATAGTCAATATCTATTTTGCAACGAGTTGTCAACAATTTGGTTATCCTCGTTGTGGTTCATGTTCGTAGGTAAGAACGGTTCTATCTCGAAAGCCCTAAGCCACGTAAAACTTGCAATGGATAAATGAGAGGCGTCTAGTTTAGATTGTTGCTGGGCTAGTGTTATGATATGGTGATGTTGTAAGTAGAAGTATGAGATGATACTCTTACAACACACATAGCGTGTAAACTCCATAGACCTTGGATTTATACATAAAGGTATGATAGTGATCATACCACGATGCACATGATAGAGATCATATGCGGGAACCATATCATTTCACTAACAAACATGTGATGTTTGATAGCATCTTATATTGCTTGTTTAGCGCTTTGTTAGCATAATAAGATGATCCCTCATTTAAATATCAAGATAAGAATGTGTTCTTCCTTTAGTATGCACCGATTATGTTTTCGTCGCTCCAAGACATCACGTGATGATCGGGTGTTCTTGGATCCACGACCATATTTCGGGTGTAAAACAGTTACACACGCAAATACTAAGGTTCTAACTTGGCGAGCCTAGCATGTACAGACATGGCCTCGGAACACGGACCGAAAGGTTAAACATGAGTCATATAGTAGATATGATGCCCATTTGATGCTCGCCTTTGAAGATATACCGACTCACGTGATGATCGGACTTGGTGTAGTGGATTTGGTTAATGTAATCACCAAAAAGGCACGAGGGATGTCATTTTTGAGTGGGAGTTCATTCGTAATATGGATTAGTTGAACTCAATCTATCATAAACTTAGTCTAAACTTTACAAATTCTGTTGTAGATGGCACCACCTGCTTTTATTTCAATGTGTTCATGGATAAAGAGAAACTTGCCACGGACGGTAGCAAATTTACCGAGTGGGCCATGAATTTGAGGATTCTCCTCTCTGCTGCACAAAAGCAATATGTGATAGAAGCGCCGCTAGGCCCCCCACCTTTTGAGGATGCCCCTGACGAGGAGAAGAATGTCTATCAGACTCGTCAGGAGGACCACAACTTAGTTCATTGCGGCATATTGTATGGGCTAGAGCCGGAACTTCGAAAGCGTTTCGAAAACGGCAATGCATTTGATACAATGGGTGAGTTGAAAATGATTTTCGACACACATGCTGCTGTAGAGAGCTACAATGCTTCAGAAAAGTTCTTTAGCTGCATGATGGAAGAGCACATCTCCGTTAGTGAGCGTGTACTCAAGATGTCGGGTTACGCCGATAAGCTTGTGTCCTTGGGAATAACGATTCCCATTGACTTAGGCATCCATCGTGTTCTGCAGTCTCTGTCACCTAGCTATAAGAGCTTCGTGATGAACTATAATATGCAAGGCATGAAGAAGTCTCTCCCCGAGCTTCTGTCAATGCTTAAAACTTCAGAAGTGGAGATCAAAAAGGAACATCAAGTGTTGATGATCAATAGGAACACTGGTTTCAAGAAAGACAAGAAGGGAAAATGGAAGGGAAGTAAGGGCGGCAAGCCGGTTGCCGTGCCTGAAAAGAAACCCCGAGTTGGACCTAAGTCTGATGCCGAGTGCTACTATTGTAAGGGTACTGGCCACTGGAAGCGCAACTGCCCCAAGTATTTGGCAGACAAGAAGGCCGGCAAGGCAAACAAAGGTATATATGGTATACATGTTATTGATGTGTACTTGACTAGTGCTCGCAGTAGCACCTGGGTATTTGATACCGGTTCAGTTGCTAATGTTTGTAACTCGAATCAGGGGCTGGGGAACAAGCGACCGCTAGCAAGGGGTGAGGTCAAGATGCGTGTCGGCAATGGATCAAGCATTGATGTGATCGCCGTCGGAACGCTACCTCTCCATTTACCGTCGGGATTAGTTATAAACTTGAATAATTGTTATCTGGTGCCTGCACTGAGCATGAACATTGTATCTGGATCGTGTTTTATGCAAAGTGGTTATTCATTTAAATCCGAGAACAATGGTTTTTCTATTTATATGAATGAAATATTTTATGGTCATGCATCGATGATGAATGGTTTATTTCTATTAGATCTCGATGATAATGTTACACATATTCATAATGTTGATGCTAAAAGGATTAAACTTAATGATGATATATCCGCATATATGTGGCACTGCCGTTTAGGTCATATTGGCGTTAAACGCATGAAGAAGCTCCATTCGGATGGACTTTTGGAATCACTTGATTTTGAATCATTTGATACATGTGAGCCATGCCTTATGGACAAGATGACTAGAATGCCGTTTTCCGGTTCAATGGAACGGGCGACAGATTTATTGGAAATCATACATTCTGATGTATGTGGTCCAATGAGTGTGTCGGCGCGAGGTGGATATCGTTATTTTGTTACTTTCACGGATGATTTGAGTAGATACGGTTATATCTACTTGATGAAATACAAGTCTGAAACCTTTGAAAAGTTCAAGGAATTTCAGAATGAAGTGGAAAATCATCGTAATAGAAAGATCAAATTTCTATGGTCCGACCGTGGAGGTGAGTATCTAAGTTACGAGTTTAGCACTCACATGAAAGAGTGTGGAATTGTTTCACAAGTCACACCTGCCGGAACACCACAGCGAAATGGTGTGTTGGAACGTCGTAATCGTACTTTATTAGATATGGTTCGATCTATGATGTCTCTGACGGACTTGTCGTTGTCATTTTGGGGTTATGCACTAGAAACTGTTGCATTCACTTTAAATCGGGCACCATCTAAATACGTTGAAAAGACACCGTATGAATTGTGGTTTAGAAACAAACCTAAGCTGTCATTTCTTTAAGTTTGGGGATGCGATGTTTCTGTGAAGAAACTTCAACCGGATAAACTCGAACCCAAAGCGGAAAATGCGTCTTCATAGGATACCCTAAGGAAACTATTGGGTATTCCTTCTATCATAGATCCGAGGGCAAAGTTTTTGTTGCCAAGAATGGATCCTTTCTAGAGAAGAGTTTCTCACGAAAGGTGTGAGTAGTCGAAAGGTAGAACTCGAAGAGGTTATTGAACCTTCTCTTCAAAGTATGGCGAGTAGCACAGCGCCAAAAGTCGTTCCGGAGTTGGCTCCACCAGTTGAAGAGGGAACTAATGATAATGATCATGAAACTCCAAAAGAGAATACTATCGAACCTTGCAGGTCAAGCAGGACGCGTGCAGCTCCCGAGTTGTACGGAAATCCTGTCATAAATTTCATGGTTGATGAAAATGATGACCCTGCGACATATGAAAAAGCGATGATGAGCCCAGATTCCAACAAATGGTTAGAAGCCATGAAATCCGAGATGGAATCCATGTACGAAAATCAAGTTTGGAACTTGGTGGAATTACCTCACGACCGAAAGGCCGTGGGGAACAAATGGATTTTCAAAAGGAAAACTGATGCTGATGGTAATGTGACCGTCTATAAAGCTCGACTTGTCGCAAAGGGGTTTCGACAAATTCAAGGAGTTGACTATGTTGAGACATTCTCTCCCATAGAAATTCTCAAGTCAGTTAGGATTATGTTAGCAATTGCTGCATATTTCGATTATGAGATATGGCAGATGGATGTCAAAACCGCGTTTCTCAATGGTAATATTGAAGAAGAGTTGTATATGATACAACCAAAGGGTTTTGTCGATCCTAAGGATGCTAACAAGGTGTGCAAGCTTCAGCGGTCCATCTATGGTTTGAAGCAAGCATCACGAAGTTGGAATCTCCGCTTTGATGAGGTGATCAAAGAGTTTGGATTTGTCCAAACTTATGGAGAAGCTTGTATTTACAAGAAAGTGAGTGGGAGCAATGTGGCATTTCTGATATTATATGTGGATGACATATTATTGATCGGAAATGATATAGATCTTTTAAATAGTGTTAAAAGTTATCTAAACAGCAAATTTTCAATGAAGGACCTAGGTGAAGGGTCATACATATTATGCATAAAGATCTATAGAGATAGATCTAAGCGCCTAATAGGGCTATCAGAAAGTACATACCTTGATAAGATTTTAAAGAAGTTTAAAATGGAAGTAAGTAAGAAGGGGTTCTTACCTATGTTGCAAGGCAAGACATTGAGTAAGACTCAAAGTCTGGCTTCAGCGGAAGAAAGAGAGATAATGGACAAAGTCCCCTATGCTTCAGCCATAGGCTCTATAATGTACGACATGCTATGTACAAGACCGGATGTGGCACATGCTATTAGTTTGACTAGTAGGTACCAATCGGATCTAGGTTCGGAACACTAGATAGCGGTCAAGAATATCCTTAAGTACTTACGAAGAACTAAGGATATGTTTCTTGTATACGGAGGTGAAGAAGAGCTCGTCGCTAAGTGTTATGTTGACGCTAGCTTTGACACCGATCCGGATGACTCTAAGTCTCAATCCGGATACGTATTTCTCATGAATGGCGGAGCGGTTAGTTGGAGGAGCTCCAAACAACCTGTGGTGGCGGGATCAACAACGGAGGCCGAATATGTTGCTGCTTCGGAAGCGGCTCAGGAAGCAGTTTGGATGAAGGAGTTCATATCCGAACTAGGAGTGGTTGCAAACATGTTGGACCCAATGGTGATCTGTTGTGACAACAATGGTGCCATTGCCAATGCCAAAGAGCCAAGGTCTCACAAGCATTCCAAGCATATTAAGCGCCGGTTTCACTCCATCCGCGAGCATGTCAAGGATGGAGATATAAAGATTTGTAAAGTACACACGGATCTCAATGTAGAAGATCCGTTGACTAAAACTCTCCCTAGAGAAAAACATGATCAACACCAGAACTCAATGGGTGTTAGATTTATCACTATGTAACTAGATTATTGTCTCTAGTGCAAGTGGGAGACTGAAGGGAATATGCCCCGAGAGGCAATAATAAAGTGTTTATTATGTGTATTCCAAGTATATGATAGATGTTTATTTTGCATGCTATAATTGTATTAATACGGAAACGTTAATACATGTGTGTTTAATAAAAAAACAGAAAGTTCCTAGTTATGCCTCTCTCATAAACTAGCTCGTTGATTAATAAGATGATCAAGGTTTCCTGATCATGGACATTGGATGTTGTTAATAACGGGATCACAACATTAGTGTAATGGTGTGATGAACATTCATCCGAAGCATAGCATTATGATCAAACTAATTGAGTTTATATTGCTATAACAACTTACGAAGTGATCCTAATCCTTAGACCATGAGATCATGTCAATCACTAACACCGAAAGAGTTTCTTGATAACATCAAACGTCACACCGTAACAGGGTGATTATAAAGATGGATTCAGAACTAATAAAGTGTTATGTTGAGGCCCATGGATCGAGGGTGGAATTTTTTCATCCCGATGACGGATAGATATACTCTGGGCCCTCTCGGTGATATCACATTGGTTAGCTTGCAAGCAAGTGATTTGATCACTACAATGTTATATCACGGGAACGAGAAAAGAGTGCATGTCAGTAACGAGACCAAACTAGGTATGGAGATACCGATGATCGTATCTCGGACATGTAATATATCGTGAAACAAAGGGATTAAGATACTAGCATAAAAGATTCTGACGATCACAAGAAATTCATCGTTGAATGTGTGGGAGTCAGTATGGGTCTCCAGATCTCGCTTCTGATTATTGATCCGAGAGGGGTCTCGATCATATCTGCATTATTCACGAACCGTAGGGTGACACACTTAAGAGACACCGACATCCAATTGGAGCAAAAGTTTCATGCCGAAAGAATGAACAAGCGCAGGAATTTATTTCACCAGATACCAAAACAGGTTTTCAGGTGAAATTGCATAAAGTGGTTATGCATGTGAAATAGAATTCTAGCAAGGGGTTATTTGTGAATGTTTGTCATTAAAGTAATTGACAAAATTCTGAATAAAATAAAAGATTTTTATTTAATGAGAGTTTGCATTAAATTTGGTGGAAATTTAATGGGAATTTGAGTGGATAAAATTGAAGGGCCATTTTGTGAGTGGAGTGTCCACCCACATGAATGAGGGAGAGGTGGGGGCACCCTCCATGGCCGGCGGCCATGCCCCCTTGGGCTGCCCCCCTCCCCTATATAAGGAGCCCCTCTCCTCACTTCTCACTCACACCTCCTCGTGAAGGATCTCTCTCCCCCTCTAGAATTTATCCCCCATGGTCTCGGACTAGCGAGATACATGTTCCCGGTGGCTATTAGGCAAGAAAGAGTTGTGCTTCCGCTGCGTCGCTGGAGCGAGGAGGCGGAGGTTGCTCGGTGCCTCGAACGTGTGTGCGAGCACGGATGCACCGCTGATTTGCGGCGCTAGGACTTCCTCTCGATCTTGAGATCGGCAAGAGATCGTCTACATCAACCACGAGTCGAACTCGTTAAGCTTTGTCGGTCTTCAAGGGTATGTTCTCTACGGATATACATCCGCCCGTTGTTTGTATCTAGTAGATAGATCTTGGTACATAGTTTACATCGTAGGAATTTTTTTGTTTTCTATGCTGTGAACCCTACACCATAGTGGCAGTCTTGTGCACAAAAGCCATTAGAGAGTATCATCACATTAATCAACCACTCAGTAATTCCAGCTAATACAGATTTATCATTTTCCTCGTAGAAGAATCTAGGAATCAAATATATACACCATTTTACTATCAACAAGGATATGAAGTCAAATCCTTTTTCCCAAGTTCCAAATTAGTATCAAAGTCACAACCATCATTCTATAATCCAGCAGTATAGGAAACACATTCATTGGCTAGATAATTTTATATCCAACAGCAAACTTCATCCTCAGTATTGGCAAGTGAGGTTCAGTTAACCACTCAATAAAGATAATTTGTTCAGGGATAGAACCATTGCAAACCACACATTTCTGGGATGAGAAATTCATTCAATCAGAGTAATCATTTTATAGTGGAGCAATATATCTCATATATCTACTATCAAGGGTGACAGCAATAGCCCCAACAGTTCCTCTACTAAAATTAGCTGGCAATTCAACTTAGAAGAACTAGCTCCAATTGTGCTTTTAGCTACATCATTAGCTAGTTGTCATCATCATGATGTGATAACAGTCCAATATCATCCACTAACTCAATCCATATAAGTAAATTTTAAGATTAAACTTGCTAGGCAGGTTCAGTAGCAAAGCTACTGTAATATGCATATGAAGCAGAGAGAGGAACTCTAGTTAGGGTTTGACACAGATAAAGAAGGAGGAGTAAAACTATGAGTGAGGGGTGAGTAAAGGATAACCTACCTTTGGCAAGCTACTGCTCAACAAAGAGGAGGCAGAGGTAACTCTAAACCGAGCAGCGACACGGCGGCACAGGGAGGTAGAACTAGATAATCGAAGGGGGTGGGTTCAATAGGGCACCATTTGCAAATCGAATTGGATGGAAGGGTAGGTCTGAGGTCGGTGAAGCTATGGTGGCTGGCGGCGATGGCCGCAGCAACCGGTGTTCGTCGGAATTTTACAAGCGGCGGTAGAGAGCGCTACTAGGGGAGAGCTCAGGATTGTTTCAAGGAGAGAGATGCGAGAGGGGTGAAGGGGCCTGGGTCGTGTTGACCCCGAGCCAGACCTGGCTGGGCCGGGCCGGTCTTATTACCAACCAAACAGGTCCTAATAAAAATAATGATAATAATAGTATAAGCAAAATCTAAATAAGGAAATAACCAAGATACCCCTATACACTATTTTATTTTTAGAAAAATGTAGAAAAATCCTAAAAATATATTTAATACATCAAAGTGTTTATTTAAATAATATCTAACTAGGAAAAATATAATAATACTTATTCGAGTTTAATAAAATGTAAATAAGTAATAACACCATTAAATATCTAAATGAAATTTAGTAAATTTAGAAAAATCCCTAAAAATAAATAAAAATCACTTTTATGCATAAAAATAAAACTACTGTTTTATAAAAATTCTAACTTAAAATTTTACAAATAAAACTAATAAAAAATATTTAAGACATTCAACAATTGAGAAAATTTATATAAAAAGAGATAATGCCTAAAAATAAAAAATTCATTTTTAAGATTTTAAGTAAGTATATTTACTAGAAAAATACTAAGTATATTATTCCAAAACATTTTAAAGTTCTTAAGTAATAAAACTTCATTTACCTATTTTACTAAAATGAAATAATTATTTTATTAATCCTTTAAAATTATTTCTTATGTAAGAACTAATACCATTTCTTTACAAATCCTAAATACTTTAAGTCTAAGTCCTAAAGTCCAAAATCATAATTAAGATTCATAATAAGGATTTAAGTGCAAACTATGGATTTCAATAAACTCTTTTAAAACCATAAAAAGGGAAACAAAGTAAAACCCAACACTTTTAAATTGATAAGGTGTAGTACTCACATATGTTATGGTGGATAATATCTATCTCTTAATCATTATTAACATGACCTCAAATCTTAACAGTGTATTAAGATCATCTAATTATACTCCCATTAATAGGTTACATGTTATTTTCATAATAACACATCAAGTCTTAAACTCATCATTCACTTTAATTGAAGGTGAATGATCCCACATTCATCAATATACTTGTCAAAATCCTAAAAGTTGATAATACTCTAAACACATTACACCTTAAAGTTAACTTCTAGTTTTATAGTTAACTTTGGTCTAAACAATCATAAACATATTATTTGAAGTTTATTCATTTTTTATAACTAACTTTAGTCACTTATACAACCAATTAAAGTATAATAACTCAACATCATTTGAAACCATCAAACAAACCCTAATGCAAATCCTAGTAATCTTCAAGATTGATTAACCTAACCTAAACACTAGTTTCTTCAAATGATATTCTTTCTGTCACTTTAAAAGAAACATTATATCGTGTCTTTTAAGTCATAACATATTAAAACATAAACTTCGTAATAATTACATAATACCAGTCAATCTTAGAATTGTATTATGATTATACTTCACCTTCATATCGTATATATTCATCTCAAAATCTTTGCAACCACACTCTTTTGTGAAGTAAACATGAAGATAAATAAAACCTTAAAATAAATCATCTAAATCCATCTCACTTGTAATGCCAGGGAATTACTCGGGTTTTCATGTCATGCATCTCATTACTTATGCATAATAACATATTGCTTCTTTAAACATTGTCCTTACCGGGCAATGATGATATTTTTGTAAAACCCGAGGTCCAGGGTCAAGTCGAGATATTCGACTACAATACTTTGCTATATCAAGGCAAGTTCACACTTGCTCATGTCCTTTGATTATTTTCTGTAAAGTATTTTGCAAATCCAGTGTTGTCCTCACCTGCATTTCAAAAAGGTCAAAAAACACTATATTCATAATAATATGCTTATAGTTATTTACCATGAGGTAATAACGTACTATGAAAGTTCCGGTGGTAAAGGAACATAATACCTATGACTTAACAACCAATGTCGCCAGTGATTCTTGCCCTGTATATTACGCGTTAACCATGAGATTTGGAATGGGACAGAAAAGTCAGCTGGATCGGCTCCCTCTCGCATGCATCAGACACTATTCTAGGAATTTGTAAGTTGCAGATCGTGGGTATAGCCGTTTTATACGGGGAAAAGTCTACTGTGGATATGGGCTTACAAAAGATAGATTTCTAGTGTTAATGGTTGTTGTGTGTATCCAACTAAGGTATAACCGTATTATACGGGGAAAAGTCTATCTTGAGTCTGGGAATACAACAATTGCGTTGTATGCGGGGTCGCGGAGAAGGACAGTGATTGGCTTGGATCTTAGTCTGGGCCTCATACCAAGGAAGTGTGAACGGGAATGCGCGTCCGGATGTGCAACAAAGCTAAGATCTCTCATGGGTAAAGTGAATCGCCTCTGCAGAGTGTAAGAACTATAACTTGTTACTCCCTGTTCCGAAAAGAAGCTGCGAACAGGAAAGGAACTCTACAAAAGTTCTAGTAAACCTGTGAAGGCTGACAGACATAGCTTTTTAGAATAAAAGCAACCTTTGAAGAAATGTTTACGAAAAATTGCATTGCCTACGACTTATGGTCTGTGGCTATAGTTATAGTGCATCAAATACTCCTTTTTAGTGGACTTGCTGAGTACGCTCATACTCAACGTATCTTCTTAACCCTTGCTAGATTCCAAAGAAATTAAAGATAAAGAAGAGGAAATACTCTATTCAATTGAATACCAAGAAGAATTCCGCTATGAAGAACTAGAAGTATCCGGAAGCATCGAAGGGAATAATTACAAAAACATATATGGAATGGAGACCGAAGTATCTGAAGAGTAGATGTATCATATATAGTTATCAAGTCCAGTAGATAGAGCTCTATCCTCTATCTATATTAAATCTCGTACAAATCTTAAAGTTTAGTTTGCTTCTTTATCTTGTTCTCAGAGTTATTATAGTTTAGCCCTGAGTTATCGGGATACCTCGATGGACCTAGAAGGATCTCGAAGTCGTCGTGCAATTTATGGTTGTAATAATGATAATGTATGTTGTGTACCCGCTTTGTTTCTGTTGTACCACTCCGAGGATATAATATTTGCGGAAGGGTGCTCCATGAGTGTTATGTCCACGACTATAGTATACTACAACATGCAGTGGTATGCTGGGTCACCACAATCTTGTTTTTTATTTCTGTTTGTTACTTTGTTTCCAATATGGATAACCTACTTGGTTTCTTATTTGGGAGAACTACTTCCACTGTTAGGGTAGTAGATGAATCACCACCTGTTGAGGTAGATCCTTTTAAGATACCTACAAGTATCGTTGATCGTGTTATGGATAATTATTATTTTGGGGATGGAACTTTCCATCCTGGTGATCACTTGCTTTTTATCCATGAATTATGCGGGTTGTTTAAGTGTTCAGGTATCACAACTAAACAGGTGAAGACAAAGTTACTCTCTATACCATTAAAAGGAAGAGCTGAAGAATGGTATAAGCTCCCGAAGAATAGACAATCCATGGAATGGGAGGAAATAATACCTCTTTTATTCTAAATTCTATCCTCCCAGTGAGATCCATAAGGATAGGAATCAAATATATAACTTTTGGCCTCGTGATGGACAGAGTACAACCCAAGCTTGGGGGAGATTGAAGTTACTAATGCTTAAATGTCCTATTCATGAACTCCCTAACAATATTATTGTCAATAACTTTTATGCAAGGCTTTCTCTTCATGATAAAGATTTATTAGATGCTTATTGTGCTGGATCATTCACACATATGAAGGAAGAAGCTAAATGGGATCTTCTAGACCTTATATTGAGAAAATCCCTTTTCCTGCTAAGGTAAAGGAACATTCTATCATAGCTAATGTGGTTAGCAAAAGTACAAAGAAAACCGTGGAACCTGATGAGCAAATAAACATTGAACCTGTAGTAGCCATTATGAAAGACCTTGTCACTAAAAATATAGAGGATGAGCACATTGTCTTCTGTGAAGACGCTTCTAATATTGTCTCTCATCCTAGAAAAGCTATAAAAACTAGTGTCACTCTGCTTTTCTGTGAGAATTGGTGATCATTGTTACTATGGTTTATGTGATATTGGTGCTAGTTCTAGTGCTATTCCTTATGAGCTTTATAGGGAAATTATGCATGAAATTGGTCCTTGTGAACTTGAGGACATAGATGTGGTTATTCACCATGCTAATAAGGAAACCATTTGCCCTATTGGCATTGTAAGAGATGTGGAAGTCCTTTGCGGTAAGATTAAGTATCCTGCTGATTTTCTAGTGCCTAGTTCAGCAGCTAGTAAAACTTGTCCTATAATTTTTGGTAGACCTTTCTTGAACACTTGTGGAGCTATTATAGACTGTAAAAAGGAGAAGGTTTTAACTAAGTTTGATGGAGATTCTTATGAGTTTAACTTTTCCAAATTTGCTAAAGCTCCCTATGACAATAATATGCCTAATGAAGATTTTAGGGTGGAACAACTTGCTTCTATTGATCCATTTTATGACCTTAGACCTCTTTTTGATGATTGTAAGTATGCTCCTTCTGCTGATAAAGTTGTTTCTTATGATAGTTATATTGTCAACTTTATTCAAAGTGCTACTGAAAGTTATTATGAGAGAGGGAAACATGGTTTCATGCATCTCAATAGTATTAAGTTTCCCTGCTTTATTTTGGAAGCCTTGAAGTTGCATTTGTTTTGTCTTCCTATGCTAGTGTCCTCTTGTTTCAATAATTTGTTTTCTCATGAGACCCCCTTTCATATGAAGTGGGTTAGACTCAAATGTGTTGGATATTTGCTTCTTGATGCTCTCTTTCACTTCAAATCCATATCTCCTATGTGAGCATCATTGAAATTATCATGCCCATCTTAAAGGCTATAAAGAAAGAGCTTTTGGGAGACAACCCGTTTTAGTTTGCTTTTGGTTTTTGTTTTGTTGAGTCTTGGAAGTTATTAACTCAGTAGTAACCGCTCCTTATACTTTTTGTTTGGTTTTTGTGTCAAGATCAACCGCTTTGGGGAAGTAGAGGAGTTGTGAAAAGTTGTTGTCCTAGGAATTTTTTTTTGTGCTGCTTTGTAAATATTCGTGAAGGATCTCAGTATTTCGGATGGAGCTGTAATTTTCTGTGCTTGTTCCCCAAGTTGTTATCCAACTTTCATTAGTTTTGTACTTTTTTATTTGAGCAACAATTTTTTTCATAAAAATCAATCCTTACCCGCTGGTCTGTTTTGACAGATTTTTTCCATCATTTGCATTTGCGTCTTATATTGATTCCCTTTCAGATTCTTTGGGATTTTGGAAAGGAGTTGCTACAGTAGATTTTGCTTTGATGGATTTCAGTTGAAGTTTGAACCTAAAGGTTTATTGTTTTTGCATACACTAATGTTGCCAATGAAGTTTGTATGAGGCTTTGCATGAAAGGAAATTTTAGGTGTTGGAGAGAAGGAATCTGCAGAGTCCGTCTTTGAATAGGTAAAAGAGATACACACAGAAGGTTCGTGAAAACCTTATCTTTTTATACTTTTGATGTTTTTATTACATATGGAAGGTACGAGACAAAACAAAGGAGAAAATGGATCCCAGGTGGGCCACACCCACCAGTGGCGAGGGCCCTAGCTGGCCGCGCCACCAGGGTGTGTGAGCCCCCTGGAGTCCGTCTCCACCTCGTTTTTGCACAGTACCTTCCTTATGTCATGAAACTTCGTAATATATAACCCCCCAGATCCCCCGAGGTTCGTATATCGTGGTATTGTCGTGTTTTCATTTCGATCTGTTTCTGTCAGGAAATCTTCTCAAGTTTAGAGGCACCAAGGTATCCGCCAACGACAAGGGCAAGAAGCCCGTGGAAGATGATCCTCAAAACCCCAAGGAGGAGGATATCTTGGTTGGGGATGAAGGAGACGTGAAGGAGGACGAGCATCCGGACACCCATGCTACCGTTGCAAGCATTGGAGTGGTGGCAAACCGTACCAAGCTTAGGAGGATAGCACGGATGTCTACAGGAGGGAAAACTCCGCGCCATATCCTTGCTCCATGTTCACTTCCTTCACGCACCAAGAACCCCTTCCATACTCTTATACATGAGCAACAATTCCAAAAGGTACCCAAAGGGAAGTTGCGCTCTATGTGGGAGATGCCTCATTCTAACCATGCAGGGAAGGAACACTCTAAGAAGGAAGAGTGGGGAAAGAATAACAAAGACTGGGATTCCCGGTCCAACATGATCATGAACCGTATTGAGCATAACTCGGAGATGATTCATACTCTAGCCTTTGGGCTTGAGGATTTGAGGGAACTGATTTAACATCTTATCAAGAGAACACCACCACAACCGAAGGAGTAATTCGTCATCAGGTTTGGCATCCCCTTGGCTTGTTCCAAGCTTGGGGGAGTGTCGCGGTATCACATCATTATCTTTTATCTTTTTAACTTTTTAGTAGAGTCATATCTTGGGTTGAGAAGTTATCCTATAGGTTGGTTTTCATTGTGGAAGTATCTCTCCTTTAGTTGGCTATTTATGTATCCCTTGGTGTGAATGCCTTTATGGAATTTTAATGAGAAGTTTCATCTTTTACTTTTTGCACTTCTTATTTTAGTTTGCAATCTCTGTTATATGATTGATCTTGTGGATCAGTATTTGTATCATTTTGGGAGCATCAAGTAGATCTAAATTGGTTTTGGCAAACCAAGCTCTGGTCAGTAGCAACACTTTTTGAGGTTTGAAAGGAAAAGAGAAAAGCACTTATAGGTATTTTATATCGTTTTGTTTCTTGATTGGCTCATAAGTTTAGTATTATTTATTTAAGATCTTTTGTGTCTTCAAGGAAGATTGCATGTTTGGCTTTATCACTTGTATGTTTGCTTGTTTCCTTCAACTCTTTTGCTTACTACCCAGCCTTGCTATCCAAAAACCTATGCCGAGAGGAAATACTTCTCATGCATCCAAACCTTTAAATCAAAATCCGTGCCATTTGTGTCCACCATATCTACCTATTAGCATTATTGCTATTCCAAGTAAATTCTCAAGCTTCATCTATCTTTCGAATTAAAAATTATTATTTTTATGTGAAAACTAGTTAATAAAGCTCTCACGTACTTGACGACACACCTTATTTTTCTTGCCCCTAATAAACTTGAACCATTGTGTCATCGAAGTTGTATATGCTTGCATCTATAAGTTGGGATTAGCAGAACCATGCTGTCATGGAGAACGCTTTTAACACCTGTAAATATCTACCTAGTTGATATCATGCTCTTTTGTTTGCGGATGTCGTCGGTGTGAAATAAAAGGGGAGCTTGTAAGTCCATGGAGTTATGTATGTGTGTTAGAGAAACGCCTGAGCCGCTAGCTTAAGCCATGCCTAATCATGGTGGAAACTTGCAGCATCACCAAAACAAGCAATCTATGAAGCTTTCTCCTTATATAAAAAAAAGAAAGAGACATATTGAAAAGTGGAAATAAAGAAAAAAAGCACCATTTTCCCATGATAAATAAGAGATTGCTGAGATGCTCATTGTCCGCCTGCCTTGTCATTTTGATTATGGGATAGCTCTTGTATCATGTGCATTGGATACCCCGTTGGCGGTTCTCTATGATACACATGTACTTACTATGACAAGAACTTACCGGTAACTAAAGTTGAGTAGCATGAGGAGCGGCCCTCGTACTCAAGGGACATGAGATTGCCAACTTATATTTCGTCAAGCATATACTCCATCTTTGTTCACTTTAACCTTAATCACCTCAAGATGCTTATGATAGGGGCAATGAGAGCTCAAAGCTAGTAAGTACCATAATCTTTTGAAAGCTCTTTATGAACTTGAAATCCCTGCTTCCCTCTATGAAGGGCCTTTCTTCTACTTGTAAGTTGAGTCAGTAAACCTACCTCTCTCTATCTCCAGCAAGCATTTGAGTTATTGCGTTTCAAGCATTCATATGATGATTTATTCAATCATGTTCTTTATCTTCCTTGTTTGCACAAGACTCTTATCTAAATGCGTATTACTTTGAAAGCCATCATTGTGAAAAGCCTTTTATGTTTGAGCAAAGAGTACTCCTGTTATAAACTTCTTTACAAAAGCTTTGTTTGAAAAATGTTTACCAACTATTCTCTGACCAAGAACAAAGTTTGCCAATCCAATTATGATTTATCTTTATGCATCTTTCTTGTGACTCCCATACTTGTTGGGAGCTAAGTTATATAATGGTGAGTTTATTTCTACTATGAGTTGTGTATTGGTAAGTGTGATGCTTCTTGTCCGTATTCTTTTTATCGACACTTCACTCCATAAACCAGTGGACATGTTTACTGAGCTCAATTTTCGCTTGGGGACAAGCGAGGTCTAAGCTTGGGGGGAGTTGATACGTCCAATTTGCATCACCATTATATATCATAATTTGTCTCTATTCATTAATATATTTCATATTAAGAGGTGATACTTATGTCTTTTCATCTGTTTTTGCATGTTGGATGATTCTTGGAGGATGAACTGCCGGAGTCAGGATTCTGATGGAAAAAGAGGTGTTTTGATGCAATTTCGCGAAGATTAGAAAAATACTAGAAAAACTACAGAAAAGTATATTTTCCCAGAAGACAAAGGATGCCAGAAGGGGAGGAAGAGTTGGGCCACAGGGGGCCCACACCCCAGACGCGGGCCACCCTAGGCCACGCCTACAGGGGGTGTGGCCACCCTGGCCCACCTCTGGCTCCGCCCTCTCGCCTATATCTTCTCCTCGAAACCCTAAAGTTGGGGGGAGTGACCACAGAAAAATTTTGCGACCTCTGTGGGGCGGAAAATACCGAGAGAGAAAGAGCTCTCCGACAGACAGATTTCTGCCAGGGAAATTCCTTCCCGGAGAGGGGAGTTCGTCGCCATCAACACCATCATCAAGCTAGACTTCATCGGGATCATCATCATCTACACCATCATCTCCATCAGCACCATCATCACCACTCCATCCCGCTGTAACAGTTGTGTTGAATCTTGCATAGTTCTTAGGGGAAACTTTCCCGATGTTAATTACTATTGTAGTTGATGCTTGTGAGTGGAACTATTGAATTATTGTTTATGTTCGGATTGTTATCCATCATTATATCATCTCTTATCTTGATCCATATGATGTCTCGTGAGTAGTTCGTTTAGTTCTTGAGGACATGGGAGAAGTCATGTTGTTAGTAGTGGAATTGTGTTGAGAAATATTCAATGGTTTAATATTTAAGTTATGGTGCTATTCTTCTAGTGGTGTCATGTGAACTTCGACTACATGACACTTCACCATTTATGGGCCTAGGGGAATACATTGTGTATTTGGATACTAATTGTGGGGTTCCCAGAGTGACATAAACCTGAACCCCCATTAGGAAACTGTAACACCCTCAGAATCGGACCTATGCAAGTTTTAACGAAATCCGCCAAACCCGCATAGAAACGATTCAAAGGTGCCCACCAGGCACTTTCGTGCGGGTGGAAAACGAAGTAATAACATTACACAACAGTCCTCGATGGGACCCACAGAACAGATATATATAACAGCGACTCAAGGAGTCAAGAATACAAATATAATGTACAAAGAACCAAATCACCTTGAAAATGATAGAGCGTCCGACTACGGACAAGATGCAAATGGGGCTAAGAGCCCTGAAGAATAACCAATGGCGTCCATAACCCTGCCCAGGCCAAGCCGGAAGGGTAACCCTGCTAACGACGTCGATCTCAAAACCTGCTTAAACAAAAGGGGTGCCGACAAAGGCAAAGGAAAAAGAGGAGCGTCAGTACTGAGGCCAGTACACGGCGAGGCTAGAATTCGGCGGTCCTCGCCTACATAGGTATGGTGGACTGAGCGGCAGCGGCAGCATGCATTGAACACCCTATAGAGACTCGATACAACTGGCGGTTATCGGAGAGGGGTAAGAATGACCTATCCGGATCCAACCTGAAGCTAACTCCAATCAAAACCATCCTGGCGTTTCCCCCTTGACACCGATCGAGGAGGTCAACCGAGGAACTCACACAGTTGGCAGTTTTATTTATTCGGTTATCGTTGCAGTAATTACTAGTCAGGTCTAGATAATCATCCTGATAAAAATAAGCAGTGGGCACTTTTAGTTAACCATTCCGTTATAGTTGCGACACTTACTAATCAGATACAGATACCATGAGATAACCCAAAACCCAGCAGTTGTTGGTACTTTTATTCAGCCATTCCGTTGTAGTTGCAATACTTACTAGTCAGGTACAATGGTCGTTGGCGTCGACCCAAACAAGCAATTGTGGGCAGTATTATTTAGCCATTCCATTATAGTGAGGCTGATTACTAGTCATTATAAAGTCAAATTTATAGCAATAAACTTTAGTTATGCTTGTCTATGGTCGAGATACTGTGCTCCAAGTCGTCCATATCCGCGGACACGCCTTTCAGAAAGTTTTACCTGGCCGGGGTGCACCAATAGCAACACACACTCGATCAACCTCGGAAAAACCAAATCAAAACCCAACGAGGCCTTCACGACAAAGCAATCACAGGATTCAGAATTATTTCAGGGGGCCACCCCTTGGAGTACACCCGCAACGAAGTTAGCTGACTTCGAGACGGACCCGAGGTTTGTGGGGCCGGCTGTAAACGACAGCAGATCCCCAAACGGGGACTGTCGATACAGCGTAAACGGTTCACAATTCCTAAACAGTACAGTGTGCTCCTCGCACAATTTAAATAAAGCAGTAGCATGGCATAAGTACAGGATCGTAAATAAAACCTCCAACTAGTTTGTGGCCCCAAGAAATAAGACGGAATCAAGCTCTGGCTAAGGGGGGTCCCATATACCTCCCGGATGTGGATAGCGCGATAAATCAAGGAACAGGTATCAAGTACTCGGGGACCTACAGGACACAAGTGGGCGTTCGGAAACCAAATATTATCTATCACCCACTGATGCCTCTGCTTACTTCAATTTTAGTTGTTAAACAGGAATTAAAGTGAACGAAAAGTAAAGCCGAGATCATCTCCAACAACCAACATGTGGCAATACTCCAACAACTGTGGTACATGACGACACGCAACAGCACTTGAGCAAGCGACTACGACACGCAAGTCCAACTATCTACCAAACAACAGGTAATAGGATGTGTCCAAGGCAATATAGGGCTGCACGGTATATCACAGGTACGGAAACTAAAGCATCGCAACACAGATAGCAATAGATCAACAGGAGGGAATAAATACTATAAAAGTAAGATAGGTAGAAAGGGGGATATGCTCGCCTGAAAACATTGTCGAAGGTTCAACCGAAGAACGGACGACACTCGCATCAACTCAACGGCCCAATCCGCGAAGAACCAAAACACTAGAAGAAACACCGGATGCACTATTTAATACAACGGCAGAAGATCGGCATGATGCATGTATGATGCATGGCATGGCTAGGTGCGATGCAATTAGGTCACATTAAGCGGAACCGGGGTCCCGACAATATTTAGGTGGTTCAAGTTGTTTAGCTACCCCGCAATTAAATGTTGTTATAACAAGGCAAGATAAGATACCGGTTCGCTACACAAGTTTAAATGAGGCCGATATGAGACTAGATTTGCCCGCATATGGGCCCCATATTTAATTATTAGGTGAATCGGCATAAGGCCCCCAAACCACGGACAAGGATGCATGCATGAACAATTAATATGCGACAAGTTAGATTATATTATAAAATAGGGTTTCGGGAAGGTTCACACATTAGAGGGTTCTCGACGATCTTGAGGTTCCGGGGTTCGGGGTCGGTCTCAGGGTCCAGGGTTCGACGGGTCGGTCTCGGCGGTACGTTCTCGAACAACGGGTAGATCTTGTCGCATCCGGGTTCTCAGGGGTCTCGGCGTCCGGAAAGGAGTACTCGGTTCGGTGTCGGGGGTTGCATCGGATTCTTCCGGGTCGGGGTTGTTCTTGTCGCATGCAGATCTTGTCGGGTTCCACGGGGTCGAGCTTGTCGTTGCGAGGGTCTCGTCGGGCCCCACGGCATCGAGTCGGTCTTGGCGTTCCGTGCAGAAGACCCCGTCACTACAGGAGAAGTTCTCGGGGTTCCGTGTCGAAGGCCCACAGTTATGGGGTCCCGGCGAACTTGGCGTGTCGAGGTGCGGTCTTCGGGTCCGTGAAGGAGGCCTTGACGTTTCATGTCGGAGGTCTTGGGGTTCCGCGGTCTTCGGGTTCCGAGAGGGTTCTTGTTGTTCCCGCTTCGAGAAGATCTTGTCGGTGGTCGTGGTTGTTTGTCGACGAGGAGGCATTGTCGCACCAACTTGCATCGGTTAAACTCTCGAAGATCCTGGCGTGTCACGGAACAGGACCCGTCTTGGACTTTGACCGCGAGATCTTCAAAACGCCACCACATCAACCTAAAACAGCGCAGACACAAGGCCATGCCGAGGCGAGGGAGGGGCCAGCGGCTCTGCATCGGGGGCGAGGCGCGGTCGGGGGCGGCTCCGGCGGGGCGGCTCGGGGAGGGGAGACGCGGCGCCAGAGGAGGGGTCCAGGGACGCGGCCGACGGGATTCGCGGGGAGCTGCCGAGGGGAGGGCGCAGGGCGGTAGGGCGAGCGCCGGCGGAAGGCCTCGAGGCGAGGGGGCGGGGCACGTCGGGGCGGCGGACGGGGTCGGGGTCGCGGACGGGCGCTCGGGGAAGCTTCCGCAGGCGGCGACGCGGCTGCAGGGAGAGGGCGCCGGCGGTCGCAGAGCTTGGCTCGGCGGCGGGGCGAGTCCGGCGACGCTGCTCCGAAGCGGAGGAGGCGAGGCGGAGGCCGACGGATGGAGGGCGCGCTCGGGGGGGGGGGGGGGAGGGCGACCGGGGGTAGGTGGCCAGGGAGGGTGGAGGCGGGTGCTCGCGGCCAGAGAGGTAGGCGGAAGCGGCGGAGGCGGCTTGGCCGGCGGCGGAGGAAGCGGCCGGCGAGACGCAGAGGGGGCGAGGCGGTGGCTGGAGACAGAGGGAGGAGGACGAAGGCGGTCCGACGGCGCGGCACAGAGGGGAGAGCCCAGGGCCGGCGACGGCGGCGACCTGGGGCCAGGCGGGGCGGTGAAGGGAGCGTCAGGGCTGGCGGGGTCCGGCGAGGTTGGAGGTTGGTGCGGGGAGGGAGAGGGCGGAGGGCGACACCGGTGCCGGTGGGGACGAGGCGGGAGGTTGGGGAAGGGTTGTGCGTCGGGGGCGGTTGAGGGAGAGGGATTTGGGGAGAGAGAGGGAGCGGCAGGTGGCGGCCCGGGATTGGGTGAGGTGGCACGATCTGAGTGGAGGGAGTGAGGTGGAGGCTGGGTGGGTAGTTTAGGTCTGGGTAACTTAGGATTTAGAGGGGCTGTTCAGGTGGACCGATTTAAAAAAAAATGGGGGTGGACCGGTTTAGGGCTGCACAGGTTCACTGATACGTCCAAAACGTATCTACTTTCTCGAACAATTTTCTATTGTTTCTTCTCTAAACTTGTGTAATTTGGATACAACTAATACGGACGGACGCTGTTTTCAGCAGAATTACCTTGGTATCTTGTTTTTGTGCAGAAAATGAACTATCAAGAAAAATGTGGAAAATGTGCCAAAAATTATATTTCACCAGAAGATCCACGGAGCCAGAAGAAGAGACGGAGGGGAGGCCTAGGGGGGCCAGACCCACCCCAGGCGCAGGCCCACCTGACCCCACGCCTGGAGGGAGTGCTGCCACCCCAGGCAGCTCCTCGGCCTCCCTCTGCGCCTATAAGTTGCCTTTTGACCTAAAAACCGAGGGGGTCCGATAGTTTTCCAGAAAGAGTTCCGCTCCGCCGCCGCCACCAGAAACCAAGATTCGGATCCAGAAACTCTGTTTCTGGCACCCTGCCGGGACGGGGAATTTGGAGAGGATCATCGCCATCGTCATCACCAATGCATCTCCATCAACCTCCGATGTTTCCCTCATCCATGAGTGAGTAATCCCCCGCTGTAGGCTTGGGGATGGTAGGGATTGGATGAGTTCTATCATGTAATCGAATAAGATCTGCTAGGGCATAGTGCCTAGTATCTCTATTAGTGCTATTTGACTTTGTTGCAACTTGTTGTGCTTAATGCTTGTCACTAGGGCCCGAGTGCCATAATCTCAGATCTAAACTTATTATTGAATCATTATGATAGTATTGTTTGTGATCTTATCTGCAAGTTGTGTACACATATCATTGTCCGGATCCAAAGGCCCCAAAGTGACAATAATTGGGACAACTGGAGGGGATGGCTGTGGTGTGAGAATCACATGTGTTCACAGAGTGTTAATGCTTTGCTCCGGTGCTCTATTAAAAGGAGCACCTTAATTGTCAGTAGTTCCCTAGAGGCCTCGCTGCCACGGGCTGGCTGGACAGAAGATGTTGTGCAAGTTCTCATTGCAAGCACGTATGACTATATTTGGAGCACATGCCTAGGATTGTTTAGTACTTGGATGCTTGTTATTATTTATCTGCAATGCCTTAGATATTGAAGTTACATGTTTGGACTCATCCATGCAACGCTCGTCCATCCATCCCTATGCCTACCGCACTTGAATCCTACTGTTACCGTTACTGTTACTATTACTACTATTTCACTGCTGCTGTTGCTGTTGCTACTATAAACTGTTGCTACTGATAAACTTCTGTGAGGAAGAACTATTTCCAGGTGCAGCTGAACTGACAACTCAGTTGTTAAGGCTTTCAAGTATTCTTTGGCTCTCCTTGTGTCGAATCAATAAATTGGGTAATACTACCCGCGAAGACTGTTGCAATCCCCTATACGTGTGGGTCATCATTCACCCACACAACACTTATCAAACCAAATAAGATTAATCAACTATATGAAATGAAGCACTTGACAGTATTCCCGTGTGTCCTCGAGAACGTTTGGTCCTCATTAGTATTTCCTCCGGCTTCTCCTTTGCTAAGAAAGGATTGGGTCACTTGCTGCAATTATTTGCTATCTTTATTTCCTTGCACTTTATTTCCTTGATTTATCAAAACCTCCTAAAAATCAGTTTGCTAAGTATTTACAGAGAATTATGGCTCCATACCACTAGTCAACACCTTCTGCTCCTCGTTGGGATCGACTCTCCTATTTATTGGAAGTACTACGATACACCCCTATACTTGTGGGTCATTAGCTAGCCGCCCAGGCGTTTCTCTAACACATATATAATACTCCAAGGACTTACAAGCTCCCCTTTTATTTCACACCACCGACATCCATAAACAAAAGATCATGATATCAACTAGATAATATGTACAGGTGTTGAAAGCGTTCCCCACGACAGCATGGTTCTGCTAACTCCCAACCTATAACTTGCAAGCATATAGGCAACATAGATGACACAATGGTTCAAGTTTATTAAGTGTAAAAAAAATAAAGTGTGCCATCAAGTTCGTGAGAGCTTTACTGACTAGTTTTCACATAACAAAAAATAATAATTTGGAAGATAGATAAAACTCGAGAATTTACTTGGAATAGCAATAATGATAATAGATAGATATGGTGGACACAAATGGCATAGGTTTTAGTTCAAGGATTGGATGAACGAGAAGCATTCCCTCTCAGTACAGGTTTTTGGCTAGCAAGGCTGGGTAGCAAGCATAAGAGTTGAAGGAAACAAACAAGCATACAAGTGATAGAAACAATCATGCAATCTTCCTTGAAAATACAAAAGATCTTAACTTGGGAATACTAAGCTTATGAGCCAATCAAGAAAGAAATAAAATTAAATAATATAACTTCAAGTACTTTTCTCTTTTCCTTTCAATCCTCAAGTAGTGTTGCTACTGACCAAAGCTAGGTTTGCCAGAACCAACTAAATTTATTTGATGCTCCCAAAGTGATACCAATACTAACAACAAGATCAATCATATAACAGAAATTGCAAACTAAAATAAGATGTGCAAAAAGTAAATGATGAAACTTCTCATTAATATTCCATAACGGCACTCACACCAAGGGATACATAGATAACCAACTAGAGGAGAGATACTTTCACAATGCAAACCATCCTATATGATAACTTCTCTATTCATGATATGACTCTACTAAAAAGGTAAAAAGATGGAAGATAATGATGTGATACCGCGGCAATCCCCCAAGCTTGGGAAAAACCAAGGGGATGCCAAAACCTGATGACAAATTAATCCTTTGGCGGTGGTGGTGGTGTTCTCTCGATAAGCTTTTCAATAAATTTATTCAAATCCTAAATCTCAAAGGTAAGAGTGCGAATCATCTCCGAATTGTTCCCAATGCGGTTCATGATCATGTCAGACTGTGAATCCCAGACCCTGTAATTCTTTCCCCACTCTTCCTCCTTAAAGTATTCTTTCCCTACATGGTTAGAACGAGGCATATCCCAACCGGAGGGCAACTTTTCTTTAGGCATGTTTTGGAATTGCTACTCATGTATAAGAGTATGGAAGGAGTTCTTGATACGTGGAGGAAGTGACCGTGGAGATAAGCAAAGACGTGAAACTTCCATCCTGTGGACATCCGTGTAGTCCTCTTGAGCTTGATAGGATTTTGTTGGACATATGCCCTAGAGGCAATAATAAATGTAGTTATTATTATATCTTTGTGTTTATGATAAATGTTTACATTCATACTATAATAGTATTAACAAGGAAACATTAATACTTGTGTGATTTTGAACTAAAATAGAGTCTCTAGTAAAGCCTCTTTATAATACTAGCTTGTTGGTTAATAAATGATTGTGGTTTCCCTATCATGAACATTGAGATGTTATTAACAACAATATCATATCGTTAGGAGAATGATATGATGGACATACTCCTATAGATAAGCGTAACATAAAGATCAAGTCATTTTAATAGTTCAATTGCTATATGCTTTCTGATACATAGTAACCTAATTCCTTCGACCATGAGATCATGCTTATCACCATCACCGGAAGGATGCTTTGATGACATCAAACACCACACCGTAACTGGGTGGCTATAAAGGTGGCATTGAGTGTTCGGAAAGTATTGGTTGAGACACATGGATCAAGAGTGGGATTTGTCCATCCATATGATGGATAGATATACTCTGGGCCCTCTCGATGGAATGTCATCGAATTGGCTTGCAAGCATGTGACTGGCTCACAAGGGATCACATATCACGGGAACGAGAAAAGAGTACTTATCAGTAACGAGGTTGAACTAGGTATGCAGAGATACCGACGATCAAAACCTAGGATAAGTAAACTATCGTGAGACAAAGGGAAATTGGTATCGTATGTAAGTGGTTCATTCGATCGCAAAGTAATCGTAGAAATATGTGGGAGCCATATGAATTTCCAGATTCCTCTATTGGTTATTGTTCGGAGAAGTGTCTCGATCATGTCCGCATAATTCACGAACCGTAAGGAGACACACTTAAGGATTCGATGTTGTTGAGTAGTTATGGAATGATGAGTAAGAGACCGAATGTTGTTCGGAGTCTCGGATGGGATCCGGGATATCACGAGGAGATCCGGAATGGTTCGGAGAATAAGATTCATATAAGGAAAGTCCTGCCGGTGTTTTCATCGGGAATGTTCTAGAAGGTTCCGGAATGTCCGACACTCCGGAGGGGAAGGGTACATGAATGTGTCATAACAAGTTGGAATGGTTGCATCATGTACTAGGTGTCATCGCTGAGCAAAATAAAGGGATAAATCAAATCCTAGTTTGAAAAGTCAAACGCCAATTTGAAAAGTCAAACGACTATTTTGCTTGGTGGAGGGAGAGTAGGAAACCTACTTGGGGAGGAAGTCCCTCTCCCTCCACCGCCGGCCTTGGAAGCCGAGTTGGGGAGGGACTCCCCTCCCCTTGTCCGGCGCCCTCCACCTATATAAGGAGGGGCAGGGCTGCCCCCTCCAAGCACACAACTCCACCACCCAAAACCCTAGCCCTAGCCGCCGGCCCTCCCGCAGCCGCCGCCGCCCTAGGGAAAACCCTAGCCGCCGACTTGGGGCAATACCCTTGCCCTAGCCACCGGCCTAGCTCCCTCTCCTTGGTGCGTATAAACCCTAGATCACCGAGGCCTCTCTCATAGTCAACCATACTCGCTTCGGCTTAAGGCGAAGCCCTGCAAGATCTCCCGTCTACTTCCAGTACCACGCCGTCGTGCTACCGGAATCGCGAGGAGAGTGCTACAACCTACGCTGCCTGCTGGAACAAGGGAGAGGAAGGTCTTCATCGAGTACCGAACGTGTGACCGACTGCGGAAGCGCTGCCAGAACGCAGCGCCGGAAGGATCGTCTACGCGATCTTGAGATCGGGAAGAGTACGACTACATCACCCATGAGAATCCGCTCTCGTTAAACACTTTGGAATCTTCGAGGGTGAGTTATTCTATAGACTCGTTGCTACAATCTAGTAGATAGATCTTGGCTTGTTTGTTTTTATGCGGTAGAATTTTTTTGTTTTCCATGCTACGAACCCCTACAGTGGTATCAGAGCCGTGTCTATATGTAGATTTGTTGCACGAGTAGAACACAATGGTCATTGTGGGCGGTGGTGCTTTTATTATCAATTGCTTCTTGTGTACTTTGCATCTTGCGGTATGATGGGATGAAGCGGCCCGGGCTAACCTTACATGACATCGTTCATGAGACTTGCTCCACGCTCAACATTCAACTTGTATTGCATAAGTGGCTTTGCGGGTGTCTGTCTCTCCCATTATAGTATAGATCCAATTTACAACGGGCACTTGATAGTTCAAACATCAATGTTGTGGTTCTTGTTCGTAAGTTAGATCGACACTTATTGAAAGCCCCAAACCACGTAAAACATGCAAAGAAAGTAGAGGCGTCTAACTTTGTTTTGCAGGGGTGTGATGTGATGTGATATGGCCATGATTGTGATTATATTTGATGTATGCAATGTTCCTTATTGTAAGTTGGCAACCGGCAGGAGCCATATGGTTGTCTTTAAATTCCGTTAAGACCCACGTGTCTATTCAAAGTAGTTGTAATAGTTGAAGCAGGTGGACGACAATCATGGAGCAGCGTCATTGACCTTGATGCAATGACGGTGATGATGGAGATCATGTTCGTGCTTGAAGATGGAGATCGGAAGCACAAAGAAGAAAGGCCATATCATATCACATATTATGAATTGCATGTGATGTTAATCCTTTATGCATCTTGTATTGCTTAGTTAACGACGGTAGCATTATAAGATGATCCCTCATGCACATAAATTTCAAGTTCTAAAGTGTTCATCCTTAGTAAGCACCGTTGCTAAAGCTTGTTGTTTCGAAGCACCACATGATGATCAGGTGTGGTAGATTCTGCAAGTGTATACAACGTGAGCAAGCCAGATTTTCTCATGCGGAAGCTAAGGTTTGATCTTGACGAGCCTAACATGTACAGACATGGTCTCGGAACACGGATCACTGAAAGGTAAAGCATGAATCATATAGTAGATATGATGAACATGTCGATTGTTCGCCATTGAAGCTACATCAACTCTCGTGATGATCGGTGTTGATGTGGTGAATTTGGTTCGTGTGATCACTAAAACAATGTGAGGGATATTGTTTTGAGTGGGAGTTCACCTAGATTAATTTAACTATTAATTAGAACTCAATTTGTCATAAACTTAGTCTAAACTATTGCAAATATGCTGTAGATCAATGGCGGCCCCTGCCATCAATTTTAATGCGTTCCTAGAGAAAGAAAAGTTGAAAACAATGGAAGCAACTTCGCGGATTGGTTCCGCAATTTGAGGATTGTCCTCAATGCTGGTAACCTATGTGATGGATGCACCGCTGGGTGACCCGCCTGCAGCTGATGCTACCGATGAAGTAAAGAACGTTTACCTCGCTCGGAAGAATCAGTACTCCACAGTTCAGTGTGCTATCTTGTATGGTTTGGAATCAGAGCTTCAGAAAAGGTTTGAGAATTCAGACCCACATGATATTGTCCGTGAACTCAAATTGATTTTTGAGACTCACGCGGAAGTTGAGAGCTATGAGGCTTCTGAAAAGTTCTTTAACTGCAAGATGGAAGAGGGCAGCTCCGTCAGTGAGCATGTGCTTAAGATGTCTGGGCACGCAAACAAACTTCAAAGCTTGGGTATAGTGATTCCTAATGCTTTGGGGATTTACCGTGTCCTCCAATCACTACCACCAAGTTACAAGAACTTTGTGATGAACTACAATATGCAAAGCATGAACAAGCAGTTGCCAGAACTCTTCTCCATGTTAAAATCTGCAGAAGTGAAGATCAAGAAAGAGCACCAAGTGTTGATGGTCAATAAGACAACCAAATTCAAGAAAGGCAAGTCTAAGCAAAAGGGACACTTCAAGAAGGGTGGTAAGAAAGTTACCGCACCGACGAAGAAGACCAATGCTGGACCTAAGCCTGATACTGAGTGCTTTTACTGCAAGGGAGAAGGTCACTAGAAGCGGAATTGCCCAAAGTACTTGGCGGATTTGAAGAATGGCAACATCAAGAAGAAAGGTATATCCGATATACATGTTATTGATGTGTATCTCACTAGTACTCGTAGTAGTGCCTGGGTATTTGATACTGGTTCGGTTGCTCATATTTGTAACTCGAAATAGGTGCTGCAGAATAAACGGAAGCTAGCGAAGAACAAGGTGACGATGCGCGTAGGAAATTGATCAAAGGTTGATGTGATCGCGGTCGGCACGCTACCTCTTCATCTACCATCAGGATTAGTTTTATACTTAAATAATTGTTATTTGGTGCATGCGTTAAGCATGAACATTATATCGGGATCTTGTTTATTGTGAGACGGTTACTTGTTTAAGTCCGAGAATAATGGTTGTTCGATTTATATGAGTAATATGTTTTATGCACATGTACCTTTGATAGATGGTCTATTCTTATTGAATCTCGATAGTGGAAATACACATAAATAACAATGAAGCTAAACATTTGAAATCGAGCGATAACTCGACCTATATGTGGCACTGTCGTCTTGGTCACATTGGAGTGAAGAGTATGAAGAAACTCCATTCCGATGGACTTCTTGAATCACTTGATTTCGAATCACTTGAAAGATGCGAAGCATGTATGATGGGTAAAATGACTAAGACTCCATTTTCTAGTATGATGGAGCGAGCTACGGACTTATTGGAAATCATACATACCGATGTGCATGGTCCAATGAGTGTAGCATCGCGCGGTGGTTATCGTTATGTTCTTACCTTCACAGATGACTTGAGTAGATATGGGTATATCTATTTCATGAAACATAAGTCCGAAACTTTCGAGAAGTTTAAGGAATTTCAAAGTGAGGTGGAGAATCAACGTAACAAGAAGATTAAATTTCTACGTTCTGATCGTGGAGGTGAATATCTAAGTTATGAGTTTGGCGGGCATTTAAATAAATGCGGAATACTTTCTCAATTGACACCGCCGGGAACACCACAGCGTAATGGTGTGTCCGAACGTCGTAATCGAACTCTCTTAGATATGGTTCGTTCTATGATGTCATTTACAGATTTACCGCTATCATTTTGGGGTTATGCATTAGAAACAACCACATTCACTTTAAATAGGGCACCATCTAAATCCGTTGAAATGACACCATATGAATTATGGTTTGGGAAGAAACCTAAATTGTCGTTCCTTAAAATTTGGGGTTGTGAAGCCTATGTAAAGAAGTTACAGCCGGACAAGCTTGAACCCAAAGCGGAAAAATGCGTCTTCATAGGATACCCAAAGGAAACTATTGGGTATACCTTCTATCATAGATCCGAAGGCAAAATCTTCGTTGCCAAGAATGGATCCTTTCTAGAGAAGGAATTTCTCTCGAAAGAAGTGACTGGAAGGAAAGTAGAACTCAACGAGGTTGTCGAACCTTCTCTCGAACTTGCGAGTAGCGCAACACCGGAAGAAGTTCCTGTGGTGCCTGCACCAATAAGAGAGGAAGCTAATGATGATGATCATGAAAATTTGGTTGTAGTTGCTACAGAGCCTCGCAGGTCAACGAGAACTCGTATCACTCCTGATTGGTATGATCCCGTTATGAATGTCATGTTGGTGGACAACACCGATGACCCTGCGACATATGAGGAAGCGATGATGAGACCAGATTCCAATAAATGGCAAGAAGCCATGAAATCCGAGATTGGATCCATGTACGAAAACCAAGTATGGACTTTGGTGGACTTACCGGATGGCCGGAAGGCTGTCGAGAACAAATGGATTTTCAAGAAGAAAACATATGCTGATGGTAATGTTACTGTCTATAAAGCTCGACTTGTCGCAAAAGGGTTTCGACAAATTCAAGGAGTTGACTACGATGAGACTTTCTCACCTGCAGCGAAGCTAAAGTCTGTGAGGATTATGTTATCAATCGCTGCATATTATGATTATGAGATATGGCAGATGGATGTCAAAACAGCGTTCCTCAATGGAGACATTGATGAAGAGTTGTATATGATGCAACCCAAAGGTTTTGTCGATCCTAAAGATGCTAACAAGGTATGCAAACTTCAACGGTCCATTTATGGATTGAAGCAAGCATCCTGAAGTTGGAATCAACGTTTTGATAAGGTAATCAAAAGTTTTGGTTTTATACAAACTTATGGAGAAGCTTGTATTTACAAGAAAGTGAGTGGGAGCTCTGTAGAATTCTTAATACTATATGTAGATGACATATTGTTGATTGGGAATGATGTAGACCTTCTTAATAGTGTCAAGGAATATTTGAATAATAGTTTTTCAATCAAAGATCTTGGTGAGGCAGCTTACATATTGGGCATAAAGATTTATAGAGATAGATCGAGACGCCTAATATCATTGTCACAAAGTACATATTTGGACAAAGTTCTAAAGAGGTTTGGAATGGAAGATAGCAAGAAAGGGTTCTTGCCCATGTTGCCCAATACGACGTTGAGTAAAACTCAAAGTCCAACAACGGCAGAAGATAGAGAAAGGATGAGTAAAACTCCCTATGCCTCAGCCATAGGATCTCTAATGTATGCCATGCTATGTACTAGACCCGACATTGTATATGCTGTTAGTTTGACTAGCAGATATCAAAGTGATCCATGAGTGGATCATTGGACAGCGGTCAAAAACATCCTTAAGTACTTGAGAAGAACTAAGGATATGGTTCTTTCTTATGGAGGTGATGAACAGCTCGTTGTTAATGGTTACACCGATGCTAGTTGGAACACCGATCCGGATGATTCTAAATCTCAATCTGGATACGTATTTACTTTGAATGGTGCAGCAGTTAGCTGGAGGAGTGCAAAGTAAAGCGTTGTGGCGAGATCTTCAACTGAATCGGAATACATGGCTGCTTTGGAGGCTTCACAAGAAGCGATATGGATGAAAGAGTTCATTACGGAGCTCGGTGTGGTTCCAAGTGCGCTGGACCCAATGTCTATCTACTGTGATAACATGGGCGCCATAGCCAATGCGCAAGAACCAAGGTCACACAAGAAGCTGAAGCATATCAAGCTACGTTTTCATGCTATTCGAGAACATGTCCAAGATGGTCACATAAAGATTTGCAAAGCACACAGATCTGAATGTGGCGGATCCGTTGACTAAACCTCTCCCGAGGGTAAAACATGGCCAACACCAAACTTCCATGGGTGTTCGGTATATTACCATGTAATCTAGATTAGTTGACTCTAGTGCAAGTGGGAGACTGTTGGAGATATACCCTAGAGGCAATAATAAATGTAGTTATTATTATATCTTTGTGTTTATGATAAATGTTTACATTCATACTATAATAGTATTAACAAGGAAACATTAATACTTGTGTGATTTGTAAACTAAAATAGAGTCCCTAGTAAAGCCTCTTTATAATACTAGCTTGTTGGTTAATAAATGATTGTGGTTTCCCTATCATGAACATTGAGATGTTATTAACAACAAGATCATATCGTTAGGAGAATGATATGATGGACATACTCCTATAGATAAGCGTAGCATAAAGATCAAGTCATTTTAATAGTTCAATTGCTATATGCTTTCTGATACATAGTAACCTAATTCCTTCGACCATGAGATCATGCTTATCACCATCACCGGAAGGATGCTTTGATGACATCAAACACCACACCGTAACTGGGTGGCTATAAAGGTGGCATTGAGTGTTTGGAAAGTATTGGTTGAGACACATGGATCAAGAGTGGGATTTGTCCATCCATATGACGGATAGATATACTCTGGGCCCTCTCGGTGGAATGTCATCCAATTGGATTGCAAGCATGTGACTGGCTCACAAGGGATCACATATCACGGGAATGAGAAAAGAGTACTTATCAGTAACGAGGTTGAACTAGGTATGCAGAGATACCGACGATCAAAACCTCGGATAAGTAAACTATCGTGAGACAAAGGGAAATTGGTATCGTATGTAAGTGGTTCATTCGATCGCAAAGTAATCATAGAAATATGTGGGAGCCATATGAATTTCCAGATTCCTCTATTGGTTATTGTTTGGAGAAGTGTCTCGATCATGTCCGCATAATTCATGAACCGTAGGGAGACACACTTAAGGATTCGATGTTGTTGAGTAGTTATGGAATGATGAGTAAGAGACCGAATGTTGTTCGGAGTATCGGATGGGATCCGGGATATCACGAGGAGATCCGGAATAGTCCGGAGAATAAGATTCATATAAGGAAAGTCCTGTTTCGGGGTTGGAGAATGGTTCCGGTGTTTTCATCGGGAATGTTCTAGAAGGTTCCGGAATGTCCGGCACTCCGGAGGGGAAGGGTACATGAATGTGTCATAACAAGTTGGAATGGTTGCATCATGTACTAGGTGTCATCGCCGAGCAAAATAAAGGGATAAATCAAATCCTAGTTTGAAAAGTCAAACGCCAATTTGAAAAGTCAAACGACTATTTTGCTTGGTGGAGGGAGAGTAGGAAACCTACTTGGGGAGGAAGTCCCTCTCCCTCCACCGCCGGCCTTGGAAGCCGAGTTGGGGAGGGACTCCCCTCCCCTTGGCCGGCGCCCTCCACCTATATAAGGAGGGGCAGGGCTGCCCCCTCCAAGCACACAACTCCACCACCCAAAACCCTAGCCCTATCCGCCGGCCCTCCTGCAGCCGCCGCCGCCCTAGGGCAAACCCTAGCCGCCGACTTGGGGCAATCCCCTTGCCCTAGCCGCCGGCCTAGGTCCCTCTCCTTGGTGCGTCTAAACCCTAGATCACCGAGGCCTCTCTCATAGTCCACCATACTCGCTCCGGCTTAAGGCGAAGCCCTGCGAGATCTCCCGTCTACTTCCAGTACCACGCCGTCGTGGTGCCGGAATCGCGAGGAGAGTGCTACAACCTCCGCTGCCTGTTGGAACAAGGGAGAGGAAGGTCTTCATCGAGTATCGAACGTGTGACCGACCGCGGAAGCGCTGCCGGAACGCAGCGCCGGAAGGATCGTCTACACGATCTTGAGATCGGGAAGAGTACGACTACATCACCCACGAGAATCCGCTCTCGTTAAACACTTTGGAATCTTCGAGGGTGAGTTATTCTATCGACTCGTTGCTACAATCTAGTAGATAGATCTTGGCTTGTTTGTTTGTATGCAGTAGAAATTTTTTGTTTTCCATGCTACGAACCCCTACAGATTTGCCACCACTCCAATGCTTGCAATGGTGGTGCGGGTACGGCGACACTTGTCTTCCTCCACTTCTTCAACTTCAACCTCTATCTCCTCCTCCTACTTGGGGTCTTGGAGATCATATTCCATAAGCTTCTTGCCCTTGTCGTTGGCGGAGACCATTGTGCTTCTAAACTTGAGAATAGTTCCTGACAGAAACAGATCGAAACGAAAAAACGACGAGAACACGATATACAGACCTCGGGGGGTCCGGGGGATTATATATCACAAAGTTTAACGACAAAAGGAAGGTACAGGAAGAAAGCGGGACGGAGACGGGCTCCGTGGTGGTCACACCACCTGGTGGCGTGTCCAGGTGGGCCCACGCCATAGGGTGGTGTGAGCCACCCGGGCTTCGTTTCCTTCCCTCTTTCGACTCGTTATCTTCCATATGAAATAAAAATTGCAAAAATATAAATTGTAAAGTTTTTCACGAACCTTTTCTTACCAGAACTATTACCTATTCGAAAACGGACTCTGCAGACTCCTGAATTTGGTCTTTAATAAATTCTTCCGGAGTCACCACTTAAATAATATCAATATGTTAATTATAAGAATCTCCATAAATACAATGTTTGAGCCTTTGACCATTCTTCATCTCCTTACATCATTCTCTCCCAACATTTGAAATTTTCTTTCATACAAAGCTTCACACAATCTTTATTAGCAACATTAGTGTATGCAAGATAATAAACTTTTGTGTTCTATTTCAACCGAAGTCCATCAAAACAAAAGATACTGTAGCAAATCCTTTTAAAATCCCAAAATAATTTAAAAGGAAATCGATTTAAGAGGCAAATGCAAAATGGCAGAAATCTATCAAAACAGACCTGTAGGTAAAGATTGAATTTTTTAGAAAATCTTCTGTTGCTCAAATTGAAAAGTGCAAAACTAAAAAAAGTTAGATCATAACTAGGGGCACATGCACAAACAATTACAACTCAATCCAACGTACTGAGATTTTTCACGATTGTTTAGAGTGAAGCACAAAAATCTGTTCTCGGACAGCAACTTCCCCACATCTCACTTCCTTCTCATTAGAGGCTAATCTTTGACACAAAAACCAAACAAAAAGGATAAGGAGAGTTTATTACAGAGGTAATAACTTCCAAGACTCAAATAAATAAAAATAAACTGAAAGCAAATTACAAAAGCTCTTTCTTTATAGCCATTAAGATAGGCATGATAATTTCGATGATGCTCACATAGAAAATATGGATTTGAACTAAAAGAGAGCATCAAGAAGCAAGTATCCAACAAATTTAAGTCTAACCCACTTCCTATGCCAAGTAATTTTGTAAGAAAACATATTATTGAAACAATAGGCTACTAGCATAGGAAGGCAAAATAAGTGCAACACTAAAACTTTCAACATAAAGCGGGGAAACTTAATATTATTGAGATGCATAAAACCATGTTTCCCTCTCTCATAATAACTTTCAGTAGCATTATGAATAAAATTAACTATATAACTATCACATGAAACATTCTTATCATCAAAATGAGCATATTTAAAATCGTCAAATAGAGGTTTAATGTCAAAACCGGATCAATAGAAGCAAATTGTTCAACTCTAAAATCCTCATTAGGCAATTCATTTTTATAAGGAGCTTTAGAAATTTTGGAAAAATTAAACTCATAAGATTCTCCATCAAATTTAGTTAAAATTTTCTCCTTACAATCTATAATAGCTCCATAAGTGTTCAAGAAAGGTCTACCAAAAATGATACGACAAGTTTTACTAGCTGCTGAACCAAGTACTAGAAAATCAAGTACTAATCTGTTTCTAAGGTCACGATCCTACAGTCAACACATTACTCTGATACCATCCAGTAACACCCTCGCCTGATAAGGCTGAGTTCATGTGTATAGTGCCAATCCTTGGATCGGTTCACTGGCACACACAGTACAGATGAATACCAAAGAGTTTAACAGTGCATCATAAATAATGAATTGATCCAGAATTTGCAATTATTACAATAATTCTTAGCTCAAGGCTAGCTCAAATTCAAGTAGCATACGGAAGCATAAACAATTGATAGGCTCTATCTTCAATTGTGCCATAGGCGAACAACTATTGAGTGGAGTATCGCGACCTATTCGATCACTCAGAATTGGAATAATAACCTGCAACATAAAACGTAGCAGCCCCGAAGGGTCAATACATGGAATGTATGGCAAGTAGAGCTATTAAAGGAGACAATAGAGCTAACATCTACATTCATATTTGGCAAGTGGAGTTGTGGCTAGCTTGCATTTGCAAATACCTTTGTCCTACTTTCATAAACAGTTTTTGATTTTCATTGAAAATATCCCAATTAAGTTAACCCATCAACATTAAAGCAATTAGGAAATTAGAATGAGCGAGAAACATGTCATGAACTCAATATCAAGCAACTCAGATGTCCATAACCGGGGACACGACTAATCGATTAGTTTATACACCCTGCAGGGGTTAGTACACTTTACCCATGTGACTTGGCCAGCCCATCTCGTATCACCACTCTCATATTGGGTGCTGATAGGGAGAAGTCCAAGAAGGGACCGTTTGGAAAGTAGCTCCCCAAACCCGACACACACCGGTCCAACCTACCAAAATTCTACATCTCTGGATACGTGGGTTCGAGTTACCACAACCTATTGAATCCAACCAACCGCCCATTTCATTATTGGCACATGGTTGTACACGTAAGCTACAAAATAAAGAAGCCAATCATTTTCTCTTGATACCTGGGTGCCTTTCCGCAATGATACCACCAAAATTATCAATCCCACCCAAGAAATTCATTGATTAAGTTGTTTTCAGTTTTCGCAAACCAATAATTTAGAAATAACTATCAAGTGATGTAGCCTAGCCCTCGTTCATCATAGCATGGCTAAGCACATCTACCAACGGTGGCTCATCTATAGAAAAGCCCTACCACATAATAGGACATAACATAGCGATAGTAATTTCCTACACATGCATCTACAAATACACGACAATGCATTGAAAATAGTAGGACAACATCATGAACAAAGTAGCATCTACTTGCCTTGATATTTGGTGAAGTCGTTCAAACACTCGTTGCAATCATACATATTGCACTCCTCGCAATCTATCGAGCAAACAATTGCATACAACATAAACAATAGCACATAGAGATCAAACAAATGCAACAAATGCATGCATGACAATTTAATAAGTCACAATGGTTGTTACTTTAGTTCTCTAAACAATACTGAAGTATATGATGCATGCAAGAGGCCAATTAATGCAATGGAGTACTTGTTATTAACAATTACTTGCCAATATAGGGTTTTTACTAGTTCTGTTGTAACGCCTATTCTACCTATCGAATTAAATTTGTTTCTTGGGTTTAATGGATAGAGGATGTTAATACGAACCAGTAGGCGTTGGATTCACCCTAATTAGAGTTATAGATCTTTTTGTATGATTTAAATAGTGTTTAATGCGTTTTCAATGATTCATATAGTTTCTGTTGCCTAAAAATCAAACTAAAATTATATCTAAAATCTCCACGGAATTGTGATTCCAGGAACATATTATTTGTAATTTTCTGAGCAGTACTCGAATTACTATGATTTTAATACTCTAAATAAGACATTAATCTATTTATTTAATTGCTGCGAAACCTTAAAGTATTTTCCTGAACCATTTGCATATTGATGATATACATGAAACCAGCTTTCCATCGGTATATCATTTATATTTTTGTGATATGCAAATAATTTACTATGAATTTAATGATTTCTAAAGACATTAAAACTAATTAAATAACTACGGGGTAAATAATCTGCAAAGGGTGGATCCAACTAGATATTATTAATCTACATTATAGTAGCTTCAATTTGATATATTGTTCATATTTTTCGGAGTTACAGATAATTTCCTATGAATTTATTAACCTAAAAGACCATTAAAACTAATTAAGTTAGCGCAGTAAACGCATACTGTAAAGGTTGAATCTAATGCCATATTAATATTCTACACGTTTTTCTGAATCCATTTATATATTATTTGCTATTTTTGGATCTACGAATCTTTTTATATAATTTTTGCAAGTTTACATAATTTTCTGCAAATTAAATTTCAATTTCAATTTTACAGGGAATATTCCCTAGGAATATTCTTTGCTGACTGGACTGCGGGGCTGACCTGGCGTTGACACGTGGCGAGGTCTGGTTGGCCCGTACCCCTTCGTTGATAAGCTCTAATCTTGACCGTCGGGATGCGATCCAGTGGCTAGGAGAGGAGATTGACCCGATTTTGGCTCAGATTAGACAAAAAATAGATCTGTATTAGAGAGACAAATCCGTAGGTCAAATTGAAAAACTTACAACATGAAAGTTGTGGGGAATCATTAGTCCTACCTTCTCACCAAAGGAATTTGGATTTGAAGAAACGAGCGCGAGTACATCTTGGATTTACACCGTCATATCTGAAATATTGCGGTGCAAAATTCTCCGACTGTGATGGATGAAAAGAGGTGAGGTTTATTGGGTTGAAAGATTTTGACGAGATCTACAACTTTTGTTTTTTGGCCGAAGGCAAACGACGAAGTCTGGGTGAATAAACAAAATAAGATTCAGGCATCTGTAGATTCGGGATTTCGAGAAGGGAAACTCGTACAGCTGTGGCTCCACGAGTTTATATGGAGATTTAGGATGGTGTAGAGATAGGTCTTGGAGTAGGGAACAAGTAAAAACAAACGGAAGTCAATTCGGAGTTGTAGATAAAAAGATATAGGAGTTTGAATAGAGATAGGTTTAGAAAATGTGTTTTCACACGATTTTTAAAGCATCCCATGGGATCGATCAGTGCCCGTGCGCGTGGGTGCTCTGGTCAGCTGGCTGGGCCGCCGGCTGGCTTGGCCGGCCCAGTTAGTTTTTTTCTTTTTTTTCCTTTTTCTTTTTCCATTTCTATTTATTTGTTTTCTTCATAACTTTCACATACAAACTTCAAATGACATGATTCTTGTTTCTAAAATTTTCTAAAATCGAATAGATCATTATAGGATCAAATTTTTAATCTTTTTACTAGTTTGGAAGTAGTGGATTTATAAATCCTTGTATATTTCATTTTATTTATATCTTTATGTGTTTGTATTTATTTCATAACTTTTTCATAATAGCTCCAAATGAGCTCAATTTTGTTCCTAAAATTTTGTAATATTAATTGGATATTTTCAGGCTATAATTTAGCAATAATCGCTGCCTTAGCAATAGTGGGTTTTTATAAAACCAATTTGATTCCCTTTAGGAACAAAGTGGCACATACTCTTTGGGGTTTTAGTCCTTTATTTTTATTTAGGAATTTTTCTTGATGCAAATATGCAATGCAATGCTCATGAATGTCATGCAAATGCAAAAAAAAAATCGAGTCCCAATTTCCAAAATCTTGGGATGTGACAGACTAACCCCCTTAAGATGAATCTCGTCCCGAGATTCGGAATAGCTAGCAAGGTTTAGGTGGTGTTGTCGAGGCTAACCCCCTTAAGAAAATTAAACTTGCATCTCCAAGGATAGTTGATAAGATATATCTTGTTCTTCCTCCCTCTAGGATTGTGAGTGTAGTATCAAGTTGTGCACCAACAATTCGAGCTTCTTATTTAACCATCCAGTCTATGTCTACTATTACTACTATGTCATGTGAATGCAATATAATCTAGCTAGTGGGAAATTTTTATGTGCTCCAATCTCTATGGTTTAAGCTCAACGCCGGCTCTTTGCTATGGTTGAAAGGCACTCGAGATTCGCAAAGCCAACAATACAAGAGCGAATAACAAGAGTAGTAGGAATGGTGATCAATCCATCCTGCACCCAAATCATTACCTTGTATGAAGATATGTGAACCACGTTTTTCTATCACTCGGGCATCCTCACTTGCCTTGAAGAATATTTCCATGGGCACAAACTAATGCTCTATGTAGACTCCCATGTATTCAATCAACAAAGCTACTACTAAAACTAAACTATCGATACTTCAACTTTCAGGTTGCGTAATCTACTACATAACATCATTTAAACACTTCATACTCCCACATCTCTTTTTTTCCATTAGATAAAGCATTCTCCTTCCTAAATGCATTGTGTTGTCAAACCTTTCACTTAACACATTATTATATCTCCAAGGGTTCAAGATAGGGAAGAATAGATTCTATAGGATAGAAACGACTAAGAAAATAATCCTACCCATAACTATATGAAGCATCAATGTCACAAACAAGGAAACAATCATAGGCGATCAACACACAATCAAACACTTGTATAATAACATTACAGGGGCCTAAATATAGCAGTATATAACCACAAAATATTTTGAAAGCATTGGGAACAATACTAGAGTAAAATATAGCAACATATAAGCAATAAACAAAATCTGTCAAAACGGTACAACACACTTCACGGATTTTTATGACCGACCTAAACTCGTCAGGAATTTTAGCCAATTTTTGTGAATATACTACAGGTAATTACTCTCCAGATCCTATTTTTTTAGATTTTTATGAGTTACCAATAAAATATGAAAAATCACGCGGTACAACAGGTCAGGCAGAGAACTGCAGCAGTAATTCCACGAATTTCAATCAATTCACACCATTAAAATAATTTTAAAACCACACGAAAACTCCAGCTAGATTTCAAAACAACAGATCCTAAACAAGGCATCACACGATATGGTTCAGTACAAACAAGCAAGCAACATATATTGTCATACCACATAAGTTGGTAAGAACAATATGCTAACACGATAGCGATGATCTCCTAAAGAGATAGAACATGGTGGTCTAGACCTAACCAAACTTGATGAGATGTTTATTTATGTCATACTATTTGTTCTTTTACTTAGCTAACTCTCATATAGATATCATAAGAATGGACAACTATAAATGTTTGAATATGAAGAGGTTCTAAAAAAGATAGATAAGGAATATAAGAACTCTAAGTAGAAAATATGATTGTTCTCCTAATAGAGGTCTTCTATCACTAATCCATTTCTAGGGTCACGATCCTACAGTCAACACACTGCTCTGATACCATCCTGTAACACCCTCGCCTGATAAGGCTGAGTTCATGTGTATAGTGCCAATCCCTGGATCGGTTCACTGGCACACACAGTACAGATGAATACCAAAGAGTTTAACAGTGCATCATAAATAATGAATTGATCCAGAATTTGCAATTATTATAATAATTCTTAGCTCAAGGATATCTCAAATTCAAGTAGCATACGGAAGCATAAACAATTGATAGGCTCTATCTTCAATTGTGCCACAGGCGAACAACTGTTGAGTGGAGTATCACGACCTATTCGATCACTCAGAATTGGAATAATAACCTGCAACATAAAACGTAGCAGCCCCGAAGGGTCAATACATGGAATGTATGGCAAGTAGAGCTATTAAAAGAGACAATAGAGCTAACATCTACATGCATATTTGGCAAGTGGAACTATGGCTAGCTTGCATTTGCAAATACCTTTGTCCTACTTTCATAAACAGTTTTTGATTTTCTTTGAAAATATCCCAATTAAGTTAACCCATAAATATTAAAGCAATTAAGAAATTAGAATGAGCGAGAAACATGTCATGAATTCAATATCAAGCAACTCAGATGTCCATAACCGAGGACACGGCTAATCGATTAGTTTATACATCCTGCAGGGGTTAGTACACTTTACCCATGTGACTTGGCCAGCCCAGATCGTATCACCACTCTCGTATTGGGTGCTGATAGGGAGAAGTTCAAGAAGGGACCGTTCGGGAAGTAGATCCCCAAACCCGACACGCACCGGTCCAACCTACCAAAATTCTACATCTCTGGATACGTGGGTTCGAGTTATCACAACCTACTGAGTCCAACCAACCGCCCATTTCATTATTGGCACATGGTTATACACGTAAGCTATAAAATAAAGAAGCCAATCATTTTCTCTTGATACCTGGGTGCCTTTCCGCAATGATACCACCAAAATTATCAATCCCATCACACCCAGAAAGTTCATTGATTAAGTTGTTTTCAGTTTTTGCAAACCAATAATTTAGAAACAACTACCAAGTGATGTAGCCCAGCCCTCGTTCATCCTAGCATGGCTAAGCACATCTACCAACGGTGGCTCATCTACAGGAAAGCCCTACCACATAATATGACATAGCATAGCGATAGTAATTTCCTACACATGCATCTACAAATACACGACAATGCATTGAAAATAGTAGGACAACATCATGAACAAAGTAGCATCTACTTGCCTTGATATTTGGTGAAGTCGGTAAAACACTCGTTGCAATCATACACATTGCACTCCTCGCAATCTATCGAGCAAACAATTGCATACAACATAAACAATAGCACATAGAGATCAAATAAATGCAACAAATGCATGCATGAAAATTTAATAAGTCCCAATGGTTGTTACTTTAGTTTTCTAAACAATACTGAAGTATATGATGCATGCAAGAGGCCAATTAATGCAATGGAGTACTTGTTATTAATAATTACTTGCCAATATAGGATTTTTAATAGTTCTGTTGTAACGCCTATTCTAACTGTCGAATTAAATATTTTTCTTGGGTTTACTCGATAGAGGATGTTAATACGAACCAATTGTTGGAATTATGCCCTAGAGGCAATAATAAATATGTTATTATTATAATTCATGTTCATGATAAAGTTTATATTCCATGCTAGAATTGTATTAAGCGGAAACATTAATACTTGTGTGGTTTGTGAACAATACCGTGTCCCTAGTACGCCTCTATGGACTAGCTCATTGATCAATGATGGTTAAGGTTTCCTAACCATAGACATGAGTTGTCAATTGATAATGAGATCATAACATTGGAGAATGATATGATGGACAGACCCAAACTAAGCAAAGCAATTAGATCGTGTCATCGTGTTCGTCTTTGCGAAGCTTTTCTTATGTCAAATATTGTATTCCTTAGACCATGAGATAATACAACTCCCTGGTATCGGAAGAAAGCTTTGAGGTCATCAAACGTCATCCTATGAGAGGGTGATCATAAAGGTGTCTCTCAGGTGATCAGAAAGTATCTGTTGGGTTATATGTATCGAGATGGGATTTGTCCCTCCCAAGTCGGAGAGATATACTTCGGGCCCACTCCGTAATCGATATCAACACCGCTTGCAAGCATGTGGTTAAGGAGTTAATCACAAAGTGATATCGGATTACGGAACGAGTAAAGTACTTGCTGTGAACGAGATTGAACTAGGTATGACGGTACCGACGATCGAATCTCGGGCAAGTAAAATATCGCGAGACGAAGGGAATATATATATGGGATTGTTTGAATCCTGGCATCGTGGTTCATCCGATATGATCATCGATGAATGTGTGGGATTCAATATGGGTGCCCAGACCCCGCTGTTGATTATTGATAGAAGATCATGTCTGCATATTCTCGAACCCGCAGGGTCACACACTTAACGTATCTCGACGCTAGGATAGATTGGATAATTGGGTTATGAATTTTTGTTCGGAGTCTCGGATGGGATCCGGGATATCACGAGAGGTTCCGGAATGGTCCGGAGAATAAGATTCATATAAGGCAATGCAGTTTTTGGAGTTCGGAATTGTTCCGGGTTAATCGGTATTGTACCGGAAGCTTCTAGAACCTTCCAGAAGGGGACCAACGTGGCCCCACCTTCTGGGAGGGGGCATGGGCCTATGAGGGAGTGTCCTGGACGCTTTGGGCCAGGGGCACAAGGCCCCATAGGGCCTAGCCGATCCTAAAGAGTTTAAATCGTTTAAACTAGAGATATGGTTTCTAGAAGAGGGGAGAGTCCATGCCCCCCACTCCTTATCCTTTGGGCTTGGGGGAGGGGATAGGGCTGCGCCCCCCTCTATATAAAGAGGGGTGGGGGCGCACCAAACCCCTACACCTCTCCTCCAAACCCTAGCCGCCTTGCTAGCTTTCCTCTCTCCCTCCTGACTGCTTGTAGGCGAAGCCCTGCTGCAGAAATTCTCCACCATATACACCACGCCGTCGTGTTGTAGATCCAATCCATCTCTCCACCATACTTGCTGGTCCGAGGAAGGAGGAGATGTCGAGGTGCTGCACGTGTGCATCTCACGGAGGCACCGCCACTTGTGGTGCTAGGTTGGATCGGATCGCGAGGAGAAGAAGCGAGTACGACTACATCACCCACGTTCCGACGAACGTTCCGCTGTGCGAATCTTCAAGGGTATGAAGATCTAATCCAATCTGTCTCGTTGATTGCATCTCCTAGATTAGATCTTGGCTTTCCCTCTGTTCGCTTCATAGAAAATTTTGATTTACTATGCCGCGAAACCCTTCAGTGGTATCAGAGCTAGATCTATGCGTAGATGTGTTTCACGAGTAGAACGCAACATGGTTGTTGCGGGCGTTGATGTTTTCTGTTGCAAGCCTCTTGTTTGTGTTCTTCTTATGACGCGGGATAGTGAGATTTAAGCGGTCCAGGCCAACCTTACGCGACATCGTTCGCGAGACCGGCTCCGCACTTGACGTGTGGCTTGTTCCACACATGCAGCTGGTGGATGTTAGTTTCTCTCACTATAGTTGTCATGGGATTAACACCGGAGTTTGGCAACCATAATATCACCGTTGTGGCTTTTCGTAGGTAAGAATCGTTCTTAGCATCTACTCCCATAAGCCACGTAAAACATGCAACAACAAAGTAGAGGCGTCTAACTTGTTTTTGCAGGGAGTGTTTTCTGTGATATGGTATGGCCCAAGATGTGATGTGTATAATGTATGCGATGATCATGTTTTGTAATGTTTCACGACTTGCATGTTGATGAGTACACAACCGGCAGGAGCCATATGGTTGTCTTTATAATTGTGTATGACCTGCGAGTCAACTTCTTATACGCCATATAATAGCTTTACTTTATCGCTAAGTAGTTAGCAATAGTTGTAGTTGCTATTCGTGGTGAAGGCAATCATGGTGGAGTGATGGAGATCATGCCGGAACGCACAAGATGGAGATCATTGCGCGAAGATTGGCTATACCATGTCACATAAAGTTATATGCATGTGATGTTTATCCTTTATGTATCTTATTATGCTTAGATCGCGATGGTAGCATTATAAGATGATTCCTCACTTAAAGATCAAGATAAAAACTGTGTTCTCCCCAAGTATGCACCGTTGCGAAAGTTCGTCGTGTCCAAGCATCACGTGATGATCGGGTGCTATAGACTCTACGCTCACATACAACGGGTGCAAGCCAGTTTTGCACACGCGGAAATACTTGGGTCTAGCTTGACGAGCCTAGCATGTACAGACATGGCCTCGGAACACAAGAACCGAAAGGTTAAGCATGAGTCATATGAATGATATGATCGACACTTTGTTGTCCACCATTGAAACCACATCTCTTCTCGTGATGATCGGATTAGGTGTGGTGAATTTGGATCGTGTTCACTAAACAACTTGAGGGATGTTGAATTTAGTGGGAGTTCATCTAGTAATTTGATTAAGTTGAACTATTTATCATGAACATAGTCTAAATTGTACTTGCAAATACTGTAGATCCCATGGCCAAGTCCAACTTCAACTTCAACGTTTTTGCTGAGATAGAAAAGCTTAGAAACAATGGGTCTAACTTCACCAAATGGTTCCGCATTCTGAGAATCATTCTCGCTGGCGGACAAAAGGACTATGTCCTTGAGAAAGCGCTAGGTGACGCCCCTGCTATAGATGCGCCGGCTGATGAAAAAGCTGTTTATCAGTCGCGCAAGGATGATTATGATTTGATTAAGATCGTCATGTTGTATGCTATGGAATCGGATCTTCAAAATCGTTTTGAAGAGTATCCCGGGCCCTTTGAGATTCTTGAGGAGCTGAAAACTCTGTTTCAGACTCAGGCCCGTTCTGAGAGATATGAGATCTCTAAGAAATTCTTTAGCTACAAGATGGAGGAAGGGAGTTCCGTTAGTGAGCACGCCATTAAGATGTTGGGCTACACTCAACGCCTTGAGCAACTGGACTACAAGATTCCAGAGGAGCTCAAAATTGACACTCCTAGCTACAAAAGTTTTGTAGTTGATCACAATCAGATTGGTTCCACTGATATGATCACTGAGCTCTTCGCTAAGATGAAAGTGGCGGAGGTGAACATCAAAAAGAATAATCATGTGTTGATGGTCAACAAGCTCCCCACCTTCAAGAAAGGTAAGGGTGCAAGGAAGCCCTTCAAGAAGGGCGGCGACAAGCGCAATGCTCCTGCTGAGAAGAAGCTCAAGTCTGGTCCTAAGCCGGACACTGAGTGCTTCTATTGCAAGGACAAGGGTCACTGGAAGCGCAACTGTCCGAAGTACTTAGCGGACAAGAAGGCTGGCACCATCAAAGGTATATTTGATATACATGTTATTGATGTTTTCCTTACTAGCCCTCGTTGTAGTGCCTGGGTATTTAATACCGGTTCAGTTGCTAATATTTGTAACTCGAAACAGGAGCTACGGAATAGACGGCGGCTTGCGAGGGCTGAGGTGACGATGCGCGTTGGCAACGGATCAAGAGTTGATTTGATGGCCGTCGGCACGCTCTCCTTAGTTTTACCTTCGGGATTAGTTTTAAACCTTAATAAGTGTTATTATGTGCCTGCGTTGAGCATGAACATTATTTCTGGATCGTGTTTATTGCAAGACGGTTATTCATTTAAATCGGAGAATAATGGTTGTTCTATTTATATGAGTAACATCTTTTATGGTCATGCACCTCTTATGAATGGTTTATTTCTTCTAAATCTCGAAAGGGATGAAACACACATCCATAACATTGAGGCTAAGAGATGCAAAGTAGATAGTGATAATACTACTTATTTGTGGCACTGTCGTCTAGGTCATATTGGTGTAAAGCGCATGAAGAAACTCCATTCTGATGGACTTTTGTAGTCTCTTGATTTTGAATCATTTGACACATGCGAACCATGCCTCATGGGCAAGATGATCAAAACCCCGTTCTCCGGAATGATGGAGCGAGCAACGGACTTGTTGGAAATCATACATATCGATGTATGCGGACCGATGAGTATTTCGACGCGCGGTGGATATCGCTATTTCCTTACTTTTACCGATGACTTAAGTAGATATGGGTATATCTATTTAATGAAACATAAATCTGAAACATTTGAAAAGTTCAAGGAATTTCAGAATGAAGTGGAGAACCATCGTAACAGAAAGATTAAGTTTCTACGATCCGATCGTGGAGGTGAATATTTGAGTTATGATTTTCTCACGCATCTTAAAGCAAGTGGAATCGTTTCACAACTCACGCCACCCGGAACACCACAGCGCAATGGTGTGTCTGAACGCCGGAATCGAACCCTATTAGATATGGTCCGATCAATGATGTCTCTTACTGATTTGCCGTTATCATTTTGGGGTTATGCATTAGAAACCGCTGCATTCACTTTAAATAGGGCACCATCTAAATCCGTTGAGACGACACCGTATGAACTGTGGTTTGGTGCTAAACCTAAGTTGTCGTTTCTTAAAGTTTGGGGATGCGAAGCTTACGTCAAGAAGTTGATGCCGGACAAGCTCGAACCCAAAGCGGAGAAATACGTCTTCATAGGATACCCTAAGGAAACTATTGGGTATACCTTCTATCACAGAACCGAAGGCAAAGTGTTTGTCACAAAGAATGGTTCCTTTCTTGAGAAGGAGTTTCTCTCGAAAGAAGTGAGTGGGAGGAAAGTAGAGCTTGACGAGGTTATTGAACCTTCTCTTGAATTGGAGAGTAGCGCAGCACCTGAAATTGTTCCAGTGCCGCCTGCACCAACAATAGAGGAAGCTAATGATAAGGATCATGAAGCTTCGGACGATGCTGCTACTGAACGTCGCAGGTCGACAAGGTCGCGTGCCCCTCCTGAGTGGTACGGCAACCCTGTCTTGACTGTCTTGTTAGTATAAGACAGTGAACCTACGAACTATGAGGAAGCGATGATGAGCCCAGACTCTAAGAAATGGCTAGAAGCCATGAAATCCGAATTGGGATCCATGAGCGAAAACCAAGTATGGACCTTGGTGGACCCTCCTAGCGACCGAAAGGCCGTTGAGTGCAAATGGATCTTCAAGAAGAAAACGGACGCGGATGGTAATGTTACCGTCTATAAAGCACGGCTTGTTGCGAAAGGTTTTCGACAAGTTCAAGGTGTTGACTACGATGAGACTTTCTCTCCCGTAGCGATGTTTAAGTCCATTCGGATTTTATTAGCAATTGCTGCGTTTCATGATTATGAAATATGGAAGATGGATGTCAAGACTGCGTTCCTCAATGGCAACATTGATGAAGAGTTGTATATGATGCAACCCGAAGGTTTTGTCGATCCTAAGGATGCTAGTAAAGTATGCAAACTTCAGCGTTCCATTTATGGACTGAAGCAAGCATCTCGGAGTTGGAACCTTCGTTTTGATCAAGTGATCAAGAGCTTTGGATTTGTTCCAAATTGCTACGAAGCTTGTATCTACAAGAAAGTGAGTGGGAGCTCGGTGACGTTTCTGGTACTATATGTGGATGACATATTGATTATCGGAAATGACATCAACATGCTTAACGATGTGAAGAGTTATTTGAACAAGTGTTTTTCAATGAAAGACCTAGGTGAAGCTGCTTATATAATGGGCATCAAGATCTATAGAGATAGACAAAGACGCCTGATAGCTTTAAGCCAGAGTACATACCTAGACAAAGTTCTGAAAAGGTTCAGAATGGATAAGGCAAAGAAAGGTCCAGTGCCTATGTTGTCAGGTAAGATATTGAGCAAGGCTCAGTGTCCAGCTACGGTAAATGATAGGGAAGCTATGAGCAAAGTGCCTTATGCCTCGACCATAGGTTCTATCATGTATGCCATGCTGTGTACTAGACCGGATGTGTCCAATGCTCTTAGTTTGACGAGCAGATATCAAAGTGATCCAGGAGTGGAACACTGGACAGCCGTGAAGAACATCCTAAAGTACCTAAATAGGACTAAAGAAATGTTCTTAGTCTATGGGGGTGATGAACAGCTTGTCGTAAAAGGTTACGTCGACGCTAGTTTTGACACCGACAAGGATGATTCCAAATCTCAGACATGATACATTTATATTTTGAATGGAGGAGCTGTGAGCTGGAGAAGCTGCAAGCAAAGCGTGATCGCGGGATCTACAGTAGAAGCGGAATACATGGCTGCTGCAGAAGCGTCAAGTGAAGGAGTTTGGATCAGAAACTTCATCACTGAGCTTGGCGTGGTTCCAAGTGCATTGGACCCACTGGAGATATTGTGTGACAACACTGGCGCCATAGCACTCGCTAAGGAACCAAGATATCATCCAAAGACCAAGCATATCAACCGCAAGTTTCATATAATCCGAGATTATATTGCAGATGGAGATTTGAAGATTAGCAAAGTACATACAGATCTGAATGTGGCAGATCCATTGACTAAACCTCTTCCACGTGTAAAACATGATCAGCACCTCAGTGCCATGGGTGTGAGATTGTTACCAGATGTAAACTAGATTATTGACTCTAGTGCAAGTGGGAGACCGTTGGAATTATGCCCTAGAGGCAATAATAAATATGTTATTATTATAATTCATGTTCATGATAAAGTTTATATTCCATGCTAGAATTGTATTAAGCGGAAACATTAATACTTGTGTGGTTTGTGAAGAACACCGTGTCCCTAGTACGCCTCTATGGACTAGCTCATTGATCAATGATGGTTCAGGTTTCCTAACCATAGACATGAGTTGTCAATTGATAATGAGATCATAACATTGGAGAATGATATGATGGACAGACCCAAACTAAGCAAAGCAATTAGATCGTGTCATCGTGTTCGTCTTTGCGAAGCTTTTCTTATGTCAAATATTGTATTCCTTAGACCATGAGATAATACAACTCCCTGGTATCGGAAGAAAGCTTTGAGGTCATCAAACGTCATCCTATGAGAGGGTGATCATAAAGGTGTCTCTCAGGTGATCAGAAAGTATCTGTTGGGTTGTATGTATCAAGATGGGATTTGTCCCTCCCAAGTCGGAGAGATATACTTCGGGCCCACTCTGTAATCGATATCAACACCGCTTGCAAGCATGTGGTTAAGGAGTTAATCACAAAGTGATATCGGATTACGGAACGAGTAAAGTACTTGCTGTGAACGAGATTGAACTAGGTATGACGGTACCGACGATCGAATCTCGGGCAAGTAAAATATCGCGAGACGAAGGGAATATATATGGGATTGTTTGAATCCTGGCATCGTGGTTCATCCGATATGATCATCGATGAATGTGTGGGAGTCAATATGGGTGCCTAGACCCTGCTGTTGATTATTGATAGAAGATCATGTCTGCATATTCTCGAACCCGCAGGGTCACACACTTAACGTATCTCGACGCTAGGATAGATTGGATAATTGGTTTATGAATTTCTGTTCGGAGTCTCGGATGGGATCCGGGATATCACGAGAGGTTCTGGAATGGTCCGGAGAATAAGATTCATATAAGGCAATGCAGTTTTTGGAGTTCGGAATTGTTCCGGGTTAATCGGTATTGTACCAGAAGCTTCTAGAACCTTCCGGAAGGGGACCAACGTGGCCCCACCTTCCGGGAGGGGGCATGGGCCTATGAGGGAGTGTCCTGGCCGCTTTGGGCCAGGGGCACAAGGCCCCATAGGGCCCAGCCGATCCTAGAGAGTTTAAATCGTTTAAACTAGAGATAGGGTTTCTAGAAGAGGGGAGAGTCCATGCCCCCCACTCCTTATCCTTTGGGCTTGGGGGAGGGGCTAGGGCTGCGCCCCCCTCTATATAAAGAGGGGTGGGGGCGCACCAAACCCCTACACCTCTCCTCCAAACCCTAGCCGCCTTGCTAGCTTTCCTCTCTCCCTCCCGACTGCTTGTAGGCGAAGCCCTGCTGCAGAAATTCTCCACCATATACACCACGCCGTCGTGTTGTAGATCCAATCCATATCTCCACCATACTTGCTGGTCTGAGGAAGGAGGAGACGTCGAGGTGCTTCACGTGTGCATCTCACGGAGGCACCGCCACTTGTGGTGCTAGATCGGATCGGATCGCGAGGAGGAGAAGCGAGTACGACTACATCACCCACGTTCCGACGAACGTTCCGCTGTGCGAATCTTCAAGGGTATGAAGATCTAATCCAATCTCTCTCGTTGATTGCATCTCCTAGATTAGATCTTGGCTTTCCCTCTGTTCGCTCCGTAGAAAATTTTGATTTACTATGCCGCGAAACCCTTCACCAATAGGCGTTGGATTCATCCTAATCGGAGTTATAGATCTTTTTGTATGATTTAAATAGTGTTTAATGGGTTTTACATGATTCATATAGTTTCTTTTGCCTAAAAATCAAACTAAAATTATATCTGAAATCTCCACGGAATTGTGATTCTAGGAACATATTATTTGTAATTTTCTGAGCAGTACTCGAATTACTATGATTTTAATACTCTAAATAAGCCATTAAACTATTTATTTAATTGTTGTGAAACCTTAAAGTATTTTCCTGAACCATTTGCATTTTGATGATCTACATGGAACCAGCTTTCCATCGATATATCAATTATATTTTTGTGATATGCAAATAATTTACTATGAATTTAATGATTTCTAAAGCCATTAAAACTAATTAAATCACTACGGGGTAAATAATCCGCAAAGGGTGGATCCAACGAGATATTATTAATCTACATTATAGTAGCTTCAATTTGATATATTGTTCATATTTTTTGGAGCTATAGATAATTTCCTATGAATTTATTAACCTAAAAGACCATTAAAACTAATTAAGTTAGCGTAGTAAACGCGTACAGTAAAGGTTGAATCTAATGCCATATTAATATTCTACACGTTTTTTTAAATCCATTTTTATATTATTTGCTATTTTTGGATCTACGGATCTTTTTATATAATTTTTGCAAGTGTACAAAATTTTCTGCAAATTAGATTTCAATTCAAATTTACAGGGAATATTCCCTAGGAATATTCTTTGCTGACTGGAATGCGGGGCTGACCTGGCGTTGACACGTGGCGAGGTCTGGTTGGCTCGTACCCCTTCGTTTATAAGCTCTAATCTTGACCGTCGGGATGAGATCCAGTGGCTAGGAGAGGAGATTGACCCGATTTTGGCTCAGAATAGACAAGAAATAGTTCTGTATTAGAGAGACAAATCCGTAGATCAAATTGAAAAACTTACAACATGAAAGTTGTGGGGAATCATTAGTCCTACCTTCTCACCAAAGGAATTTGGATTTGAAGAAACAAGCACGAATACATCTTGGATTTACACCGTCATATCTGAAATATTGCAGTGTGAAATTCTCCGAGCGTGGTGGATGAAAAGAGGTGTTGTTTGTCAGGATTGAAAGATTTCGACGAGATCTATAACTTTCATTTTTTGGCCGAAGGCAAACGACGAAGTCTAGATGGGTGAATAAACGAAATAAGATTCAGACATGTGTAGATTCGGGATTTCGAGAAGGGAAACTCGTACAGCTGTGGCTCCACGAGTTTATATGGAGATTTAGGATGGTGTAGAGATAGGTCTTGAAATAGGGAACAAGTAGAAACAAACGGAAGTCAATTCGAAGTTATAGATAAAAAGATATAGGAGTTTGAATAGAGATAGGTTTAGAAAACGTGTTTTCGCACGATTTTTAAAGCATCCCATGGGATCGATCAGTGCCCGTGCGCGTGGGTGCTCTGGTCGGCTGGCTTGGCCGGCTCAGTTAGTTTTTTTTCCTTTTTTTTCTTTTTCCAATTTCTATTTATTTGTTTTCCTCATAACTTTCACATACAAACTCCAAATGACATGATTCTTGTTTCTATTTTTTTTCTAAAATTGAATAGATCATTATAGGATAAAATTTGTAACCTTTTTACTAGTTTGGAAGTAGTGGATTTATAAATCCTTGTATATTTCATTTTATTTATATCTTTATGTGTTTGTATTTATTTCATAACTTTTTCATAATAGCTCCAAATGAGCTCAATTTTGTTCCTAAAATTTTGTAATATTAATTGGATCTTTTTAGGCTATAATTTAGCAATAATTGCTGCCTTAGATATAGTGGGATTTTATAAAACCAATTTTATTCCCTTTAGGAACAAAGTGGCACATACTATTTGGGGTTTTAGTCCTTTATTTTTATTTAGGAATTTTCTTGATGCAAATATGCAATGCGATGCTCATGAATGTCATGCAAATGCAAAAACAATTCTAGTCCCAATTTCCAAAATCTTGGGATGTGACAGTTTCATCTCCAAAATAGTAGTTATCCATAACACGATCAACAAATTTTGTAGGTATTTTAAAATGATCTATTTCAGCAGGTGGTGGTTCATCTACTACCTTAGCAGTAGTAGTAGCTTTTTAAACAGGAAACTAAGTGAATTATCCATATTGAAATAAAGTAGTAGAAATAAAAACAATGCTCATAGAAGAAATTTCCTTTACCAGTTCCACTCTTGAAAGCGCTTCACCCCCCGACAACAACGCCAAAAAATAGTCTTGATGACCCAGAAGTATAGGGGGTGTATCGTAGTACTTTTGATAAATAAGAGTGTCGAACCAAACGAGAAACAGAAGGTGTTGACACGTGGTTTGGATCAGCAATTCACTATAAATACTAGCAAACAGATTTTTAGGGTTTTTTGATAATGCAGATAAAAAAAGTGCGAGTAAATAAAAGACAATACTGATAATTGCAGCAAGTGGTCCAATCCTTCTTCAGCAAAGGACAAGCCGGTTGTATTACTTAAGATGACCAAACATTCTCGAGGACACATGCGAATACTGTCAAGCGCTTTCGCTTCATATAGTTGATTAATCTTCTTTGGTTGGACAAGTGTTGTGTGGGTGAACCTATGCTAATGTACCGACCTTACTTTGACTAATACATACTTGTGATTATACCCCTTGCAAGCATCCGCAACTACAAGAAAGTAATTAAGATAAAAACCTAACCATTAAACTCTGAGATCATACACTCCCTTGTGCAAAGGTTTCCTAAAGGGGGTTTAGGTTTCTGTCACTCCGGCAACCCCACAATTAGTATCCAAATACACAATGCATTCCCCTAGGACCATAAAGGTGAAGTATCATGTAGTCGACGTTCACATGACACCACTAGAAGAATAGCACCACAACTTAAATATCAAACCATTGAATATTTCTCAACACAATTCCACTACTAACAAGATGACTTCTCCCATGTCCTCAAGAACTAAAAGAACTACTCACGAGACATCATATGGATCAAGATCAGAGATGAAATAATGATAAGTAACAATCTGAATATGAATAATAGTTCAATGGTTCCACTCAATAGCATCAACTACAACAAGTAATCAACACCGGGAAAGTTTCCCCTAAGAACTATGCAAGATTCAACCCAATTGTTACAGCGGTACGGAGTGGTGGTGATGGTGCTAGTGGAGATGATGGTGAAGATGATGATGATGATATCGATGAAGTCTAGCTTGATGACGGTGTTGATGGGACGATCTCCCCTCTCCGGGAAGGAATTTTCCTGGTAGATTTCTGCCTGCCAGCTCTTTCTTTCTCAGTAGTTTCCGCCCCGCAGAGGCGGCAGAATCTTTCTATGGTCGCTCCCCGAGTCTTAGGGTTTTGGGGGGATGATATAGGCGAAAGGGAGATGCCAGAGGTGGGCCAGGGTGGCCACACCACCTGGTGGAGCGGCCCAGGGGGGCGTGCCAGGGGTGGTTTGGTCCCCCTGTGGCCCATCTCCACTCCTCCTTCTGGCTTCCTTCGTCTTCTGGAAAAATAGGGATTTTCATATATTTTTTAGAATTTCATGATCTTCGCGAATATTGCATCTGGACACCGCTTTTTTCCATCAGCATCCTGACTCCGGCAGTTCATCCTCCAAAAGTCGTCCAACATGCAAAATAGATAAAATAACATAAGTATCATCTCTTAATATGAAATATATGAATGAATAACAGTAAATTATGATATAAAATAGTGATGCAAAATGGATGTATCATGGGGTTAGCTGCTTTACCCGTCGGGTTCGAAAAACTCTGGTACCCAAGGATTTCAAACTCCCCCACGATCACCAAACGTGTGATGGTGAGAAGGACATCCCTACTAATGATACAACCACTACACCTGACCATCGAAAGGACCTCTCACAAGAGCTCATGCACGTCTATTTAAATATCAGGTACTTTCATTTCTCGGAACTCTTCCTAATGTACATGAGAATATAATGATGCCTAAATCAGATGTGTCTGTGTTACTTTGGAATGATAGGCCTAGCAACGACAAGAGGGATAATCAATGGAGCATGATCATGCATGGAATGGACATAAGCTTGAGAGGATGGAAGATGATGCTACAAGTGAAGATTCCAGAACTTTGAAGCCACCATAATGAGAGATGAAGAGATGGACGAAATCAAGATATTACCACTTCATAATTTCGTCCATATTATGGTGTTGTGTCACCTTTTATTAATGGGTTAGGTCCATATAATTTTTGTCCAACTTTTTGGACTCAAATTTTAGAGTCTATATATCTGGAGGAAACTGACTTAGGAAGGATTTATGGCCGCCTCTTCCAAGGATGGCAGCGTTCCCCTACGTCCCTCTATATATGCGTCCTTTAGGACATTGTTTAGACTAAAATTTAGCCATCGTTGCAACTATGCCAAGGCTCGAGTATCGCAGAGGCCTATTATACTTCACACCTATACATGATCCCACCTTTTTCAATAAAGTTGTCATGTTTATCCGCAATATCTTGATTGCAATATTAGTTCTTAATTGTTCTCGATTTTAGGTAGGAATTAATACCCTTGTTGGTCAGGCTGATCGTGCTTTTACAATATAGGTAACCTCCAGGAGATTAGCTTAACGATTGCATTGACTCTCGTGCTCGCACGTGTAGTCGGATCATCAAACCCAAACTCCACCCAAGTCGACTACCATCATCTCATCGAAAGATCAGACACCTTTGACCTATCAAGTGGTATAAGATTTTAGGTTGCTTGGTGAGATTTACTATTTCCGTAGTATAGATCTGTTTTACCTGACCCACTAAAATGCCAAAATCAAAATTAGAGTTATATCTATCCCATCACCAATCTCCGCCTTGCACTGTCTTTTTAGTTTTGCATCATTGAATTTGTGTCTGCATCGCCGCATCGAGTTGCTAGTCTTAGTATCTCGTCTCTTAGAGTTTCGAGTTCTGGTCACATTAGTCACCGTCGCCACGCTTGTAGATCTCTTCCATTGCCATACACTCACCACCATATTCCGCCGCCATATGCTCATACCACCATAAACCCTAGACTCCGTCACCACCTTCCTACCACGACACGGATTAGATCCGTTTTCCTGCCGCAACACGAGTCCAAATAGAGTTGTTATTTCCTATTTATTTTTCCTTTCCTTCCTTGTTGTTTCCGTGCAGTAATCTAAGTCTGTGTTGAGTTAAAATTCGGCCGCAAGTCCAGAAGGAGAGCAAAAAAGTATGAAAACGCCTCCGAAAAAATTTCTGGCTATACTAGTTTTCGACCTTGGGGATCAATTTTCTCCATCAACCCGATAATTTTTGGCGCCTGTGCGCTTTCTAGAGCACGATACAAAAAAATGACTTTTTTGGGGCTATCCTGTTTTTAGACCCCGTAGATCAGTTTTAGACACTCGTCGTCATAGTGATTTTTGACATCTCGGTTCTCTTTTCGGGGCGCCATATCATCATATCATTGCTTGTTATGCCGCATCGTGACATCGTTGGTGCTCTAGGCTCGCGTCTCTAGTACGGTCTAGCCTAGGACCACCACAGTATTGTTGTTGAGCATCCTTTCAACAATGCACTGATATTTTGATAATTGCTAACCCTGCTTGCTAAGCCATCCAAGAGCTCCACAGATTTCTCCACGTGGGTTGTCTCGACTCCTGGTAATCGTTCGGTGCAATTTTGGGAGACACTGATCTTTGTAGTTTTCACATCACATTCCTACTTTTTAGTAAGAACTTGTAAGAGCTTTGTATATTACTTGATGGATTACACGTGTTGCCACCATTTTTTTTCATGTAGGCATATATACTTGTTCTTTTGATGACTAACCCATGGCAGATATACTGCTTGACCCTGCAAACATGATGAATAAAGAGATGCATGCTCATTTTACCAAGATTTTGGTAGGGCGTGCTCAAGATGTTGATTCAAGACTAGAGGAGTTTGACAACAAGCTCACCGACACCATTGACAAGATCGAAGGACTAGAGAAATCCTTCAATGACAAGCTAGACGCTCGGTTTTAGGAGGTTCTGGACAGTTTACCTGCACCAGTCCCGACAACACCTCGGCGTGGATCCGACAACGTGGGTCATGCACGACGTATTTCACTCACGGGCCGTACTGCTGGTTCGGCTACTGTGACACCTCCTACCGCTACTACTACAGCTGATGCACCACAGGATGCCAACGTTGTTGTTAATGTAGCATTTGAGGAATATGAAGGGGACGAGTATGAACTTCAGGACGAACATCTATTCGACAAGGAAGTGGAACAACCACCACAACCTGTTGGACGACCCCGCCATTACTATCACAACGCTCGACCACCGGTACGTGATGATGATCATGCTACAAATCTTAAACTAAATATTCCACCTTTTGAGGATAGATATAATCCTAATGCATATCTTAAATGGTAATTGTAAGTAGACCAACGTTTTGCATGTTTAAGATATCCTGAGCATATGCATGTTAATGTTGCTACTTGCGAGTTTACTAATTTTGCTTCACTTTGATGGTCTAAATATTGTCGCTTAAATCCTACTACCACTCCAAATACTTGGACTACTATGCATGTTCGTTTTGTAGCTCCTACTTATCAACATGATTTACTAAAGAAACTAGACCGTTAAGGCGCGCGGTACCGCGCCCGTCATTACAAAGAAAATATGAGAGAAATATAATTTTAAAATGGATCAGTATGAAATATGTGAGGTAGAAAAATGACATGGAATAGTGGATTTAATATGTGAACAACAGTATAATAACACATAGAATCGGAATACAACAAAGAATAAGTAATAAGCACATTATCTTAACAACTAAGATAATTATATGTGAAAATAGTGTTAGCATTAGAAAACGAACACTAAGAGCTCTGTATTATGATGCAAGAGCTTATCTTGTGCTATACCTACGGATAAAGTAATCTGACAAAGCATATGTTACCTCATTGTCCATCTTCTCAAGTGTGTTAGACCTGGAGCTACATCATTTGTGAAGATAAAGTGAACTAACAAATTGATATTCTTTGGATTTCCTAGTCGCATGACGGAAAATTACAACCACACTACAAAACATCGACCAAAAACTGAATAAAAGACATACACAAGGAGAACCGGTATAGAAAATCTGATCCTCACCGAACAATCTAGAGCATATGGATAGAATTAATAATTGGATTTACTAGATTCCTTCTATTGCTTCCTTCTATAAAAATATGGTACTCTCCAAAAAATTGGATTTACATGCTATCGGATAGGAACAGTGGCATGGAGCAGCATCTTAGACTGAAACGAAATATTGGTATATGGTGCGGGAGTGAGTACACAAGGAAACTGAAGATTACATGATGCAGATTGAGGATTCATCGTGTGCTACACACCTGACCGAGGAGTAGTCGACGCGCCGATCAAGGTTGATGCGGGAAAGGGTTTCTCATGGAGGAGCAGCCACGATCAGAAGGGGGAGGCCCTAGAGGATCTCGTGTGGCCGCGGAAGAACAAAAACAGAGGTACCGCACTGAACCACACTCGCTTATAGAGCAATATGGGCTGTGCAGCTCATACATTTGGCCCGTTTTACCACAGAACGCCCAGAATGCTCTTTAGAGTAGCAGCCCATACACGCTGGACTGACAGGGAAAAGCGACGTGTGTTTGTCGTAAAAACGTCCAACACGGGATGAGAATGACCATGCAATCTGGAGCGTTCAACATCAAATCCGACGGTGTAGGAAGTCAAAACGTTGAGACGGCTCCTAGGTGGTTAGGTTTTATTGTTTCTTAATCTTAATTGACACGCTTAGAACAAGGAAAAAATTATATAGAAGAGTATTATCAAGGATAGCAAATGGGAATGGTTCGGTGTGATATTGTTGAAAATACTGAATAAATGCTTACACGTTTCTTTGGTGGGTTAATAAGGACATTAAATACATACTAGTTGAATACCCGTGCTTCGCTACGGTTTTTGAAATATAAGTTAAAATAATTTTTTATTATCATCTCTAATTCTCATGTCTTCCCACCCTACTATCCTCTTCACTTAACCCCCCACACCTTTCATCGAGCGCTCTGACCTGAACCGCCGTCAGGGACTGTAGCTGCAGTTCATCGAGGTTGAGCTGGTTGCATCTTACAGAACCGTGCTGAAAACCTCTGAGAAATAATCTTTAGCCAACTCAAGCTTCGAGGAGGCAATTCTGTCATTGTACCTGATTAGAGGGATGAGATGCTTGAGACGTCGACTGTTAGCTTTCATATGGAAGTATTTTGAATTGGCGTCGCCTTCGCGAATGTCCCTAACGCGAGCTTGTTGCCTGAGTCTTGTGCGCTCGAGGGATGCCAGGGCAAGACATTTCCCTTTCAAAAACGCCCTCAGACTCCTTTCCCCTGCTGAAAGATTTCTTGATTCGCTGGCAATATCAAAGCGAAGAATAACCTCATTGGCCACCTGAAACAACAGACCGAACTGGCTTTGTTTCCTCTGTTCCCAGCTTCTAAGGGCTTTGCCAGTAGCTTTCAGCTTCGAGTCAAGAGATCTCAAAGGATCGCGAACGAGGGGGCCGTCGACCAAGAAGACTGCACCACTTCCTGAAAACCGGGTAGCTTCGGCCTAAAGTTCTCGAAACGAAACCTGAACGATCGCGGCCTCCCTGCAGAGCACGTCAGAAGCAAAGGGCAGTGATCTGAGATGTTTGTACTGAGGGCAGTAAGGTCGCTGATGGGGTAAACATCTTCCCAAAGAGGATTATAAAGAACTCTATCCAGCTTGGCCGAAATCTGCTCCTCTTGGTTGTTGCTCCAAGTGTAACTGCGACCTTGCAGGTGCATGTCTTGTAATGCCAGGGCGTTGATCGTATGTCTGAATTTATTCATCAAACGTCTGTTTACTCTCCCATTGCTTTTGTCCGCAGTATCAGTCACAAGATTGAAGTCGTCATTGACAATCCAGGGAGATTGCATGGTAGCACCGATCAGAGTAATTTCCCAGAGAAAACGTACCTTGTCACCAGTATCTTGCGGGCCAGACTGAAGTAAAGGCCCAGGTTTTAGCATCCTTTAGAGAGAGCACATCAGCAGTCAACGATAATTCCCCTTTGTGCCTAGTTGTGATGTGCAGACGATCAGACCTCCAAGCTATAATAATACCACCAGGAGTTCCCTAAGCTGGGACGAAATCGAAACAATCAAAAGCTGGCCCAAAAGTTTGAGACACCACCAAAGAATCAACCTATTCCAACTTTGACTCTTGGACACACATAAGCGATAAATTAAATTGACTGATAAACAAACAGATAGAGCTCCCGAGGTCTAAATCCATAACGAACTAACGACCATGAAACCACAGCTGACGGGTACTGACTGAACAAGCTCGGTCAGGCACACGGTTCTAACTCTTCAGGAAGAGAGAAGGCCTGGAAACCAGCGTACGCCGGCTCGTCGAATTCCACTTCATCAGGAGTGAATAGAGCAGCCACCGCGCGCAAGTGATGGGGCGCGAGTGGTTTAGTGAACAGCTTGAGAGATGCAAGGAGACATCAACGGCCTCTGGCTCGGGGAATGTGCACCCCCAAAAAACCAGCCCCGGTTCCGTGGCGGCGCGCTCCGAGGCGCCGAGCAAAGGGACGCAACGGGGGACAACAGCTGCGAGCTGGAGAGGAAAAAAGCGGGGAGGCCAGGCTGAGCGCCGGCAGCAGCGGATGTCTGAGGGGTGGTGAAGCCGGTATGGCCCCCCGCGGCCGCGGAGCCAACCGCAGTAGAGGCGATGGATTTGACGCCTGGCGAGGGTGAGATGAGGACGCGCGCCGCCGAGCCAAATTCCGTGGACGCCGCGGGAGAAACAGTAGTCTGCATCGCGGGGGGCGCATCAGACACCATGTGATGACCGGCCGGTGCGTGCAGCCCCTGGGAGCGAGTCCTCCCCTAGCCACCGGCCGTGCAGTCACTCTCCGGATCAGCAAAGGCATGGCCGAGATGATCATCCGGGCTCTATCTAACCTTTTTTGGGGAACTAACAAACAGATTGAGGCGTGGATAAATGAAAAGTGCGTATTGAGTGGAAGTGGTAGAGAAAGGGTGCGTGGAGTTTGTTGAGAAGAGTGGCATTTTATTTGTAATTTTTGCACGTGTGACACCAGGCATTCACCACGCTTTTGAAATTAATAGTAAAGATTATACTATAAGGAATATACTACCATCACTCATTTATTTCATCTTGCTTGCAAAGATAAACATGAAGTGCAGGTTCGCCAACCACCCTGGATCTGAGGGAAGTGCAGGATCGCCAACACCGATGACATCCATAGACAAAAGAGTATGATATCAACTGTGTACAAAGTACAAGTGCAATATTGAAAGCGTTCCACGTGACAGCACGGTTCTGCTAATTCCAACGTATAAGTACAAGCATATACAACATAGATGACACAATGGTTTAAGTTTATTATGGGCAAGAAAAATAAAGTGTGCCATCAAGTTCGTGAGAGCTTTAATCACTAAGTTCTCACATAACAAAATACTTTTTAATTGAAAGATAGATGAAAACAAGAATATACTTGGAATGGTGTAACACACCATGCATAGGAATTTATAGTGGACATTTTGGAATAACTTTGTTTCTTGGGAGTTGGATACATGAGTAGAGCTTACTCGTACAAGTGGAGGCTAGCAAAAGACTGGGAGCGACCAACTAAGAGAGCAATAATAGCCATAATTATACAGAGCGACAAAACATTACTAAACAAAGCATAAAGTGGTACTACAAGTCAAGGACTAAATGATCATAGAGGCTATGGTGACTTGTTATAGTCATAACATGGTGTGAGAATGTGCCAAGTCAACCCAAACAAAGCATCAAAGGAGAATACCACAATACTATGCTTTTGTATGCTAAAACAACGCATGATTATTTCAAGGCACATTAAGAAATCCTAATTGTTTTGAACAAGCCATGCTACATCAATAATCACTAAGCATAAGGTCAAAACAACATATAGCATGACATGATAAAGTCTAATCACAGTCAAAGCAAGCTCCTTCTTGCACTACTCAAGCAAGAACTTTCTACTCTTCTCCAACACCAATCAATTTATTTGAAACAACACAGCGAGAACGGGGGTCCAAACTAATTTATTCAAGCAAACTAAACAAACACTAAGACGCTCTAAGAATAACATAATAGTGCATGAAACAATAAAAACGAAGTGTATAGAAAGACCTGAGCTTTTTATTGATAAAGAAGGGGATGCCTTGGAATCCCCAAGCTTTAACGCTTGTACCTCTTAAATATTTCTTAGGGTGACACGGGGTGGCATCCCCAAGCTTGAGCTTTTGTCCACTCTTCATCTCATTACATCATTCTCTCTCTACGCCTGAAAATTTTTCTTCATACAAAACTTCACACAATCTTCATTAGCAACATTAGTGTATTCAAAAGATAATAGACCCTTGGGTTTAGCTTTAGAACAGCAAAACTTTCACTGAAAACACAAGCTACTATAGCAATTCCCTAAAAAATCTCAATTTCTCCAAAAGAACCCAAAAAGAATCAATAAGAAGCAAATGCAAATAATGGCAGAAATCTGTCAAAACAGACCAGTAGGTAGAAACCGATTTTTTTCGAACACCTTCTGTTGCTGAAATAAAAACGTGTTGAACTAAGGAAAGTTAGCTAACATACTGGGGGATTTATTCAGAAAATATCAGCTCAATCCGACTTATAGAGATTCTTCACGAATTTTTATGGTGAAGCACAAAAATCTATTTCGGGATAGCAACTCCCCAAATCTTACTTCCCTCTCATTAGAGGTCATTCTTGGCACAAAAAGCAAATAAAAGGATAAGTTGAGGTCATCACTAAGGTAATAACTTTCAAGACTCAAGAAAACTTTTGGGTTATCTCCCAATAAGTATTTTTCTTTAACACCTTTAAGTTAGGCATGATAGTTTGAGAAGATGCTCACATAAGAAATATGAATTGAAGTAAAAGAGAGCATCAAGAAGAAAATTCAAAACATATTTAAGTCTAACCCACTTCCTATGCATAGGAATATTGTAAGAAAATAAATCAAAGAAGCACATGGTAACAAAAATGGGTAGATAAAACAAGAGCAATTTCAAAACTTTCAGCACATAGAGAGGTGTTTTAGTACCATGAAAACTTCTACAACCATATTTTCCTCTCTCATAATAATTTTCAGTAGCCTCATGAATAAACTCAACAATATAACTATCACATAAAGTATGATTTATAACAAGAAGACTGATCATTCAATATAGGACCATCATCTAGAGCTTTATCATAAACATTTTCTAAGCAAAACTCTTTAGTACCATGCATTTCGAAGTTAGGCACAAATATAGGATTATCATAGATAACAGGAGCATAACTATTATCACAAGTTTTACCCATAGCAGATATTTCAAAAGAATCCACAGGAACATAACATTCATCCTCCTTTGGTAAGCATGGGGGACAATCAAATAATGTAAGAGGTAAAGAGTTACTCTCATTAAAAGGTAGGCATGCGTAGATCCATTCTTCCTCCTCTTAACCATCACTCTCCTCCTCTTTTTCATCTAATGAGCTTTGAGGTTCAGCAATTTCGTCTTCCATAGGCTCCTGCAAGGCATTAGTCTCTTCCGTTTGTGGAAAGCACTTATTAAAATATTCAAGAATATAGCCATTTTCTTCCTTGTAATTATCAAAGCAAAATTTAAGTATCTCATAAACCTCATATTCATAAGGTGCATCATCAGTATTTTCAAGCAAACTGGCAAGTTCAAATGCACCCTTGAAAGCAATAAATTCTTCAATTTGTTCCACATCATAAAAGTCATAATTTCCTTTAACATAAGAAGATATGGTAACATTATCATTATACTCACATTGAAAAGGCAGGTGTTTATACCTCCTACAGCCACAAGATTTATCAAAGCAATAAGTAACATTATAAGTACAACACACCTCTCTAGCAATAGTATTCAATTTATCAATTTGTTCCCATAAGTGTTTCCCTTTTTGTGACAAACGGTGTTCCTTATAAAAATACTTTTGTTCTTATATGAACCCACCTTGCCAATAAGAACTAGTTTCAAAGAAACCATCCATTGATAGAAATCATGACAAGGCAAGGCAATAACAGACTAGCAACTAGAATAGGAACTAATTTTTTTGTGTTTTTTGATAATAAAAGCAAACCAAACTAAACTATTTTTTTGGAGTTTTTGATAAAAAGAGGCCCAAAACCAAGCAAAAGAAACTAAGCAAAACAAAAACAAAGAAAACAGAAAGGTTGTGAAGGACTCCCCTTGTGAAGCCGTCCTTAGCCTCCCCGGCAACGGCGCCAGAAAACGTCTTGATGGTGCGCGAACGCTTCGTTGGGAGACCCTAAGAGGAAGGTATGATGAGCACAATAGCAAGTTTTACCTCGGTAAGAAACCAAGGTTATCGAACCAGTAGGAGGAAGGAAACGACTCAAAGGTATTGCTAGTAACTTGGAAATCTTCACAACACAAACTCAAGACTTTGCCCCAATGAACAGTGAGGTTGTCAATCTCACCGGTTTGCTGAAAACAAAGGGTTAACTATATGGTGTGGAAGGTAATAGTGGTTTGCAAAAAGTAAACAGTAACGGTGGAAGATGTAGCAACGGTAAAGATTGGACCGGGGTCCATAGTTCACTAGAGGTGTTCTCCTTAAGATAAACAAACATGGCATGTTGGGTAAACAAATTACAGCAGGGCAATTGACAGGACTGAGCAGGGCATAACAATGCAATACTAGACAATAATTATCCTATGATATTAAATTGGGCAATACAACAAGATACATAGACCGCCATCCAACTGCATCTATGACTAGTAATCCACCTTCAGGTTATCATCCGAACCCCCTCCAGTATTAAGTTGCAAGTAACAGATAACTGATTTAAGCAAAGTGTGTATGGTAAACAATCCACTTGTTCCATGAACAAGAGACCGTTGTTTTCTCCCTAGTGGCAACAACACATCTACAACCTTAGAGATTTCTGTCACTTACCTTAGATTAAATAGAGGCATGAACCCACTATCTAGTATAAATACCCCCTCTTGGAATCACTAACATCTACTTGGCCAAGATATCTACTAGAAACAGAGAGCATGCAAGATCACAAACAACACAGACATGATAGAATCAATAAGACAAAACCATTAATCAATCTGACATAGTAATCTCAATATCCATCGGATCCCCACAAACACAACATGCATGATTACAAATAGATGATCTTGATCATGAACGAAGCTCACAAGATCTAAACATGGTAGCACAAAGGAGGAGATACAACCATCTAGCTACTACATTGATACGTCGGAAATGTATCTATAATTTTTGATGCTCCATGCTTGTTTTATATCATTTGTCTTAAGTTTTGTCTATACTTTGAGGTATTTTTATACACTTTCTGGAACTAACCTATTAACAAGTTGCCAGTTGCCTATTTTCTTCTGTTTTTGGTTCCAGAAAGGCAGAAAATCAATATTCTCGGAATTGGACGGGACAAAAGCCAAAGTCATTATTTTCCCCGAAGCAACACAGAACCACGAAGCAGAGCCGGAGGGGGGCCACAGGGTGGCCGTATCCCCCTACGCGCGGGCAAGCCCTGGAGGCGCCCACATGGGGCGTGGGCCCCCTGGACCCCCATCGACCTTGATTCTTGTGCCTATAAGATGCCTCCGACCCAAAAAACCTAGGGCATCCAGAAGAAATCCACGAAAACCTTTGTAGCTTTGTCGCAACCGAAGAGGAGATTCGGGGGACCGAAAGTCTCTGTTCCGGCACCCTGCCGGGACGGGGAAGTGCCCCCGGAGCCATCACCCTCGATCTCCACCACCATCTCCATCACCGTTTGCTGATTCCCATGATGAGGAGGGAGTAGTTCTCTCTCGAGGCTAAGGGCTCTACCGGTAGCTATGTGTTCATCTCTCTCTCTATGCATGATCTTGTTGTGGTCATGAGCTTTGTAATCAAGTAGATCTACCTTGCTACTCAAGTGCTTCATTAGATCTCTGCTCTCCCCATGTGTGTGAAAGTGACAGCATGCACACCATGGTGGCACTTAGGTTTGAGTCTACATAAATACTCTTTGTGCTTTAATAGATCTATGCTTTTCCCCATGTGTGTGAAAGTGACAGCGTGCATACCATGTGTGGAACTTTGGCTAGATTGAATATTTGTTATGAGTTATATTTGGAGTTGGATGTCTCTATGAAATTGTGGTGTTTGTTGGAACCATCTAGCGCTCAAGGTGACAGTGTGGGGTTATCTAGATTGGGGAAGGCGGACTTTAAGGAGTGCTGTTATAGCCCTACCGATGATTAGAGTGTCCAACCGGAGAGTAGTTAAGAGTAGTATCATGAAGAGAGGATATTTATATGAGAGAGTGTTCACTAGTGAAAGTATGATCCCTAGGCCTTGTTTCTAAACATTGAAACACCGTCTTCTACTAGATTTGTTGCATGTTTGCTTGCTTCCTTCTTGTTGCCTTTAGTCTTTACCTCACCGTCAAGCTATTTTCTGGCACCGTTACCACTTGTATTTCACTATCTATTCGCCGAACTAGTGCACCTATGCACCTGACAAGTGTATTGGGTGTGTCGAGGACACAAGAGACTTCTTGTATCTTGATTGCAGGGTTGTTTGAGAGGGAATACGTTTAACCACTTCCTCCCTGAGTTCGATAAACCTTGGGTAATCCACTAAAGGGAAACTTGCCGCTGTTCTACAAACCTCTGCACTTGGAGGACCAATAACTGTCTACAAGAATAGAAGTGCGTAGACATCATACATGGACCCGTAGTCCAAGGTGGAACTACTCACACTTCATACCGGTGGCTGGCATGATGAAGAAGGCCTCTGGGATGCTCTCCCCTCCGGCAGGGTGTCGGGAAGAGCTTCAGATCCCCCTAATCTAGGGATGATGGTGGCGGCGGCTACAGACGGTTTCGTGGAATATTGATCGGGTCATTAGGGTTTCTGCATCGGGGGTCTTTATAGGCGAAGAGGCAAGGCATGGGGGCGGCCAGGGTGGTCACACCCCCTAGGCGCGGGTAGCCCTAGCCCGCGTCGCCAGGGGGTGTGGCCCCCTGGTGCCTCCCCTCCGTCTCGTATTCAGGCTTCGTGTTCCCCACGGTAAAATATCGACTTGCTTTTATCATGTCAAATTCCGAGAATATTGATTTTCTGCCTTTTTGGAACCAAAAACAGAAGAAAACAGGCAATTGGCACTGTGGCATCTTGTTAATAGCTTAGTACCAGAAAACATATAAAAACACCTCAAAGTGTAGACAAAGCAAATCAAAGTAGATACTAAACAAGCATGGAACATCAAAAATTATAGATACGTTTTCAACGTATCACTAACCTCACTGGGATTGGAGTTGCCGAGTGAACAAGCTGTGACCTTACAGCTATACCCAGATTTTCCCTGTAGTACGCTTCATTCAGCTTTCCTGCTGCTTTCACCAACTCGTTTACTCGTTCCTACTGCTTTTTCTTTGCCTCACACGTCAGATGGGGTTGTTGGAATTATGCCCTAGAGGCAATAATAAAGATGTTATTATTATAATTCTTGTTCATGATAAAGTTTATATTCCATGCTAGAATTGTATTAAGCGGAAACTTTAATACTTGTGTGGTTTGTGAACAACACCGTGTCCCTAGTACGCCTCTAAGGACTAGCTCATTGATTAATGATGGTTAAGGTTTCCTAACCATGGACATCAGTTGTCAATTAATAATGAGATCATATCATTGGGAGAATGATATGGTGGACAGACCCAAACTAAGCGAATCAATTAGATCGTGTCATCGTGTTCGTCTTTGTGAAGCTTTTCTTATGTCAAATATTGTATTCCTTAGACCATGAGATAATACAACTCCCTGGTATCGGAAGAAAGCTTTGAGGTCATCAAACGTCATCCTATGAGAGGGTGATTATAAAGGTGTCTCTCAGGTGATCGGAAAGTATCTGTTGGGTTGTATGTATCGATATGGGATTTGTCCCTCCCAAGTCGGAGAGATATACTTCGGGCCCACTCGGTAATCGATATCAACACCGCTTGCAAGCATGTGGTTAAGGAGTTAATCACAAAGTGATATCGGATTACGGAACGAGTAAAGTACTTGCTGTGAACGAGATTGAACTAGGTATGACGGTACCGACGATCGAATCTCGGGCAAGTAAAATATCGCGAGACGAAGGGAATATATATATGGGATTGATTGAATCCTGGCATCGTGGTTCATCCGATATGATCATCGATGAATGTGTGGGAGTCAATATGGGTGCCCAGACCCCGCTGTTGATTATTGATAGAAGATCATGTCTGCATATTCTCGAACCCGCAGGGTCACACACTTAACGTGTCTTGACGCTAGGATAGATTGGATAATTGGTTTATGAATTTTTGTTTGGAGTCTCGGATGGGATCCGGGACATCACGAGAGGTTCCGGAATGGTCCGGAGAATAAGATTCATATAAGGCAGTGCAGTTTTTGGAGTTCGGAATTGTTCCGGGTTAATCGGTATTGTACCGGAAGCTTCTAGAACCTTCCGGAAGGGGACGAACGTGGCCCCACCTTCCAGGAGGGGGCATGGGCCTATGAGGGAGTGTCCTGGCCGCTTTGGGCCAGGGGCACAAGGCCCCATAGGGCCCAGCCGATCCTAGAGAGTTTAAATCGTTTAAACTAGAGATAGGGTTTCTAGAAGAGGGGAGAGTCCATGCCCCCCACTCCTTATCCTTTGGGCTTGGGGGAGGGGCTAGGGCTGCGCCCCCCCCTCTATATAAAGAGGGGTGGGGGCGCACCAAACCCCTACACCTCTCCTCCAAACCCTAGCCGCCTTGCTAGCTTTCCTCTCTCCCTCTCTACTGTTTGTAGGCGAAGCCCTGCTGCAGAAATTCTCCACCATATACACCACGCCGTCGTGTTGTAGATCCAATATATCTCTCCACCATACTTGCTGGTCCGAGGAAGGAGGAGACGTCGAGGTGCTGCACGTGTGCATCTCACGGAGGCGCCGCCACTTGTGGTGCTAGATCGGATCGGATCGCGAGGAGGAGAAGCGAGTACGACTACATCACCCACGTTCCGACGAACGTTCCGCTGTGCGAATCTTCAAGGGTATGAAGATCTAATCCAATCTCTCTCGTTGATTGCATCTCCTAGATTAGATCTTGGCTTTCCCTCTGTTCGCATCCGTAGAAAATTTTGATTTACTATGCCGCGAAACCCTTCAGTGGTATCAGAGCTAGATCTATGCGTAGATGTGTTTCACGAGTAGAACGCAACATGGTTGTTGCGGGCGTTGATGTTTTATGTTGCAAGCCTCTTGTTTGTGTTCTTCTTATGATGCGGGATAGTGAGATTGAAGCGGTCCAGGCCAACCTTACGCGACGTCGTTCGCGAGACCGGCTCCGCACTTGACGTGTGGCTTGTTCCACACATGCGGCTGGTGGATGTCAGTTTCTCTCACTATAGTTGTCATGGGATTAACACTGGAGTTTGGCAACCACAATATCACCGTTGTGGCTTTCCGTAGGTAAGAATCGTTCTTAGCATCTACTCCCATAAGCCACGTAAAACATGCAACAACAAAGTAGAGGCGTCTAACTTGTTTTTGCAGGGGGTGTTTTCTGTGATATGGTATGGCCCAAGATGTGATGTGTATATTGTATGCGATGATCATGTTTTTGTAATGTTTCACGACTTGCATGTCGATGAGTACACAACCGGCAGGAGCCATATGGTTGTCTTTATAATTGTGTATGACCTGCGAGTCAACTTCTTATACGCCATGTAATAGCTTTACTTTATCGCTAAGTAGTTAGCAATAGTTGTAGTTGCTATTCGTGGTGGAGGCAATCATGGTGGAGTGATGGAGATCATGCCGGAACGCACAAGATGGAGATCATTGCGCGAAGATTGGCTATACCATGTCACATAAAGTTATATGCATGTGATGTTTATCCTTTTATGTATCTTATTATGCTTAGATCGCGACGGTAGCATTATAAGATGATTCCTCACTTAAAGATCAAGATAAAAATTGTGTTCTCCCCAAGTATGCACCGTTGCGAAAGTTCGTCATGTCCAAGCATCACGTGATGATCGGGTGCTATAGACTCTATGCTCACATACAACGGGTGCAGCCAGTTTTGCACACGCGGAAATACTTGGGTCTAACTTGACGAGCCTAGCATGTACAGACATGGCCTCGGAACACAAGAACCGAAAGGTTAAGCATGAGTCATATGAATGATATGATCGACACTTTGTTGTCCACCATTGAAACCACATATCTTCTCGTGATGATCGGATTAGGTGTGGTGAATTTGGATCGTGTTCACTAAACAACTTGAGGGATGTTGAATTTAGTGGGAGTTCATCTAGTAATTTGATTAAGTTGAACTATTTATCATGAACATAGTCTAAATTGTACTTGCAAATACTGTAGATCACATGGCCAAGTCCAACTTCAACTTCAACGTTTTTGCTGAGATAGAAAAGCTTAGAAACAATGGGTCTAACTTCACCAAATTGTTCCGCATTCTGAGAATCATTCTCACTGGCGGACAAAAGGACTATGTCCTTGAGAAAGTGCTAGGTGACGCCCCTGCTATAGATGCGCCGGCTGATGAAAAAGCTGTTTATCAGTCGCGCAAGTATGATTATGATTTGATTAAGATCACCATGTTGTATGCTATGGAATCGGATCTTCAAAATCGTTTTGAGGAGTTCGCCGGGCCCTTTGAGATTCTCGAGGAGCTGAAAAACATGTTTCAGACTCAAGCCCGTTCTGAGAGATATGAGATCTCTAAGAAATTCTTTAACTACAAGATGGAGGAAGGGAGTTCCGTTAGTGAGCACGCCATTGAGAAGACGGGCTACACTCAACGCCTTGAGCAACTGGACTGCAAGATTCCAGAGGAGCTCAAGATTGACACTCCTAGCTACAAAAGTTTTGTAGTTGATCACAATCAGATTGGTTCCACTGATATGATCACTGAGCTCTTTGCTAAGATGAAAGTAGCGGAGGTGACATCAAAAAGAATAATCATGTGTTGATGGTCAACAAGCCCCCCACCTTCAAGAAAGGTAAGGGTGCAAGGAAGCCCTTCAAGAAAGGCGGCGGCAAGCGCGTTGCCCCTGCTGAGAAGAAGCTCAAGTCTGGTCCTAAACCGGACACTGAGTGCTTCTATTGCAAGGACAAGGGTCACTGTAAGCGCAACTGTCCGAAGTACTTAGCGGACAAGAAGGCTGGCAGCATCAAAGGTATATTTGATATACATGTTATTGATGTTTTCCTTACTAGCCCTTGTTGTAGTGCCTGGGTATTTGATACCGGTTCAGTTGCTAATATTTGTAACTCGAAACAGGAGCTACGGAATAGACGGCGGCTTGCGAGGGATGAGGTGACGATGCACGTTGGCAATGGATCAAGAGTTGATGTGATGGCCGTCGGCACGCTCTCCTTAGTTTTACCTTCGGGATTAGTTTTAAACCTTAATAAATGTTATTATGTGCCTGCGTTGAGCATGAACATTATTTCTGGATCGTGTTTATTGCAAGACGGTTATTCATTTAAATCGGAGAATAATGGTTGTTCTATTTATATGAGTAACATCTTTTATGGTCATGCACCTCTTGTGAATGGTTTATTTCTTCTAAATCTCGAAAGGGATGAAACACACATCCATAACATTGAGGCTAAGAGATGCAAAGTAGATAGTGATAATACTACTTATTTGTGGCACTGTCGTCTAGGTCATATTGGTGTAAAGCGCATGAAGAAACTCCATTCTGATGGACTTTTGGAGTCTCTTGATTTTGAATCATTTGACACATGCGAACCATGCCTCATGGGCAAGATGATCAAAACCCCGTTCTCTGGAATGATGGAGCGAGCAACGGACTTGTTGGAAATCATACATACCGATGTATGCGGACCGATGAGTATTTTGACGCGTGGTGGATATCGCTATTTCCTTACTTTTACCGATGACTTAAGTAGATATGGGTATATCTATTTAATGAAACATAAATCTGAAACATTTGAAAAGTTCAAGGAATTTCAGAATGAAGTGGAGAACCATCGTAACAGAAAGATTAAGTTTCTACGATCCGATGGTGGAGGTGAATATTTGAGTTATGATTTTCTCACGCATCTTAAAGCAAGTGGAATCGTTTCACAACTCACGCCACCCGGAACATGTAACACCCTCAGAATCGGCCCTATGCAAGTTTTAGCGAAACCCGCCAAACCCGCATAGAAACGATTCGAAGGTGCCCACCAGGCACTTTTGTGCGGGTGGAAAACGAAGTAATAACATTACACAACAGTCCTCGATGGGACCCACAGAACAAATATATATACAACAGCGACTCAAAAAGTCAAGAATACAGATATAATATACAAGATCCAAATCACCTTGAAAACGATAGAGCGTCCAGCTACGGACAAGATGCAAATGGGGCTAAGAGCCCTGAAGAATAACCAATGGCGTCCATAACCCTGCCCAGGCCAAGCCGGAAGGGTAAACCTGCTAAAGACGTCGATCTCGAAACCTGCTTAAACAAAAGGGGTGCCGACAAAGGGCAAAGGAAAAAGAGGAGCGTCAGTACTGAGGCCAGTACACGGCGAGGCTATAATTCGGCGGTCCTCGCCTACATAGGTATGGTGGACTGAGCAGCAGCGGCAGCATGCACTAAACACCCTATAGAGACTCGATACAACTGGCGGCAATCAGAGAGGGGTAAGAAAGACCTATTCGAAACCAACCTGATACTTCCACCAATCAAACCCATCCTGGCGTTTCCCCCCTCGACACCGATCGAGGAAGTCAACCGAGGAACTCACACAGTTGGCATTTTTATTTGTTCAGTTATCGTTGCAGTAATTACTAGTCAGGTATAGGTAATCATCCTGATAAAATAAGCAGTGGGCACTTTTATTTGGCCATTCGATTGTAGTTGCAACACTTACTAGTCAGATACAGATAGCATGAGATAACCCAAAAACCCAGCAGTTGTTGGTACTTTTATTTAGCCATTCCGTTGTAGTTGCAATACTTACTAGTCAGGTACAATGGTCGCAAGCGACACCCAAACAAGCAATTGTTGACAGTTTTATTTAGCCATTCCGTTATAGTGAAGCTGATTACTAGTCATTATAAGGTCAAATTATAACAGTAAACTTTAGTTATAGTTGTCTATGATCGAGATACTGTGCTCCAAGTCGTCCATAACCGCGGACACGGCTTTCAGAAAGTTTTAACCCGGCCGGGGTGCACAAATAGCAACACACACACGATCAACCTCGGAAAAACCAAATCAAAACCCAACGAGGTCTTCACGACAGAGCAATCACAAGATTCAGAAATATTTCAGGGGGCCACCCCATTGAGTAGATCCGCAACGAAGTAAGCTAGCTCCGAGACGGAGTCAAGGTTTGCGTCAATGGCTGTAAACGACTGGGAACCCGAAAGTGTGACTGGGCTTGTCGATACCGCGAAAACATTCCGCTTACCTAAACAGTACAGTGTGCTCCTCGCACAATCGTAAATAAAGCAGTAGCATGGCATAAGTACAGGATCGTAAATAAAACCTCAAACTAGTTTGTGGCCCCAAGAAATAAGACGGAATCAAGCTCTGGCTAAGGGGGGCCCATAATTCCCCGTATGTGGATAGCGCGATAAATCAAGGAACAGGTATCAAGTACTCGGGGTCCTACGGGACACAAGTGGGCGGTCGGAAACCAAATATTATCTATCGCCCACCGATGCCTCTGCTTACTTACTTCAATTTTAGTTGTTAAACAGGAATTAAAGTGAACGATAAATAAAGCTGAGGTCATCTCCAACCTCAAACATGTGGCAATACTCCAACAACTGTGGTACATGGCGACACGCAACAGCACTTGAGCAAGCGACTACGACGCGCAAGTCCAACTATCTACCAAACAACAGGTAATAGGAGGTGGCCATGGCAATATAGGGCTGCAAGGGATATCACGGGTACGAAAACTAGAGCATCGCAACACAGATAGCAATAGATCAACAGGAGGGAATAAATACTATAAAAGTAAGATAGGTAGAAGGGGGGGAGATGCTCGCCTGAAAACAATGCCGAAGGTTCAACCGAAGATCGGGTCGACACTCGCATCAACTCAACGGCCTTATCCGCGAAGAAGCAAAACACTAGAACAAACACCGGATGCAATATTTAATACTACGGCATAAGATCGGGCATGATGCATGTATGATGTATGACATGGCAAAGGTGCGATGCAATTAGGTCATATTAAGCGGAACCGGGGGTCCCGACAATTAATTAGGTGGTTCATGTTGTTTAGCTACCTCGCCATTTAAATGTTGTTTAACAAGGCAGAATATATCACCGGTTCGCTACACAAGTTTAAATGAGGCCGATATGAGACTGGATTTGCCCGCATATGGGCCCCATATTTAATTATGAAGTGAATCGGCCTAATGCCCCCAAACCACATGATATGATGCGAGCATGACAATTCATTATGCACAAGTTTATATTATATTATAAAATAGGGTGTCGGGAAGGGGTTCACACATTAGGGGGTCTCGACGAACTTGGGGTGCCGGGGTTCGGGGTTGGTCTTAGGGTCCAGATCTGGGGTTCAGGGTTCGACGGAACGTTCTCGGTTAGCGGAGGTAGGTCTTGGCGCATCCGAGAAGCAGGACTTGGTGCGGCGTCGGGGCGCATCGGACTCGCCCTGGACGATGTCGATCTTGTCGGGCCCGCGCATCAGGTCGGTCTTGGCGTTCGTGATGAAGTACTTGTCGCATTGGGGTCTCGGTGTCGAGCTTGTCCGATGGGGATCTTGGTTCAACGTCATCGCGGTCTTCGGGTCCCGGGGGGTAGACCTTGGCGTCCGAGGGAAGTCCATGTCGTGTCCGTGACGGAGATCTTGAGGGTTCATGTAGGAGAACTCGAGGATCCGACGTTGTTGCCTTCGGTTTCCATGAGGGAGATCTTGAATCACCAGGTCCAAGAAGGCGACCGTGTTGTCCCATGAAGTAGAAGTACATGTCTTCTCAGACTACGTCACATGTACGTCTTCGTGATCTTCGAGTCGGCAACAGTCGTGGGAGGTTCTTGGGGGTTCAAGCGACGATGATAGAAGAACTTATTGGTGGGTAGGGGAACCTTGTCTGAACTTAGGCCTGGTACACCAGCATGCATACTCACGGCACCACTATGCCTTCACCAAAACATCCCCACAACGTCAACTATCACCACCACACAGTGCCGATGCACCACGTCCTGCAGAAGAACCAGGGACTTGGACACGCTACCGAAGCAGAGGAAGCAGAGGCCGTTGCGGACGAGCTTGGCCGACCAGAAATCACAGAGGCGGGGACGGCGACGGGTGAACGAGGAGGAGCTTGGCGGTGGAGGAAAAACGAAGGGTGCTCGGGAGGCGTCCATGGCGCGGAGAGGGGACCGCTGGGGAGCAGCGGGCGGTTGGACGCGAAGGCGGAGGCGTGGCCGACGCGGTCCCTGTGGCGGGGCCGGGGAGGGGAGGGGCTGGCGAGGGGCAGGCAGGGCAGAGGGAGGCCGAGCGGGGCGGCGGAGGCCGGCCGGGGCGGCGAGGTTCGTCGGCGGCTCGGGGGAAGCGGCAGGGACGAGGGGCGGCCGGCGGCGAAGAGGCGATGGGGAGGGGCAGAGGCGTGGTCGCGGGGTGGGGAGAAGGGCCGGCGGACGAGGAGGGACGCGGAGGCGGCCTCGCGCGGGGACGCGGCCGGGCGCGCCGGCGCGGAAGCGGCCGGAGCGGAGCGGGGAGCGCGCGGGTGAGGGAGGAGGGGCGGGCGCCGGCGGGTCTGAGCGGCGTGGAGAGGAGCGGCGACGGCGCGGAGCGGGAGAGGCTCGTCCGGAAGGGCGCCGGAGGTGGAGAGGAGGACGTCGGGGTGGGGAGGGAGACGAGGGAGAGAGGAAGCAGAGAGGGGGCGGTTCGATCGGGGGGAGGCGGTACTGGGGAGGGGAGCGGGGCGTGGTTGGCGTGTTGGGGTCAGGCGGGGCCCGCGTGCAGGGAGAGGTGGGCCTGGCGGTGGGTGGGTGCATGCAGGCTCTGGGTGGGTTGGGAGGCAGGGGGAGTGTGGAGAGAGGGGCAGGTGGGGCCGGTCGGGTGGGGCCTGCGGGGTGGGTCTGTGTGGTGTTGTGTGTGTTTGGGTGTGGCCTGAGAGGAAGAGGGAGAGAGAGGTGAGGTGGCACGATTAGAGTGGTGGGGGGTTTGGGGAGGGGTGAGGTGGCGACATAGGATAGGTTGGGGTGAGGTGGAGGTAGGGTGGGTAGATTAGGACTGGGTAGTTTTAGGATTTCTGGTGGACCGATTAGTTTTTGTACTGGGGGTGGTCGTTCGGGTCGAATCGGCCCGTCCGACTGCCCCCACTAAAAATAATATAATATTTTATTTGTTTTAAATGCACCGTTTGCAAACCGATAACAGACAAACAAAATAATCCGGTGTCCCGGGTTTGCGTTTGAATTAAGACGGGGCGTTTAGAAAACAAAACTAGGTTTTTCCGCAAATAGTTTGATGCAAGCAAATGCAAGACGATGACGATGCTCAAATGCAATGTGGCATGATGACATGAGCATGTGGTCATGATGATGTAATGCACAAAAACAACGCGATTTTCTAGTAGTGGTTTTGCGGGATGCCACAGAACACCACAGCGCAATGGTGTGTCTGAACACCGGAATCGAACCCTATTAGATATGGTCCGATCAATGATGTCTCTTACTGATTTGCCGTTATCATTTTGGGGTTATGCATTAGAAACCGCTGCATTCACTTTAAATAGGGCACCATCTAAATCCGTTGAGACGACACCGTATGAACTGTGGTTTGGTGCTAAACCTAAGTTGTCGTTTCTTAAAGTTTGGGGGATGCGAAGCTTACGTCAAGAAGTTGATGCCGGACAAGCTCGAACCCAAAGCGGAGAAATGCGTCTTCATAGGATACCCTAAGGAAACTATTGGGTATACCTTCTATCACAGAACCGAAGGCAAAGTGTTTGTCGCAAAGAACGGTTCCTTTCTTGAGAAGGAGTTTCTCTCGAAAGAAGTGAGTGGGAGGAAAGTAGAGCTTGACGAGGTTATTGAACCTTCTCTTGAATTGGAGAGTAGCGCAGCACCTGAAATTGTTCCAGTGCCGCCTGCACCAACAATAGAGGAAGCTAATGACAAGGATCATGAAGCTTCGGACGATGCTGCTACTGAACGTCGCAGGTCGACAAGGTCGCGTGCCCCTCCTGAGTGGTACGGCAACCCTGTCTTGACTGTCTTGTTAGTAGAAGACAGTGAACCTACGAACTATGAGGAAGCGATGATGAGCCCAGACTCTGAGAAATGGCTAGAAGCCATGAAATCCGAATTGGGATCCATGAGCGAAAACCAAGTATGGACTTTGGTGGACCCTCCTAGCGACCGAAAGGCCGTTGAGTGCAAATGGATCTTCAAGAAGAAAACGGACGCGGATGGTAATGTTACCGTCTATAAAGCACGGCTTGTCGCGAAAGGTTTTCGACAAGTTCAAGGTGTTGACTACGATGAGACTTTCTCTCCCGTAGCGATGTTTAAGTCCATTCGGATTTTATTAGCAATTGCTGCGTTTCATGATTATGTAATATGGCAGATGGATGTCAAGACTGCTTTCCTCAATGGCAACATTGATGAAGAGTTGTATATGATGCAACCCGAAGGTTTTGTCGACACTAAGGATGCTAGTAAAGTATGCAAACTTCAGCGTTCCATTTATGGACTGAAGCAAGCATCTCGGAGTTGGAACTTTCGTTTTGATCAAGTGATCAAGAGCTTTGGATTTGTTCCAAATTGCTACGAAGCTTGCATCTACAAGAAAGTGAGTGGGAGCTCGGTGACGTTTCTGGTACTATATCTGGATGACATATTGATTATTGGAAATGACATCAACATGCTTAACGATGTGAAGAGTTATTTGAACAAGTGTTTTTCAATGAAAGACCTAGGTGAAGCTGCTTATATATTGGGCATCAAGATCTATAGAGATAGACAAAGACGCCTGATAGCTTTAAGCCAGAGTACATACCTAGACAAAGTTCTGAAAAGGTTCAGAATGGATAAGGCAAAGAAAGGTTCAGTGCCTATGTTGTCAGGTAAGATATTGAGCAAGGCTCAGTGTCCAGCTACGGTAGACGATAGGGAAGCTATGAGCAAAGTGCCTTATGCCTCGGCCATAGGTTCTATCATGTATGCCATGCTATGTACTAGACCGGATGTGTCCAATGCTCTTAGTTTGACGAGCAGGTATCAAAGTGATCCAGGAGTGGAACACTGGACAGCCGTGAAGAACATCCTAAAGTACCTAAATAGGACTAAAGAAATGTTCTTAGTCAATGGGGCTGATGAACAGCTCGTCGTAAAAGGTTACGTCGACGCTAGTTTCGATACCGACAAGGATGATTCTAAATCTCAGACAGGATACGTTTATATTTTGAATGGAGGAGCTGTGAGCTGGAGAAGCTGCAAGTAAAGCGTGATCGCGGGATCTACAGTAGAAGCGGAATACATGGCTGCTGCAGAAGCGTCAAGTGAAGGAGTTTGGATCAGGAACTTCATCACTGAGCTTGGCGTGGTTCCAAGTGCATTGGACCCACTGGAGATATTGTGTGACAACACTGGCGCCATAGCACTCGCTAAGGAACCAAGATATCATCCAAAGACCAAGCATATAAACTGCAAATTTCATATAATCCGAGATTATATAGCAGATGGAGATCTGAAGATTAGCAAAGTACATACAGATCTGAATGTCGCAGATCCATTGACTAAACCTCTTCCACGATTAAAACATGATCAGCACCTCAGTGCCATGGGTGTGAGATTGTTGCCAGATGTAAACTAGATTATTGACTCTAGTGCAAGTGGGAGACTGTTGGAATTATGCCCTAGAGGCAATAATAAAGATGCTATTATTATAATTCTTGTTCATGATAAAGTATTCCATGCTAGAATTGTATTAAGCGGAAACTTTAATACTTGTGTGGTTTGTGAACAACACCGTGTCCCTAGTACGCCTCTAAGGACTAGCTCATTGATTAATGATGGTTAAGGTTTCCTAACCATGGACATGAGTTGTCAATTAATAATGAGATCATATCATTGGGAGAATGATATGGTGGACATACCCAAACTAAGCGAAGCAATTAGATCGTGTCATCGTGTTCGTCTTTGTGAAGCTTTTCTTATGTCAAATATTGTATTCCTTAGACCATGAGATAATACAACTCCCTGGTATCGGAAGAAAGCTTTGAGGTCATCAAACGTCATCCTATGAGAGGGTGATTATAAAGGTGTCTCTCAGGTGATCGGAAAGTATCTGTTGGGTTGTAAGTATCGAGATGGGATTTGTCCCTCCCAAGTCGGAGAGATATACTTCGGGCCCACTCGGTAATCGATATCAACACCGCTTGCAAGCATGTGGTTAAGGAGTTAATCACAAAGTGATATCAGATTACGGAACGAGTAAAGTACTTGCTGTGAACGAGATTGAACTAGGTATGACGGTACCGACGATCGAATCTCGGGCAAGTAAAATATCGCGAGACGAAGGGAATATATATATGGGATTGATTGAATCCTGGCATCGTGGTTCATCCGATATGATCATCGATGAATGTGTGGGAGTCAATATGGGTGCCCAGACCCCGCTGTTGATTATTGATAGAAGATCATGTCTGCATATTCTCGAACCCGCAGGGTCACACACTTAACGTGTCTTGACGCTAGGATAGATTGGATAATTGGTTTATGAATTTTTGTTTGGAGTCTCGGATGGGATCCGGGACATCACGAGAGGTTCCGGAATGGTCCGGAGAATAAGATTCATATAAGGCAGTGCAGTTTTTGGAGTTCGGAATTGTTCCGGGTTAATCGGTATTGTACCGGAAGCTTCTAGAACCTTCCGGAAGGGGACCAACGTGGCCCCACCTTCCGGGAGGGGGCATGGGCCTATGAGGGAGTGTCCTGGCCGCATTGGGCCAGGGGCACAAGGCCCCATAGGGCCCAGCCGATCCTAGAGAGTTTAAATCGTTTAAACTAGAGATAGGGTTTCTAGAAGAGGGGAGAGTCCATGCCCCCACTCCTTATCCTTTGGGCTTGGGGGAGGGGCTAGGGCTGCGCCCCCCCCTCTATATAAAGAGGGGTGGGGGCGCACCAAACCCCTACACCTCTCCTCCAAACCCTAGCCGCCTTGCTAGCTTTCCTCTCTCCCTCTCTACTGTTTGTAGGCGAAGCCCTGCTGCAGAAATTCTCCACCATATACACCACGCCGTCGTGTTGTAGATCCAATCTATCTCTCCACCATACTTTTTGGTCCGAGGAAGGAGGAGACGTCGAGGTGCTGCACGTGTGCATCTCACGGAGGCACCGCCACTTGTGGTGCTAGATCAGATCGGATCGCGAGGAGGAGAAGCGAGTACGACTACATCACCCACGTTCCGACGAACGTTCCGTTGTGCGAATCTTCAAGGGTATGAAGATCTAATCCAATCTCTCTCGTTGATTGCATCTCCTAGATTAGATCTTGGCTTTCCCTCTGTTCGCATCCGTAGAAAATTTTGATTTACTATGCCGCGAAACCCTTCAGGGGTAACTAGGCCAATGCTACCTCTGCGGCTCTCAAGTTTGCTCCTGCCGTGTTTTATGTCGGCCGCATGGTTGTTTCCTTTGCTGTACTCTGGGGTTACTTTAGAGGTAGCATCCGCCAGCTCTTCATTGAGGTTCCTTCCTCTCATCCTTGTTGTGTCAAGCCGGGTCTTAGCGCCCTTGACTCGGTTTGCCAAGTTATACTCTCGAATCTTGATGTCCATATCCTGCTGTAGCTGAGCTAATTCCTTGGCCTTTTCCAATACCTTTTTCCTGGTTTCCTCTAACTCGGCTTGCATGCGTGTCGGGTCAGCTGCTGATGCTACTGGCTCTGCTAATTTGCTATTGCTTCATGCAGCTCTTTGGCTCTTTTACTTCTAGCTATGTTCTCTGGCTTCTCCAACGGTTCCTTCGCAGTTCTTGCTGCTCTTGGCGTTGCGTCCGGGTTTTCTTCCTCAGCATTCTCATTCACTACAGGAGCTACTGGAGGTGCTGGGGATGCGATGGATCAGGAGCAGTCATCATTACCTCGGCTGGGACAAGCTGATGGAGGTTTCCCGCAGCGTTAACCGCAGGTAGATCCGGTGCCAAGACGAAGCGCTCCGGGTATACGCGCTCCACGCGCACTGCAACGTAGATTTGGTGCTCGTTGAACTTGATGAAGTGACCGCCCCTTGGGAACGGCTTGGTCCTGAAGCATCCCGCGTTGTCGCTGACGAAGTTGAGCGCCCCAAACCTCTGGATGAGGCCGGAGTAGACGCGCTCGCCCATTGTGGCGATGATGTTTCCTGTCTGGATGAAAACTCGAGCAAGCGCCTGCTTCTAATGGCGCCGCCGCTGGTTGTCCAAGATGTGAGATACCTATTTGGGATATTCAGCAAAAAATGAAGGGTAGGATCGAGCCTATCGAAGCCTACCTTATATATTCGCCCCTGTATGGCGGTATGTTTGGCTTAATTATGATTTCCAACCTTGCATGTGTTTTGATAAAAACTAATTAACTATTGTTTTCATATATGTTTTTCTCAGACCATCCCTTGCCACGCAAGAAAGGACTTTCTTGACCATGTGAACAGACGTGTAAATCACCAGGGAAAATTTGAGGTTACCTTGGTGGAAGAGGCAATACCTGACAAGAGCTACAAGATTCTAGTCATCAATGAGGTGAACCGAACTTACTTTAGAGGACCACTTTGGACAGATTTGGTAGAAAGTTTTGGGATGGATGCTGGGATGAGGTTGAGAATCTACCTTGATAAAACTTGTGGAGTCATCTTTTTCTCGTATGAGATCTCTGACTCAGAGTCTTCTGACTCTGAAGATCATTCCCTTAGGTAGAACTAGTCTTCTAACTTTGAAGACCATGCCTAGTTAGAACAAGCTATACATTCATCTAAGTTAGTTAGTATCGTTGTATTCAGAATGCTATCCACTGAACTTTTGTTGTATCATGTTGTTGTATTCTAAATGCTATCCGATAAACTTTGTTGTATCTTGTTGTTGTATTCTGAATGATGTTTAGTATTGTTGTATTCTTTTATTTTTTTATTGCTGATATAATCAAGAGCTTTAGTATTTTTTAATTGCCATTTTAATATTAATGGCGTTCTATAATTCTCGAATGCCACGAAAGCTTATTGTACTGGTGGCGTTCGATGAAATGCAACTAGTAGCATACTTAGTACTAGCGTTCATGGAAGACGCCACCACTATCTTCTATCAATGTCATGAGATTAGTGGAGTGCGCATTCAACGCCACAAACCTCCTTTTCGAAACGCCGCCACTAGGCCTTTTCCTACTAGTGCACGAATGCGTAAATGTTGAGAGATTTGTTGCTCGTTGCACTACATGTCAAAAAGCTAAGTCACGCCTTAATCCACATGGTTTATACATGCATCTTCCCATTCCTACTGTTCCTTGGGAGGATATTTCTATGGACTTTGTTTTGGTATTGCCTCGAACACAAAAGGGGAGGGATAGTATTTCTATTGTTGTGGATCAATTTTCTAAGACGGCACACTTTATACCTTGTCACAAGAGTGATGTTGTTGCACATGTTGCTGATTTTTTATTTCGTGACATTTTTCGTTTGCATGGTGTGCCAAATACTATTATTTATGACCGTGATACTAAATTTCTTATTAATTTTTGGAGATGTTTATGGGCTAAGTTGGGGACTAAATTACTTTTCAGTACTACATGTCATCCTCAGACTGATGGGAAAAATGAAGTAGTTAATAGGACTTTTGTTGGAGATGTGCCAAAAAGGCAATAATAAAGTGGTTATTATCATATCTTGATGTTTATGATAAATTTTTACATTCCATGCTATAATTGTATTAACCGGAAAAATTAATACTTGTGTGTTTTGTAAACATAAAAGGGTCCCTAGTAAGCCTCTTGTTAAACTAGTTTGTTGATTAATAGATGATCATGGTTTCCTGATCATGAACATTGGATGTTGTTAATAACAAGATCATATCATTAGGATAATAATGTGATGGACACACTCCTATAGTTAGCATAGCATAAGATCAAGTCATTTAAAGTTTGTTTGCTACAAGATTTCAAATACATAGTAACCTAATCTTTCGACCATGAGATCATGTTAATCACCATCACCGGATGGATGCTTTGATGACATCAAACACCACTTCCATAACTGGGTGGTTATAAAGGTGGGATTAGGTATTCTGAAAGTATTTGTTGAAGCACATGGATCAAGAGTGGGATTTTTCTATCCATATGATGGATAGACATACTCTGGGCCCTTTCGGTGGAATGTCATCCAATTGGCTTGCAAGCATGTGACTAGGTCACAAGGGATGCCATATCACAGAACGAGTAAAGATTACTTATCGGTAACGAGGTTGAACTAGGTATAGAGATACCGATGATCGAACCTCGGGTAAGTAAAGTATCACGCGATAAAGGGAATTAGTATCGTATGTAACTGGTTCCTTCGATCACAAAGTCATCATAGAAATATGTGGGAGCAAGTATGGATTTCCAGATTCCACTATTGGTTATTGATCGGAGAGGTGTCTCGATCATGTCTGCATAGTTTACGAACCGTAGGGAGACACACTTAAGGATTCGATGTTGTTTAAGTAGATATGGAATGTGAGTTGGAGACCAAATGGTGTTCGGAGTCTCGGTTTGGATCCAGGACATCATGAGGAGATCCGGAATGGTCCGGAGAATAAGATTCATATTAGTAAAGTCAATTTTCCGTGGTTCGGAAATTTTTTCGGTGTTTTGACCGAAAGCTTCTAGAATGTTCTGGAAGGTCCGCCACCCTGGGAGGGGGTCACTTGGGATGTGGCATGCCCTAGGGGCTGGCCGCGCCAAACCCTAAAGGGTAAATTCGGCCAAGACTAGTAAAAGGGTCAAACCCTAGTTTGAATAGTCATCCTAGTTTGAAAAGTCAAACTCTAGTTTTTGGTAAGAGGGAAGTCTTGGTGGAAAAGGTTTCAACCTCTTATTTTGGAGGCTGAGTTGGGGAGGTATCCAACTTGGGCTAGGAACACCCTTGGCCTCCCCACCCACCTATATAAGGATGGGTGGGGGCGCACCCCAAGGCCACCCGTGTACAAGGCGCCCAAGTCCCTTGCCCTCTAAACCCTAGGCGCCTAAACCCTAGCCGCCGCCTACTCACCTCTCCTCCATCGCACTGCTCTGGCTTAGGCGAAGCCCTGCAGAAATCTCTCCACTACCACCACCACACCGTCGTACTGTTGGGATTCCGAGCAGATCTACTACCTCCGTTGCCTGCTGGAACAAGGGAGAGGAAGGTCTTCATTGACTACCGTATGTGTAACCGACTGCGAAAGCACTGTCTGAACGTGGCGCCGAAAGGATCGTCTACATGATCTTGAGATCGGCAAGTGATCAGCTGCATCAACCATGAGAATCTGATCTCGTTAAAAGCTTTGGATCTATGAGGATTAGTTCTCTACAAACTCGTTGCACCGATCTCGTAGATTAGATGTTGGCTTTTGTGTGTTCATGCGATAGATTTTTTTTGATTTCCATGCTACGAACCCCATCAGTGGTATTAGAGCCGACTCTATGCATAGATCTATTGCACGAGTAGATCACAATGGTTTTGTGGACATTGATGCTTTTGTTGTTGTTTGCTTTTTGTGTACTTTGCATCTTGCGGGATGGTGTGATGAAGCGGCTCGGACTAACCTTACATGTCATCGTATATGAGACTTGCTCCACGCTCAACGTGCAACTTGCATTGCAAAAGTGGCTTTGAGGGTGTCTGTCTCTCCCACCATAGTGAAGATTCAATTTACAATGGGCACTTGACAATACTTGTATCAGCATTGTGGTTCATGTTCATAAGTTAGAACGGTTCTTATACGAAAGCCCCAACCACGTAATACATGCAAAGAAAATCAGAGGTGTCTAACTTATTTTTGCAGGGCTTGTGTCGTGATGTGATATGGCCATGATTGTGATTATATGGCCGTGATTTATGCAATGATCCTTATTGTAAGTTGGCAACCGACATGAGACTTATGGTTGGCTTTATTCCAAGTAGTTTTAATAGTTGTTGTTGATGATGGACAACCATGAAGCGGCGTCACAGACCCTGCCGCCATGCTAGTGATGATGGAGATCATGTTCGTGCTTTGGAGATGGAGATGAAAGGCACAAGAAGAAAGGCCATATCATATCACATATTATGAATTGCATGTGATGTTAATCCTTTTTATGCATCTTGTATTGCTTAGATCGTGACAATAGCATTATAAGATGATCCCTCTCACTAAATATCAAGTAATAAAGTGTTCGTCCTTAGTACGCACCATTACTAAGACTCGTCGTTTTGAAGCATCACGTGATGATCAGGTGTGATAGAATCTATGTGTGCATACAACGGGTGCAAGCCGGATTTGCACATGCGGATACTAAGGTTAACTTGACAAGCCTAGCATGTATAGACATGACCTCGGAACACAGAATACCAAAAGGTAGAATGAGTGATATGGATGATATGATGAGCATGTTGATTGTTCGCCTTTGAAACTACATCATCTCTCGTGATGATCGGACTTGGTGTAGAGGATTTGGTTCGTGTAATCACTAAAACGACTCGAGGGATGTTATTTTGAGTGGGAGTTCAAAAGTAATATGATTAAAATTGAACACAATTTATCATAAATTAAATCAAAGTGAATTTGCATAATTGTTATAGTCATTGGCATCCGTTCACCATCTTACGCATAGTTTTAATTGAGATAATAGAACTATAGAATTCTGGATATTTACTTTACGAACCAGTATCATATTGTTTTGAGTGTTAATATAAAGTTTAAAAGTCTTATTGCAAACTTTCGACAAACTCTGTATTACTCTGTGAATTTTAATAATTGGTATTAAATCAAGAGTAACAATTCCAATGTTAGTATATAAGTATCATGTTTGTCTCCATGATTCTTGATATTCAAAAGATTGTTTGGTTATCTAGAAGCTGGAAGAATTGCTTCAGAAACCATCATGTGTGGAAGATATTACAATATCTGAAATGATGTTTTGGTTGCAACATGTAGTCTTCCTAATCCTCCAAAAGGTTTTAGAGAGCAAAATTATACTCGCAATTCACCATTATAAGTTATAATAGCTTGATCATGAAAATTGTCATGATAAGGATGAATATAAGATGTAGGTAAAATGTTTACTACACTAAAAGATTACTAAAGAATGGAATTTGAAAGAATGCCAAACATTTAATGATGGTGATCTACTTCAAAGTGCAAGTCCAAAGATATTAGTATTTGACTATACACGCTTTGGACTTTGTGTCATGTGTATGGCGCCACTGTTGATGTTGATATATTCTTTTAAAAAGAAAAGGAAATGCTGAAAGAGAATCTCATAAATATTTGGCAGAAAAAGGAAAATTGGAAATTGTCCAACTTAGGTATATAAATAATATACATGTTATGGCTATATTCTTTACTTGTTAAACAAGGTGGTTCTTGGGTATTAGATACCGAATTTATTGGTATGAATTGTCATACAAAACAACACAATTCATGAAATACAATGGCCTGATACCTTCGATCTGGATTACGGATGTAGTATAGCTTCTTTTTCCCTAGTAGACCTAGGTTTATCGAATCCTCGGTAAGCACAAAGCAAAGTGAAGTTACTTTAACGGACCTTCGGGAGTTATGGAATTCTTTTTGTGTTTTATTGGACCAAGATTTTGCTGTCTTTGATTGTTGTTGATGATGGAGAGAGAGGGCCTAGGGCTTTCAGTTTCACATGTAGTTGTGCAAAACATCTGATGGGAATAAAAGATAATAATAAAGTATGCACGTAATTGTTAGAGCAAGATAATTATGTGTGGGCAGTGCATCCATAATTGCTATTGCCTCAGCAAGTGCTTACAGCAATAACCTACTAGTCTCATCCATAGAAGAAAGAGAACTAATGATATGCATAGTGATGTCACCGTTAATCCCAAGTAAATCTCTCACATACAACCATACTACCCTTTCTGTCACTAGGGTTCCCATCCTGTAGATTAGTCATTACTCACACTCCCTATACCTGGATCAATCCTCGGGGTCTTGGGTACCTGACAAGTCCTTATATTGAGGCAAGAGAGGGTACAGTAATCATCATGTCATACAAACTAATACATGATCCCATCTATGATAAATAGAATGCACATGCTGCATGGCTAGGCCGAAGCCCTTAGCCTAAGGAGAATTACTCACACATAGAGATGAAATCAACAATCATAAACATTGTAATAGATATCATAAGATTGATAGCAAATAGTCTTACAATGTCGCCAATTGGAGAAGAGATCTACTATTACAAGTGGTGGAATATGGATATGGTGGTGGAGAAGGGTTTGGAGATTAGATCTAGATCTATTCCTCCGGCGTGGTGGCGTCTGGTGGCAGGGAGAGTTGAGATAAAAAAGAAGAGGTATTTTCTCGTCGCCCAAAGCCTCTTTATATAGGGGTCCCTTCATGAAAGTTGTTCTGTTTGACCTAGCAGAGTCGATGGCAACTATACGGCCAGAATTTTATTTCCGCCATATAGTTGGTCATTAAAGCTTCTGGATCCACTTCACGGATCCTGGTTTCTTTGACGTGTTGGAAATATCGTATCTTTGACTTTAATTTTGTGATTCCCATCATCAAAAATCATTATCTGCGCAGGGAAAAATAACAAGACATGATTGCATACCCCTTTGATCATTAGGCATTAGTGGCATGGTTTAGAGAGACATTTTATCAAAAGTATGAATAATATACAGTTTAAATGTGAGTGTGGATGGCTATATTTCATGGCCATCAACCTCCCCAAGCTTAAACTTGATCGTCCTTGAGCAAGAAAACCAAAATCAAAAAGGAACTAAACATTTAAACTGAAATAACGATATGATGATCTTACTCATGATCGAATGTCTCATGTTTCCTCCACTTTATTAATCTAGAAAACTTTAGCATAGATAGAGTAATGGCAAGCATATCATACGGGTTTTATTGAATTGTTATAGAGCAGCAAAGTTATTGTAACCATGATGATTCAAATGAGTAAACTCTATTCCATGTCATGTAATCAACTCATAAGCTTGCCTTTGAACAATAAAATATAATCATGTAAAATTGAGAGTGTGAGAGTTTTTCATGAAAAGCATATATACTAAAGTATCTCAATTATCCCACATCAATAAGTCAAGACTTTGCAAGTACTACTTTTCTATTCATTGTCCTTCAAGAATTGCAGTTCTTAAGTAATTGAGAGCATGCCAAAAAAAATATTTAGTTTATCGGGCTATGATGGACACTCGTGGCATCACTAAGGTTTTTTGTTCATTTTGCATAATGATTACTCATATCAGCCAGAGGAGTGATTCCATCATGTTTACAGCTACCTGAGAGTGCCAAGAATCTTACCCATTATAGCATTGCTGCTTCGAATGTTTAATCAACTCATAGCCTAAATCTAGGAGTTTCCTCCATGAAGATAGTTCGTAGGATAGCGGAGTTGTTGGCATCCCATGAAGTTTGACACACATAAAGCTATATAATTCTTATGATTCACAAGTCAAACATTGGCATGCTCACAAGAACCGCTAAACATTAATTCAATTGAACAAATCTTTTCAAAGAGAACAATCGAGTCAATCATTATTTTCTGTGGTGTCGAGTGTCTCTGGGAATAAGCTTTCAAGACTAAACACTACAACGCCCAAGCCTTAAATTGTGAGACTTTTTCTTCTTACAATTGTTTAGCAAATTTTTAGGCAAGTCTTGGTTAACTACAAGAGCTAGAACAAAAATGTACTCAACTAAATACCCATACAAACAAAATTTTACTCCAATATAAAGACTCACTCCACCAATATAACATCTTAACATTTACTACTAACTAGCATGGGTTTCTCAAACTTCAAAAGTGGGGAGTCATAAGGCATACCTCTCATGATTGGTTCCACCTCTCTCTTCCCTTTTGATTTGTTTCTTGCAAACTCAAATTCAATCGCTCTCCTGCAAATATACGAGAACCTCGAGGATAATAGAAAATAAGTAAGAGGGAAAATAAAGATAAATGGAAAAATCTTTTTGTTGTTTTTAAGAGAGGGAAATAAAGAATATAAAATTGGCGACAAATCTCGGCTAGAAAATCTCGAAAACAAATAAAAACAGCTAAAGATAAAGTGTTGGGGAAACCAACACGAGTGCTTATAAACTCAAACTAAAAGTACAACCTTGAAATAAATAAAAGCAAATGAATGCTAAATAAAGATAATGGGAAAACTTCCCCAAGTTAGGCTTTTGCAAGCCCTTCAAAATCATTGTGGTGGCGGGAAAAGTTGTAACTCCAGTCCGCAAATTGACTTGATAAGTTACTTGTTGTTTCTCGGAGGTTCAGGGCTATATTATGCATCCCTCCATAGTTCCTCCAAGTTCTTAGAAGTCTTGATATGTGGCGAACCGGTTTGGTGGCCGCTCCTATTGATAAGGAACTTCTTGCTCCTCCTCTTGGTCCTCATCCTCATCTGGAATCTCCTCCTCGGGTTGGTGTTGCTCAACCTGCAAGTCATAAAGCATGCGTCCTTCCTCGATAGAGAAAAGACCATTAGGCATAGGAGCGGGGTAGAGACGCCCAACTCCAGCAATATGCAAGTAATAAACACACCTCTCCTAGTGAGCATTTGATACATCGTAAACGTATCTATAATTTTTTATGTTCCATGCTTGTATAGTATCTACTTTTCTTTGCTTTGTCTACACTATGAGGTATTTTATATGTTTTCTGGGACTAACCTATTAACAAGATGCCATAGTGCCAGTTGCTTGTTTTCTGTTGTTTTTGGTTCCAGAAAAGTCAGAAAATGAATATTCTCGGAATTGGATGGGACAAAATCCAAAGTCAATATTTTATCGTGGGTAACACAGAGCCAGAAGACGAGACGAAGGAGGGCCTCGAGGGGGGCCACACCCCCTGGCCGCACGGGCAGGCCTGGACCGCGCCTGGGGGATGTGGCCGCCTCGGGCACCCCCTCGGCATCCCTCTTCGCCTATAAGAAGCCCCTGATACCAAAACCCTAAGTACCCGATCAATCTTCCACAAAACAGTCTGTAGCCGCCGCCACCATCATCCCTAGATCGGGGGGATCTGAAGATCTTCCCGGCACCCTGCTAGAGGGGAGAGATCATCCTGGAGGCCTTCTTCATCACCATGCCAGCCTCTGGTATGAAGCGTGAGTAGTTCCACCTTGTACTACGGGTTCGTGTAGTAGCTAGATGGTTGTTTATCCTCCTTTGTTCTACCATGTTTAGATCTTGTGAGCTCTATTCATGATCAAGATCATATTTTTGTAATCATGCATCTTGTGTTTGCGGGGATCTGATGGATATTGAGATCACTATATTAAATTGGTTAATGATTCTATCTTATTAATTCTATCATGTCTGTGTTGTTTGTGATCTTGCATGCTCTCCGTTTCTAGTAGCTATCTTGGCCAAGTACATGCTCGTGACTCCAAGAGGGGGTATTTATGCTCGATAGTGGGTTCATGCCTCTATTTAATCTAAGGGAAGTGACGGAGATCTCTAAGGTTGTAGATGTGTTGTTGCTACTAGGGAGAAAAAAGGTCTCTTGTTCATGGAACAAGTGGATTATTTACCTTACACACTTTGCTTAATGCAATTATCCATTGCTTGCAACTTAATACTGGTGGGGGTTCGGATGATAAAATGAAGGTGGATTACTAGTCATAGATGCAGTTGGATGGCGGTCTATGTATATTGTTGTAATACCCAATCAAATCTCATAGGAATCATGAATGTCTAGTATTTGCATTTATATTCCTTGCTATGTCCTGTCAATTGGACCACTGTAATTTGTTTACCCATGTTATGTTATTTATCTTAAGGAAAACACCTCTAATGAACTATGGACCCCGGTCCAATCTTTACCATCGATACATCTTCCACTGTTACTGTTTACTTTCTGCAAACCACCATTACCTTCCACACCATACAGTCAATCCTTTGTTTTCAGCAAACCGATGAGATTGACAACCTCACTGTTCGTTGGGGCAAAGTCTTGAGTTTGTGTTGTGCAGGTTTCCAGTTGCTAGCAACACCTTTGAGTCGTTTACTTCCTCCTACTGGTTCGATAACCTTGGTTTCTTACTGAGGGAAAAACTTGCCGTTGTACTCATCATACCTTCCTCTTGGGGTTTCCCAACGAAGCTCTGAGCCGCATCAATCCTTTTTCTAGCATCGTTGCCGGGGAGGCTAAGGACGGCTTCACAAGGGGAGTCCTTCACAACCTTTCTCTTTACTTTGTTTTTGTTTTGCTTAGTTTCTTTTGCCTTGTTTTGTTTGCTTCTTTTTTATCAAAAATCACAAAAAAAATAGTTTTGTTTGGTTTGCGTTTTCTTATAAAAAACACACAAAAAATTAGTTCCTACTATAGTTGCTGGTCTGTTAGTGCCTTGCTTTGTCATGATTTCTATCAATGGTTGGTTTCTTTGAAACTAGTTCTTATTGGCAAGGTGGGTTCACGGATGAACAAAAATATTATTATAAGGAACACCACTTGTCACAAAAAGGGAAACACTTATGGGAACAAATTGATAAGTTGAATACTACTGCTAGAGACGTGTGCTCTACTTATAATGTTACTTATTGTTTTGATAAATATTGTTGTCGTAGGAGGTATAAACACCTCCCTTTTCAATGTGAGTGTAATGATAATGTTACCATATCTTCTTATGTTAAGGTAAATTATGACTTTTATGATGTGGAACAAATTGAATAATTTATTGCTTGGAAGGGTGCATTTGAACTTGCTAGTTTGCTTGAAAATACTGATGATTCACCTTATGAATATGAGGTTTATGATAATTAAATTTTTCTTTGATAATTACTTAAATTTTGCTTTGATAAATGGCTATATTCTTGAACACTTAATAGATGCTTTCCACAAACAGAAGAGACTAATGCCTTGCAGGAGCTTATGAAAGAAGAAATTGCTGAAACAAGAAGCTCATTAGATGAAAAAGAGGAGGAGAGTGATGAACAAAAGGAGGAAGAATGGATCTACCCATGCCTACCTTCTAATGAGAGTAACTCTTTATCCCTTACATTATTTGATTGTCCCCCTTACTTACCAAAGGAGGATGAATGTTATGTTACTATGGATCCTTTTGAAATATCTACTTTGGGTAAAGCCAGTGATAATAATTATGCTCCGGTTATCTATGATAATCCTTGCTATTTTGATAAATCTTATGATAATCCTTTATTTGCGCCTAATTTCGAAAAGCATGGTACTAAAGATTTTTGTTTAGAAAATGTTTATGATAAAGCTCTAGATGATGGTCCTCTTAAGAATGATCAGTCATCTTGTTATAAAATTGTTAAAAGTGGGCTTGGTTTTAATCCCACTATTTATGAGCTTAATAAAAATTATGTGTTTGTAGATCATGAAAAGCATACTTTATGTGATAGTTATATTGTTGAATTTATTCGTGAGGCTACTAGAAATTATTATGAGAGAGGAAAATATGGTTGTAGAAGTTTTCATGGTACTGAAACACCTCTTTATGCGCTGAAGTTGCTCTTTTTTTTATCTATCCATTCTTGTTACTATGTTCTTCTTTGATTTATTTTCTTACAATATTCCTATGCATATGAAGTGGGTTAGACTTAAATATGTTTTGAATTTGCTTCTTGGTGCTCTCTTTTACATCAATTCATATTTCTTATGTGAGCATCTTTCTATGCCTAACTTAAAGGCGTTAAAGAAAAGTACTTGGGGAGATAACCCAATAGTTTTTTTGAGTCTTGGAAGTTATTACTTCTGTAATAAACTCTCCTTATCCTTTTTATTTGATTTTTGTGCCAAGAATAACCTCTAGTGAGAGGGAAGTAAGATTTGGAGAGTTGATGTCCCGAAACAGATTTTTGTGCTCCACTGTAAAAATTCGCGTAAAATATCTGTAAGTCGGATTTAGATGTAATTTTCTGAATAAATCCCCCAGGTTGTTATCTAACTTTAGTTAGTTCAACACTTTTTGATTTGAGCAACATAAGGTCTTCGAAAAAAATCGGTTTTCACGTGCTGGTCTGTTTTGACAGATTTCTGCCATTATTTGCATTTGCTTCTTATTGATTCCTTTTTGGGTTCTTTTTGGAAAATTGAGCTTTTTGAGGGAATTGCTATAGTAGCTTGTGTCTTTCGTGAAAGTTTTGCTATTTTGAAACTAAACTCCAAAGGTTTATTATCTTTTGAATGCACTAATGTTGCTAATGACGATTGTGTGAAGTTTTGTATGAAGGAAAATTTGCAGGTGTAGAAGAAGAATGATGTAATGAGATAAAGAATGGACAAAAGCTCAAGATTGGGGATGCCAACCCATGTCACCCCAATAAATATTCAAGAGGTACAAGCGTCAAAGCTTAGGGATGCCCAAGGCATCCCCTTCTTCATCAATAAAAATCTGAGGTCTTTCTAGACACTTCGTTTTTATTGTTTCATGCACTGTTGTGTTTTTCTTGGAGCGTCTTTGTTTTCGTTTTTGGTATTTGTATTGCTTGAATAAAGTATTTTTGACCCCCATTTTCGCCGTGTTGTTTCAAATAAGTTGATTGGTGTTGGAAAGGAGTAGGAAGTTCTTGCTTAGTAATACAAGGGGAGCTTGCTTTGACTGTGACTTAGAATTTATCATGTCATGCTAGATGTTGTTTTGACCTTATGCTTAGTGATTATTGCTGTAGCATGACTTGTTCCAAACAATTAGGATTGCTTAATGTTCCTTGAAGGAAGCATGCGTTGTTTTAGCATACAAAAGCATAGTATTATGGTATTCTCCTTTGATGCTTTGTTTGGGTTGACTTGGCACATGCTCACACCATGTTATGACTATGAACAAGTCACCTTAGCCTCTATGATCATTTAGTTTTTGACTTGTGGTTCCACTTTATGCTTTGATTAGTAATGTTTTGTCGCTCTGCATGATTATGGCCATTATTGCTCTCTTAGTTGGTCGCTCCCAGTCTTTTGCTAGCCTCCACTTGTATGAGTAAGCTCTACTCATGTATCCAACTCCTAGAAACCAAGTTATTCCAAAGTGTCCACTATAAATTCCTATGCATGGTGTGTTACACCACTCCAAGTATATTCTTGTTTTATCTATCTTCCAAATTAAACTTGTTATGTGAAAGTTAGTGATTAAAGCTCTCATAAACTTGATGCCACACTTTATTTTTCTTGCCCCTAATAAACTTGAACCATAGTGTCATCTATGTTGTATATGCTTGCACTTATAAGTTGGGATTAGCAGAACCGTGTTGTCATGGGGAACGCTTTCAACACTTGTAAATATCTACCCAGTTGATATCATGCTCTTTTGTTTATGGACATCGTCGGTGTGAAATGAAAGGGGAGCTGGTAAGTCTATGGAGTTATGTATATGTGTTAAAGAAACGCCTGGGACGCTAGCCTAAGCCATGCCTAATCATGGTGGAAACTTGCAACATCACCATAGTGAGCAATCTATAAAGCACTCTTCTTATAAAAAGAGATAGAGATTGAGAAAAAGAAAAAAAAAGATGAGAAAAGAGAAAAGAGAGAAAAAAGCACCATTTTCCCATGGTAAATAAGAAGATTTCCGAGATGCTCATTGTCTGCTTGCCTTGTCATTTTGATTATGGGATAGCTCTTGTATCATGTGCAAGGGGTACCCCGTTGGCGGTTCTCTATGATACACATGTACTTACCATGACAAGAACTTATCGGTGACTAAAGTTGAGTAGCATGAGGAGCGACCCTCGTACTCAAGGGACATGAGATTGCCAACTTATACTTTGTGTCAAGCATATACTCCATAGTTTGTCGACTTTAACCTTAATCACTTCAAGATGCTTATGATAGGGGCAATGAGAGCTGAAAGCTAACAAGTACCATAATTTTTGGAAGCTCTTTATAAGACTTGAAATACCTGCTTCCCTTATGAAGGGCCTTTATTCCACTATTATATTGAGTCTCCACCTTCTATCCTTAGGCACCAATTAAGAGAGCATAGTTGTCATTCTTTATGAGGCTAGGTATATGAACGCTATTGTAGTAACAAAAGAGGGCATTTGTGTCAAGTAGTTTGTTATAAAACTAGGTGTGGTTCACATCGGGATAGTACTATGAAGATATATTGTACGACAATTATATCGACATGTTTTAACCCCAAGGAACTAGAGGTCTCACCTGTAACACCCTCGGATCGGCCCTATGCAAGTTTTAGCGATTCCCGCCAAACCCGCATAGAAACGATTCAAAGGTGCCCACCAAGCACTTTTGTGCGGGTGGAAAAACAAAGTAATACCATTACACAATAGTTCACGATGGAACCCATAGAATAGATATATACAACAGCGACTCAAGGAGTCAAGAATAGAGATATACAATACAACGATCCAAATCACCTTTAAAACGATACAGCGTCCGAGTACGGACAAGATGCAAATTGAGCTAAGAGACCTGAAGAATAACCAATGGCGTCCATAACCCTGCCCATGCCAAGCCGAAAGGGTAACCCTGCTAACGACGTCGATCTCAAACCTGTCAAACACAAAGGGGTGTCGACAAAGGGCAAAGGAAAAAGGGAGCGGTCAGTACTAAGGCCAGTACACAGTGAGACTAGAATTCGGCGGTCCTCGCCTACATAGGTATGGTGGACTAAAGGGGCGCAGCATGCACTAAACAACCTATAGAGACTCGATACAACTGTCGGCTATCAGAAAGGGATAAGAAAGACCTTTTCGAAACCATCCTGATACTACCACCAAACATACCCATCCTGATATTTCCCCCTCGAGACCAAACGAGGAAGTCAACCGAGGAACTCACACAGTTGGCAGTTTTATTTATTCAGTTATCGTTGCAGCAATTACTAGTCAGGTATAGATAGTCATCCTGATATAATAAGCAGTGGGCACTTTTAGTTAACCATTCCGTTGTAGTTGCGACACTTACTAGTCATATACAATTAGCATGAGATATCCCAAACCCAGCAGTTGTTGGTACTTTTATTTAGCCATTCCGTTGTAGTGAAGCTGATTACTAGTCATATCGGATACAAGTCAAATTATAACAGTAAACTTTAGTTATAGTTGTCTATGATCGAGAACTATGCTCCAAGTCGTCCATAACCGCGGACACGGCTTCTCGAAAAGATTTAACCCTGCAGGGGTGCACCAAAGTTTCCACACGCACCTACACCCTTGTTGTCGGATCAGGTAGGTACAAGATCACAAAACATACACCCAACGGTATGTCTACGGGGTTTCGGACACGACATTTCCCAGACCCAAAGCAAGCACGGGGGGCCACCCCACTAAGCTACCCGTAACGAAGTCGGCCGGTCTTCGAAACGGACCCAGGGTTTGTGTCGACGGCTGTAAACGACTAGGAACCCGAAAGTGTGACCCAGCTTGTCGATACAGCAAAAACGTATCACGGGGTTCCTAAACAGTACATGCACTCCACGCGCAATCATAAATAAAGCAGTAAATCATGACATAATTACATGATAGTAATAAAGCCCCAAACTACTTTTTGGCCCCCAGTACAGTACTTTGAAATCAGGTACTAAATCGATGGGGGTGCCCACACACCCCACCTATGGTTAGCACACTCGATCTCGGAACAGGTGTCAAGAACTCGGGGTCCTACGGGACACAGGTGGGCGGTTAAAAAACCAAATATTGTCTATTACCCACCGGTGCCTCTGCATTTATCTACTTTCAATTTTAGTTATTAAACAGTAATTAAATATCATATCTACCATTAAGCATGTGTCAACCACCCAACAACGGTGGAACATCGATGACACAAAGTAGCACCCGAGCAAGCAACTATGACTCACAAGGCCGACTATCTACCAAACAACAGGTAATAGGAGGTGTCCAAGGCAATATAATGGCTGCAAGGAATATCTCGGGTACGGAAACTAGAGCATCGCAACACAGATAGCAATAGATCAATAGGAGGAAATAAAGACTAGAAATGTAAAATAGGTAGAAAGAGGGAGAATGCTCGCCTGGAAACTGCCGAAGTTTCATCCAAAGATCAGGTCGACACTCGCATCAACTCATTGGCCTAATCCGTGAAGAAGCAAAGCGCTAGCAGAAACACCGGATGCAATAATTAATACTATGGTAGAAGATCGGGCATGATGCATGTATGATGTATGACATGTCAAAGATGCGATGCAATTAGGCAATATTAAGCGGAACCGGGGTCCCGACAATTAATCGATAGGTTCATATTTTTTAGATACCCCACAATTTAATGTTGTATTAACAAGTCAAATAGTGGCACCGATTCACTAAGCAAATTTAAATGAGACCAATATAAGGCTAGAATCGCCCGCATATGGTCTCCATATTTAATTATGAGGTGAATCGGCATAATGCCCCCAGACCATACAAATATGTATGCAAGCATGACAATTGATATGTATCAATTCATATATATGTCTAATAAGGCTCGGAAAGAGGTCACACATGGCGGTACGGAGATCTTGGGGTTCCGAGGGTTCGGGGATCGGTCTTCGAACGCCGGGATCGGTCTTTGGGTTCCGGGGAGAATCACTTGAGTGGCATAGCCTTCAGGTCATCGGGTCAGGGGATCTTCCGGTGCCATGGGTTCTCAGTGATCCAGGGATTCACGGCGCAGAAGAACTTGGTTCAGCATTAGTTCTCGACATGGTGCTCTTGGGTTCGGACATGCTGTCGAAGCGGATCTTGATGTGCCACGACCGAGAGGACCGAAAGCCAACAGGAGCAACAACTAGGCACCACCTCACTTTCAAGAAGCAAAACACCATGGAATAGCAGCGCGGTGGACCAAAACCACCCCTATGACTTAAATCCCTGCAGGGCAGAGAACTAGCTCGCAGGCGTGGTTGGCGGCACCACTCGGGCGGAGGACGATGACTAGAGGGCGTAGGACGAGCACGGGCCGCAGGGAGAGCACGGGCCGCAGGGGCCGAAGGAGACGGGGCCACGCTAGCCAGAGACGAGGAAGGTCCAGGACAAGGAGGACGCGTGGAGCGCGCGTTTGTAGAAGCAATGGCCACGAGCGCGGCCGGCTCAGGGCAGGGGGGCTGGTGGCAGCGCCTAGGCGGTCAGAGCTGTAGGGGTGGCCATGGACGTGCCTGGAAGCTTGACGGGGAGGCTCGGGGAAGGACACGCGGGCCAGGCGACGACGAGGTCGGGCCGGCCGAGGAGGAGGCGGGCCGCGTCGAAGAGGGTGCTCGCGAGGAGGTCGAGATGCAGGGCGCGTCGACCCGCACCGGTGCCGTAGCAGAGTAGGCACGCGGCTGCTACTCGCGGACGATAACGGAGGACCACGCTCGGGGGAAAAGGGGACCGCGGGGCTAGCGGCGACTGGTACGACGAGGAGAGATGGGGCGAGGGTGGGCGCCTGGCGGTGGCGGGGATTGCGGGAGGGAGAGAGAGACGCGGGACAGGAGGGGTGGGGATCGCGAGAGGAAACACTTCGGGTGGGTGGGGCCGGCTTGCAGCGATCGTACGCGGGAGGGGCGGTTTGGTTCGTGCGGGAGCGTGCGTGCGAGTGGGTGTGGCCGGGCGAGAGAGAGAGAGAGGGGAGTGTGTCGGGTGCGTCCCAGGGGGTGGCGGCTGCTGGGTGAGGGAGTGGGGAGGGATTAGGGTTTGACTAGGTTGGGGTGGTAGGTGGCTGTGGGCTGGGCTTTTGGCCTGGGCTGCGGCTGCCTCCCCCGATAAAAATATTTTATATTTATTTATTTATTTTAAAATAAAAACATTTACAAATAGGGTTTTGACAAATAGAGACATCCGAAACACCAGGGTTTTATATTTGAAATGAAGATGGGGAGTATCTAGAAAACAAAGAGGGGATTTTCAAAAATAGTTTTAGTTAAAACATGCATGCAGATATGATGATGATGCATATGTATAAATGCAGGCGATTTTCTAGTAGTGGTTTTACTCAGGGTGCTACATCACCAAAGTACCAAATTTATACAATGCCATCTCATTGGAGAATGAGTGATACGTAGAGACACAAAGACATGCAATTACACACGGACCTAAAAGTGTCGGATCTTAAGATTAGTTAACCACTAGCAATCATGTATATACAACACCAGAAAGCCATAGGTTTTGAATGCACAAAGTTTTTCCAAACTAGATTATTGACTCTAGTGCAAGTGGGAAACTGTTTGAGATATGCCTAAGAGGCAATAATAAAGTGGTTATTATCATATCTTGATGTTTATGATAAATGTTTACATCCCATGCTATAATTGTATTAACCGGAAACATTAATACTTGTGTGTTTTGTAAACATAAAAGAGTCCCTAGTAAGCCTCTTGTTAAACTAGTTTGTTGATTAATAGATGATCATGGTTTCCTGATCCTAGACATTGGATGTCGTTAATAACAAGATCATATCATTAGGAGAACGATGTGATGGGCACACTCCTATAGTTAGCATAGCATAAGATCAAGTCATTTAAAGTTTGTTTTCTACAAGCTTTCAAATACATAATAACCTAATCCTTTGACCATGAGATCATGTTAATCACCATCACCACATGGGTACTTTGATGACATCAAACACCACTTCTGTAACTGGGTGGTTATAAAGGTGGCATTAAGTATTCTGAAAGTATGTGTTGAAGCACATGGATCAAGAGTGGGATTTGTCCATCCATATGATAGATAGATATACTCTAGGCCCTCTCGGTGGAATGTCATCCAATTGGCTTGCAAGCATGTGACTAGGTCACAAGGGATGTCATATCACGGAACGAGTAAAGAGTACTTATCGGTAATAAGGTTGAACAAGGTATAGAGATAACGATGATCGAACCTAGGGTAAGTAAAGTATCGCGCGACAAAGGGAATTGGTATCGTATGTAACTGGTTCATTCGATCACGAAGTCATCATAGAAATATGTGGGAGCAAGTATGGATTTCCATATCCCACTATTGGTTATTGATCGGAGAGGTGTCTCGATCATGTCTGCATAGTTCACGAACTGTAGGAGAGACACTTAAGGATTTGATGTTGTTTAAGTATATATGGAATGTGAGTTGGATACCGAATGTTGTTCAGAGTCTCAGATTGGATCCAGGACATCATGAGGAGATCCGGAATGGTCCAGAGAATAAGATTCATATTAGTAAAGTCAATTTTCGGGGTTCGGAAATGTTTTTGGTGTTTTGACCGGAAGCTTCTGGAATGTTCTGGAAGGTCCACCACCCTAGGAGGTGCCTTAAGACACTCAGCCATACCTCCAAGTTGTTGACCGGAATTGGAAAAAAGGTTGGGGGTCACTTGGGATGTGGCATGCCCTAGGGGCTAGCTGCGCCAAACCCTAAAGAGGGTCAATTCGGCCAAGACTAGTAAAAGGGTCAAACCCTAGTTTGAATAGTCAAATTCTAGTTTGAAAAGTCAAATTCTAGTTTTTCGTAAGAGGGAAGTCTTGGTGGAAAAGGTTTCAACCTCTTCTTTTGGAGGCCGAGTTGGGGAGGGATCCAACTTGGGCTGGGAACACCCTTGGCTGCCCCACCCACCTATATAAGGAGGGGTGGGGGCACACCCCAAGGCCACCCTTGTCCAAGGCGCCCAAGTCCCTTGCCCTATAAACCCTAGGCGCCTGAACCCTAGTCGTCTCCTACCCCTCTCTCCTCCACCACAGCGCTCTGTCTTAGGCGAAGCCCTGCATAAATATCTCCACCACCACCACACCGTCGTGCTGTTGGGATTCCGAGGAGATCTACTACCTCCGCTACCTGCTGGAACAAGGGAGAGGTAGGTCTTCATCAACTATAGTATGTGTGACTGACTGCGGAAGCGCTGTCGAAACATGGCGCCGGAAGGAACGTCTACACGATCTTGAGATCGACAAGTGATCGACTACATCAACCACAAGAATCTAATCTCGTTGAACGCTTTGGATATATGAGGGTTAGTTCTCTACAAACTCGTTGCACCGATCTTGTAGATTAGATCTTGGATTTTGTGTGTTCATGCGATAGAATTTTTTTGTTTTCCATGCTTACGAACCCCATCAACTTTTTCTACTTTGCTACGGGCTGTTTTAAAGAAGAATTTAAAAGAGTGGAAATATTGTTTACCTCATATAGAATTTGCTTACAATCATTATGTGCATTCTACCACTAAGTTGTGTAGTTTTTGAGGTTGTGTATGGATTTGTTCCACGTGCACAAATTGATTTATTGCCTCTTCCATCTTTTGTGCAAAATAATTATGATGCTACACAACGTGCTGAACATATTTTGAAGTTGCATGCTACTACTAAAAACAATATTGAATGTATGAATCCTAAGTATAAACTTGCAGGGGATAAAGGTAGAAAGCATGTTGTGTTTGATGTTGGAGATCTTGTATGGTTGCATCTGCGGATCATTTTCCTGATTTGCGAAAATCTAAGTTAATGCCACGTGCTGCTGGTACTTTTAAAGTGTTAGAGAGGATGAGCAAATCTGGCTTCCGCATGAGCAAATCTGGCTTGCTCACGTTGTATACACTTGTAGAATCTAACACACCCGATCATCACGTGGTGCTTCGAAACAACAAGCTTTAGCAACGGTGCTTACTAAGGATGAACACTTTAAAACTTGAAATTTGTGTGCTTGTGGGATCATCTTATAATGCTACCGTTGTTAACTAAGCAATACAAGATGCATAAAGGATTAACATCACATGCAATTCATAATATGTGATATGATATGGCCTTTCTTCTTTGTGCTTCCGATCTCCATCTTCAAGCACGAACATGATCTCCATCATCACCGGCATTGCATCAAGGTCAATGACGTCGCTCCGTGGTTGTCGTCCATCAGCTTCAACTATTACAACTACTTTGAATAGACACGCGGGTCTTAACAGAATTTAAAGACAACCATATGGCTCCTGCCGGTTGCCAACTTACAATAAGGATCATTGCACACATAAAATATAATCACAATCATGGCCATATCACATCACAGCACACCCCTGCAAAACAAAGTTAGACGCCTCTAATTTTCTTTGCATATTTTACGTGGTTTGGGGCTTTCAATAAGTGTCGATCTAACTTACGAACAAGAACCACAACGCTTGATGTTTGAACTATCAAGTGCCCATCGTAAATTGGATCTATACTATAATGGGAGAGACAGACACCCGCAAAGCCACTTATGCAATACAAGTTGCATGTTGAGCATGGAGCAAGTCTCATGAACGATGTCATGTAAGGTTAGCCCGGGCCGCTTCATCCCATCATACCGCAAGATGCAAAGTACACAAGAATCAATTGATAATAAAAGCACCACCGTCCACAATGACCATTGTGTTCTACTCGTGCAACAGATCTACATATAGACACGGCTCTGATACCACTGTAGGGGTTCGTAGCATGGAAAACAAAAAAATTCTACCGCATGCAAACAAATAAGCCAAGATCTATCTACTAGTTTGTAGCAATGAGTCGATAGAGGAACTCACCCTCGAAGATTCCAAAGTGTTTAACGAGAGCAGATTCTCGTGGGTGATGTAGTCGTACTCTTGCCGATCTCAAGATCGTGTAGACGATCCTTCCGGCAGCGCTTCCGCAGTCGGTCACACGTTCGGTACTCGATGAAGACCTTCCTCTCCCTTGTTCCAGCAGGCAACGGAGGTTGTAGCACTCTCCTCGCGATTTCGGCAGCACGACGGCGTGGTACCGGAAGTAGAGGGGAGATCTCGCATGGCTTCGCCTTAGCCGGAGCGAGTATGGTGGACTATGAGAGAGGCCTTGGCGATCTAGGGTTTAGAGGCACCAAGAGAGGAGGCTAGGCCGGTGGCTAGGGCTTGGGGAGAGCCCCAACTCGACGGCTAGGGCAAACCCTAGGGCGGCGGCGACTTGTGGTGGCCGGCGGCTAGGGCTAGGGTTTTCGTGGAGAGAGGTGTAGGCTAGAGGGGGCACCCCTGCCCCTTCTTTTATAGGTGAGAGCGCGCCGGCCAAGGGGAGGGAGTCCTCCCCCAAGTCGGCCTCCTTAGCCGGCGGGTGGAGGGAGAGGAACTCCTCCCCAAGTAGGTTTCCTACTCTCCCTCCACCAAGCAAAACCGTTGTTTGACTTTTCAAATTGGCGTTTGACTTTTCAAACTAGGATTTGATTTATCCCTTTATTTTGCTCAGACATGATACCTAGTACATGATGCAACCATTCCACATTGTCATGACACATGCATGTACCCTTCCCCTTCGGAGTGCCGGTCCTTTCGGAACCTTCTAAAACATTCCCGATGAAAACACCGGAATCATTCCCCAACTCCGAAACAGGACTTTCCTTATATGAATCTTATTCTCCGAACCATTCCGGATCTCCTCGTGATATCCCGGATCCCATCCAAGACTCCGAACAACATTCAGTCTCTTACTCATCATTCCATAACTACTCAACAACATCGAATCCTTAAGTGTGTCTCCCTACGGTTTGTGAATTATGCGGACATGATCGAGACACTTCTCCGAACAATAACCAATAGAGGAATATGGAAATTCATATGGCTCCAACATATTTCGACGATTACTTTGTGATCGAATGAACCACTTACATACGATACCAATTTCCCTTTGTCTCACGATAGTTTACTTATCCGAGGTTTTGATCGTCGGTATCTCTGCATACCTAGTTCAACCTCGTTACTGATAAGTACTCTTTTCTCGTTCCCGTGATATGTGATCCCTTGTGAGCCAGTGTGGCATCCCGCAAAACCACTACTAGAAAATCGCGTTGTTTTTGTGCATTGCATCATCATGACCGCATGCTCATGTCATCATGCCACATTGCATTTGAGCATCGTCATCATCTTGCATTTGCTTGCATAAAATTATTTGCGGAAAAACCGGTTCATGTTTTCTAAACGCCCCGTCTTAATTCAAACGCAAACCCCGGGTCTCCGGATTATTTTGTTTTGCCTGTTATCGGGTTGCCAAGGCCCTGTTTAAAATAAATAAAACTTTGAATTATTTTCAGTAGGGGCAGTCGAACGGGCCGGTTCGACCCGAACGACCACCCCCAGAATAAACGGTCCATTTAAATCGGTCCGCCTAAATTCCTAAACATACCCAACCTAGTCTACCCACACCCCCCTCCACCTCACCCCCACCTATCACAGGCTGCCACCTCACCTTGGCCATCCCCCCCCCCAACCAAAATCTGCCACTTGGCCCTCTCTCCCTTTTCCTCTCTCCCTCAGCCTACCCCACTCCCCATCCCCAGCACACACCCTGGGCCACACGCACGCAGCACACACTAGCCACACACCCGCCCACGCCAGCCACCTCCCCTGGGCCCCACCCCGCGGGACCCATCTTCCCCCACGCGCTCGTCCTCCCCCAGTTTCTCTTCCACCGCGCCCTGCCTCTGCTCTACTTCGCCGGCTCCCCTCCCCGCTCCCCCTGGCGCCGCCTCCTCTCCTCCCTGCGCCGCGCTCGCCGCGCCGCCCTCCAGCGCCGCTCGCCGGCTCTCCCCCCATGCGTCCACGCCCGCCATGCCCTTCCTCATCTCCGGCCCTAGCCGCCGCGCCCCCCACGTCCCGCGCCTCCACCCTCCTTCCTCCGGCCGGCGCCGGCTCCCTCCTCGCCGGCCCGCTCTCCACCTCGCCTCCCCAGGACCGCCGCCCTGCCGTCGACCGGCCGCCCCACCGCGGCCCCTCTCGTCGCTCTCCCGCTCGCCGCCGGCCGTCGCGCCACCAACCCCGCCTCGCCGGCGCCCCGCCGACGGTCTCCATCCGCCGGTCCCGAGCGCCTCCGCCCGCGCCTGACTGCCTCCGCCCTCCGAGCGCCGGCCGAGCCGCGTCGCCCTCCGCCGCCAGTGCTCCCGCGGGCAGCCGCCGCCGCCTCCAGAGCTCGACGCCCCTCGGCCTCATCCCGTCCCCCTAAGCACGCCTGCGACCTCCGGCGCTCCTCCGGCTGCGCCACCTTGATCACCTCCGTCAGGCCAAGCCAAGCTCCCGCCACCGTCCCGCAGGCCCTGTGCGGCGTCGCCCCTGCGTCTCCATGTCCCTGTTTGCTGCCTTGCTTCTGTTGGACAGTGACCAAGCACGTCTGGCTAGACAACGCCTCGATGGCCTCTTGTGCAGCAGCAAGCATGCCTCTGACTGGTGCCTTTGCGTGGTTTGGGTGCCTCCAGCATGAACCAACTGTGTGGTGGCTTAGTTCGTCGACAGGACTGTCACCGATCATGAGTCTGTGTCCAGACTAAACAAGATCTCCATCTCCGCCTGTCGGAAGGACCAAGACCGAAAACCAAACACAAGAATCCGAAGTCTGCCACTCCGTCACGGAGCACCGAGTTCTCCTTCACGGATCCGAAGACCGATCCCGAACCCGGCACCGCGCCAAGTACTACTTCCCGAACCATAGCATGCCAAGTTCTACTTCCAACGAGTTGCCCGATGATCGAGATGGCACCCCAAGGTCTTCAGCCCGGTGCGACAAGCACTTCGCCGCGGAACGCCAAGACAGATCCGATGCCGACCCAAGTTCTTCCTCTCGGACCCGAAGACGCCGTGACCCGGACGCCAAGATCTCCGCGCGAGACAACAAGACCGACAACATGGCCCGATCATCGCGAATACGCCAAGACCTACCTCTGTTATCCGAGAACGAACCCGTCGAACCCTGGACCCTGAGACCGACCCCGAACCCCGGAACCCCAAGATCGTCGAACCCTAATGTGTGAACCCCTTCCCGAAACCCTATTTTTATAACATAACAACAACTTGTTGCATATTAATCATTCATCTCGCATGCATATCTTTGGTTTGGGGGCCTTATGCCGATTCACCTAATAATTAAATATGGGGCCCATATGCGGGCAAATCTAGTCTCATATTGGCCTCATTTAAACTCGTGTAGCGAACCGGTGCCATCTTTTGTCTTGCTAATGCAACATTTAATTTGCGGGGTAGCTAAATAACTTGAACCGGTTAATTAATTGTCGGGACCCCGGTTCCGCTTAATATGACCTAATTGCATCGCACCTTTGCCATGTCATGCATCATGCCGATCTTCTGCCGTTGTATTAAATATTGCATCCGGTGTTTCTTCTAGTGTCTTGGTTATTCGCGGATAAGGCCGTTGAGTTGATGTGAGCTTTGCCCCGATCTTCGGTTTAACCTTCGGCAATGTTTTTCAGGCGAGCATCCCCCCTTTTCTACCTATCTTACTTTTATAGTATTTATTCCCTCCTGTCGATCTATTGCTATCTGTGTTGCGATGCTCTAGTTTTTCGTACCCGTGATATCCCTTGCAGCCATATATTGCCTTGGACACCTCCTATTACCTGTTGTTTGGTAGATAGTTGGACCTGCGCGTCGTAGTCGCCTGCTCAAGTGCTGTTGCGTGTCGCCATGTACCACAGTTGTTGGAGTATTGCCACATGTTTGATGTTGGAGATGATCTCGGCTTTACTTATCGTTCACTTTAATTCCTGTTTAACAACTAAAATTGAAGTAAGTAAGCAGAGGCATCGGTGGGTGATAGATAATATTTGGTTTCCGACCGCCCACTTGTGTCCCGTAGGACCCCGAGTACTTGATACCTGTTCCTTGATTTATCGCGCTATCCACATACGGGGAATTATGGGACCCCCCTTAGCCAGAGCTTGATTCATTCTTATTTCTTGGGGCCACAAACTAGTTTGAGGTTTTATTTACCATCCTGTACTTATGCCATGCTTTACTGCTTTATTTACGATTGTGCGAGGAGCACACTGTACTGTTTAGGTAAGCGGAGTGTTTTCGCGGTATCGACAAGCCTAGTCACACTTTCGGGTTCCCAGTCGTTTACAGCCATTGTCGCAAACCTTGAGTCCGTCTCGGAGCTTGCTTACTTTGTTGCGGGTCTACTCAATGGGGTGGCCCCCTGAAATATTTCTGAATCTTGTGATTGCTCTGTCGTGAAGACCTCGTTGGGTTTTGATTTGGTTTTTCCGAGGTTGATCGTGTGTGTGTTGCTATTTGTGCACCCCGGCCGGGTTAAAACTTTCTGAAAGCCGTGTCCGCGGTTATGGACGACTTGGAGCACAGTATCTCGATCATAGACAACTATAACTAAAGTTTACTGTTATAAATTGACTTGTATCTGATATGACTAGTAAACAGCTTCAACTATAACGGAATGGCTAAATAAAACTGTCAACAATTGTCTGTTTGGGTTGTCGCTTGCAACCATTGTACCTGACTAGTAAGTATTGCAACTACAACGGAATGGCTGAATAAAAGTGCCAACAACTGCTGGGTTTTTGGGATATCTCATGCTATTTGTATCTGATTAGTAAGTGTCGCAACTAAAACGGAATGGTTAATTAAAAGTGCCCACTGCTTATTTTATCAGGATGATTGTCTATACTTGACTAGTAATTGCTGCAACGATAACTGAATAAATAAAACTGCCAACTGTGTGAGTTCCTCGGTTGACCTCCTCGTTTGGTTTCGAGGGGGAAACGCCAGGGTGGGTTTGATTGGTGGTAGTATCAGGTTGTTCCGAATAGGTCTTCTTACCCCTCTCTGATTGCCGCCAGTTGTATCGAGTCTCTATAGGGTGTTCAGTGCATGCTGCCGCTGCCGCTTCAGTCCACCATACCTATGTAGGCGAGGACCGCTGAATTCTAGCCTCGCTGTGTACTGGCCTCAGTACTGACGCTCCTCTTTTTCCTTTGCTCTCTGTTGGCACCCCTTTTGTTTAAGAAGGTTTTGAGATCGACGTCGTTAGCAGGGTTACCCTTCCGGCTTGGCCTGGGCAGGGTTATGGACGCCATTGGTTATTCTTCAGGGCTCTTAGCCCCATTTGCATCTTGTCCGTAGCTGGACGCTCTATCGTTTTCAAGGTGATTTGGATCTTTGTACTGTATATCTGTATTCTTGACTCATGGAGTCGTGTTGTATATATATCTGTTCTGTGGGTCCCATCGAGGACTGTTGTGTAATGTTATTACTTCGTTTTCCACCCGCACGAAAGTGCCTGGTGGGCACCTTTGAATCGTTTCTATGTGGGTTTGGCGGGTTTCGCTAAAACTTGCATAGGTCCGATTCTGAGGGTGTTACAGCCAGTCACATGCTTGCAAGCTAATTGGATGACATTCCACCGAGAGGGCCCAGAGTATATCTATCTATCATATGGATGGACAAATCCCACTCTTGATCCATGTGTCTCAACCCATACTTTCTGAACACTCAACGCCACCTTTATAGCCACCCAGTTACGGTGTGGTGTTTGATGTCATCAAAGCATCCTTCCGGTGATGGTGATAAGCATGATCTCATGGTCGAAGGAATTAAGTTACTATGTATCAGAAAGCTTATAGCAATTGAACTATTAAAATGACTTGATCTTTATGCTATGCTTATCTATAGGAGTATGTCCACCATACCATTCTCCTAATGATATGATCTTGTTATTAACAACATCTCAAATGTTCATGATCAAGAAACCATGATCATCTATTAATCAACAAGCTAGTATTAAGAAGATGCTTTACTAAGGACTCTAATTTAGTTTACAAATCACACAAGTATTAATGTTTCTTGTTAATACTATTATAGCATGAATGTAAAAATTTATCATAAACACAAAGATATAATAATAACTACATTTATTATTGCCTCTAGGGCATATCTCCAACAATACGTCCTTTAGGTCATCGTTTAGACTCAGATTTTGTTTAGACTAAGAGTTAGCCATCGTTGCAACTACGCTAAGGCTCGAGTGTCGCAAAGTCCTCTTGCACTTCGCACCTATACATGATCCCACCTTTTTCAATAAACCTTTCATCTTCATCCGCAATATCTTGATTGCAATATTAGTTCTTGTTATCGATTTTAGGTAGAAATTAAGACCCTCGTTGGTCAGGATGATCGTGTCTCTACAAGATTGGTAACCTCTAGGAGATTGACCTAGCGATTGTATTGACGCTCGTGCTCGCACATGTAGTCAGATCATCAAGCCCGAACTCCACTCAAATCGACTACCATCATCTCATCGAAATACCGGACACCTTTGCCCTATCAGACGGCCTCTAGGAGACCGAGGCATGGTTGGCTGATTACCAACAAACTGTCAAACTCCAAGGTGGTTCGAAAGCCACCGCTATGCAAAGCCTACAATTGCACCCCAACGGCAGCACGCGGTCATGGCTCAGGCAGTTACCCGAAGAATCCATCAGCATCTAGAGTGACTTGGAGGACAAGTTAATCTGAAACTTTAAATCCACGTTCAAACGACCTGCATACATCAAGGAGTCACAGGCGTGCAAGCAGAACTAGGGGTACAAAGGTGGAACATAATCAAAAACTCAGTCAAGAATATCTCCGACGAGAGGGCAATTGCCGCCTTCAACGACAGCCTATGCTGAAAGGACTTCATCGAGGATTTGGGATAATTCAAGCCAAAAACAATTTCTCAGCTGATGGATATGGCCAATCTATGGTCCGACGGTGAAGATGCGGTAAACAACAAGCGGGGACGCTCACCCAAGGAAGACCATGACAGACGCAACACTAAAAACAGGAGGAGGCGTAACTATGATGGTCATGGTGGACCAAGCTACGTTGCGGCTGGTTTCGTTGGAGAGGACAACCGAAGAAACGAAAAACCACAGTGGTAGATACCGAGGCAACCGAGAAGACACTAGGGGACAACAGGACAACCTAGCAATACGAACCAAGGGCTCAGGAGCCTCCAATGTCGCTGATGCAGATGCTTGAGGGGCCGTGCAATATGCACTTTTACATCGACTCGGACGGATGAAGGCAATCAACTCACCTCACGAAGGATTGCCGTACTTTATTGGTCATGAAATTAGTTTGTAACACCAAGGTGGATCAAGCAACAAACCAGGAGTACATCGGTGCACCAGGAACCCTAGCACTCGTTGCACGACCACCGCCAGGGGAACCTCCAGCGGGCTAGCCGCAACCCGCAACGAACATGAATCAGGAGGATGAGTACCCGAGGTCCAGAGGAACGATGTACATGATACAGAAGGGACGTCCATCCAACAGAATCTAGAAGTTGATCACCTGACAAGTTAACTTGGCAGTAATGGCACCACTGCCCACACCCGAATATTTTTATTTATATTGACATCTCATTATTTGTGCCCTTTTAAACGATTTATGGGACTTTCCTACAAAGTCCCTTGTTTTGGTATTTAATTTCTAGAAGATGGAAAATATCCTTTTTCGTATTTTGATGTTTCATGGATTTTCTAGACACCAATTAATCCGTGGAAAATACCACGGAAGGTTTTGATCGGAATAAAGAACCTAGGCACTAGAAACACACGAGGGGTGCCACGAGGGCCAAAACATACCTAGTGGCATGGCCCACCCCTAGGACACGCCACATAGGCCCGTTTCACCCCTCGAGCATCATCTCAACTCCTCCTTTTTACGCACGACTTCTCTTCGATAGAAAACCTACGCTAATTTTTTCCCGCGATTTACAGAGGCGGCAGCGGAGGAGAAAGTCTTCTCCTACTCTGGGAGAGGGAAGATCATGCTGCTTCGAGGCCGCCAGAGAAGGGGAAATCGAAGTTATCGTCACCACGAACTCCTCCTTGGCATAGGGGAGTATCTCCATCACCATCTTCAACATCCCCAACCACAACACCATCTCCATTTCAAGATCGGCATCCTCCTCCTCATATTTTGTGGTAGACTAAACCCTGGAATATTGTTTTAAGTGTTGTGTGCATGCTTGTGCTTGGTAACTTGTCATTATTTTATGGTGAAGTTATACTTTCATATTGTGTTGTAATCCATATGCCACTAATCTGTGTCATATTTCACTGTTGTGAGTAGTTCCCCATGTTCCTGAGGACATAGGATGAGTTGGATATAATTTTTATTGTATGCAATGAGTATATGGTCAACTTTTAATCTTTTATGTGGTTCTATGATGGTAACATGCGAACCTTAACTACATATTAATTTACCTTTATGGGCTCATAGGGTTGCACCTTAGTGTAACAAAGAGAATAGGGAGGGACAAAATGATAGAAACTGTGTCTTGAGACTTTAAGTTGCATTAGTTTTTTTTATCAAGGACCTCAGAACTTTAAGCAATGGCTGGACTTTTATGTCTTAATGAATCCTTTTATTGTACATGAAAATAGCCTTGGGACCAATCATTAGGGTGCACTTGCACGTGCATATGGCTGCACCTATTTTATGCTTTGTCCAACGAGAATAAAATTTGACAAGATGCTTATCATGTTGTTTTAGAAATCTTTATGCTAAGTAAATTCATGCCGAATGTTTGCCACATATAAGTACACACTCGAGCTTATCCTCTTGCTGCATAGATGATTAAACTTTATCTAAAAATATAAATTACCTTCTTGAAAATTACTTTACAGTAATTTACTTTTCTAAAAACCATAAACCCAAAAATACAAAACTCCTACATCATTTTTGTTTTACTTGTTAAACTTGCTAACTAGTACATTCATCTCTCGTGGGTTCGACAACCTTTTCTATATTAAAAGGTACTACAATAGATCTTCTACACTTAGGAGACATCATCAGGTAAGCCTAACAGCGGTCCCAACCGGTCAGTTTGGCTTTTTATCGAGGATGAAAACTAAATCAATTCTTTTGTTATGTGTCAGTGCTCAAGTGGTGTTTTTGAAACCCTAATGTAAAGTGGTGGTTTTTCAAACCCTAGCCCGAATTGAGGTGATTTTTTATATTTTTTTCAAACTCTAAGTACTTCTAAGATATACAGAGCTTGTAATTATTGAGGAATTTAAGAAATTTGATCCATACTAGCTGAAAGAGGCGCACTTCGCCGTGTTGTCTGCATTCCTTCTTGCACATCATTTGCCGTGGTAGAATTACAGTCTTTTCCTGTACCCGATGAAACTCGATCTTTTACCAAGGAATACCGCATCGTGGACCATGATCCGAGGGCGGACCTACGGGATATATGGGGTATGCCGCAACATACCATGCAGCCCTGCCATTTACGCATAAGTATTAGCTTCAATAAGGGTTTTGACTAGGTTGTGCCATCTTGTCGAAGATCTTTCTACAAGCATATATGTGAAGCGGCTGACTAGCAAAGCTAAGCTAGCTTTTTCCCTGGTGGATTTGACTCTTTGTAATAAAAGGTAGCAATAGTCGTCCGACTTTAAATTAATAAAGCCAGAAGTATTATAAACAGAAAGCCGACATAAAGCCACATAGTAATATTGCCAACCAGGCAAAGACTAGAGGTTTAAGGTCCCACGGTCGCACTTACATAAGGTAGCGCCAGCCCTTGACAATACAGAACTAGAGAAAACACAGCAGAAAGCTAAACATGGGAGCTAGCTGGAAGAGCGAGGCAGCGAATGTCACGATGAAGCTTCCTTAGGCCTTCCAAAAAAACATTCCGCCCGTCCAGGTCTTTACTCCTGCACAGAGGCCTCCATAGTTGCAAGAAGATAATAGATTTTAAAGTATAGTAAACATGTTGGCTCGGGAACTTATGTTCAATGGTGAATTTGTTACGAATATTCCACAAAGCCCATCACTGTGTAGAAAACAGAATCCAAATCGAACGTCTAGCTTTCGATGGCAAATAGAGCAAAACGCAATAAAAGCATCGAATGATCTAGGGTTTCAGGTAACTCCCAACATATCGCTCATGCCACTCTAGCAAAACTGAGCCAACACACATTGGAAGAACAAATGGGAGACTGTTTCTTCCTCCCCACACAAGTAACACTTGCCATTCGTTGGGCTGTATCGCTCCAAAAATTGATCATTCACTAGCAGTCGGAAATCTTGATTTTTAGAGGAAAATTCGCTTTCCAAATCATCTTATTAATATGCTCAAGCGCACCCACACTGAACTTCCTATACATGGAGGCCACCGAGAACGTCCCCGATGGCTCGAGAGCCCACAAAAACCTATCTTCCTCCTTAGAAAGCTGCACCACTGAGAACTCCTGAGTTAGATGTCTCCACAAGTCTAGTTCCTCATCCCCAAAGATTTTTCTAAAGTCTAGGTTCCATCAGTTCAAGATACAGGCCTAAGCCACAGTAATATCAAGATCTGAGCAGATATTGAAGACCCTAGGGAATCTGGTTGCGACAGGTTCCTCTCCTGACCAATAGTCAGACAAAAACTTAATCCTAGATCCATTACCTATAATGAACTTGGGTCTCAGTCTGAACATGTGTTTGATTCAATTCAGACTTCTCCAAAATTGCAAACCTCCTTGGATGTTCAGGTTGAGCATATTATGATCATTATGGTACTTGGCTATTAGCAGCTTGTGCCATAAGTTTTGACTCTCCACTGTGTCGTTGACCCTCCAAATCTATTTGAGCATCAGGGAGACATTCAAGATTCTGGAATTCAGAACCCCAAGACCCCCTAGATCTTTAGGGCGGCAAACATCAGGCCAGTTAATCTAGTGGTACTTTATCTTGTCACACACACCCTCCCAGAAGAACCGCGAGATATGCTTGTCAAATCCTACATGAGTCCCATCCGCAAGAAGGAACATGTCCATGCGGAAGAAGGGGAGGCTCGACGGAGAGGAGTTAACTTTTTATTTTGAGGGGTACAATGAGAAGTTAACTAACGTCAACCTAACCGCAGAAGACATGAAGCAACCCTGCCAAGGTTCCTCCCTACGGCCCATGACAATAATGAGACTCTGGCAATATGTCATGTTTAGGTTCCTATCTACCATTGGAAAACCCAAATAGGTGAAAGAGAAGGTTCCTCTTTGCACTTCAGCGGTCTAGCAAGAATGCTTAGGGATGGCACCCACCGGGTTCGGGGCCGGGTCCAGCCCCCATACCCGTCTCGTTTAAGTTGTCGGGTCTCATTTCTTACCAGACCCGTGACCTGGCCGGGTTCGGAGACCCAACGGATACCCACCAGCGCATGAGATGGGAGCGACGCCGACACATGCGGAAAGAAAATGATGGGATATTAGGATGGGGTTGGTGGAAATGGACGTGCACGTGCACGTGTTGTCTCCAGGACTCCATATTCCGTCTGTACATGCGAGGTGTGTTGTCTATATGCGTGGTTGTGTGGGACGTGTGATTAGGTATAGGATTATTAGAGATAGGATTATGGCTTAGAGCCGGTCTGTGGATCCGTGGGTGCGGGTTTACCATCCTATACCCATCTCGTTAGATTTAGCTGGTCTAACTTTTTATCAAACTCTTTCCATTTAAGACGAGTACCCGTCAAGTTTACGAGGTTTCGGTGTTCATTGCCATACCTAACAATGCTCAGCTTTGCTCAACGCCAAGAATTGATTGCAGGTTTTATTTTTGGTCCGACATGACCATAATTCAAGCTATTGGGCTGGATGCCCATCGGATATTGGCTCACAGGCCCATGAGATATGATTGCTTAGCGCTTAGTACTGTATAAGCTTCCCTTCTCCCTTCTTGTCCGGTCCCCTCTTCTCCTTCACCCCGCGCGCTTTGGCTGAAATCAACCCCCGCCCACCGCCACCTCGCCGGAAATCGAGAAAGCCACCGTCTGATACTGTCACCCCACCACCCCTCCGAACCCTAGCCGGTCAGCCGCGCTGCCTCGCTGCTCTCCCAAACTCTCCCCGCTACGCCCAAGCAGTCCCGTGGCCAAGAACCCTTGCTTCTTGGTCGACGGGAATGGCGAAAAAGAAGGAGGCCCCGAACCAAGGCAAGCATTCCGCTTCCAGAGAGGCGGAGGAATCTGCGCTGCAGCTGGGAGCGCTCTATGCTGCCAGGAACACGGCGCCCCCTTCCGCGTCCTCCGCCGCCGAGAACACGGCGCCCCCTTCGTCCAAGAACACGGCGTCCTCCCCTGCCGAGAACATGGGACCTTCCCCAAGCAAGATTAAGCCGCCCTCCCTGGCCGAGAACACGTCGCGATCCCCGCCCAAGAAGCCGGCGTCCTCCCCTGCCACGAGTACGGCGCCCACCCTGGCCAAGAAAACGGCGCCCGCCTCTTCCAATGAAGATGAGGAGCCTGTGCCTCCTTTCCCGTCCGATGCTGCCAAGAGCAAGGCCCCCGCCTCGGCCAAGAACACGGCGTCCGCCTACGCGAAGAACAAGGCCTCCGCCCCGGCCAAGAACAAGGCCTCTGCCAAGAATGCGGTGGCGGTTCCCGCTGCGCCGCCCCAGGACGCAACATTGAGGAGATTTATCAACTTCATGTGCGAGAAAGCGACCTCCATCTGGTGGCAGGGACTCCTTGACGCCTTCCTGACTTGGGTGCACGGCAGCACCGGCGATGACACTTCAGAGTCCTCCAGCGTCTCCCATGAAGTTACCATTTGAATCTGGTTCCTTTTTCATGTCAGATTTAGCATGTAGGAAATATGGGAACTGCAATGGTATGTCATGAGAAATGTGGTAACTAATGTTTGTCTGTGTCGAATTTTGCATCCTATTGAGACACGGACGGTTGGGAAATGAGTGCAAAGGTTGTTACGTCGTTAGAATTAATTTTCTTAGTAGTTTGTAACATGTCGACCGTTTTAGATAAAGTTCTGCACTTTGTTGGCAATTGGCAGTCTTTATAACTGAACTTTGTTTGTAAATGTTCTGCGGAACAATGCCTTGTAGTCTGTGTTAATGTTCAGAATCAATTCATCTTTGTGAAGAAGAACTAAAACGTTGCTGTGTGTTTTTGGAGTATGTTATGCTGTCAAGATGGAAAAAATCCCATGCACAACAGCTGTGCTAACATTAGCTAGAATATTTTGGCAATGACATGAGAAATTTGGTCACTAATGTTTGCCTGTGTCAGTTTGCATTGTATAGTGACATATGAATGGGCAGGAAGTGAGTGCAAGGTTGCTAAGTCTCTGAATTAACTTTCTTACTAGTTTGGAACCTGTTGATGTTCTTGATTATTTTTTGCATTTACTTGGAAATTAGCACTCTCTATATCAGTAGATGCTTCATTTACTACTGTATTTTGTCTGTATTTTTTCTGCTGAACAATGCCATACATGTGTTATTGTTTAGTTAATTGGTCTTTATGAAGTGCAAGGAGTAGTCTAAATTACCTCTGTTTTTGGAATATGTTATGGTGTCAAGACAAAAAAAATCCTACGCAGAATAGCTCTTGTAACATTTATACTTGCTGATTTTGTTTAATATCATCTGCCCATACCAGCATTATTTTAATGATGGAGCAGTTCCTTTCTTAAGTAGAAGAACTAAAATGTTGAAATTTCTTCGTTTTTTTTGGATATGGTATTTTTTCAAGATAAAAGAATTCATCTTTTATTCTTATTGGATCCAGGAAGAAGGTTCTACCCATCAAGAGAAGAGGAAGAACCGGAAGGTTCGGAACAATCAGAGGCACCTGAACAAGATTCAGCAGCAGGCTTCACCTCACCGTCTAGAGGTATGAATACATTTTCATACCAGTTGTATTGTGAAGCATCCGCCTGCATTTTACAGATCTGAATACACCTATTGATTTCTGCAGATACACCATAGGCCTGCCATTTTGTGTGTTTGGTAGTTTTATGTTTTATACCCTTAGTTTTTGTACCCTTTCTTGAGAAAATTGCAATAAAGAGCAAGCTTGCTTATGATCAGTAGTCACATCCTTACATTTGCCTTTGTGTTTCCAAGTATGTTACAGTCTCAAGATATACTTGACCTTGCATATTTTTCTTAATTTTGGCTGCCCATCCCAGCATTGCTTTAGTAATTGAGAACGTGCAGAGAATAATCTGCCTAGCATTTTCTCTGCAGGTTGAGGTTATTGCCTTTGCTTTAGTTGATTAATTCTTAGCACTAAAAAATTGAAATAGCCTCTGTGTTTTTGGAATATGTTCAGGTGTTTCCAAGTATGTTACAGTCTCAAGATATACTTGACCTTGCATATTTTTCTTAATTTTGGCTGCCCATCTCAGCATTGCTTTAGTAATTGAGAACGTGCAGAGAATAATCTGCCTAGCATTTTCTCTGCAGGTTGAGGTTATTGCCTTTGCTTTAGTTGATTAATTCTTAGCACTAAAAAATTGAAATAGCCTCTGTGTTTTTGGAATATGTTCAGGAGCCCTAAAAAATCGTTATTTTATTGTTATTGGCCCAGGTGGAGGCACTCACTGAAGGTTCTGCCGATCAGGAGCAAAGGGAGAAGTGGAAGGAGCAAAGGAATCAGCAGGCTTCACGTCAACTTCCAGAGGTATATGTTTTTGAAGTTATCAAGATGAAAAAATTGCTACACAAACAATAGCTTTGGAACCATTATACTGCCTAACATGAGAAATGTGGTCACTAATGTTTGTTCATATTGAATATTATGTCGTATTGGACTTATGAATGGGTGAGAAATGAGTGCAAGGTTGTCGAGTCTTCGAATAATTTCTTACATTTTGTAACATGTCGATGTTCCACATTACTTTTTGCACTTTATTGTCAATTCACTCTTTTTTTATCCGGAAATACTTTATTTCAATCTTAACTTTGTTTGCAAATGTTCCACGGAACAATGTCTCAAATGTGTTAACGTTTACTTAACTGATCCTTCTGAAGTGGAAGAACTAAAACGTTCAAATTTCCTTTATACTTTTGGAATATATTCAGGAGAGCCGATGCCAGAACCATGCTTACATTTATGCTAAGACACAGCATAAGAATGGGTGTGATCATGATGAGACTGAAGCAGACCGCAGTGTACCTTCAGGCCCTTCAATCAGTCAAGTAAGTGATGTAAGAAAGTTTCCATCCAAGTATCTGTCTGATTGCTCTTGCACTTCAGATTTAGTACCTGCAAAGTATCAATCTGCACTTCTATAGTCGCTTTGATCTGTTTGGGGTGTGGTGATACTCCCTCCTTGCCAAAATGTAGTGCATATAATTTTTTAAAAGTCAAATGATGTGAAGTTTGACCAAGTATGTAGAGAAAGTTGTCAACATCTAAAATACCAAATTAAAACCATTAGATTCATAATGATGTATATTTTCATATGGTATGCATTTGGTATTTTAGATGTTGATATTTTTTCCTACATACTTGGCAAACTTTACATTGTTTGACTTTTGAAATATGTTATATGCACCACATTTTGGCGAGGGAGTAATATTAACTGAAGTATTATTAGCTCTAGGAAATGGCTTAATTTAGCAGCCCCGGGAGTATCTGTCCTGCCATTCCTTCTTATTAGCTTGAATAAGAGGTCAGAGAAATGTGGTCACTAACATGTCTATGTTCTAGAATATTTTTGTATTTTGTTGTCAATTAGCACTCTTATATCATGAAATGCTTTATTTCCAACTTAACTTTGTTTGCAAATGTTCTGCCGCAGACTACATTGCCCACTGACGAGACCGAAGCAGACCGCATTCTACCTGCAGGCCCTTCAATCAGTCAAGTAAGTGAAACTGTTTAATTTAGTAGCTCTAGCAGTATCTCTGGGAGTAACAATTAACTGAAGTAAGATGTTAGAGAGAAAATCATACATAACTTGCAATTTATATACTTGCAGATTGTTGAGGATAGTCAGAACTTTGATCGGTATTTGAGCAGTGCTATTCACGAGCACTATATTGAGCTTATGTCAAGGTGCCCACCGGGTATGACCGTGTGCACTTTTTGCTACTTTGAGAGAGGCAATGAAGCTCAAAGGTCTCACTCAAGTGTAAGTTCTAGTGGCAAATGAAAAATCATCTCGTATATTTTGGTTCGTGCATTGATGGTTTGAGTTCAGGTGCATTTCATTTAATTTCAGTTTCAATTTGTAGATGATTCCACACTTACGCAAATTGCATCACAACGTGGTTGGCGTGAAGTGTACAAATTGCCCAGCTAGGTTTCCTACGGAGCGCGACCGGGACCAGCATGGCCAGCACTGCAAAGCCTAGTTCAGAGTATTGCCTAAGCTCCTACGTATTTTCTGTTGGGAAGATTCGCAGTAGCTGTAGACTGAAACCAGAAGGATGCTAGAAGAGTTGCAAAGAATATAATCTGCACTTCTTTGTGTAATCCTCCTGATGCAGTCCTGTGGATATTTCGTAGAATGGATTCTTTTTGAAATCCCCTTTTTCCAGCCTGACATTTTAGGAGGCATCTACAAGTATAGCCTTATTGGGATTGAAGAACTATAGAGTGTGCTGAAAAAAAGATATGAGATACAGTACGTTCTTGTAGGATGATGTGTGACAGCAATGCCAACCACAGATTGTGAGCTCAGTTCCCTCAGGTTGTTGAAAATGATTTTATTGGTGGATGTTCTGCTGGAGGTACCGTAGAATTTGCTGTTTCTTTGACCAATTTGATTGTGCTGCTGGAAAATTATTCAAATGGGGAAGATGGTGACAAGTGTCATGTCTTGGTCATCGTGACAAGGAAGCATGACGTCTGTAGCTTCACTAATTTTTTATGAGTTCTCCAGGCGTATCAGTCTCAATTTTACTGCAGGTTTGACAGCTTCTGGGAGAAGTGTTGAGCATGGGTAATTTTGTTAAAGTTCATCTTTGGGAACCCAAACTCGGATCAAAGTCTATCATATTTAGCTGAACATGTTCACCACCTTGTAGTTTTTAGTTTTGACACAATAGGAGTGAAGTCCTTACGTTGCAACAAAGCTAATGGAAGATTGTACCACCTAGATTTAGAGGATCAGAAGGTACTTGAGTCATTGAGGGATACAATTGTTAGACATGTTGCAAGTTTTACTGCCTGTGGAAAAAACACAACCGGTTTATGATGACAACACAAGTTGAGCGTAAGAGGTTCTTTTAGATCAATAGGCGATTACACCACAATCTTATTTCAGTGAAGTTCACGTGGTTTTCGAAACTAGAAAATTCACAGTAGCTAAAGCCGGAGTTGTGGTATGTGAGAATTTGTTGAGGCATGGAATAAGAGTCTCTTCTGCCAAATGTAAATAAGTATTTTCTGTGGGGAAGATAGTAGCTAAAGATCGTGGTAGCATGTTTTACCTAATTATTCTCTCACCGTCATTCATTTTATTTTCAGCTTGATGCATGCTTTGGCTGGGCTTGGAATTGGACGAGCAGAATTTTAAGAGCTTCAAAATCCCCGTCTCCTTTACCTTCCCGTGTTCTTCTCTCCACTTCAATGAATGTTAGTTTATCAGTCAATGTTCTACACTTCTATATCTAATATGAACTTTTTATAGCTTCTGTAGGTCGTCTATTTGACGCCTCGAGTAGCTGCGGAACGGACCTTGTTATTTTTATGACAAAAGAAAGAAAATATTTTGGGATCCATTTGGATTTGCTCCATGGATATCAATAGTCAAGTTCCCTACCACGTAGACTGCTAAAGGGAACAATGGTTAGCCTTGCAAGGGCAATTGCTTCTCCGGAAAAAGGCGGCTACTGCCTACTAGGAAGAAAGAGACATGAAGATAGCTCAATGGTTATTCTTGTCCAGTAGACATATATTATCTTACTTTAATGATATTTGGGATTCTCTTACAGTAATAAAGATATTTTACCATGGAGGTCGTTTTCTTTGATGTTCAATTTGTGAATAAATTTGAGCAAGACTAGTGATGCACCTATCTTCTGGACCACGGATCATATCTCAGGGCGTTAGGGATTGGCTACCCTCCCCTGACCCTGACTCGTCCAAGGACAATGATGACGATTTGCTCCCGACAAAATGCAGACAAAGTGCACATATTTTTGAAGAGATACAGGAACATTCCATGAATGCAGGAAAAGATCTGCTGTCAAGGAAATATACGAACATGAACGTTAGGACTGAATCTTGATGGCAAAAAGCCATGCGCTTCATGCATTTGTCTCTCAGCTTGTCTCTCCAGCGCACATGATCTTGCTAAACCCTACAAATTTAACGAATTTCAAAACAACAGCTATGAATGAACCTGTTAGCTTTTTGTTGTCAAAACCAACAAAGGTTTTCTGGCATCATCAAGAGTGATCATTATCTACTTTTAAACCACCTTGTAGAATATAAATAAGCAAGCCACTGCTGCATTGTACTAAGGAGTAAACATCATAACTTCTCAATTTCAACCGAGGGACAAAGAGCCCCATGTGTTTAACAGATTATTATAGTGGCCCTACATATCAGGTAGGCACAGATAATATAAAAAGGAAATATAAGTGGCTTGCAGGCACGCCCCATTACAAAAATTCAAACATGAAACTGGTATATATTGAGTCACTCGGACCAAGGATCAAACAAAAGAAAGATCATAGTTTGCCTTTTACAGTCTTGTAAGACTTGGTGTTATCCATATGGGTGTAGGCCAATTGGACCAAAGCTGAGGGGACACAAGTTCCTCACAACTGTTATTCGCCAAGTCAAAGATCCCAATATCACGACGGTTATTATTCCACCCAAAAAGATACTCCTCATAATCATCTGTAAAGTAGGTATGGTTTGCCTTCAGATGCGGATACTCTTCAGCACTTAGACAAAGTGTTTCGTTGTGCCCGAGAAGCAACACATGATTTTCCAAGCTATTTATTTCCACATGCTTTTCAGTCGTGGTGTCAACTTTATATATCTTGATATTCCTGGTATTAGTCACATCTGTTGCAGGGTCAGCATCTTCAACATACTCACTAGACTCATGGGCTCTCCAGACTTGCAGTAGACCTCCGCTTGGAGCCTCGACAATATAAATATTTTCACATGAATAGTGTTTTGTCCTGTTCATAATTAACTCTTCCGTTACCACAGGGCCTCTGAGATTGAAGGCGTGAATTTTCCCTTCTGATGTCACTGCATATAACAGACCATCCTTGTAGATGCAGTCATGAAAATAAGAGTGCTGTGGCAGCCAGGTCCACTTTTCATCCCCTAACCTGGCAAATGAAAGCTGCCCGTATGGATTGTGGATAAGCACCACGATATGTCCACCTGCAGATGCATCATAAAATACAAGTGCCTTTATATGGAGGTAGCTCCGTAGCTCGCCAAGAGCAAGGATTGAAGGTGGGTCAGTACAGAGCCCATATGTGTGCCGCGAGTAGTGGTACTTACATAAGGCACCTGCTTCATTAAAAATGGGAGTCACTTGCTCGATGGTGACCACCGACGGGAGAGCGATCTGTTCACAGGTGATTGGATTGAGAAGATGCATCTCAGACCTCTCATCAGCAGTAACCAACCAGCCATTTGAGGACCCGATCAGATGCCTACTGCGGATAGGTGGCTCCGGGAGAGTCAATTTGTATGACCTCTTCTCCACGAGGCTGTAGAGGAGCGCAACACTGTCACCAGCAGATTCCGAGGTGTAGAGGAGGCATGGCGTCTGGTGCCGCTTGTACAGCCCAAGGCTGCATAGGCTGGTATATATCGAGTGCCAGGAGGAGCAGACGGAGCTGGCACGCTTTAGGTCAGGGATCTCAAGAAGGGCAAATATATCCATGAGGATTTCGTGCGGCAGCTCTGGCAATTCGCCTACCTCAATATCCATGTGTGGTGCATGAACGTGTTCTTGTTCGAGGGATTTCTTCAATAAACTTGAAGGAAGACCTAACAGCTTCTGCAAAACTCTGAATACCAGAGAGCACAAATACCTCGGGTATATGGGCAAACTCCATAATCCAAGTATCCTGGCTACGCTACAAGCCTCCATTGGAGCAAAAGGCTAGCTCCTTCTAAAGATGAATTGCTTCAGCAGTACTCTGAAAGTTGCAACCTCTGATCCCCACCTACCTGAAGTTGCAACCTTTGATGCTCCAGAGGTCAGAGGTCCTGGGCATACTTATGGTGAGGCCGAGCAGAGCAGACCGATGCCTCAGTAATAATCCGAGCAGGTTTTGGTAAATCCGTATCCGGAAACGGAACTGCATCGCCTGAATTGTTCATTGAATCTTTGTCGATTCGGACTTTGAATCGAACTGGTAGATGCAAACAACTCAGACTGTTGTGTCATCTGTCTTCTAATACAAGCGGGTTCTGGTTCTGAAAGATTGAAGAGGAGAAGTTACCCGCGGAACGCCTGCGTAGCTCAATGGTCGCTTCGCCCACCAATGGCGGCGAACTGGGGCTCGGTGCAGCCGCCGTCGTCGGCAACGGCCGTAAAAGGGAGGTAGGCGGTAGGCGTGGGATTGCGTGGTGTGGAGCGGTGGGCAAGCGTAGGGTGGGGCAGTGGAGAATTATGGCCAGGTGAGGATTCGGCGGCGGCTGTGCCGTCTCGGTAGCCGCCGGCGGCGGGGGAAACGTAAGGTAGAAGGGCTGTTGGACGGGTCCTACTTATTTTTTTTACCGAAGGACCTAGATACCGCGATTAATGGTGAGCACGTCTTACACAGAGGACCAAAACAGAAATCAAAATTATGACGGGTCCCTCAACTTTGCACATAGCACCCTGCAGGAATGCGACAAACGCAATCAAGTCCTTGCCTACCGCATCTAGCTCACCTCCAATCACGGCCGACGGCATCGGCACCAGGGACAAACCACTTGGGCCAACAGCGACGATGGATGCCACGAGGAGGGAGAACACAGGACGCCCACGACGGTTGAAGAAGCTCAGGCATAGAGGCCTCTCGAGCTCGGCGTGGCCATCCTCCTGGTCAGAGATAGCGGATGGCAATAAGCTTCCGCTTGGAGAACGCCGAAGAAGACCCATTATCGCCGCCTAGGAAGAGCACCAGGCATCCCCTTCCTTTGCCAACAGCTTCCGCTATAGGCCCTTCCCCTTCTTTCCCTCGCCACCATGGCAGGCCGAGAGAAGGAAAGAGAACTTGTCGCCGTCGACGCTGCGAAAAAGCACACGAGCTTTATGACCGAGCCACCATGGCAGCTCCTCCCACCGCAGACTCCATCCATTGGAGCGCCAAGAAGAAGGAGGCACAGCGACCTCCTGGCACCGCTTGTCAGCGCCCGAGAGTAACTCAGAGAAGAAGTGTCGTTGTCACCCACCAGAACCCGACCATCTCCCCCATCGCCATGGCCAGCCAGAGAGGGCCTCCAATCTGGCTATCGCAACTCCACACCAACATCTAGCGCAGATTTATACAAGGTGACGATGGTCGCCGTCGTCACCTCCCACCGACCATGGACGAAGAGGAGACCGACGAGGAGCCCTAGGATGTCGAGGATCTGGCTGCTCAGAACCCTAGCTCCGCCTCCAACTACGGGCAGAAATCTCACTACCGACATATACCACTAAACCTACCCCTAGCTACTCTGGCGCCTCTTCCCGTCCAACTCCGACCGGTTATTGCGGCGGGGAGTACCCAGGAAGGGCCCGGTCAATGCTGGAACGCACTTAGAGACCGGAGCACTCGAGAGAGGAGGAGAGAGGGGATCCACGGTCCTCGTAGTGAACCCCGACGCCTATCTGGGTCCTAGTTAATGGGAAGCGACTCAGGAGACGTGCCACCTAGCGTGGTACCAAAAACTCTATTGTTTCGTATTTAGGTAGGCCTGAAAAGATAAAAATATGGGCCCTCTAGGTCCTGAATGTGGATCTTGGGAGTGCTTCCCAAGGTCTCTAAATTACGATTATACAACAATTTTCCTCAGAAATGTGAGGCAAATATATTAACATACCCAAATGTTTTCTTTTGTCTTTATTTTTTTATTAATAGGTATTGCAGATAAAGATAAGAGAAGATAAAGATTAGATTAGGGTTCTTTTTATTATCCATGTAATTTCCTTTTTATTTTGTAGTGTGTTCAACATTGTACTCTTACCTTTTAAATAAAATTTGGTTACACTATCTTATTGTTGTAATCTTTATTTTTCTATTTGGATAATGTACATTATTTTGTAATCTTGTATCTTATCATTAAACTTAAACTTTCTTATTTATGATGGCCTGATGAAGAAGTTATTGATTGCATATTTTGAAGTAGCTAGGGACTTGATGAAAACTTATTTCAAGGCCTGTTTATTATGAGGTGGTATATACTAACCGCTCACATTATGAAGAACTTGCGATGGTAGGATTACACCCTTTTTGATGTGGGATAGGATGACACCGTAGAAATTGGTGGTGATCGGTAGATCACACTAGCTTGGTAGAGGAACTGCTGATGCTTTTGCCCGTATGATCATGCGTGCTCAATTTGATTTTGTTGATTACCTTGTGTTTGTGAACTTGATTTGCCTGCTCTAGTTGTGATCCTTATGTTGCATATGTTATGTCTTATAGAAATACAACAGGTGTACTACGACAAAACGCCGAAAATCTATAAAACATAGGAGAAGTGCAGCTAACAAATGACGGGTTACCAACACAACCTCCACAAGGGGTTTAAGACTTTAGAGTAGACACAAGTTCGTAGTAGAGGGTCTACACGAGGCACAACCGCCACAAGTTATGAACAACAATGTCGCTCCACAACAACTCTCACCGGCCAAAGCCACTGAGAAACTCAGGAAAAGAAACCCCACGCTGAGAAACCTAGGAGAAGAAACCGCAGGACAGGTGAAACAAAAGATAGATACAAATGACAAAACAAACATACCCAAACAACCAGACAGGGACGCATGGAAAGCCAGCATGCACTAGGGCTAGAACGGATGCATAGAGGTGACCCCTGGCCCACAAGTAGCAACAAAAACCGTGAAAGAGACCCACAACCAGCGACTAAGCCCGAACCCGACACACACAAATGGTCTCAAAATGCCCGCAGCTGACCAAACTTAAGCTATAGAATAAAGAATAACTAGCTACGGTGATTCAATAACATTGGAATAAAATCGGATCCGATTAAGACTTAAGAGCCCAACCTTGTTTTATTCTGACTTTCGAATTAACATCTCCATGGGCAACATATGCATATAGTAAGTAACATCGTTCACATTGCGGCGATGCCCGTCGCCTCCTTTTAATGAAAATTTCAGATGGACAGATCGTCCCCTGTTGCGTTGTTTAAAAAAAACATCATTCACATGTTCTACTTCTACCTTCCGCGCGCGTCGCCGCTATTTTGTAGAAACCCCTCTGAAACCATAGATATCAACCTGCGGTCTTTAGTACATGTAACAAATAACGACAGTGGAGATTCCACGACAGCTTTGTGCCATCCACAGTCCACATCGCACTCCTCCCGGCTAGGTGGAGACCGGACACATTATCCCCTCCCGCGCGAATCTTGATTTTGCTAAAGAGTAAGAGTGTATTATGGGAAAATAAGTTTTTTTCTTTCAAATATTTTTACGAATACGTTTTTTGATAATGAAATACGTTTTTTTGGAACAACCATTCAAAAAGGAAATTATTTTTTTCTAGTTGTATGTGAAAGACTAAGTCAAGGGAGCGTCTTCGGCTACCGAAAGCACCGTAGTGGAGCATGGTAGAGGCGGTACTAGGGAGAGGGCCGTGGCAAGGCGTTGGGCGAGCTAGCCTTGCTCCCCGAGGACGACCTGGCTGATCTGGTACTCACAGTCTTCGGACACACTGACCGCCAATGCCGATCAGGAAGGGAGACAAGGGCGCTGTCGGACACACTGACCGCCAACACCGATCAGGAAGGGAGAGCACGGGCAAGACGCCTAAGAGCAAGGCGCCGCGCTAGGTGGGCGGCCGAGCCGAGTGCACGGCGGGCGGCAGAAGGCGGCTCCGGCGCTGTTGAGGTGCCGGCGTAGCCAAGCCGATTCTCGACCTGGGGCCGGACCCCCCGCGCCCAACAGCCAGCATCATGAGGACAGCGACGGATGGGTGCCACCGCACATGTACTTGGTGCGATGCCAGGCGAGGGCGTCGGTCGGACCGTCGAGGGTAGGGACCGTCGAGGGTAGGGACACGTCTTCCTTGTATCTTCATCGTTTATTATCAATCAATATACAAATTATAACGATTTTAACAAAAGAAATTGTTAAAATGCTTGTGATATTATTATATTTTTTGGGTAGATATAATTGGTTATATTATCTCATTTTGTTAAAAAATAGTATGATATTTCTAGGGTTCTGCATTTTGTTCAATATACTGACACAGGGTATCAATAAAATTGCAAAACAATTTAAATAGTCTTTTTATATATAATTAATTTATTAACCGTAGCAACGCACGGGGTACATACTAGTATAAGTACTATGTAATATGTAAACCCACTACAAACATCCTCAAAAACCACGTCTGAGTGGTCGGTTGATCCATTACTTGAGTACTTGACAGTCGTGGCCCAGCTGCATCTTCCCTTCAGCAGCAAAGCATCTCATCTCATGCCTTGTGCATGGTTCAGTCTTCAGGCCTCAAGCAGCATCCGATCAAAGTGCCAAACCCCTGCGTAACCATGCACGTAAAACACGGAGAACAAATAAGGACGCCGCAGCAACACAAGTTGATCTTCGCAAGTATAGTACAACTAACCGTGCCCCTTGCCGATTCTCCTCAGCTGCTTCACGTATTCGGAGATCTTCTTCACGGCTACAACCTTTTGACAGAATTGCACAGTAATATTTCAGTCAGAGGGAGCTCAAAATGAAGTGAAGTATTTACTATTTAGAGATTAGAGAGGATGGCGCGCTGATCTGTATGTATTGGGGGTGGCTTTTTTACCTGCTCTTGAAGGAACTGACTCTCAACAAAGTCGCCCAGCTGAGGATCGTTGCACCTTGTTGCGACCTGTTAAAGTTTGGATCATTGTTCTAAATATGCTGTGGCATGTACTGGTTTCGATCAATCGTTCAGGATGACTTCATTTGGTGGAATCGCGCATACAGATACAGATCTCTCTTTTTCACAACAAATTCGCTGTAAATGAGCATGAAGGAGCAACTTACCGTGTGCAGGTTGTGCAGCTTCTCATTCACCAGCTTTTCGAGAGCTAGAGCCAGCTCCATTGCTGAAACCACAACGAGAGCCTCGAGTTAAAATACAAGAGGATATGTGAACGCATCATATGTTCCCTGTTGTCAGAGGCTTATGTCAGTTTGCTGGTCCACGCGTGTGTGCAGTGCAAAGAATAGATCTGATCCCCTCAGGTTGGGGATGTCCACGGGTGAGTTTCTACGCGTCGGGCAGGCTCCGTTGCCGATCCCTCACAGGTCCTTCTCTCTTCGTCTCTTCCCCATCTACAACAGACTCCTGGAAGCGGCCACTTTTCCTTCCTTCTTCCTCTCCATCCACGGGCGCATACTAGTGGGATCGGTGGGAGGGCGTGATCTAATAGGGCGTTGTGGCTGCTGTTGATTGGTAAAGACAATACTTTCATGGCGCGTACACCAAGCACGGCGCGGTGGCGGGGTACGCGGCACCGGGTCCTCGTACTATCTCTCCTAGCCCAAGACCTTACAGCTGCCGACCATAAGAAGATCACTACGGGACCTGTGCCAGGAATAACGACGCGGGCTCGTAGTCGCCGCGCGGCCACCGCTTTTGCCGCCCTCCCCGAGGACGTCCTAGTGTGGGAGGTCTTTGTCCGCCTTCCGGCCAAGGATATTCTCCGCTGCAGTGCGGTCTGTCGCTCCTGGCGCATCCTCACCTCCGCGGTAGATTTCATCCTCGCCCACCACCGGCGCCAGCCGTCGTCCCCCCTTGTCACGCTCTACGGGACAGCCAGTGCCGATCCAATCTACAAGGGCGGCAGTCCCGTCCTCTGGTTCGATGACTACGATGGCTTCAAGATCCACGCTTCTTGCGATGGCCTGCTCCTCCTCTCCCTCTCGGACCGCTGTTTCAGCATCTGCAACCCGACCACGCGGCAGTGCGCTCCGCTCCCAGGCCTCCCCGCCGCAGGCTGCATCACCGTCGCGGTGCTGTACCAGCATGGCCCGTCCGGCGAATACCGTGTCCTCTACTGGAAGGGGACAGACAAGGACCACCTCAAAGCCGCCTACTACATCCTTGTGGTGCCGCAGGGGCGCTCCCCGAGGTGCATTGGAGTTCCTTCACATCCCCCTCGCATCGAGAAAGTTATGCTGGCCTGGCATGGAGCCGCTGCTACTGATTCGGCCCCACCTGTTGTGTTCCGCAACTATCTTCACTGGGATCCCGGCTGCCTTCACAGCGACACCGGCATAGTCGCTTTCGACACGGTGGCTGAATCTTTCAGGTTCATACGCCGCCCGGCTGGCGCTACCAGACACTGCACCAGTTTGTGCGACATGGGACCTTCAATTGGCTTCAGTTGCTTTGATGATGCGAGGACAGTCGCAAGAATCTGGGTGCTCGAGGACTACGACAAGGAAATCTGGTCGCTCAAGTACCATGTCAAGATCCCACGGGGTACCTTGTGCACCGTTCCAAATCCAGAACATTTGGTATTGTCACACAAGGGAGATGTGCTGGTCTACAATTGCAGCGAACCTTGCATGTTACGCTGTGACAACACCGGCAAGTTGCTAGAGGAATTACAATGTCATTCATGGAGTATGAGCCTTACTGGACATTGCTTGAAAGAAAGCCTTGCCAAGCACGACTTCTTCCTGAGGCGAGGTTGTGCCTGGGATGGACAACAGTTTTTTCAAAGGGTCTAAAGGTACCTTGACATAGTGGTGACCCTAGCGGATATGCATTTTTCCTTTCTTTAGTGAGTTTTTTTGCTCTAGTGATTAGATAAGCTGCTTTTCTCCTCCTAGATTAAGACATGTTCTGCACAATCTGGATTTTACCTTTAACTAGACACTTTCAGGATAAAGGTTCCCATTGGGATGTAACCACTAGTAGCTATTATCTCAGTTTTGGTGCAAACATGTCAACATTGCATATTTGGTAACATTTCAATGCCCCTAGTCCCTGAATAGAAAATTAAAAAACGATCAACACCTCCACACATGAAATTAATCATTCGATGTTTCTTCACTTATCAAGTTGCTCAAGTCTGATTCATCTAATTTACATCCAACATTAGATTTACATGTGCCATAAATGGAGAATAGGGTTAAATAGAAAGCTTTACACGATAAAAAAAATACACACATTAGAAATTTCAGTTCTTGTTAGTTGATTTTCTATGCACTTCGTGGTGCGCGAAGATAATCTCAGTTATGTTCAACAGCAAATGCAAGCTCAATGAACTGTTGTTAATCTATTTTTGTCTAGGAACACCTAGGTCACTGGTGCACTGGTACAATTCATCTGTTCTTTCTCAGAACAGGGTTATCCCTTTATTGTCGAGAACAACAGAACCACCTGGTCACTACCTTTAATGACTATCTCAGTTGTCATGTCACAGTTTAGTCCAGATACAACGCCAAGATTTATTACTTTGGGATTTTTTGGTGGATTAGTTAGGCTACCGTGGCTTTGATGCATCTTGAGTTTCAGCTATTTTATTGATGTCTATTTAAGCTCACCATATCTGAGTATCACAAATCCAAAGCCTTCATATATACTCCTTCCGTTTCAAAATATAAGATGTTTTAGGTTTTGCGAAACGAATATATCTAGACATCTTTTAGTGTCTAGGTTCAGAGTGAACTTACACACTAAAAGGGGTCTAGATGCATTCGTTTCACAAAAGCTAAAACATCTTATATTATGGAACGGAGGGAGTAGATTCTAGTTTAATTTTAAGTTTCAGATCATTTTCTTATTGTAACTTACTCACTGTGGCTCTCTCTTTGTTGTTTTTAAGTGATGTCAAATAAACACCTATGTTGATAAGGATAAGGAGTACTGGGCTTCAATGTGAAGATTAATTCAGGCACTGCTGGTGACAGAATTTGAACTACTTGTGCCAGAGTCAAGCATTTTTGTGCAATCACAACATAGACACAATACAATGTCTCACTCTCCATTGTGCTCCTTGAGTAAATTAGCTTTTATTTAATATATACTGTTCATGGTTATCACAATTTTCTTAGTGCGCCTGTACCGGTTATAAGTTCTCAGCAAATGCTTATAAACCAAAAACAAATACAGTACTTCAAATGTTGTTTTTAGATGAACACAACTCGTATTACTTGCTTTTAAAACCCTGCAAAAATAGTATCACTCCCTTCAAATGTTGCTAGCCTACTCAGGCAAGGGGAGCAAACATCTGCATCACCCGATTCACCCTCCTCGTTGTCTATCTTCCACCTCTTTTTTACTGTTATCAGTTGCATTTGTATACCCTCTGTTATTGCTATTAGACTGGCTGCCACAGGACCACCCTAATATTTGGCCCGCAAGGCCGAGACGAAGTGTGTCCTTTGCAGCGTGGAGTACAGCGCACCCTACGATTCAGTTTTTTTCATTTCTGTGTTGGAAATAGCTTGCTATTGTATCAACTGCATTTGCTTCATGTTCTTGCCTGTGTCAGATTTGATAAACCCCATTTTGCCTGTGTCAGACTGTTTGTAAAACACTTCCTACATCAATATTTCTTGCAACGATTACCTGCGAGTGAATGACTGCAGATTATATTCCTTATTACTTAATTTATCCATGGGAGAGCATTAAGCTCGGCCTTCTATCGGCACAATGTTGCTGGTGTTCAATTTTGTTTGATCTACTTTCAGTTAATTCCTTGGTGTGTTGTGGTGTCAGGAAACAACACTTACCGGTGACTCCTGAAGCCTGTCATTGTGCTCTCCTACTCTATAACCAGCTTTTTAAAACCGATAACCAGCCAACAAACTGACATCTTTTCAATGAGGCGATGTTCAGTTGCTAATCAATTAGCTTTGCACACACCTACTTTACCCTGCCTTTGAGTGAACCACTGAATATGCATAAAAGGCCGCCTGAACACACAGAATAATCACAAGCACACACAGGCCTCTCGTGCAAACATATCAGAAAGAACACCCACAACCGTGAAGGGGACTTACCGTACAGAGCATCGCCTTTCTCGGAGTGGTCGAACTCCGTTAATGGGGTGACGATGGACTGGAGCCTCACCCTCCCTCCACGTCTGTTCTGATGAACATCACACAAGCACACACCAAGCATCATTGATCAGTTTTTCTAGCTAGCATACATACACGGGACAATGTACCGATGGCCGGGGAAGGATACCTGGTACTCCATGAGCTTCTCGGCGTGCTCCCTTTCCTCGTCGCTCGATTCCTTAAAGAACCTGCAGAGGAGAAACAGACGCGCCGCTTCAGAGATTCAGAAGACAGTCTTGTGAGCTAACGACATGGTCTTACTTGGCAAAGCCCTTGAGGGCGACATTGTCGCGGTCGAAGTAGGCGTAGAGGGAGTGGTACGCGTACGATGCGTTGTACTCCACGCTGCAAATTTCAATGCAGCGACAGCGTTGCTTCCATCGATCAGAATCCAAGGAATTGCGGGCATAGCTAGCTGTAGTAGAAATTGGGGAAAGAATTGAAGCACGACTGGTTCTGGGATGGAGTGTGGCTCACTTGATCTGCTCGTTGAGGGCGGCCTCGGATTCGTCGACGAACTTCTGCCTGGCGAGCGACTGGCCGTCGTCGGCCTGCGGCACCAGCGAGAGCTCCCCCTTGAGCTCCTCGAAGGGCTGGAACGTCACCCCGCTGACGAGCACCTCTTCCTTTTTCCCCTTCCCCGCCGCCCTGCACGCCACCGTTGACCCTTTCGCGAACGGCACCCTCGCAGAAGCGGGCGCGGGGACTGACGCGGAGAGCTGGCTAGCCGCGGCGACGGCGGCCGGAGACGGCGCGATGCTAAGAAGCATCTCGGAGGAGATGGGCGCGCACGGGGGTTTGGGAGTCAGAGCGAGCAGTGCGGTGGAAGAGTAGATGATGTCAGATGGGGATAGGTATAGCATCGTCAGCTCGTCGGATTTGTGAGTGGGCTACACCTGGACGGGCGTGCGAGTAGTCCTCGACCATCTCCGCTCCTTCGGCATTCTCTACCGAAATCCCTATTTAGCGTCGTCGTGTTTCTAACTAAATCTAGAATCCAATGATATATTTGAAAGTTGAACCGTGCTATTACGCGCCGCATATATTTACACGTCGTGCGGCGGCAGCTGATACCCGCTCGTTCTAGCACGCTTGTAGACGTGAAAGACACAACTCGTATGCATGTTTTACTGGCCCGCGTAGCCTGGTATAGCTAGTTCATCGACTGCAACAGAAGGTGCACGCGAGCTGTGTGCTAGGATAGTAGCACAAGTAGTGTATCCTTGTAGCTTATAGGAATGCAAGCGGCGCGGACTCGGGATGTCTGCCTCCCGCCTGATGTTGCCCGCTGGAACTAAACGGGAGAAGCGGGGGATTAGAAGGTGGGATAGATTGGTCCCGTGGGACCCAGCGAATTACCCGGAGCATGCAATTAGACCGTGGTAGGAAGAACCATGCATGCATTCGCAGGGGCCGGAGAGAGTCAGCTAGCTAGTGCATGACTCACGCTATCTAGGTGAACTCCCACTCAAAACAATATCCCTCATATTGTTTTAGTGATCACACGAACCAAATCCACCACATCAACACCGATCATCACGAGAGTTGATATAGTTTCAATGGCGAACAATCGTCATGTTCATCATATCTACTATATGATTCATGCTTTACCTTTCGGTGATCCGTGTTCCGAGACCATGTCTGTATATGCTAGGCTCGTCAAGATCAAACCTTAGTTTCCGCATGAGCAAATCTGGCTTGCCCACGTTGTATACACTTGCGGAATCTAACACACCCGATCATCACGTGGTGCTTCGAAACAACAAGCTTTAGCAACGGTGCTAACGAAGGGTGAACACTTTATGACTTGAAATTCATGTGCATGAGGGATCATCTTATAATGCTACCGTCGTCTACTAAGCAATACAAGATGCATAAAGGATTAACATCACATGCAATTCATAATATGTGATATGATATGGCCTTTCTTCTTTGTGCTTCCGATCTCCATCTTCAAGCACGAACATGATCTCCATCATCACCGGCATTGCATCAAGGTCAATAACGCCTCTCCATGGTTGTCGTCCACCGGCTTCAACTATTACAACTACTTTGAATAGACACGCAGGTCTTAACATAAATTAAAGACAACCATATGGCTCCTGCCGGTTGCCAACTTACAATAAGGAACATTGCATACATCAAATATAATCACAATCATGGCCATATCACATCACTGCACACCCCTGCAAAACAAAGTTAGACGCCTCTACTTTCTTTGCATATTTTACGTGGTTTGGGGCTTTCTATAAGTGTCGTTCTAACTTACGAACATGAACCACAACATTGATACTAGCATTGTTGATCACCCGTTGTAAGTTGGATCTTAACTATGCTAGGAGAAACAGACACCCGCAAAGCCACTTATGCAATACAAGTTGCATGTCAAGCGTGGAGCAAGTCTCATGAACGATGTCATGTAAGGTTAGCCCGGGCCGCTTCATCCCAACATACCGCAAGATGCAAAGTACACAAGAAGTAATCGACAATAAAAGCATCAACGCCCACAATGACCATTGTGTTCTACTCGTGCAACAGATCTACATATAGACACGGCTCTGATACCACTGTAGGGTTTCGTAGCATGGAAAACAAAAATTTTCTATCGCATACAAACCAACAAGCCAAGATCTATCTACTAGATTATAGCAACGAGTCGATGGAATAACTTACCCTCGAAGATTCCAAAGTGTTTAACGAGAGCGGATTCTCGTGGGTGATGTAGTCGTACTCTTTCCGATCTCAAGATCGCGTAGACGATCCTTCCGGCGCCACGTTCCGGCAGCGCTCCCGCAGTCGGTCACACGTTCGGTACTCGACGAAGACCTTCCTCTCCCTTGTTCCAGCAGGCAGCGGAGGTTGTAGCACTCTCCTCGTGATTCCGGCAGCACAACGGCGTGGTACCGGAAGTAGAGGGGAGATCCCGCAGGGCTTCGCCTTAAGCCGGAGCGAGTATGGTGGATTATGAGAGAGGGCTATTAGTGGTCTAGAGATTTAGACACACCAATTAGAAGGCTCTAAACCGCAGGCTAAAGCAATTAGAAGCTCTAAACCAGAACGGTTCTAAACCGGAGATTAGAGGTAGAAAGTTGTGTGTCTAGGAGAGGAGGCCTGCCCCTCCTTTTATAGGTGGAGGGGCCTTGGCGCGCCAGGGAGGGAGGGAGTCCCTCCCCAACTCGGCCTTGGGCTGGCCGCCGGCTTGGAGGAGAGGGACTCCTCCTCCAAGTTGGTTTCCACCAATCCTCCTTCTCCTCTTTCCGAAAACTGGCAGTTTGACTTTTCAAACTAGCCGTTTGACTTTTCAACATTTATAAAAAATAGCTTACCTTTTTTTCTAAACCAACTACAAATTCATGCAATTAGTAAGTTGTTTTAATACAACTGTCAATTTTCTCAAACCAATGCTGAGTTTGCCAAACATAGTTGCAAATATTTTTTAACAACTCAAGCTATTACAGTAGTTTACTGTCGACCGTCATACACAAATACCATTCCGTTTATGAAATTTTGGGCGGAGCTACCAAATTTCTAGCGTTCTTGTAAAATATAGTTAAAATTGTTTTTACTGACATCATCCAAGCCGTCTTTAATCTTCACATGTTAGAACGAGAAATTCAATTAAAATTGTATATATAATCAAGTGATAGGATGGGGGTACTCCTAGCACTTACTAGGTGCTAGTCGTACTCTGGCGGACACTATTTAAATTTATTAGTATAAAATGATAGTTGCAAAATAATACAGTAGTACACCTTAAAGTATTAGTAGTCTAGGCATATATAAGTAATAATAAGCACGTAGATCCTCTATGTTAATTTAGCAACCATCGTGACGCTCATTGTGGGATCTCAGCTGCTTTCTAGTCTAGAAAAAGTACCGCCCTAAAGCAGACGAAATGTTTCTCAAAAAAAAAACAGACAAAATGAAGCTAGGAAATGCGTCTGTATGTGAGGACATGTGGAGCTGCTCGCTGTACTTCTCTGCGTCGCATGCATCACAGGACCAAAAAGCGAAACGTTTTCCTAATCTCCACGGGCCGCACGAGGAAGCTGTTGGTGCGGCGCTTGTAGTTAGATTTTTTCCTTGAAAGTTTTTTTCCGTCAGCGAAAACTCACCCAAATGTTTTAGCAGAAAATCGTCCAAAACAGTTTAACAGAAACTCGCGCAAAATGGTTTGGCGATGGCAGACAGCCCATGTTCGGCCGACAGATTGTTACAAAAAACATGAAACTCGGCGATCACTCGTCGACAGGGATGGACTCCTCCGTCGCAACGGCTGCGACAGAGCCCGTCGATGGGTTCGAGGAGGTGGAGGCAGAGCTCGGCGATGCGGTAGTGGCAGAGAGCGTCGGCATGGAGCTCGGCATGTCGGAGGCGGGGATGTCCTTGTCCAGAATGACGTTGTGGCGTGCCATGTACCAGGCCTTGACCTAGGGGCTCATCGTCGAGGTGTCTTCGCCGCCCATGAGGAATGGAGGTCCGTGTTCCTCTTATTCGCGACGAAGTTGGCCTTCAGCAGGTCTGAGCTTCTTGTCTTGGTTTTGCAACAGCTGGCTCCACCTCTCTCTGGTCTTCTCCTCCCTCTTCTCGGCATGGGCCTTCGAGTCGGCGATGCACCTCTCGATCGATGCGTGAAGCCGTTGACCCTTTCGCGAAAAGCGCCCTCGCAGAAGTGGGTGCGGGGACTAACGCAGAGTGATGGCTAGCCGCAGCGACGACCGGAGACGGCACAATCCCGAGAAGCGTCTCGAAGAAGTTGGAGGAGATGGGCGTGCACGGGGGTTTGGGAGTCAGAGCGAGCAGTGCGGTGGAAGAGTAGATGATGTCAGATAGATATAGGTATATGATCGTCATCTCGCGGGATTTGTGAATGGGCTACATGTGGATGGGGTGCATGTCATCCTCACTTGCTCTCGTACATCGTGCATCAATTTTATTTTTTACCAGGGGAAAGGTCCCGGAGGGACTAGATACTGCATTCATTCCAGAAGTGGGTTACATATTACAACGGGTCTAAAATAAAATATAAATAGCTACTAGAGCTGTACTTTTACAAAAATGTCTGAAACATAAGAAATAAAAAAGGTTAAACCTTATTAAATTGTGACACCACTTTAAATCACATTCCCATGTACTGAAATATGTGGTGATGACATATGTCAACATGATCCCATGTTTGAGTTGGAGAATATTAAATCTTAAGTAGTTTTTCAATGAGTAGAAATTACTTTTCTTAAATAAAATAAATAAGACAAGTGTTTTACTCCTTGTAATGTTAGTGATGATGATAGATCACCTAGTGTGAACCTTTGTGTGATGATTAGCAATAGTTAAGTATTGTTTGGTGATTGTGTATCTTGTATTTATTTATAGACGCTAGTACCGACCAAGGATACGAGGAGGAAGGAGGATACTACGAGGAAGAAGCCAAGGAAAACTTCAACCACTGCTCTGCACAAGGCAAGCTTATACTGATAGCTTAGCAAGCTACTACTTGCTTGTTACTATGACAACTATATGCCTTAAGCATATGTGATTATACCCACTTGACACACCATCCTAGTTTTACTTGCAAGCTTAATACTTTATTTTCTTTATTAAAAGCTTTCTATCAAAAGTTTACTTAGTGACTTGTAGATTCCAAAAAGATAATTGAAGGTAGCATGAAGAGCAGAAAACTTGGCCTAAGTTAGATAATCTTGATGTCATCCTGAGGCATGAGATTTACTTAGATAAGATACACTGGTTTACCACCCCTCATTAGTATTTACCTCCACTTATAGATGCCAGTGCTAAGCATAAAACTTGATCAACTTTAGGTGGGAATACTTGGTGAAAATGGTTATGAAAACCTTAGAATGATGAGTCATTCTACTGAAATGTTTTGACATGTGTTCTTGAACACCAGATGATTTTGCTGATGAAAATGTTGAGGCATGAGCCTTAGCCCTTTATAAAACTGATGATTGTCTGGATGCGATACCATTCCAATTTTACCGTACAACCACAATACCCGAAATTTGGGTAGGGCTTGACTAGAAATTTATATACCTTAGTATGGGTTCCCTTGCGGCCAAGGTCTAAGCTGAGGCTACCTTGTGAAGATTGTCCACCTATGCAGTACCCAAGATGACAGTTGGTCATGGTTGGGAGGCCAAACTCACAGGAGAGGTGCCTATACTAGGGTGTGTAATTGAAAGGTTAGGATTGATTATCCGCATACTAAGTATGGTGAATTCAGGATTGTTCCTGACAGATGTATCGAATGTTGTGGTGAAAGTGTATAATCTCTGTAGAGTGTCAAACTATTCGAATAGCCGTGTCCGTAGTTATGGACAGTTGGAGTGGCCATACTATTCCCCCGTCAGATGTTTTCCAAAAAGAATTGTGAAATGAATTGTGACTTTGACTTGACCACAGCAGAGTTGTGATATGAAATTCAAATTCCCACTTAGGTGTTATAAAACTTTCAACTAGTTTTCTTTGTTTCTGAACTTAGTAGAGGTAAATCTGGATTTTTGCAAAACAACCCTAGAGCTTAGTATCCTATTAAAAAAAAACCTTAACTTATTAGTATTAGTTCGCGAGTACTTAAAGATTACTCATGGCTTTGTCCCTGGCTATTCCCGTGACCAGACTATGAAGAGGAGTATCAGGATGATGGACCGCAGGAAGGTTACGACAATTAGGATTATCTCCCATCATCAGCATTGCCTGTGACCCCGAAGATGGAGCTTCGCCTACGCTATCGTTACTATTACATTATTCCGCTGCTTGAATTGTATTAAGAATTGGATCATGAGATCCTTATTTGAGTAAGACCTTATGTATGGTTTGTAATGGATGATGTACTGTGATATCCAAATCTGTTATGTCTCGCAAATATGATAATCCTGGGATTGCGATGTATGGCATAACATGCATCTGGGATTAAAAATCCGGGTGTTGACATAATGGTTTGCAGCAAGTAAACAAGTAACAGTGGAAGATGTATCAATGGTAAAGATTGGACCGGGGTCCATAGTTCACTAGAGTTGCTCTCCTTAGATAAACAACATGGCATGAAGGGTAAACAAATTACAGCAGGGCAATTGACAGGAACTGAACAAGGCATATAAATGCAATTACTAGTCAGAAAGATCCTATGAGATTCGATTGGTCAATACAACAAGATACATAGACCTCCATCCAACTGCATTTATGACTAGAAGTCCACCTTCAGGTTATCATCCGAACCCCCTCCAGTATTAAGTTGCAAGCAACAGACAACTGCTTTAAGCAAAGTGTGTAAGGTAAACGGTCCACATGTTCAATGAACAAGAGACCGTTGTTTTCTCCCTAGTAGCAACAACACATCTACAACCGAAGAGATTATTGTCACTTCCCTTGGAAACTAGAGGCATGAACCCACTATCATGCATAAATACCCCCTCTTGGAGTCACTAGCAACTACTTGGCCAAGATAGCTACTAACAACGGAGAGCATGCAAGATCACAAACAACACAGACATGATAGAATCATAAAGACAAAACCATTAATCAAACCAACATAATAATCTCAATATCCATCGGATCCCCACAAACACAACATGCATGATTACAAATAGATTAGATCTTGATCATGAACGGAGCTCACAAGATCTATACATGAAAGCACAAAGGAGGAGATACAACCATCTAGCTACTACATGGACCCATAGTCCAAGGTTGAACTACTCACGCATCATACCGGAGAGAAGGCCTCCGGGATGATCTCCCCTCCAACAGGGTGCCGGGAAGAACTTCAGACCCCCCCCCCCCGATCTAGGGACGATGGTGGCGGCGGCTACAGACGGTTTCGTGGAGATTTGATCGGGTTCTTAGGGTTTCTGCATCGGAGGCTTCTTATAGGCGAAGGGGGAGGCCGAGGCGGCGACCAAGGGCCCCACACCCCTCCTAGGCGCGGGGTAGGGCCCACCCGCACCTAGGGGGGTCTGGGCGCCCTAGCCCGCCTCTTTGGGTCCCCTCTAGACTTCTTGTTCCCCACGGAAAGTAATTGACTTTGACTTTTGTCCCGTTCAATTCCGAGAATATTTCTTTACTAACTTTTTTGAAATAAAAAATAGCAGAAAACAGGCAACTGGCACTGTGGCAACTTGTTAATAGGTTAGTACCAGAAAACATGTAAAAAGCACCTCAAAGTGTAGAAAATCAAAGCAAGATAGATACTAAACAAGCATGGATCATCAAAAATTATAGATACGTTTCTGACGTATCAACCACCACACCGCCGCCTACCACACAAAGACGCTCACGAATTCCGATAGTGAAATCCTCATGGGCATGACGCTAGTGCCACATGGTCAAACCCTAAAACAAGATCAAGCATAAACCTAGTCCTACTGCTACTACTGTACAAAGAATACCGGCGTCCTAATCCAGCTCTGCACTAACCAACCTAAGCATCGACGACGAGAGGGACTGGATCTAGGGTCGGCGGCTGACTCTCAAGGGGGAGGTGACATGGTTATACCCTACGGGTACACGATCTTAGCATACCTAGTCCAGCCCAAGGTGTAGGGTTTCGTAGCATGGAAAACAAAAATTTTCTATCGCATACAAACCAACAAGCCAAGATCTATCTACTAGATTGTAGCAACGAGTCGATGGAATAACTTACCCTCGAAGATTCCAAAGTGTTTAACGAGAGCGGATTCTCGTGGGTGATGTAGTCGTACTCTTTCCGATCTCAAGATCGCGTAGACGATCCTTCCGGCGCCACGTTCCGGCAGCGCTCCCGCAGTCGGTCACACGTTCGGTACTCGACGAAGACCTTCCTCTCCCTTGTTCCAGCAGGCAGCGGAGGTTGTAGCACTCTCCTCGTGATTCCGGCAGCACAACGGCGTGGTACCGGAAGTAGAGGGGAGATCCCGCAGGGCTTCGCCTTAAGCCGGAGCGAGTATGGTGGATTATGAGAGAGGGCTATTAGTGGTCTAGAGATTTAGACACACCAATTAGAAGGCTCTAAACCGCAGTCTAAAGCAATTAGAAGCTCTAAACCAGAACGGTTCTAAACCGGAGATTAGAGGTAGAAAGTTGTGTGTCTAGGGGAGGAGGCCTGCCCCTCCTTTTATAGGTGGAGGGGCCTTGGCGCGCCAGGGAGGGAGGGAGTCCCTCCCCAACTCGGCCTTGGGATGGCCGCCGGCTTGGAGGAGAGGGACTCCTCCTCCAAGTTGGTTTCCACCAATCCTCCTTCTCCTCTTTCCGAAAACTGGCAGTTTGACTTTTCAAACTAGCCGTTTGACTTTTCAAACTAGGATTTGAATTAACCCTTTATTTCGGACAGCGATGACACTTAGTACATGATGCAATCATATCAACTTTGATATAACACATTCATGTACCCTCCCCCCCGGAGTGTCGGACATTTCGGAACCTTCTAGAACATTCCTGATGAGAACACCGGAATCATTCTGCAACTCCGAAACGGGACTTTCCTTATATGAATCTTATTCTCCGGACCATTCCGGATCACCTCGTGATATCCCGGATCCCATCCGAGACTCCGAACAACATTCGGTCTCTTTCTCATAATACCATAACTACTCAAACAACGTCGAATCCTTAAGTGTGTCTCCCTACGGTTCGTGAATTATGCGGACATGATCGAGACACTTCTCCGAACAATAACCAATAGAGGAATCTGGAAATTCATATGGCTCCCACATATTTCTACGATTACTTTGCGATCGAATGAACCACTTACATACGATACCAATTTCCCTTTGTCTCACGATATGTTACTTATCCGAGGTTATGATCGTCGGTATCTCTGCATACCTAGTTCAACCTCGTTACTGATAAGTACTCTTTTCTCGTTCCCGTGATATGTGATCCCTTGTGACCAAGTCACATGCTTGCAAGCTAATTGGATGACATTCCACCGAGAGGGCCCAGAGTATATCTATCCGTCATATGGATGGACAAATCCCACTCTTGATCCATGTGTTTCAACCAATACTTTCTGAACACTCAATGCCACCTTTATAACCACCCAGTTACGGTGTGGTGTTTGATGTCATCAAAGCATCCATCCGGTAAAGGTGATATGCATGATCTCATGGTCGAAGGAATTAGGTTACTATGTATCAGAAAGCATATAACAATTGAACTATTGAAATGACTTGATCTTTATGCTACGCTTATCTATAGGAGTATGTCCACCATATCATTCTCCTAACGATATGATCTTGTTGTTGATAACATCTCAATGTTCATGATAGGGAAACCACAATCATCTATCAACCAACAAGCTAGTGAAGTATAGAGGCTATACTAGGGACTTCAAATTAAGTTTACAAATCACACAAGTATCAATGTTTCCTTGTTAATACTATTATAGCATGAATGTAAACATTTATCATAAACACAAAGATATAATAATAACTACATTTATTATTGCCTCTAGGGCATATCTCCAACAGTCTCCCACTTGCACTAGAGTCATCTAATCTAGATTACATGGTAATATACCGAACACCCATGGCAGTTTGGTGTTGGTCATGTTTTGCCCTCGGGAGAGGTTTAATCAACGGATCCGCCACATTCAGATCTGTGTGTACTTTGCAAATCTTTATATCCCCATCCTGGATATGTTCTCGAATAGCGTGAAAACGTAGCTTGATGTGCTTCAGCTTCTTGTGTGACCTTGGTTCTTGCGCATTGGCTATGGCGCCCATGTTATCACAGTAGATAGACATTGGGTCCAGCGCACTAGGAACCACACCCAGCTCTGTAATGAACTCTTTCATCCATATCGCTTCTTGTGAAGCCTCCGAAGCAGCCATGTATTCCGATTCAGTTGAAGATCTCGCCACAACGCTTTGCTTTGCACTCCTCCAGCTAACTGCTGCACCATTCAAAATAAATACGTATCCGGATTGTGATTTAGAATCATCCGGATCGGTGTTCCAACTAGCATCGGTGTAACCATTAACAACGAGCTGTTCATCACCTCCATAAGAAAGAACCATATCCTTAGTTCTTCTCAAGTACTTAAGGATGTTTTTGACCGCTGTCCAATGATCCACTCCTGGATCACTTTGATATCTGCTAGTTAAACTAACAGCATATGCAATGTCGGGTCTAGTACATAGCATGGCATACATTAGAGATCCTATGGCTGAGGCATAGGGAGTCTTACTCATCCTTTCTCTATCTTCTGCCGATGTCGGACTTTGAATTTTACTCAAGGTCGTATTGGGCAACATGGGCAAGAACCCTTTCTTGCTTTCTTCCATTCCAAACCTCTTTAGAACTTTGTCCAAATATGTACTCTGTGACAATGATATTTGGCGTTTCGATCTATCTCTGTAAATCTTTATGCCTAATATGTAAGCAGCTTCGCCAAGATCCTTCATTGAAAAACTATTATTCAAATATTCCTTGACACTATTAAGAAGGTCTACATCATTCCCAATCAACAATATGTCATCCACATATAGTATTAAGAATGCTACAGAGCTCCCACTCACTTTCTTGTAAATACAAGCTTCTCCATAAGTTTGTATAAAACCAAAACTTTTGATTACCTTATCAAAACGTTGATTCCAACTTCGGGATGCTTGCTTCAATCCATAGATGGATCGTTGAAGTTTGCATACCTTGTTAGCATCTTTAGGATCGACAAAACCTTTGGGTTGCATCATATACAACTCTTCATCAATGTCTCCATTGAGGAATGCTGTTTTGACATCCATCTGCCATATCTCATAATCATAATATGCAGCGATTGCTAACATAATCCTCACAGACTTTAGCTTCGCTACTGGTGAGAAAGTCTCATCGTAGTCAACTCCTTGAATTTGTCGAAACCCTTTTGCGACAAGTCGAGCTTTATAGACAGTAACATTACCATCAGCATCTGTTTTTTTCTTGAAAATCCATTTGTTCTCGACAGCCTTCCGGCCATCCGGTAAGTCCACCAAAGTCCATACTTGGTTTTCGTACATGGATCCAATCTCGGATTTCATGGTTTCTTGCCATTTATTGGAATCTGGGCTCATCATCGCTTCCTCATATGTCTCAGGGTCATCGGTGTTGTCCACCAACATGACATTCATAACGGAATCATACCAATCTGAAGTGGTACGAGTTCTCGTTGACCTCCGAGGCTCTGTAGCAACTTCAACCGAAGTTTCATGATCACCATCATTAGCTTCCTCTCTTATTGGTGCAGGCACCAGAGGAACTTATTCCGGTGCTGCGCTACTCGCAATTTCGAGAGAAGGTTCGACAACCTCGTCGAGTTCTACTTTCCTTCCAGTCACTTCTTTCGAGAGAAATTCCTTCTCTAGAAAGGATCCATTCTTGGCAACGAAGATCTTGCCTTCGGATCTATGATAGAAGGTATACCCAATAGTTTCCTTCGGGTATCCTATGAAGACGCATTTTTCCGCTTTTGGTTCAAGCTTGTCCGGCTGTAACTTCTTTACATAGGCTTCGCATCCCCAAATTTTAAGGAACGACAATTTAGGTTTCTTCCCAAACCATAATTCATACGGTGTCGTTTCAACGGATTTAGACGGTGCCCTATTTAAAGTGAATGCGGCTGTTTCTAATGCATAACCCCAAAATGATAGCGGTAAATCTGTAAGTGACATCATAGAACGAACCATATCTAAGAGAGTTCGATTACGATGTTTGGACACACCATTACGCTGTGGTGTTCCCGGCGTTGTCAATTGTGAAAGTATTCCGCATTTCTTCAAATGCTCGCCAAACTCGTAACTTAGATATTCACCTCCACGATCAGAACGTAGAAATTTAATCTTCTTGTTACGTTGATTCTCTACCTCACTTTGAAACTCCTTAAACTTCTCAAAATTTTCGGAATTATGTTTCATGAAATAGATACACCCATATCTACTCAAGTCATCCGTGAAGGTAAGAACATAACGATAACCACCGCGCGATGCTACACTCATTGGACCACACACATCGGTATGTATGATTTCCAATAAGTCCGTAGCTCGCTCCATCATACCAGAAAATGGAGTCTTAGTCATTTTTCCCATCAGACATGCTTCGCATCTTTCAAGTGATTCAAAATCAAGTGATTCAAGAAGTCCATCGGAATGGAGTTTCTTCATACGTTTCACTCCAATGTGACCAAGACGACAGTGCCACATATAGGTCGAATTATCGCTTGATTTCAAACGTTTAGCCTCAATGTTGTTGATATGTGTATTTCCACTATCGAGATTCAATAAGAATAGACCATCTATCAAAGGTGCATGTGCATAAAACATATTACTCATATAAATCGAACAACCATTATTCTCGGACTTAAACAAGTAACCGTCTCGCAATAAACAAGATCCCGATATAATGTTCATGCTCAACGCAGGCACCAAATAACAATTATTTAAGTATAAAACTAATCCCGATGGTAGATGAAGGGGTAGCGTGCCGACCGCGATCACATCAACCTTTGATCCATTTCCTACGCGCATCGTCACCTCGCTCTTCGCTAGCTTCCGTTTATTCTGCAGCACCTGTTTCGAGTTACAAATATGAGCAACCGAACCAGTATCAAATACCCAGGCACTACTACGAGTACTAGTGAGATACACATCAATAACATGTATATCAGATATACCTTTCTTCTTGATGTTGCCGTTCTTCAAATCCGCCAAGTACTTTGGGCAATTCCGCTTCCAGTGACCTTCTCCCTTGCAGTAAAAGCACTCAGTATCAGGCTTAGGTCCAGCCCTGGTCTTCTTCGCTGGCGTGGTAACTTTCTTACCACCCTTCTTGAAGTGTCCCTTTTGCTTAGACTTGCCTTTCTTGAATTTGGTGGTCTTATTGACCAACAACACTTGGTGCTCTTTCTTGATCTCCACTTCTGCAGATTTCAACATGGCAAAGAGTTCTGGCAACGTCTTATTCATGTTCTGCATGTTGTAGTTCATCACAAAGTTCTTGTAACTTGGTGGTAGTGATTGGAGGACACGGTAAATCCCCAAAGCATTAGGAATCACTATACCCAAGCTTTGAAGTTTGTTTGCGTGCCCTGACATCTTAAGCACATGCTCACTAACGGAGCTGCCTTCTTCCATCTTGCAGTTAAAGAACTTTTCAGAAGCCTCATAGCTTTCAATCGCCGCATGAGTCTCAAAAATCAATTTGAGATCCTCGACAATATCATATGGGTCTGAATCCTCAAACCTTTTCTGAAGCTCCGATTCCAAACAATACAAGATAGCACACTGAACTATGGAGTACTGATTCTTCCGAGCGAGGTAAACATTCTTTACTTCATCGGGAGCATCATCTGCAGGTGGGTCACCCAGCGGTGCATCCATCACATAGGTCAAATTACCAGCTGTGAGGACAATCCTCAAATTGCGGAACCAATCCGCGAAGTTGCTTCCATTGTTTTTCAACTTTTCTTTCTCTAGGAACGCATTAAAATTGATGGTAGGGGCTGCCATTGATCTACAACATATTTGCAATACTTTAGACTAAGTTTATGACAAATTGAGTTCAAATTAATTAATAAAGTTAATCTAGGTGAACTCCCACTCAAAACAATATCCCTCACATTGTTTTAGTGATCACACGAACCAAATCCACCACATCAACACCGATCATCACGAGAGTTGATATAGTTTCAATGGCGAACAATCGTCATGTTCATCATATCTACTATATGATTCATGCTTTACCTTTCGGTGATCCGTGTTCCGAGACCATGTCTGTACATGCTAGGCTCGTCAAGATCAAACCTTAGTTTCCGCATGAGCAAATCTGGCTTGCCCACGTTGTATACACTTGCGGAATCTAACACACCCGATCATCACGTGGTGCTTCGAAACAACAAGCTTTAGCAACGGTGCTAACTAAGGGTGAACACTTTATGACTTGAAATTCATGTGCATGAGGGATCATCTTATAATGCTACCGTCGTCTACTAAGCAATACAAGATGCATAAAGGATTAACATCACATGCAATTCATAATATGTGATATGATATGGCCTTTCTTCTTTGTGCTTCCGATCTCCATCTTCAAGCACGAACATGATCTCCATCATCACCGGCATTGCATCAAGGTCAATGACGCCTCTCCATGGTTGTCGTCCACCGGCTTCAACTATTACAACTACTTTGAATAGACACGCAGGTCTTAACATAAATTAAAGACAACCATATGGCTCCTGCCGGTTGCCAACTTACAATAAGGAACATTGCATACATCAAATATAATCACAATCATGGCCATATCACATCACTGCACACCCCTGCAAAACAAAGTTAGACGCCTCTACTTTCTTTGCATATTTTACGTGGTTTGGGGCTTTCTATAAGTGTCGTTCTAACTTACGAACATGAACCACAACATTGATACTAGCATTGTTGATCACCCGTTGTAAGTTGGATCTTAACTATGCTAGGAGAAACAGACACCCGCAAAGCCACTTATGCAATACAAGTTGCATGTCAAGCGTGGAGCAAGTCTCATGAACGATGTCATGTAAGGTTAGCCCGGGCCGCTTCATCCCAACATACCGCAAGATGCAAAGTACACAAGAAGTAATCGACAATAAAAGCATCAACGCCCACAATGACCATTGTGTTCTACTCGTGCAACATATCTACATATAGACACGGCTCTGATACCACTGTAGGGTTTCGTAGCATGGAAAACAAAAATTTTCTATCGCATACAAACCAACAAGCCAAGATCTATCTACTAGATTGTAGCAACGAGTCGATGGAATAACTTACCCTCGAAGATTCCAAAGTGTTTAACGAGAGCGGATTCTCGTGGGTGATGTAGTCGTACTCTTTCCGATCTCAAGATCGCGTAGACGATCCTTCCGGCGCCACGTTCCGGCAGCGCTCCCGCAGTCGGTCACACGTTCGGTACTCGACGAAGACCTTCCTCTCCCTTGTTCCAGCAGGCAGCGGAGGTTGTAGCACTCTCCTCGTGATTCCGGCAGCACAACGGCGTGGTACCGGAAGTAGAGGGGAGATCCCGCAGGGCTTCGCCTTAAGCCGGAGCGAGTATGGTGGATTATGAGAGAGGGCTATTAGTGGTCTAGAGATTTAGACACACCAATTAGAAGGCTCTAAACCGCAGGCTAAAGCAATTAGAAGCTCTAAACCAGAACGGTTCTAAACCGGAGATTAGAGGTAGAAAGTTGTGTGTCTAGGGGAGGAGGCCTGCCCCTCCTTTTATAGGTGGAGGGGCCTTGGCGCGCCAGGGAGGGAGGGAGTCCCTCCCCAACTCGGCCTTGGGCTGGCCGCCGGCTTGGAGGAGAGGGACTCCTCCTCCAAGTTGGTTTCCACCAATCCTCCTTCTCCTCTTTCCGAAAACTGGCAGTTTGACTTTTCAAACTAGCCGTTTGACTTTTCAACATTTATAAAAAATAGCTTACCTTTTTTTCTAAACCAACTACAAATTCATGCAATTAGTAAGTTGTTTTAATACAACTGTCAATTTTCTCAAACCAATGCTGAGTTTGCCAAACATAGTTGCAAATATTTTTTAACAACTCAAGCTATTACAGTAGTTTACTGTCGACCGTCATACACAAATACCATTCCGTTTATGAAATTTTGGGCGGAGCTACCAAATTTCTAGCGTTCTTGTAAAATATAGTTAAAATTGTTTTTACTGACATCATCCAAGCCGTCTTTAATCTTCACATGTTAGAACGAGAAATTCAATTAAAAATTGTATATATAATCAAGTGATAGGATGGGGGTACTCCTAGCACTTACTAGGTGCTAGTCGTACTCTGGCGGACACTATTTAAATTTATTAGTATAAAATGATAGTTGCAAAATAATACAGTAGTACACCTTAAAGTATTAGTAGTCTAGGCGTATATAAGTAATAATAAGCATGTAGATCCTCTATGTTAATTTAGCAACCATCGTGACGCTCATTGTGGGATCTCAGCTGCTTTCTAGTCTAGAAAAAGTACCGCCCTAAAGCAGACGAAATGTTTCTTAAAAAAAAACAGACAAAATGAATCTAGGAAATGCGTCTGTATGTGAGGACATGTGGAGCTGCTCGCTGTACTTCTCTGCGTCGCATGCATCACAGGACCAAAAAGCGAAACGTTTTCCTAATCTCCACGGGCCGCACGAGGAAGCTGTTGGTGCGGCGCTTGTAGTTAGTTTTTTCCTTGAAAGTTTTTTTCGTCAGCGAAAACTCACCCAAATGTTTTAGCAGAAAATCGTCCAAAACAGTTTAACAGAAACTCGCGCAAAATGGTTTGGCGATGGCAGACAGCCCATGTTCGGCCGACAGATTGTTACAAAAAACATGAAACTCGGCGATCACTCGTCGACAGGGATGGACTCCTCCGTCGCAACGGCTGCGACAGAGCCCGTTGATGGGTTCGAGGAGGTGGAGGCAGAGCTCGGCGATGCGATAGTGGCAGAGAGCGTTGGCATGGAGCTCGGCATGTCGGAGGCGGGGATGTCCTTGTCCAGAATGACGTTGTGGCGTGCCATGTACCAGGCCTTGACCTAGGGGCTCATCGTCGAGGTGTCTTCGCCGCCCATGAGGAATGGAGGTCCGTGTTCCTCTTATTCGCGACGAAGTTGGCCTTCAGCAGGTCTGAGCTTCTTGTCTTGGTTTTGCAACAGCTGGCTCCACCTCTCTCTGGTCTTCTCCTCCCTCTTCTCGGCATGGGCCTTCGAGTCGGCGATGCACCTCTCGATCGATGCGTGAAGCCGTTGACCCTTTCGCGAAAAGCGCCCTCGCAGAAGTGGGTGCGGGGACTAACGCAGAGTGATGGCTAGCCGCAGCGACGACCGGAGACGGCACAATCCCGAGAAGCATCTCGAAGAAGTTGGAGGAGATGGGCGTGCACGGGGGTTTGGGAGTCAGAGCGAGCAGTGCGGTGGAAGAGTAGATGATGTCAGATAGATATAGGTATATGATCGTCATCTCGCGGGATTTGTGAATGGGCTACATGTGGATGGGGTGTATGTCATCCTCACTTGCTCTCGTACATCGTGCATCAATTTTATTTTTTACCAGGGGAAAGGTCCCGGAGGGACTAGATACTGCATTCATTCCAGAAGTGGGTTACATATTACAACGGGTCTAAAATAAAATATAAATAGCTACTAGAGCTGTACTTTTACAAAAATGTCTGAAACATAAGAAATAAAAAAGGTTAAACCTTATTAAATTGTGACACCACTTTAAATCACATTCCCATGTACTGAAATATGTGGTGATGACATATGTCAACATGATCCCATGTTTGAGTTGGAGAATATTAAATCTTAAGTAGTTTTTCAATGAGTAGAAATTACTTTTCTTAAATAAAATAAATAAGACAAGTGTTTTACTCCTTGTAATGTTAGTGATGATGATAGATCACCTAGTGTGAACCTTTGTGTGATGATTAGCAATAGTTAAGTATTGTTTGGTGATTGTGTATCTTGTATTTATTTATAGACGCTAGTACCGACCAAGGATACGAGGAGGAAGGAGGATACTACGAGGAAGAAGCCAAGGAAAACTTCAACCACTGCTCTGCACAAGGCAAGCTTATACTGATAGCTTAGCAAGCTACTACTTGCTTGTTACTATGACAACTATATGCCTTAAGCATATGTGATTATACCCACTTGACACACCATCCTAGTTTTACTTGCAAGCTTAATACTTTATTTTCTTTATTAAAAGCTTTCTATCAAAAGTTTACTTAGTGACTTGTAGATTCCAAAAAGATAATTGAAGGTAGCATGAAGAGCAGAAAACTTGGCCTAAGTTAGATAATCTTGATGTCATCCTGAGGCATGAGATTTACTTAGATAAGATACACTGGTTTACCACCCCTCATTAGTATTTACCTCCACTTATAGATGCCAGTGCTAAGCATAAAACTTGATCAACTTTAGGTGGGAATACTTGGTGAAAATGGTTATGAAAACCTTAGAATGATGAGTCATTCTACTGAAATGTTTTGACATGTGTTCTTGAACACCAGATGATTTTGCTGATGAAAATGTTGAGGCATGAGCCTTAGCCCTTTATAAAACTGATGATTGTCTGGATGCGATACCATTCCAATTTTACCGTACAACCACAATACCCGAAATTTGGGTAGGGCTTGACTAGAAATTTATATACCTTAGTCTGGGTTCCCTTGCGGCCAAGGTCTAAGCTGAGGCTACCTTGTGAAGATTGTCCACCTATGCAGTACCCAAGATGACAGTTGGTCATGGTTGGGAGGCCAAACTCACAGGAGAGGTGCCTATACTAGGGCGTGTAATTGAAAGGTTAGGATTGATTATCCGCATACTAAGTATGGTGAATTCAGGATTGTTCCTGACAGATGTATCGAATGTTGTGGTGAAAGTGTATAATCTATGTAGAGTGTCAAACTATTCGAATAGCCGTGTCCGTAGTTATGGACAGTTGGAGTGGCCATACTATTCCCCCGTCAGATGTTTTCCAAAAAGAATTGTGAAATGAATTGTGACTTTGACTTGACCACAGCAGAGTTGTGATATGAAATTCAAATTCCCACTTAGGTGTTATAAAACTTTCAACTAGTTTTCTTTGTTTCTGAACTTAGTAGAGGTAAATCTGGATTTTTGCAAAACAACCCTAGAGCTTAGTATCCTATTAAAAAAAAACCTTAACTTATTAGTATTAGTTCGCGAGTACTTAAAGAGTACTCATGGCTTTGTCCCTGGCTATTCCCGTGACCAGACTATGAAGAGGAGTATCAGGATGATGGACCGCAGGAAGGTTACGACAATTAGGATTATCTCCCATCATCAGCATTGCCTGTGACCCCGAAGATGGAGCTTCGCCTACGCTATCGTTACTATTACATTATTCCGCTGCTTGAATTGTATTAAGAATTGGATCATGAGATCCTTATTTGAGTAAGACCTTATGTATGGTTTGTAATGGATGATGTACTGTGATATCCAAATCTGTTATGTCTCGCAAATATGATAATCCTGGGATTGCGATGTATGGCATAACATGCATCTGGGATTAAAAATCCGGGTGTTGACATAATGGTTTGCAGCAAGTAAACAAGTAACAGTGGAAGATGTATCAATGGTAAAGATTGGACCGGGGTCCATAGTTCACTAGAGTTGCTCTCCTTAGATAAACAACATGGCATGAAGGGTAAACAAATTACAGCAGGGCAATTGACAGGAACTGAACAAGGCATATAAATGCAATTACTAGTCAGAAAGATCCTATGAGATTCGATTGGTCAATACAACAAGATACATAGACCTCCATCCAACTGCATTTATGACTAGAAGTCCACCTTCAGGTTATCATCCGAACCCCCTCCAGTATTAAGTTGCAAGCAACAGACAACTGCTTTAAGCAAAGTGTGTAAGGTAAACGGTCCACATGTTCAATGAACAAGAGACCGTTGTTTTCTCCCTAGTAGCAACAACACATCTACAACCGAAGAGATTATTGTCACTTCCCTTGGAAACTAGAGGCATGAACCCACTATCATGCATAAATACCCCCTCTTGGAGTCACTAGCAACTACTTGGCCAAGATAGCTACTAACAACGGAGAGCATGCAAGATCACAAACAACACAGACATGATAGAATCATAAAGACAAAACCATTAATCAAACCAACATAATAATCTCAATATCCATCGGATCCCCACAAACACAACATGCATGATTACAAATAGATTAGATCTTGATCATGAACGGAGCTCACAAGATCTATACATGAAAGCACAAAGGAGGAGATACAACCATCTAGCTACTACATGGACCCATAGTCCAAGGTTGAACTACTCACGCATCATACCGGAGAGAAGGCCTCCGGGATGATCTCCCCTCCAACAGGGTGCCGGGAAGAACTTCAGACCCCCCCCCCCGATCTAGGGACGATGGTGGCGGCGGCTACAGACGGTTTCGTGGAGATTTGATCGGGTTCTTAGGGTTTCTGCATCGGAGGCTTCTTATAGGCGAAGGGGGAGGCCGAGGCGGCGACCAAGGGCCCCACACCCCTCCTAGGCGCGGGGTAGGGCCCACCCGCACCTAGGGGGGTCTGGGCGCCCTAGCCCGCCTCTTTGGGTCCCCTCTAGACTTCTTGTTCCCCACGGAAAGTAATTGACTTTGACTTTTGTCCCGTTCAATTCCGAGAATATTTCTTTACTAACTTTTTTGAAATAAAAAATAGCAGAAAACAGGCAACTGGCACTGTGGCAACTTGTTAATAGGTTAGTACCAGAAAACATGTAAAAAGCACCTCAAAGTGTAGAAAATCAAAGCAAGATAGATACTAAACAAGCATGGATCATCAAAAATTATAGATACGTTTCTGACGTATCAACCACCACACCGCCGCCTACCACACAAAGACGCTCACGAATTCCGATAGTGAAATCCTCATGGGCATGACGCTAGTGCCACATGGTCAAACCCTAAAACAAGATCAAGCATAAACCTAGTCCTACTGCTACTACTGTACAAAGAATACCGGCGTCCTAATCCAGCTCTGCACTAACCAACCTAAGCATCGACGACGAGAGGGACTGGATCTAGGGTCGGCGGCTGACTCTCAAGGGGGGAGGTGACATGGTTATACCCTACGGGTACACGATCTTAGCATACCTAGTCCAGCCCAAGGTGTAGGGTTTCGTAGCATGGAAAACAAAAATTTTCTATCGCATACAAACCAACAAGCCAAGATCTATCTACTAGATTGTAGCAACGAGTCGATGGAATAACTTACCCTCGAAGATTCCAAAGTGTTTAACGAGAGCGGATTCTCGTGGGTGATGTAGTCGTACTCTTTCCGATCTCAAGATCGCGTAGACGATCCTTCCGGCGCCACGTTCCGGCAGCGCTCCCGCAGTCGGTCACACGTTCGGTACTCGACGAAGACCTTCCTCTCCCTTGTTCCAGCAGGCAGCGGAGGTTGTAGCACTCTCCTCGTGATTCCGGCAGCACAACGGCGTGGTACCGGAAGTAGAGGGGAGATCCCGCAGGGCTTCGCCTTAAGCCGGAGCGAGTATGGTGGATTATGAGAGAGGGCTATTAGTGGTCTAGAGATTTAGACACACCAATTAGAAGGCTCTAAACCGCAGTCTAAAGCAATTAGAAGCTCTAAACCAGAACGGTTCTAAACCGGAGATTAGAGGTAGAAAGTTGTGTGTCTAGGGGAGGAGGCCTGCCCCTCCTTTTATAGGTGGAGGGGCCTTGGCGCGCCAGGGAGGGAGGGAGTCCCTCCCCAACTCGGCCTTGGGCTGGCCGCCGGCTTGGAGGAGAGGGACTCCTCCTCCAAGTTGGTTTCCACCAATCCTCCTTCTCCTCTTTCCGAAAACTGGCAGTTTGACTTTTCAAACTAGCCGTTTGACTTTTCAAACTAGGATTTGAATTAACCCTTTATTTCGGACAGCGATGACACTTAGTACATGATGCAATCATATCAACTTTGATATAACACATTCATGTACCCTCCCCCCCCGGAGTGTCGGACATTTCGGAACCTTCTAGAACATTCCTGATGAAAACACCGGAATCATTCTGCAACTCCGAAACGGGACTTTCCTTATATGAATCTTATTCTCCGGACCATTCCGGATCACCTCGTGATATCCCGGATCCCATCCGAGACTCCGAACAACATTCGGTCTCTTTCTCATAATACCATAACTACTCAAACAACGTCGAATCCTTAAGTTTGTCTCCCTACGGTTCGTGAATTATGCGGACATGATCGAGACACTTCTCCGAACAATAACCAATAGAGGAATCTGGAAATTCATATGGCTCCCACATATTTCTACGATTACTTTGCGATCGAATGAACCACTTACATACGATACCAATTTCCCTTTGTCTCACGATATGTTACTTATCCGAGGTTATGATCGTCGGTATCTCTGCATACCTAGTTCAACCTCGTTACTGATAAGTACTCTTTTCTCGTTCCCGTGATATGTGATCCCTTGTGACCAAGTCACATGCTTGCAAGCTAATTGGATGACATTCCACCGAGAGGGCCCAGAGTATATCTATCCGTCATATGGATGGACAAATCCCACTCTTGATCCATGTGTTTCAACCAATACTTTCTGAACACTCAATGCCACCTTTATAACCACCCAGTTACGGTGTGGTGTTTGATGTCATCAAAGCATCCATCCGGTAAAGGTGATATGCATGATCTCATGGTCGAAGGAATTAGGTTACTATGTATCAGAAAGCATATAACAATTGAACTATTGAAATGACTTGATCTTTATGCTACGCTTATCTATAGGAGTATGTCCACCATATCATTCTCCTAACGATATGATCTTGTTGTTGATAACATCTCAATGTTCATGATAGGGAAACCACAATCATCTATCAACCAACAAGCTAGTGAAGTATAGAGGCTATACTAGGGACTTCAAATTAAGTTTACAAATCACACAAGTATCAATGTTTCCTTGTTAATACTATTATAGCATGAATGTAAACATTTATCATAAACACAAAGATATAATAATAACTACATTTATTATTGCCTCTAGGGCATATCTCCAACAGTCTCCCACTTGCACTAGAGTCATCTAATCTAGATTACATGGTAATATACCGAACACCCATGGCAGTTTGGTGTTGGTCATGTTTTGCCCTCGGGAGAGGTTTAGTCAACGGATCCGCCACATTCAGATCTGTGTGTACTTTGCAAATCTTTATATCCCCATCCTGGATATGTTCTCGAATAGCGTGAAAACGTAGCTTGATGTGCTTCAGCTTCTTGTGTGACCTTGGTTCTTGCGCATTGGCTATGGCGCCCATGTTATCACAGTAGATAGACATTGGGTCCAGCGCACTAGGAACCACACCCAGCTCTGTAATGAACTCTTTCATCCATATCGCTTCTTGTGAAGCCTCCGAAGCAGCCATGTATTCCGATCCAGTTGAAGATCTCGCCACAACGCTTTGCTTTGCACTCCTCCAGCTAACTGCTGCACCATTCAAAATAAATACGTATCCGGATTGTGATTTAGAATCATCCGGATCGGTGTTCCAACTAGCATCGGTGTAACCATTAACAACGAGCTGTTCATCACCTCCATAAGAAAGAACCATATCCTTAGTTCTTCTCAAGTACTTAAGGATGTTTTTGACCGCTGTCCAATGATCCACTCCTGGATCACTTTGATATCTGCTAGTTAAACTAACAGCATATGCAATGTCGGGTCTAGTACATAGCATGGCATACATTAGAGATCCTATGGCTGAGGCATAGGGAGTCTTACTCATCCTTTCTCTATCTTCTGCCGATGTCGGACTTTGAATTTTACTCAAGGTCGTATTGGGCAACATGGGCAAGAACCCTTTCTTGCTTTCTTCCATTCCAAACCTCTTTAGAACTTTGTCCAAATATGTACTCTGTGACAATGATATTTGGCGTTTCGATCTATCTCTGTAAATCTTTATGCCTAATATGTAAGCAGCTTCGCCAAGATCCTTCATTGAAAAACTATTATTCAAATATTCCTTGACACTATTAAGAAGGTCTACATCATTCCCAATCAACAATATGTCATCCACATATAGTATTAAGAATGCTACAGAGCTCCCACTCACTTTCTTGTAAATACAAGCTTCTCCATAAGTTTGTATAAAACCAAAACTTTTGATTACCTTATCAAAACGTTGATTCCAACTTCGGGATGCTTGCTTCAATCCATAGATGGATCGTTGAAGTTTGCATACCTTGTTAGCATCTTTAGGATCGACAAAACCTTTGGGTTGCATCATATACAACTCTTCATCAATGTCTCCATTGAGGAATGCTGTTTTGACATCCATCTGCCATATCTCATAATCATAATATGCAGCGATTGCTAACATAATCCTCACAGACTTTAGCTTCGCTACTGGTGAGAAAGTCTCATCGTAGTCAACTCCTTGAATTTGTCGAAACCCTTTTGCGACAAGTCGAGCTTTATAGACAGTAACATTACCATCAGCATCTGTTTTTTTCTTGAAAATCCATTTGTTCTCGACAGCCTTCCGGCCATCCGGTAAGTCCACCAAAGTCCATACTTGGTTTTCGTACATGGATCCAATCTCGGATTTCATGGTTTCTTGCCATTTATTGGAATCTGGGCTCATCATCGCTTCCTCATATGTCTCAGGGTCATCGGTGTTGTCCACCAACATGACATTCATAACGGAATCATACCAATCTGAAGTGGTACGAGTTCTCGTTGACCTCCGAGGCTCTGTAGCAACTTCAACCGAAGTTTCATGATCACCATCATTAGCTTCCTCTCTTATTGGTGCAGGCACCAGAGGAACTTATTCCGGTGCTGCGCTACTCGCAATTTCGAGAGAAGGTTCGACAACCTCGTCGAGTTCTACTTTCCTTCCAGTCACTTCTTTCGAGAGAAATTCCTTCTCTAGAAAGGATCCATTCTTGGCAACGAAGATCTTGCCTTCGGATCTATGATAGAAGGTATACCCAATAGTTTCCTTCGGGTATCCTATGAAGACGCATTTTTCCGCTTTTGGTTCAAGCTTGTCCGGCTGTAACTTCTTTACATAGGCTTCGCATCCCCAAATTTTAAGGAACGACAATTTAGGTTTCTTCCCAAACCATAATTCATACGGTGTCGTTTCAACGGATTTAGACGGTGCCCTATTTAAAGTGAATGCGGCTGTTTCTAATGCATAACCCCAAAATGATAGCGGTAAATCTGTAAGTGACATCATAGAACGAACCATATCTAAGAGAGTTCGATTACGACGTTCGGACACACCATTACGCTGTGGTGTTCCCGGCGGTGTCAATTGTGAAAGTATTCCGCATTTCTTCAAATGCTCGCCAAACTCGTAACTTAGATATTCACCTCCACGATCATAACGTAGAAATTTAATCTTCTTGTTACGTTGATTCTCTACCTCACTTTGAAACTCCTTAAACTTCTCAAAATTTTCGGAATTATGTTTCATGAAATAGATACACCCATATCTACTCAAGTCATCCGTGAAGGTAAGAACATAACGATAACCACCGCGCGATGCTACACTCATTGGACCACACACATCGGTATGTATGATTTCCAATAAGTCCGTAGCTCGCTCCATCATACCAGAAAATGGAGTCTTAGTCATTTTTCCCATCAGACATGCTTCGCATCTTTCAAGTGATTCAAAATCAAGTGATTCAAGAAGTCCATCGGAATGGAGTTTCTTCATACGTTTCACTCCAATGTGACCAAGACGACAGTGCCACATATAGGTCGAATTATCGCTTGATTTCAAACGTTAGCCTCAATGTTGTTGATATGTGTATTTCCACTATCGAGATTCAATAAGAATAGACCATCTATCAAAGGTGCATGTGCATAAAACATATTACTCATATAAATCGAACAACCATTATTCTCGGACTTAAACAAGTAACCGTCTCGCAATAAACAAGATCCCGATATAATGTTCATGCTCAATGCAGGCACCAAATAACAATTATTTAAGTATAAAACTAATCCCGATGGTAGATGAAGGGGTAGCGTGCCGACCGCGATCACATCAACCTTTGATCCATTTCCTACGCGCATCGTCACCTCGCTCTTCGCTAGCTTCCGTTTATTCTGCAGCACCTGTTTCGAGTTACAAATATGAGCAACCAAACCAGTATCAAATACCCAGGCACTACTACGAGTACTAGTGAGATACACATCAATAACATGTATATCAGATATACCTTTCTTCTTGATGTTGCCGTTCTTCAAATCCGCCAAGTACTTTGGGCAATTCCGCTTCCAGTGACCTTCTCCCTTGCAGTAAAAGCACTCAGTATCAGGCTTAGGTCCAGCCCTGGTCTTCTTCGCTGGCGTGGTAACTTTCTTACCACCCTTCTTGAAGTGTCCCTTTTGCTTAGACTTGCCTTTCTTGAATTTGGTGGTCTTATTGACCAACAACACTTGGTGCTCTTTCTTGATCTCCACTTCTGCAGATTTCAACATGGCAAAGAGTTCTGGCAACGTCTTATTCATGTTCTGCATGTTGTAGTTCATCACAAAGTTCTTGTAACTTGGTGGTAGTGATTGGAGGACACGGTAAATCCCCAAAGCATTAGGAATCACTATACCCAAGCTTTGAAGTTTGTTTGCGTGCCCTGACATCTTAAGCACATGCTCACTAACGGAGCTGCCTTCTTCCATCTTGCAGTTAAAGAACTTTTCAGAAGCCTCATAGCTTTCAATCGCCGCATGAGTCTCAAAAATCAATTTGAGATCCTCGACAATATCATATGGGTCTGAATCCTCAAACCTTTTCTGAAGCTCCGATTCCAAACAATACAAGATAGCACACTGAACTATGGAGTACTGATTCTTCCGAGCGAGGTAAACATTCTTTACTTCATCGGGAGCATCATCTGCAGGTGGGTCACCCAGCGGTGCATCCAGCACATAGGTCAAATTACCAGCTGTGAGGACAATCCTCAAATTGCGGAACCAATCCGCGAAGTTGCTTCCATTGTTTTTCAACTTTTCTTTCTCTAGGAACGCATTAAAATTGATGGTAGGGGCTGCCATTGATCTACAACATATTTGCAATAGTTTAGACTAAGTTTATGACAAATTGAGTTCAAATTAATTAATAAAGTTAATCTAGGTGAACTCCCACTCAAAACAATATCCCTCACATTGTTTTAGTGATCACACGAACCAAATCCACCACATCAACACCGATCATCACGAGAGTTGATATAGTTTCAATGGCGAACAATCGTCATGTTCATCATATCTACTATATGATTCATGCTTTACCTTTCGGTGATCCGTGTTCCGAGACCATGTCTGTAAATGCTAGGCTCGTCAAGATCAAACCTTAGTTTCCGCATGAGCAAATCTGGCTTGCCCACGTTGTATACACTTGCGGAATCTAACACACCCGATCATCACGTGGTGCTTCGAAACAACAAGCTTTAGCAACGGTGCTAACTAAGGGTGAACACTTTATGACTTGAAATTCATGTGCATGAGGGATCATCTTATAATGCTACCGTCGTCTACTAAGCAATACAAGATGCATAAAGGATTAACATCACATGCAATTCATAATATGTGATATGATATGGCCTTTCTTCTTTGTGCTTCCGATCTCCATCTTCAAGCACGAACATGATCTCCATCATCACCGGCATTGCATCAAGGTCAATGACGCCTCTCCATGGTTGTCGTCCACCGGCTTCAACTATTACAACTACTTTGAATAGACACGCGGGTCTTAACATAAATTAAAGACAACCATATGGCTCCTGCCGGTTGCCAACTTACAATAAGGAACATTGCATACATCAAATATAATCACAATCATGGCCATATCACATCACTGCACACCCCTGCAAAACAAAGTTAGACGCCTCTACTTTCTTTGCATATTTTACGTGGTTTGGGGCTTTCTATAAGTGTCGTTCTAACTTACGAACATGAACCACAACATTGATACTAGCATTGTTGATCACCCGTTGTAAGTTGGATCTTAACTATGCTAGGAGAAACAGGCACCCGCAAAGCCACTTATGCAATACAAGTTGCATGTCAAGCGTGGAGCAAGTCTCATGAACGATGTCATGTAAGGTTAGCCCGGGCCGCTTCATCCCAACATACCGCAAGATGCAAAGTACACAAGAAGTAATCGACAATAAAAGCATCAACGCCCACAATGACCATTGTGTTCTACTCGTGCAACATATCTACATATAGACACGGCTCTGATACCACTGTAGGGTTTCGTAGCATGGAAAACAAAAATTTTCTATCGCATACAAACCAACAAGCCAAGATCTATCTACTAGATTGTAGCAACGAGTCGATGGAATAACTTACCCTCGAAGATTCCAAAGTGTTTAACGAGAGCGGATTCTCGTGGGTGATGTAGTCGTACTCTTTCCGATCTCAAGATCGCGTAGACGATCCTTCCGGCGCCACGTTCCGGCAGCGCTCCCGCAGTCGGTCACACGTTCGGTACTCGACGAAGACCTTCCTCTCCCTTGTTCCAGCAGGCAGCGGAGGTTGTAGCACTCTCCTCGTGATTCCGGCAGCACAACGGCGTGGTACCGGAAGTAGAGGGGAGATCCCGCAGGGCTTCGCCTTAAGCCGGAGCGAGTATGGTGGATTATGAGAGAGGGCTATTAGTGGTCTAGAGATTTAGACACACCAATTAGAAGGCTCTAAACCGCAGGCTAAAGCAATTAGAAGCTCTAAACCAGAACGGTTCTAAACCGGAGATTAGAGGTAGAAAGTTGTGTGTCTAGGGGAGGAGGCCTGCCCCTCCTTTTATAGGTGGAGGGGCCTTGGCGCGCCAGGGAGGGAGGGAGTCCCTCCCCAACTCGGCCTTGGGCTGGCCGCCGGCTTGGAGGAGAGGGACTCCTCCTCCAAGTTGGTTTCCACCAATCCTCCTTCTCCTCTTTCCGAAAACTGGCAGTTTGACTTTTCAAACTAGCCGTTTGACTTTTCAAACTAGGATTTGAATTAACCCTTTATTTCGGACAGCGATGACACTTAGTACATGATGCAATCATATCAACTTTGATATAACACATTCATGTACCCTCCCCCCCCGGAGTGCCGGACATTCCGGAACCTTCTAGAACATTCCTGATGAAAACACTGGAATCATTCTGCAACTCCGAAACGGGACTTTCCTTATATGAATCTTATTCTCCGGACCATTCCGGATCACCTCGTGATATCCCGGATCCCATCCGAGACTCCGAACAACATTCGGTCTCTTTCTCATAATACCATAACTACTCAAACAACGTCGAATCCTTAAGTGTGTCTCCCTACGGTTCGTGAATTATGCGGACATGATCGAGACACTTCTCCGAACAATAACCAATAGAGGAATCTGGAAATTCATATGGCTCCCACATATTTCTACGATTACTTTGCGATCGAATGAACCACTTACATACGATACCAATTTCCCTTTGTCTCACGATATGTTACTTATCCGAGGTTATGATCGTCGGTATCTCTGCATACCTAGTTCAACCTCGTTACTGATAAGTACTCTTTTCTCGTTCCCGTGATATGTGATCCCTTGTGACCAAGTCACATGCCTGCAAGCTAATTGGATGACATTCCACCGAGAGGGCCCAGAGTATATCTATCCGTCATATGGATGGACAAATCCCACTCTTGATCCATGTGTTTCAACCAATACTTTCTGAACACTCAATGCCACCTTTATAACCACCCAGTTACGGTGTGGTGTTTGATGTCATCAAAGCATCCATCCGGTAAAGGTGATATGCATGATCTCATGGTCGAAGGAATTAGGTTACTATGTATCAGAAAGCATATAGCAATTGAACTATTGAAATGACTTGATCTTTATGCTACGCTTATCTATAGGAGTATGTCCACCATATCATTCTCCTAACGATATGATCTTGTTGTTGATAACATCTCAATGTTCATGATAGGGAAACCACAATCATCTATCAACCAACAAGCTAGTGAAGTATAGAGGCTATACTAGGGACTTCAAATTAAGTTTACAAATCACACAAGTATCAATGTTTCCTTGTTAATACTATTATAGCATGAATGTAAACATTTATCATAAACACAAAGATATAATAATAACTACATTTATTATTGCCTCTAGGGCATATCTCCAACACAAGGAAGGCCCATGAGAACATGCGCCAGCCCATGAAGACTTTTGGGTGACCAGGGCCCATGACGCCTTCGAATCCTTGGAGAGCAAGACTAGATTAGATAGAATATTCAAAGGGCAAACCCTAAAATCTGTAACCGACTCGATCTGTGCCCGGGACCTGCCTATCTCTATATAAAGGCTAGGAGGGAACAACGAGGAGGGCACTTCATACCATAGCATAACACCTTCACGCCAGATTACATCTGCACACCCCTGTAACCTTCGGTTTCGCCGTAATCCAGAGCAGACAAGCAGGAGTAGGGTTTTCCCTCTGGGGTCCTGAACCTGGGTAAACCTCGTGTCCCCGTGTTGCTTGTTTGCTAACCGTTCCACGATCTCCAGCATCCCCATCTTCTCCAAAGCCCAAGCTCATAACAATGGGCATTGACAAGATTAAACCTCGTCAATTGGCGCCGTCTGTGGGAACTGGGGGCGCTGATTGTGCGATCGTGACGGTCCCAACCAAAGCAATCTACAACTCCGCAGCGATGGAGAGTCATCTCCTCTTTGGCGCTTTCGACTTCACCACCCACTCGCCAGCCACCCTGAAAGACTTCGAGCCCGTTGGCGACGGGCTTGAGATCCTGTTTGGGAGCTTCTGCTTCCAGGTGGGGCAGACTGGCACTCTCCGCCTCCCAGAGCGGGTTCCCTTGCCATCGATCAGGCCCACTTCATGGGCTCCACACCCCGTGCTACGCACATCGCCATTGACAGATTAGTCCTATGACAGCAGCAGTTGCAACTCAGATCTGTGTGATCCACCATCGGAAGAAGGGACCTACGGTTCCGGATCTGAAAGCTGCGGCAACATCAATCCGATCTACGAGCGCTACCAATGCGCCGCAGTCATCTAGAGCGACGTGGATCAGGAACACAACCCGCCACCCAACCCGCAGGGTAGAAACGGCGAGAACAGGAGAAACCAGTCCCCGCCCGCCCAACGAGGAGGACACCGATCCCAATCGGATCATCCACCTCAACAAGGAAGGATGGGCTCAGGCACGCGAAGCCGTGGCAGGCAACAAGATCCTACCTGCAGGTGCCTCACGGAACCTACTGATGGCATACCATCTGCTCCTCGTCGAAGAGCACAAGAAGCAGGTGAAGATGCAAGAAGTGCTGGACAAGCACAAGCAAGCGGCCTCAGAATCCAGCGCGCGGCGAGCTGCGCTCTCCGCCATGGGCGGCTCCAGCTCGCACGACAACCATGGTAACAAGCATTGTTCTCGCACGGAGAACATGGACCCCAAGGCACGTCGCGAGGTGACTCGAACCCTCAACACGTCTTTCATGGAGATGGATGCCGACGACAACGTCATCCCAAAGACGCCGCAAGCTGCGATCATGGCATCCACTACCAACCTCGCGTCCCATCCACCTCTGGTGGGGGCCTCGAAAAAGGCCATGCACAAATCCGCATTAGCCGGACTCAGACTCATCGGAGCTGCGCTCCACGGAGAAGCTCCTGCAGATCCAAAAAAGAAGGATGCGGTCAGGTTCAACCGCAACTCCACGCCTTCATCCGACGAGGAAGAGCACGACCTACCTCGAAGGCACAAGATCTCGCGACATCGCAGTCGCAATTACGACGCTCGAAGCGAACTCACCCAACGCAAGATCGACAAAGCGCGCGCCAAGCGCGTATGCTCGTCTAAATCCGAGGAGGATGACGATGAAGGAGAACTCTGCGGAGCTCGATGCTTTAGCAGATCCGTCCGGCGGACACGGATGCCGCGGAACTTCAAGCTCCCTTCGGATACTCCGAAGTTTGACGGCACACATGACCCTAAGGCGTGGCTCAGCGACCACCTATCGTCCGTCAAGCTACATGGCGGAAACAAGGACACCGCCCTCCAATGCCTTCAGCTGCAGCTGACACGCGCAGCCCGGATCTGGCTCAGCAGCCTATCCTCGGGATCCATCCGAAGCTGGGAGGAACTGGCATACAGTTTCATCCGAAAATTCAAGGGCACCAGCAAGAGGCCAGCCTCGATCGAGGAGCTACGGGCCTGCACCCAACGAACGGGCGAATCCATTCACTCGTACATACTACGCTGGTCCAATACAAAGAACTCTACGGCGCACATCTCTGAGGAGAGAGCGATCGACACCTTCAAGGATGGCATCAAACGCCAGGACTTCAAGGAAGAACTTGGACGCGTCAAGCCCAAGACACTTGACCACCTCATCGACATCGCCAACAGGTGGGCAGACGGCGAGGACTACGTCCACCGAGCTCACTCGGAGGAGGAAGATGACTACGGGAGTCGACGCAAATGCTGTAACAAGAGAAGACCGCGCGTCTACGACGATGACGACGGACCCGACATAGTCGCGGCTGGCTACGCCGACCGCCACAGCGACGACAACCGCAGCAGCAGCGGATACCGTGGAAGCAACTTCCCCGACGGAGGGTGCCCAACACAGTCATGGAAACGCCGTGGCCGCGACGATGGACCCTCAACATACGACAAACTATCGGGTCCATGCACCATCCACTTCTACATAGACAAGCAGGATGGAAAAAAGAAGGCTAGCCACATGCTCAAGGATTGCCGCGAGTTCCAGAAACTCAGCGAGACCATGTCCCAAATGAGGCAGCAAGCCCCGAACCCTGGGTACAGGAACACACCCGCACCAGGAGACATCGCCCACGGAGATCCTCCACCACCACCCGTGGGACCTCCGAATCATCCAATCGCACCTACGCAGAACAACGGCAGAAGCGGGTACCCCGTGCCAAAAGGATCACTGATGATCCAAAAAGGGCGCCCAACAAACAGGGTGCAGAAGAAAATCACCCACCAGATCAATCTGGCTGTGACGGCTCCACCCGCCATCCCTGAGTACCTCAGCGGTTCGGAGTCCTGCATCACGTTCAGCCGTTCGGATCACCCCTGCTAAGTCCCTCGCCTAGGTCATGCTGCCCTAGTGCTCGAGGCGCAGATCGGAGGGTTCGATATGAGCCGCGTATTCATGGACGGCGGCAGCGGCATCAATCTGATGTTCGCCAGCACCTTAGCAGCAATGCGGATCCCGCTGTGCAGTCTGGAACAATCCGACACAATGTTCCATGGCATCGTCCGAGGTAAGGGCATTTTTTCCCTGGGAAAGATATGGCTCGACGTCATCTTTGGCAAGCCCGATAACTTCCGGTGCGAGCTACTCGAGTTCGAAGTGGTGGACTGGCCATCACAATACCACGCCATCCTCGGGCGTGTAGCATTCGCACGGTTCCTGGCAGTATGCGTACCTGCTACTCAAGATGCCAGGACCTAAGGGCGTCATCACGATCCACGGGAGCTTCACCCGGTCGAACCACTGCCACAGGGACTTCAACAGAATATCCCAGTCATTCGGAATGCAGGAGGAGCTCGTACGGCTCCGAGAGGTGACGGACAACGGGGCACCCCCAGTCGCAAGACATAACGCACCAGACATGTCTTTCGACTCCACCGTCAACACAAATAAGGTGCAGGTCCACCCGACGGACGCCTCCAAGACGGCGCTGATCGCCAACAACCTCAGCCCCGCATAGGAAAGCGCGCTCGTCGAATTCCTCCGTGATCGCTGGGAAATCTTTGCTTGGTGTCCTGCGGACATGCCAGGAGTTCCCAGGGAATTCGCCGAGCACGCCCTTAATGTCTTTCCAGACGCCAAGCCCGTCAAACAGTCCATCAGACGACTGTTTGAGCCACGGGCTAAAGCCATCAGAGTCAAAGTCAACAGACTACTCGACGCCAACTTCATCAGGGAGATCAAGGAGAGCGAATGGCTCGCCAACACCATGATGGTCCCCAAAAAAGACACGGACATCCTGCGGTTGTGCGTGGACTTCACATCGCTGAACAAGCACTGCCCGAAGGATCACTTCCCTCTTCCTCGGATCGATCAGATCATCGATTCGACTGCAGGATGCGAGAAGCTCTCCTTCCTCGACGCCTACTCAGGCTACAATCAGATTCGACTGAAGGTCGAAGATCAGGAGAAAACGGCGTTCATCATGCCGTTCGGAGTGTTCTGCTACAACACAATGCCCTTCGGGCTGAAGAACGCAGGCGCCACGTACCAATGGTGCATGCAGTCATGCCTGAAGGACCAGATCGGCCGCAACATCCAAGTCTATGTCGATGACATAGTAATCAAAACGAGAGAGGCCAAGACACTGATCGACGATCTCCGTGAGACGTTCGACAACCTTGATCGATACAAGATCAAGCTCAACCCAGAAAAGTGCGCCTTCGGCGTCCCATCTGGTCAACTGCTAGGCTACTTCATCTCCCAGCGAGGGATCAAAGCGAACCCGAAGAAAATCCGGGCCATAATGGCCATGGAGAAGCCAAAGAACCTCAAGGGCATTCAACAACTTGATGGGCGAATCGCGGTGTTAAGCAGGTTCATCAGCCGCATGGGTGAAAAAGCCCTGCCTTTCTATTAGCTGCTACGAAAGGCAGACAAATTCGAGTGGACACCCGAAGCGGACGACGCATTCGAAAATATGAAGCGGCTACTCTCTACCTCGCCCCTCTTGCTCACGCCAAGGGAGCGCGAGCCGCTACTACTATATATAGCAGCTACACATCAGGTGGTGAGCACCGTACTCGTGGTCGAAAGACCAGAAGATGGCACGACCCATGGGGTACAACTCCCAATCTACTACCTTAGCGAGGTATTGACACCAACAAAGCAGAGGTATCCTCACTACCAGAAGCTCGCCTACAGCGTATTCATGACGGCTCGTCGGCTGAGCAACTACTTCCAGGAGCATCAGGTGATGGTCGTCAACGAAGCGCCCCTGAACAGCATCCTGAACAACCCAGAGGCCACAAGACGTGTGGCCCTGTGGGGCATCGAGCTGTCACCTCTAGACATCATCTATGAGAAGCGTCACGCGATCAAGTCTCAGGTCCTTCCGGACTTCCTCGTCCACTAGATGGAATTGCAGCTACCGGACACCCCAGACATGACGCAGTCGTGGACGATGCACTTCGACGGCTCCAAGCGCGAGGCTGGAGCAAGAGCCGGGGTCATACTGACCTCACCGCATGGTGACAAGATGAAGTACGTCCTTCGGATGAAATTTCGAGCTTCCAACAACGAGGCCGAGTACGAGGCCCTCATCCACGGCATGAGGATGGCCAAGATCTGCGGTGCGACGCGCCTGGTCATCTACGGCGACTCAAACCTCGTCGTCCAGCAGACGATGAACGAGTGCGACGCACACGCCGCCAACATGATTGCATACCGCGCACTCTACAACACACTCTAAGGAGACTTTGACGGCTGCGAGCTTCGACACGTCAGAAGAGAAAGAAACGAAGAGGCCGACGGACTCGCCAACATCGACTCCACCTGCGCACGGGTGCCACCAGGTGTGTTCCTCGAACAGATCTGCGTGCCATCCATCAAAAGGAAATTCCCAAAGGGATCACCCGAAGAAGCAGAGCACTCAGGGGCTGCGCTACCCGAAGGACAGGAAGGACCAGAAAAACTCGACAAAGAGGTCACAGTGGTCAACCTGATGCAGGTCTTGGCAGTCGAAGAAACATAGGCACAACCATACCCGGGGAGCTGCCTGACAGCCCGACAGATGCCCGACGCATATCTCGGCGGTCCAAGGCCTTCACCATCATCAATGACGAGCTGTACAAGCGCAACATTTCGGGTGTACTCCAAAGGTGCGTCACCATCGGTGACGGCAAAACCATCCTCCAAGACATCCACGAGGGTATCTGCGGCCATCACGCGGGCAGCCGCGCCCTTGTCGCCAAAGCTCTACGAGCTGGGTTCTACTGGCCAACGGCCATGAACGACGCCAAGGACATTGTCCGAAGGTGCAACGGGTGCCAGAGGTTCGCAGATAAACCACACGCACCAGGATCAGAGCTCAGGCCCATACCCCTGGCCTGGCCCTTCGCCCAATGGGGCCTCGACATGATCGGCAAACTGCCCAAGTCCTCGAAAGGAGGCCACGTCTACCTCCTGGTCGCAGTCGACAAATTCACCAAGTGGATCGAGGCCATGGCCGGTACTAACCAAAAGGGCAAAACGGCCGTCAAGTTCTTCGAATCCATTGTTTATAGGTTCGGCGTGCCGCACAACATCATCACCGACAATGGGTCGAACTTCATCTCCAAGGAATTCCAGGACTTCCGCGAAGACCTCGGAATCAACATCACATACGCCTCCATGGTGCACGCGCAAACAAACGGGCAGGTCGAAAAGGCCAACGGCCTCGTCGGTGGCGGCATCAAGAAGCGCCTAATGAGCCCACTCCAGCGACTCGCAGGAGCCTGGACACAAGAGCTACCCTCCGTCCTCTGGAGCTTGCGCACGACGCCAAACAGCTCTACTGGCTACACGCCCTTATTCATGGTGCACGGAGCCGAAGCCATGATGCCTGCAGAGGTACGCCACAAGGCCCCGCGGGTCGTCGCCTACAACGAAGCCGAATCGACGGTCGTACTCGAAGACGCCGTTGACACACTCGGCGAGGCACGCGACATCGCCGTGGCTCGATCAGCGGTCTACCAACAGAGCCTCCGCAACTACCACAGCCGTCGGCTACGCCCAAGGTCCTTCGTCGAAGGAGACCTAGTCTTACAACTCAAGCAAGAGCGGCCGAAGAAGCTCGAGTTGCCCTGGGAAGGACCCTACATCGTCATTGAAGTCATCCTAGGTGGCGCCTATCGCCTCAAGCACGTGGAGTCTGGAGTAGCATACGCCAACCCATGGAACGTCGCACAACTGCGACGCTTCTACCCCTAGCTACCCCCCTCCTTTTACCTTCAATAAGGCTATTCAGCCAAGGCTACTCAGCCGAACAATGTACCTCCTCCTTACGATATGAATAAATCTAAGTGTCTCGCCCCAAAAATTTGTCTATTATTCGCATTTTCTTCATGTTACAACACACTCGGGGGCTCCCCTCACCTCATGACTTCGTCGACTGAGGATAACGCGTGTGCACATGAGTAGTTGACCACGTCAGACTAACGAAAAGGGCACGCATACAAACAAAGCACCACGTGCTAACAACAATAAACCTTTACAGCAAAGGACATAACACGCCCAGTCGAATACATACAAATTTTACATCTATCTTTTTACAGGTCATACCTATTCTGAAGAATCACCTGCGCATGCTGCTCAAAAAGATCTACAATTTGTTCGGCATACTTCCTTACAGCTGCATAATGTGGACGCATGTCCCACATGCCACCATCCGGCCGAAGAGGCGGCCTAGCCTCCACAGCAGCAAGATCTACATCAGGGCAATGCAACGACACGAGGGAAAGCGCGACCTTCACCCCTGCAACCAGCTGATGCCGCACCAGCTCCCTGACATGATGCACATCCCGAAACTTCGCCAGCAGGCCCCATAGAGTTGATGGTGCCTCATCCAGGGGAAAAATCACATGCAGAATTGACACCAAGGAAGTCTTCGCTTGCCGCAGCACACGCGACACCTGGTGAACACGATCCTGCACAGTCGCAAGGACCATTGCACGATCTTGATCCATCTAGAAAAAGCCGCCGGCCTCCATATCCTGCTGGGTCAGGCAGTTGATCCGAACAACAACACGCTCCTTTTCCTCCCTAGGAACAAGGTTAGCACCTGCAAACCTGCAAAGTAAGATGACAAGCCAACAGGCGCATCCGATAAATGAGCAGCAGCTCGAAGAAACTCACATTGAAGTTGTTCGGCCAAATGCCGCAACTCGCCATCAGATACTCCTCCCTGGCGACGCTCCACTCCGCCTTCGACTTACAAACATCCGCGTGGCCTCGAACGCCAAGCAACTCTTTCTCAAGACTACGGATACGGTCACGAAGAAATACAAGCTGCGACGCATCATCCAAAGATGGCCGCAGCTATGGCGCAGAAAAAGTATCAACGGGATCATCACCCGAAGGTCCCTAGAGGAAAGGAAGGAAAGGATATGAACAAGCGCACAATTGAGCAAAGAACTCGAAGATTCATTATATGCAGCAAAAGCCACTACGTGGCACAAGGAGTGTTCATATAGACATTACAACAAAAGGAACAACAGCTATCCTACAACTACAAGGCCTAAGAAGCTGCATCCTGAGTAGCCTCGGAGCCGAATTGCCTGCTCTTGGCCTCCCCCTACTGCCGCACCGCATACTCCGCTAGCAGGTCAATCAGCTTCATCCCATAGCGTTTACAACGGGCAGCGTAGAGGGCGAAGGCTACCTCGGATCCGTCGGCAGCCGTCGGCATCTGGGAGATGACCTGATGAAGATCCAGCTCCGCTCCAGATGCCATGGCCATCGCCAGCCCCATGGACGCACCGATACCCTTCTGCTTGCGCTTGTACGCCGCGGGAGCCCCGGCTAACAGCGCGTCCGCCAACAATTCGACATCCTCGAGGGCGACGCCCTTGGGAACGAGCTCCTTGTAGAAGCGTCCAAGAACCACCTTGGCCTTGGCAAGAGCCAACCACGGTACTGCAGCGGTCTTCGACCGCCGCAGTGGCATCATCCAGAGCACCACGGTCAAACTCGATGCCCGCGGCATCTAGGAAAACTGAAGAAGCAACGTAAAGACTAAGAAAAACAAGAGATGCAAGGAAGCCGAAAAGAATAGACGAAAGTACTCACCCGAAATAGCCTTCGCGGCGGCCATCAGCTTGCCGGCTACCTCCTTCTCGCGTGAGGCCGCAGCGGTGGCGAGTTGCTCCTCACGATCTGTGGCCTCCTGCTGTAGGTGCTCCTTGGCCGAAGCCGCGTCGGCTAACTCCTGCTCAAGGCGCTCTTTAGGGCCAACGACATCTTCAGCTTTTTTCTCCGCTCACCAGAGGCTCTTTTTGAGAGCATGAAGCTCGCGGAGGGCAGTGTTGTTCTCCTCTACAACAAAAAACAAGCATGAGATTCGTGGGTAAGCAAGCAGCCAAAGAAGGAGAGGATTGATAAAAAAAACGCACGAACCTTGGAGCCGCTAAAGGCTGGCCTCCAATGCTAGATGCTGTTTCACCAGCTGGTTGGCACCTTGAACAAAAGGCTGCGAGAAGACGCAACTTGTCAGGGAAAAGGCTCGAGGGATGCGTCCAAGAAAACGAGCAAAGCAAATCACGCATACGAAAACGCTCGGGGGCTCCCCCGAGATACGTACAAAAAAATGGCATGATCAGCAGATCATCCGACAGATGCTCGGGGGCTCCCCCCGAGGCACAAAACAAACACGATCAATAGATCATCCGAAAAATGCTCGGGGATCCCCCCGCGGCAAGAACGAAAACACTTGCATGGTCAGACGGCGACTCCGAAGGTCCGGCTGCAGTCTTCTGGGGAATAACCACCCGAGCCCCCTGCGGAGAAGGGTTCGGAGCAATGCCCTCAGAGGTGGCCACCGTCTGAGGAGGAGGAGGAGCAACCTTCGATTCCCCCACCATCTCCCGAGCGCAATCGCTGAAGGAGCCATCGGAGGAGTGGCTACAAAAGAAAAAATCAGACAAGTACAAGCAAGAAGACGAGAGAGAACAAAAGCAATGGCAGATACTTACGAGTCGAAATAGCTCAAGTTGAAGACAGGCGGGGCCCTCCTTCCATTCTTCTCTTCCTTCTTCCACTTCGCCGGCGGCTGCGGCGCCACAACACGCACGGGCACGGCCGGAATAGGAGAGGAAGAGCCACCATGACCCCCACTGTGACGCTCAAGGCATGACGGGTTCCTAGGAGTCGGCGGAGTCAAGGCATTCGACGATTCGCTCGAGCTCCGTGTCCGCTTTCGAGTCTGCTCCTCGTTCGACCCAAAAGTTTCTTCAGCCGGCGACCACGCTGAAGGAAGCTCAGACATGGAGTCCACTACCTCATTGTTCGGTGCATCCGAAAAACGTTCGGGCAGTGGAGGCTCCATGCCAGGCACTTTGAACTCCTACACAAAAGAAAACAAACCTTCAGAACGCAAGCAAGTGCAAGAAAAACACAGTCGAAAAAAGCGCTACGCCTAGATCTACACCTGCGGAACCAGACGAGAGGCGGCGAACGGAGGAGTCAGTGACTTCCCCGGGAGATCCTCTTCAGCTTTGTACTTCAGCAGCAGTCGAAGAATCCTATCGAGATCCCCCTTTGAGAGCTCCTTAGCCGAAACCCTAGTCGGATCGTGGCGGCCAGAATAAAGGAACATCGGGTGCGCCCTAGCCTGGAGCGGCTGCACCCGACATTTTAGGAAGGTGCGGATGATATCCACATCGTCTACCTCTTTATCCGGAATCACCTGGAGGTCCTCCACCCGACAATAGAGCTCCTCTATCTCCGCCACCTCACCATCCAAGATGTGGTTCTTCCAGGACCTCTTCGGCTGGATTTTCTGGGAAGGGTCGAAAGGAGCAAGGCCAAAATTCTGCCCGGCCACTGTGGAGTCGCGGATGTAAAACCATCACCTCCGCCAGTACTCAAGATGGCAGTTTTATCCATGGGGACGGGTACCCGCGGGGAAATACCCGATAAGAAGCGGGGATGGGGGGCAAATCACCTCCACGGGGATGACGGGGCGGGTACCCGATAAGCTGGCGGGGCGGGGATGGGGAGCAAATTCCCTCCACGGGGACTCCATGGATACTCGAGACCCACCTGTCAGTCTAATAAAACAACGCATGTAGATAAAAATCCCTAAGCCCAGTAGCCCAGTTCGTTCATTCGCTCCCCTCGTCCGTTTGTTCCCCTCGTCGCTAGTCCGCCCCAGCCGCCAGTGCCCCAACCGCCAGGAGGAGCTCGTCGCTGGCTGCAAGTGCAGGGAGGAGCTCACGACCGACGTACCCCTTCATCTGCTCACCTTCATTAGATTCAGTTCGATGGTGGCGTTCTCTACATTCGCCCACCTCCATCAGCTCGTCGCCACCTCATTCCTAGCATCCTACCGTGTCATCTCGTCGGCTTCCTCCTGCATCTGTCCGCCTCGACGTGGGTGGCAAGGTCCCCATGGAGACCCCGACGGGGATCGGGTACCCGTCCTTCGCGGGGATGGGGGTCATTTGCCCCCCGATAGCTTCATGGGGATTCACGGGTATGGGGATTCGCGGGGATCGGGGCGGGTATGGTGGAGCCATACCCGGCCATACCCGGCCCCGTTGCCATCTTGAGCCAGTACTGGAAAGATTCAGACATAGAAAAAGAGAAGAAAAGAAAGTTGGATTTAAGGGAAATGATGCAGCCGCCGATGGGATAAACGCCATCGAAGCCAGATTGCCTCTTCATGGAATAGAGTTTCCGAAAGAGGCCAAAAAGTGTGGCTCGACACCAAGCCAGCACTTGTAGAAAGTGATGAAGCAGGCGATATGAAGAAGAGAGTTTGGTGAAAGATGATGGAGCTGGATGCCATAAAAGAAAAGCAATCCACGGAGAAAATCGTGGATTAGAAAAGAAAGGCCCCGAAGGACAAAAGCGACGAACATGACCTGAAACCCAGTGGGAGGACGGGGAATTACCTCGTCACCGGGAATCCTGACGGCCTCCCTATCCTGCGGGATCAGACCCCGCTCACGGAGCTTGCGGAGATCGCCCTCGCGCGTCTCCGATCATCACCAGCCACCATCGGTGACGCGATAAGCGGCGGAACCCTTCTTGCCACCGGCGGCAGCACTAGTACCAACTGCGGTGGAAGCCTTCTTGGACTTCCCCATCGCAGTGCGGCGATGATGATGACGTGAACGCAGAAACAAGGATGGAAAAGTTCAAAGAAATTCCAGCGCGCAGCAAGAAAAGCTCAAAGAAGATGAGAGCAGTGAAACGAGAATGGTTGCGGTGAAAAACAAACTAACTTTTCCCCAATGATTATAAGGATGAGGACGATGCACGGCGACCGTTCATCGGGAAGACCTAAAGCCAACATCCAAATCCCACGTGTCGGCACAACAGCGAACCGTCGCTCACACGCCGTCCATTACGCATGAAAATCGAGGCGACGCCGTAATTATCTCCACGCCGCGCGTGACCAGTCAACTCAAAGTCAGAAGGTGGAACCCATGTTCATCCAGTCATGTCATCTCTGGCGCCGTAGACGCTTGAGGTCACAGATCGTCAGCAATGACGTCATCTAAAGCTATACTAGCAACGGTTACAATTCTTCGTCTATACAGCTAAAAGTACTCAGTCGAATCCACGATTCGATTAACTACTTGGGGGCTACTCATATTAGGAGCGCGGGCCGCGCACCCGAAAACCGATCAAAATACTACACCATTGAACTATTCTTCGAGTCCTACGTGGAGTCTACGACTCCACTACAGACTCAGGGGCTACTCCCATAGGGAGGATGGATTCAAGCATCCGAAAAATTTGTGTTCTACGAACCTAAAAGTCAACAAAGACGGAATTAAAGTCTCTGCTCGAGTATGCGACTCGAACAGACACTCGGGGGCTACTCCCATAGGGAGCGCTGGTCACGCACCCTAAGAATTCTTCGACTGCGATCCTTTGGATAGGCATGCAAAACCTTTTCGGCAACTCTGCCCCAGTTAACGCTAAGTAAGCAACATCCTCCCTGGCCACCCGAAACACCTCCGCGGTGATAAAAAATTTAGATGCTATGTCTGTGACATAAAGATAAGACCTACAGATATCATCTGATGGCCTGGCAACGCACACGACTGCGCTCTGCTAGTGAGAATCCGTGCCAGCAGGCGCGATGAAAAATTCCGACGGACGCGTTGGGTACATCATTTAAAATTTACTGGAATTACACTCCTGTAAGTCCTCCGTGGTGTAGCATCCCAGTTGTCTAACACCTGTAATGCTACTTGTTCTAGTAATAAAATGGCCACTTCCTACATATAATTGTTGCATCATCATCATATCATGCTCATGTCATCATGCCACCTTGCATTTGAGCATCATATAAAACCCTTGCTTGTTTGGTTCTTATCTCATGTGCATTATTAATTGTAGTTGCCTCTTGATATTGTATTTGGTTCTTGATATATTGTTAAATGCCCAAGTTGATTTGGGGGCATATCTCTTATTAACTCCACCACCTTTTCTTTTCACCACCTTATAATTCCACCATCCAACTAAATACGAGCTTGGCATTTATGGGTTTACTTCTAGCTCATGTGGGTTGGGATGGATCCATTTCTTTCCCACATGTTCTCATCTTGGCATCATTTTGTTTTCACATTATTGATGCATGAGAGCCACATGGCCACCTTTGCATGCCTTGTGAGTGGGACCCTTTCTCCCTAGCTTCCACATGGGTGTTGTTGGGGTTATCATCATGTGGGGATATTTTGTGGGCTTATTATATATCTAGTGGCATATACACACTAGCAAGTCCCAAATATATTCCAATGTGCTCATCTCCTCATACCCCACTTGGAATTCTTTCTATTTTCTTTTGCTTGGGCCTTATTCCACACTTTGGAATGCATAAGAAAATGCCAGGTAATTAATCTTGTTTTCACAAAGATAAATATGGTATCAATTAACTATGCATGGCCCATGCAAGTATCCCTTAGCTTGACTTTTGTTTTTATTTGGATTTTACATGGAACATCTCTCTACCCCTTGGGTTTGGTCTTGTTTGAACATGCCTAAACCCCATCCATCCTTGCCATCATCACCTCTTCCCTCTTTTTCTAGTCTTGGTCTTGTTGGGGTTTGGTTTGTGCTTGGCTTGATCTTGTCCAAAGAACACCCTAGCATCTAACCATCCCCTCTAATCCTAGCTCTAAGCTAAACCCTAAAACCTACCCCCCTCTCCTCCCTACCCTAGCTCCAACCCTAGCCGAGGCTACCACCACCCCAACCCGAGCTCCTCCCTCCCCCTCTTTATCTCTCTGCCTGGGAGCCCCACACCGAGCCTGCCCCTGCCTTCTTGGCCTCGCCCCCTGGTCCCACCTGGAAGCCACCCCTGCCCTGCCCTACCCTTCCCCCGACCGTGCACGTGAAGGAGGGAGAAGAGAAAGGTGGCACCGAGCCACCTTTTCCCATCTACCCCACCCCCACGGCAGCCTCTCCCCCCTCTGCTTATCTCCTGCCTCTCTGCCTCGCCAGACCATCCCCAGATCCTCCCCAGGACGCTCCCCTCTCCCTGCCGTCCCTCACCACCGCCACACCATCGCCGGCTACTCCACCATCGGCCTCCACCGCACCCCGTCGATCCAGACGCGCAGGCAGTCCGTGGAGTGGTCGAGGAGTACAAGGAGACCCCCTGCAGCAGCCCCGTACACGGAGCCGCAAAGAGGAAGCCCCAGACCGCCAGAACCATCAACGCCGCGCCGGAACCCTAGACCATCTGTCCGTCTGCATCGCCGTTGATCGCGACCGCCTCGAGCCGAATCACCTACGCCAACAGCCTCGCGGTGAGCCCCTCTCCCTCCCTGACACGGTCCGCCTCGCCGTGCCGCCCTAGATTCGCCGGACGTTTCGTCGTGCACGCTCTGTGCGCCGGCGTCGCGCTCGGTCCGCCTCGCTGTAGCGTCGTAGAAGCCCTAGCTAGGCCGCGCCCACCTCTCTGTCACCTAGCCCCAAGCCACCACAGCGGTAGTCGCTTCCGCGCGCGAGCCCCAGGTCGAGGGATCGATCCCCGCCCGCGCCGCGCCGCGCTACGTCTGTCCGCGCGCGTGCAGAGAGAAGATCCACAGTGCACACCGGCCACTTTGCACATAACCCCTCCCCTTTTTTTCCAGCAACCCGCGGTCCCTCGAAGCCCCACTGTCAGTGCCTGTGTATGTTTTATAAAAAGGCTCCCCATCTTTTCTCAAATCAGCCCGCGGTCCCTTATCCACTCCCTGTTTGCCCCCCGTCGTGTTTTCCGCTGGCACGTGGGCCGCGAGCCACTGGACCCACCGGTCAGCGACCAGGGCTAGCAGCAGCCGCGGTGGCAGTAGATTTTTCACGCGCGTGGCACCCAGACAGTACCGAGGCCCACCCGTCATGGAGCGTGGCTGAGTCTGTCTGGGTAGGAAAAGTTTTCCTGTTTCCTGTTTTTAAATTCAAATCTTTTCAAATTATTTAAAATTCAAATATAATTCTGTTTTTAAATAACTTTTCGAATATTGATCCAAATAATACAAATGATATATGTTTCTGAACCAGAAAAATGTAAGGATTTCAAATATGCCATTCAAATTGCCTTTTGCACATTTAAAATTCCAAGTTGAATTAAATTACCACAAATGCCACTAGAACTTAAATAATTAATAACTTTTGATTTATATTTCCAAATTTAACAAATGATATGTCTAAAATGATCAGCTCGACGAGACCTTTCTGTTTATGCTATCCATGACTTCAATTGCAGCATGCATCATATAAAAATATAGTGTACAGCAGCTATTATGACAACAAAATGTGGCCAACCTTAATAAAATGACTTATTCTTGCACACCACACCTCACCCATGCCTTGATACTTATTGCCATGCAACTTGTGCATCATTCATCATGGCATGATTGTTTGCTTGTCGCATATATTCCTATGCTTGTGCACTTTATTTATGTTGGCCCTTGCTTGTTTGGTTCTTCTTTCGAATAGACGCTGAGCAGGGGATATATCAAGAGAACCAGGAGCACTACCCAGATCCGCCTCTCGCTTCAACGGAGTTGCCAGGCAAGCACTACCACATGCTTGCATACATACAGTACCTATTGCCTCTATCTTATTCTTGCATCATTGAGTCGCGATTGCATTAAATTGAATCCCAAGTATTGCATAGCCTTTACTTTCAAACCCCACCAAGCTTGTTCCTCCATCCCATGAGCCATTACTACAGGAGTTGTTTGAGCCATGCGAGTCGTAGAACAGCATGTGTAGGGTATGTGAGAGTCTGATGGATAACGAGGTACCTAAACAACTTAACCTGAGTAGTAATGGGATAACTAATGAAAGTGGCATCGGTGAGCAACATCTGTTATTTGGTTTTTCCTGCTCACTTGTGTCCCGTAAGACCCCGAGTACTTGATTCCTGTTCCAAGATTTATCGCGCTATCCACATCCGGGAGGTATATGGGACCCCCCTGAGCCAGAGCTTGATTCCGTCTTATTTCTTGGGGCCACAAACTAGTTTGAGGTTTTATTTATTATCCTGTACTTATGCCATGCTTTACCGCTTTATTAAATTGTGCGACAGATAGCACCTGTACTGTTTTGGATCGGGACACGATTCCGCGGTGTCGACAGTCCCCGTTTGGGGATTTGCTGTCGTTCACAGCCGTATACCCAAACCTTGAGTCCGTTTCGGATTCAGCTAACTTCGTGGCGGGTAGCTTAATGGGGTGGCCCCCTGAAATAATTCTGAATCCTGTGATTGCTTTGTCGTGAAGGCCTCGTTGGGTTTTGATTTGGTTTTTCCGAGGTTGATCGAGTGTGTGTTGCTATTTGTGCACCCCTGCAGGGTAAAACTTTCTGAAAGCCGTGTCCGCGGTTATGGACGACTTGGAGCACAGTTTCTCGACCATAGACAAGCATAACTAAAGTACCGCTTTTAATTTGACTAAGTAATTGACTAGTAAATAGTGCAACACTCATGGAATGGTTAATAAAATTGCCAACGGATGGGGGGGGGGGGTTGTTCGTCCGCTTCCTTGTCGGTAAGCGAGGAGGAGGATGGATCTGGTGATATTACTGTTATAACTGCTGTCATTAATTCACGGACATCCGTCTATTTTTGGTTAGGCGGATGGTTAGCGATTATCTATAGAACTGCTAGGGTTTATCTTTTGCTGCAATTGCGTCACCCCAGGTTGTGTCCCCTTTAGAGGCATTAAGACTTGCTGAGTACCCTTAGGGTATCACACGATAAATTATTGGTTCAGATGAACAGGTACCCTCGCAGGACGGATACTGGGTGGAAGAGGCTGATGACGTGGGCAACGATCGTTCGGTGTAGAGATTCCGGGAACGGGGATCCGTGAGATCTGTGGTTGGGATGTGCTTATTTCTATGGCATCTTATGCCGATTTGCTTCTTATCCGTACTCGGACTTGTTTGCCGCTTCCGCATGATACTCTGATGTGTGTTGTATGAGGAAGTATTCTAAAATATTAGATCTATCTAGGTCATTTGAATCTTGCCGTATGGCGTTGCTATAATTTCCTTTCTTTCTAGATGGTATGGCTCTGATGTACTCTTGTATGGTGGCTTGCATACATACTCATTTGTGTATGTATTTGATCCCTTCGCCTGCCGATTACGCCGCCCGTACAGGTCCCGATGAATTGGAAGTGGTTGGGACGGCCGAAAGGTCTACCCGTGAGTGGCTTTTGGGGCCCCACCGTACTATTTCAACCACTACCGTTCATCCAGGCTTGTAGCTAGGAGCGTAATTCACCGAGGTAGTTACAATTGGTATCAGAGCCATCCCGACCTTCAGGGTTTCAGCCAAACGGTCGTTGTCAGTTTAGCAAATATTTTAGTAGTTATGTATACTAGGGAAAAACAAAACGCGAGAGTAGGACTGCTTCCACTTTTCTTCTTACCCACCCACCCACCCTTTTCTGGTAAGGAATTGCAACGTTTTCAATCCTCTTCTTAAAAGTTCAAACTAGGATTCACGTGTTCTGGGTTTCCGTAGTACCATAGGTTGTGTGTGTGTGTGTGTGTGTGTGTGTGTGTGTGGTGTAATCCCTTGTCTACCTGTTGCATCCCAGTTGTTATCTAATCAGCCTTTGGTTATCAACTGTTGGTACATTCCATACCGACAGGCTTTTGCAAACCGACGCAATCTGTCTTCTCTTTGTATCCGACGCTATCTTGTTTGGGGGTGTTCGTTTCCGTAGTTACCAATCTTTAGGTTTCGTCGTGAGAAGAAGGGGTTAGGATATGTGTTCCACTTGTTCATGTGCGGAGTAATGATTTGAGTGCGGGATGGAGTCGCGACCATACCACTACTTTTATCATTCGCTTTTGTATATTGAATCGGTAGAGTCACTAATCTTGATTCGTTAAGTAATTTTGCGCATCTATTGGTATTTTAATGCCGAAATTTGTGGAAAATTTTTCTTTGATATATTTGTGTACCACACTCCTTTTCAGTCGTGTGCGATATGCTTAATATCTTCTAGGTGCTTTGAACTTTGTTGATATTTTAATATCATCTTAGTAAATTGTATCCTTTAATCTTGGTTAATTCCATCTTGGTACTATTTTGGATTATTATCATTCTCCATTATAGTACTGACTTGTGTTTTATATCAATCTCAGGATGGATCCACCACGCCGTTCAGATGAGGACATACCACCAGAACTTGGGGCCGCGTTGTCAAACATAGCCAATGCCTTGGCAGCAATGCAGCAGAACCAGCAGCGGTTGGAAGAAAGCGTCAGAAGAAATGAGTTTGCTCCACTCCCTCCACCTCCCAAGCGAGGAGACATCAAGAGCTTCCTGAAATTCAACCCTCGTCAGTTTGATGTTTCTGATCGACCACTGGACGCGGATGATTGGCTGCGTGAGATGTCAAGGTTGCTTGAGACTGCTGATGTTCCGGAGCAGGAGTGGGTCAAGTGTGCTACTCACCTTCTGAAGGGAGATGCAGCTCTTTGGTGGGAAAATTACTTGAAGGCAAGCTGCACTGGTTTCCAGCCAACTTGGGAAAGGTTCACTGCAGCTTTCAAAGAGCAGTTCCTCTCAGAGATTGTGATGGAAAGGATGAAGGAAGCTTTTCTCAACCTGAAGCAAGGAAATGATAACGTCAACACCTACATCAGGAACTTCATGAATCTCTCTCGTTATGGTGGCGATGAGGTATCTGATGACAAGAAGAAGCAGAAGAGGTTCAGGCAAGGGCTCAATGCATCGATCAAGTATGCGATTACTCATGCAAGGCCGGCATCTTTCCTGGAACTACAGCACACAGCCTTGCAAGAGGAGGCAAGCAGGCAAGTGTTTGAGGAGTCCAAGAAACACAACAGGGATGCATCAAGCTCTTCAGTTATGGCAGCTCCTTCTAAGCGGCGTGTCTGGGTTCCTAACACCCCACCGTCGCTCCCGGCTTCACCAAGACCTGCAAGCTACGCGTCAAGGCCACCAAACTCCATCACTGCTGCTCCCAGGGGCTACACCCACAACTACCCTGGAGCGCCTGGCGGAGTCCCTGGCTATGTTGCTCCACGTCCACCTGGTGCTTGCTTCACGTGTGGAGATCCTGGACATCTCAACTGGAACTGTCCGATGAAGAACAAAGCTCTCCCTCCACCCCCGCCAAGATCTGCAGCAAGCTCTCCTATGGTTCGTGCACCACCACCTCGGGCTCTCAACATCAACACCAAGCCCGGGTCTGCGGTTGTTCGTGCCAACTGTGTCAACGCCACTCAAGCTGAGCATGCACCTGGAGTTGTAATGGGGTATGCTTTCCGTTAACTCAGTCCCTGCACGAGTTTTGTTTGATTCTGGTGCATCGCATTCTTTTGTTTCTCACAAGTTTGCAAATGAGAATGAGTTAGCAATGGATCCTATTCTTAAGCGGTTGATGGTTCTTTCTCCTGGAGAAAATATGATAGCATCTAAGATCAGTCATGGCAATCAAGTTGAGATTGGTGGTTCTTCATTCTCGGCTTCTTTAATTGTGCTGGGCAATTATGACATTGATGTCATCTTGGGCATGGATTGGTTAACGGCAAATGCAGCTGTGATTGATTGTGCTGAACGCTCAGTTTCTCTGAAGATTCCTGAAGGTCATATAGTCTTTTCTCCAAGTCTGTTTCCTGCTGTCCAACTTTTCTCTTTGGCGGCTCTGAATGATGATGCTATGGAAGCTATTCAGAGTGTACCGGTGGTCTGTGAGTTCCCAGATGTTTTTCCTGAAGAGTTGCCGGGTATGCCTCCGGATCGTGAGGTTGAGTTTGTAACTGAACTTGAACCTGGAACGGCTCCTATCTCCAAGCGGCCTTATAAAATGGGACCATCTGAGTTGGCTGAACTCAAACGACAGCTTGATGAACAAGAGAAGTTGGGTTTCATTCAACACAGTACTTCTTCGTGGGGTAGCCCAACAATCTTTGTGAAGAAGCGTGACAGGACCGATAGACTATGTGTTGACTACCGGGCTCTCAATGCTAAAACCATCAAAAACAAATATCCTCTTCCGCGGATTAATGATCTCTTCGATCAGCTAGCTGGAGCTGTGGTATTCTCCAAGCTGGATTTGAGGAGTGGTTATCACCAAATCAAGATTCGCAAGGAAGATGTGCCTAAAACAGCTTTTACCACCCGCTATGGCCTGTATGAGTACACGGTCATGTCTTTCGGCCTCACCAACGCACCTGCTACCTTCTCGAGATTGATGAACTCGGTTTTCATGGAGTACCTTGATAAGTTCGTTGTGGTCTATCTGGATGACATCCTGGTCTATTCTAAGTCCAAGGAAGAGCACGAAGAACACCTGCGGTGTGTCCTAAACAAGCTTCGTGAGAACCGCTTGTATGCAAAGTTCTCAAAGTGTGAGTTTTGGCTGCCTGAAGTAACCTATCTTGGTCATGTCATCTCTGCCAAGGGCATTGCAGTCAACCCGGAAACTGTGAAGACAATTGTTGAATGGCTTCCTCCTGTTAATGTCAAAGAAGTGCGGAGTTTCCTCGGTTTGGCTAGTTATTGCCGTCGCTTCGTTCAGAACTTCTCGAAGATAGCGAAGCCTCTTACCGATCTTCTCAAGAAAGGCAAGAAATATCTTTGGACTCCTGCATGTCAAGCAAGTTTTGAGACACTCAAAGAGAAGCTCACTTCCACGCCAGTCTTGGTTCCTCCGGATACATCTAAGCCTTTCCAGATATTCTGCGACGCCTCTTTGCAAGGATTGGGTGCGGTCCTTATGCAAGAGAAACAGGTGGTTGCTTATGCCTCTCGTCAGTTGAAGACGCATGAGATCAACTATCCCACACATGACCTCGAGCTAGCAGCAGTTGTCTTTGCTTTGAAGCTATGGAGGCACTACTTGCTTGGTAACCGTTGTGAGATCTTTTCTGACCACAAGAGTTTGAAGTATATCTTCACTCAGCCTGATCTCAACCTTCGGCAGAGGAGATGGATTGAAGCAATCAATGACTTTGATGTGACCATCAACTACACACCGGGCAAAGCTAATGTTATGGCCGATGCGCTTAGCCGCAAAGCTTATGTCAATAACCTCATGATGGAAGAGCAGCAACCTCTCTTGTGCGAGGAATTCCGTCAGCTCAACCTGGAAATTGTGGAACAAGGGCATCTCCTGAACCTTATGGCTACTCCTCTATTGGAAGAAAAGATTCGCTCTCGTCAGCTGGGTGATCCGCACACCAGAAACATCATCTCTAAACTTGATCTTCCGAAGTATGAGTCCTTCCACGTCGATGATCAAGGCACGCTTTTCTTTGAACACCGGATGTTTGTTCCGAACTACCCGGGTTTGAGAGAGCAAGTTCTCAAGGAGGCGCATGATTCGGTTCTTTCTAGCCATCCTGGCAGCACAAAGATGTACATGGACTTGAAAACACAATATTGGTGGCCTGGTTTGAAACGATATTGTGCCAAGTATGTCTCGGAGTGTGATGTCTGCCGCAGAGTGAAAGCTGTCCATCAGAAACCTTTCGGTCTTCTTCAGCCATTGAAACCTCCGGAATGGAAATGGGAGAAAGTAGAGATGGAATTCATCACCGGCTTTCCAAGGTCGCAGAAGGGCAACAATGCAATCTTTGTTGTCATCGACAGGCTTTCTAAAGTGGCTCATTTCTTCCCCGTCAAGGAAACAATTTCTGGAATTCAGTTGGCTGAGCTCTATATCAACAGAATTGTCTCTCTGTATGGGGTTCCGCTTGAGATCAGTTCAGACCGTGGAAGCATCTTCACTTCAAAGTTCTGGGAGAGTTTCCAAAATGCTTTGGGAACAAAGTTGAACTTCAGCACTGCTTACCACCCTCAGTCGCAAGGACAAGTGGAAAGGATCAATCAGATTCTGGAGGATATGCTCCGGGCTTGCGTCATCTCTTTTGGCATGAAGTGGGAGGAATGCCTTCCATATGCTGAATTCTCCTACAACAACAGCTTTCAGAAGAGTCTAAAGATGGCACCATTTGAGGCTCTCTATGGTCGCAAGTGCAGAACTCCGATTGGTTGGTCAGGTGCAGGAGAAAGAATCTGGTTTGGCCCTGACATTGTAACTCAAGCAGAGGAGAAGGTGCATATCATTCTTGAGAACTTGAAGATTGCTCAAAGTCGTCAGAAGAGCAATTATGACAGGAAGCACACGGATATGGTGTATGTCCCTGGTGATCTCGTCTACCTTCGTGTCACTCCCATGAGAGGTACACACCGCTTCGGTATCAAAGGAAAGTTGGCTCCTAGATACATCGGTCCATTCAAGATTCGTGGTAGAAGAGGAGAAGTTGCTTATGCCCTGGAGCTCCCGGAAAAACTAAAGGTTCATGATGTTTTCCACATCTCTCAGCTCAAGAAGTGCTTCAAAGATCCCGGCAGGACCGTGGATCATGAGCTAATCGATCTCCAAGAAGACCTGTCTTATCAAGAACACCCCACCAAAATCCTTGAGACCGCAGAAAGAAGGACTCGCAACAAGTCCATCAAGTTCTGCAAGGTGCAGTGGTCACACCATTCTGTTGATGAAGCCACATGGGAGCGTGAAGATGAACTCCGTGCCAACCATCCTTCTCTCTTTGTGTCTTCTTCTTCTTCCTAGAATCTCGGGGCGAGATTCCTGTTAGTGGGGGAGAGTTGTAGCATCCCAGTTGTCTAACACCTGTAATGCTACTTGTTCTAGTAATAAAAGGGCCACTTCCTACATATAATTGTTGCATCATCATCATATCATGCTCATGTCATCATGCCACCTTGCATTTGAGCATCATATAAAACCCTTGCTTGTTTGGTTCTTATCTCATGTGCATTATTAATTGTAGTTGCCTCTTGATATTGTATTTGGTTCTTGATATATTGTTAAATGCCCAAGTTTATTTGGGGGCATATCTCTTATTAACTCCACCACCTTTTCTTTTCACCACCTTATAATTCCACCATCCAACTAAATACGAGCTTGGCATTTATGGGTTTACTTCTAGCTCATGTGGGTTGGGATGGATCCATTTCTTTCCCACATGTTCTCATCTTGGCATCATTTTGTCTTCACATTATTGATGCATGAGAGCCACATGGCCACCTTTGCATGCCTTGTGAGTGGGACCCTTTCTCCCTAGCTTCCACATGGGTGTTGTTGGGGTTATCATCATGTGGGGATATTTTGTGGGCTTATTATATATCTAGTGGCATATACACACTAGAAAGTCCCAAATATATTCCAATGTGCTCATCTCCTCATACCCCACTTGGAATTCTTTCTATTTTCTTTTGCTTGGGCCTTATTCCACACTTTGGAATGCATAAGAAAATGCCAGGTAATTAATCTTGTTTTCACAAAGATAAATATGGTATCAATTAACTATGCATGGCCCATGCAAGTATCCCTTAGCTTGACTTTTGTTTTTATTTGGATTTTACATGGAACATCTCTCTACCCCTTGGGTTTGGTCTTGTTTGAACATGCCTAAACCCCATCCATCCTTGCCATCATCACCTCTTCCCTCTTTTTCTAGTCTTGGTCTTGTTGGGGTTTGGTTTGTGCTTGGATTGATCTTGTCCAAAGAACACCCTAGCATCTAACCATCCCCTCTAATCCTAGCTCTAAGCTAAACCCTAAAACCTACCCCCCTCTCCTCCCTACCCTAGCTCCAACCCTAGCCGAGGCTACCACCACCCCAACCCGAGCTCCTCCCTCCCCCTCTTTATCTCTCTGCCTGGGAGCCCCACACCGAGCCTGCCCCTGCCTTCTTGGCCTCGCCCCCTGGTCCCACCTGGAAGCCACCCCTGCCCTGCCCTACCCTTCCCCCGACCGTGCACGTGAAGGAGGGAGAAGAGAAAGGTGGCACCGAGCCACCTTTTCCCATCTACCCCACCCCCACGGCAGCCTCTCCCCCCTCTGCTTATCTCCTGCCTCTCTGCCTCGCCAGACCATCCCCAGATCCTCCCCAGGACGCTCCCCTCTCCCTGCCGTCCCTCACCACCGCCACACCATCGCCGGCTACTCCACCATCGGCCTCCACCGCACCCCGTCGATCCAGACGCGCAGGCAGTCCGTGGAGTGGTCGAGGAGTACAAGGAGACCCCCTGCAGCAGCCCCGTACACGGAGCCGCGAAGAGGAAGCCCCAGACCGCCAGAACCATCAACGCCGCGCCGGAACCCTAGACCATCTGTCCGTCTGCATCGCCGTTGATCGCGACCGCCTCGAGCCGAATCACCTACGCCAACAGCCTCGCGGTGAGCCCCTCTCCCTCCCTGACACGGTCCGCCTCGCCGTGCCGCCCTAGATTCGCCGGACGTTTCGTCGTGCACGCTCTGTGCGCCGGCGTCGCGCTCGGTCCGCCTCGCTGTAGCGTCGCAGAAGCCCTAGCTAGGCCGCGCCCACCTCTCTGTCACCTAGCCCCAAGCCACCGCAGCGGTAGTCGCTTCCGCGCGCGAGCCCCAGGTCGAGGGATCGATCCCCGCCCGCGCCGCGCCGCGCTGCGTCTGTCCGCGCGCGTGCAGAGAGAAGATCCACAGTGCACACCGGCCACTTTGCACATAACCCCCTCCCCTTTTTGTCCAGCAACCCGCGGTCCCTCGAAGCCCCACTGTCAGTGCCTGTGTATGTTTTATAAAAAGGCTCCCCATCTTTTCTCAAATCAGCCCGCGGTCCCTTATCCACTCCCTGTTTGCCCCCCGTCGTGTTTTCCGCTGGCACGTGGGCCGCGAGCCACTGGACCCACCGGTCAGCGACCAGGGCTAGCAGCAGCCGCGGTGGCAGTAGATTTTTCACGCGCGTGGCACCCCGACAGTACCGAGGCCCACCCGTCATGGAGCGTGGCTGAGTCTGTCTGGGTAGGAAAAGTTTTCCTGTTTCCTGTTTTTAAATTCAAATCTTTTCAAATTATTTAAAATTCAAATATAATTCTTTTTTTAAATAACTTTTCGAATATTGATCCAAATAATACAAATGATATATGTTTCTGAACCAGAAAAATGTAAGGATTTCAAATATGCCATTCAAATTGCCTTTTGCACATTTAAAATTCCAAGTTGAATTAAATTACCACAAATGCCACTAGAACTTAAATAATTAATAACTTTTGATTTATATTTCCAAATTTAACAAATGATATGTCTAAAATGATCAGCTCGATGAGACCTTTCTGTTTATGCTATCCATGACTTCAATTGCAGCATGCATCATATAAAAATATAGTGTACAGCAGCTATTATGACAACAAAATGTGGCCAACCTTAATAAAATGACTTATTCTTGCACACCACACCTCACCCATGCCTTGCTACTTATTGCCATGCAACTTGTGCATCATTCATCATGGCATGATTGTTTGCTTGTCGCATATATTCCTATGCTTGTGCACTTTATTTATGTTGGCCCTTGCTTGTTTGGTTCTTCTTTCGAATAGACGCTGAGCAGGGGATATATCAAGAGAACCAGGAGCACTACCCAGATCCGCCTCTCGCTTCAACGGAGTTGCCAGGCAAGCACTACCACATGCTTGCATACATACAGTACCTATTGCCTCTATCTTATTCTTGCATCATTGAGTCGCGATTGCATTAAATTGAATCCCAAGTATTGCATAGCCTTTACTTTCAAACCCCACCAAGCTTGTTCCTCCATCCCATGAGCCATTACTACAGGAGTTGTTTGAGCCATGCGAGTCGTAGAACAGCATGTGTAGGGTATGTGAGAGTCTGATGGATAACGAGGTACCTAAACAACTTAACCTGAGTAGTAATGGGATAACTAATGAAAGTGGCATCGGTGAGCAACATCTGTTATTTGGTTTTTCCTGCTCACTTGTGTCCCGTAAGACCCCGAGTACTTGATTCCTGTTCCAAGATTTATCGCGCTATCCACATCCGGGAGGTATATGGGACCCCCCTGAGCCAGAGCTTGATTCCGTCTTATTTCTTGGGGCCACAAACTAGTTTGAGGTTTTATTTATTATCCTGTACTTATGCCATGCTTTACCGCTTTATTAAATTGTGCGACAGATAGCACCTGTACTGTTTTGGATCGGGACACGATTCCGCGGTGTCGACAGTCCCCGTTTGGGGATTTGCTGTCGTTCACAGCCGTATACCCAAACCTTGAGTCCGTTTCGGAGTCAGCTAACTTCGTGGCGGGTAGCTTAATGGGGTGGCCCCCTGAAATAATTCTGAATCCTGTGATTGCTTTGTCGTGAAGGCCTCGTTGGGTTTTGATTTGGTTTTTCCGAGGTTGATCGAGTGTGTGTTGCTATTTGTGCACCCCTGCAGGGTAAAACTTTCTGAAAGCCGTGTCCGCGGTTATGGACGACTTGGAGCACAGTTTCTCGACCATAGACAAGCATAACTAAAGTACCGCTTTTAATTTGACTAAGTAATTGACTAGTAAATAGTGCAACACTCATGGAATGGTTAATAAAATTGCCAACGGATGGGGGGGGGGGTTGTTCGTCCGCTTCCTCGTCGGTAAGCGAGGAGGAGGATGGATCTGGTGATATTACTGTTATAACTGCTGTCATTAATTCACGGACATCCGTCTATTTTTGGTTAGGCGGATGGTTAGCGATTATCTATAGAACTGCTAGGGTTTATCTTTTGCTGCAATTGCGTCACCCCAGGTTGTGTCCCCTTTAGAGGCATTAAGACTTGCTGAGTACCCTTAGGGTCTCACACGATAAATTATTGGTTCAGATGAACAGGTACCCTCGCAGGACGGATACTGGGTGGAAGAGGCTGATGACGTGGGCAACGATCGTTCGGTGTAGAGATTCCGGGAACGGGGATCCGTGAGATCTGTGGTTGGGATGTGCTTATTTCTATGGCATCTTATGCCGATTTGCTTCTTATCCGTACTCGGACTTGTTTGCCGCTTCCGCATGATACTCTGATGTGTGTTGTATGAGGAAGTATCCTAAAATATTAGATCTATCTAGGTCATTTGAATCTTGCCGTATGGCGTTGCTATAATTTCCTTTCTTTCTAGATGGTATGGCTCTGATGTACTCTTGTATGGTGGCTTGCATACATACTCATTTGTGTATGTATTTGATCCCTTCGCCTGCCGATTACGCCGCCCGTACAGGTCCCGATGAATTGGAAGTGGTTGGGACGGCCGAAAGGTCTACCCGTGAGTGGCTTTTGGGGCCCCACCGTACTATTTCAACCACTACCGTTCATCCAGGCTTGTAGCTAGGAGCGTAATTCACCGAGGTAGTTACACGTGGCCTGAGTCAAATTACGCCAGCATGACTCGAATCGAAGAAGATCGTGTTGTTTTGTCCTAAGACAATTAACTGACCCTGATCCATCGGGAGAGTCAGGCACACGCATCGACAATCCCTACACACTCAAATCATTCTCTAAACGAACAAAGATAGCCGCACCCAAAAGAATGAAGAGTCCTCAGCCGAATCTACGATTCGACTGAACACTCGGGGGCTACTGACATGGTTATACCCTACGGATACACGATCTTAGCATACCTAGTCCAGCCCAAGGAAGGCCCACGAGAACATGCGCCAGCCCATGAAGACTTTCGGGTGACCAGGACCCATGACGCCTTCGGATCCTTAGAGAGCAAGACTAGATTAGATAGAATATTCAAAGGGGCAGACCCTAAAACCTGTAACCGACTCGGTCTGTGCCCGGGACCTGCCTATCTCTATATAAAGGCTAGGAGGGCATGACGAGGAGGGCACTTTATACCATAGCATACACACCTCCACGCCAGATTACAGCTGCACACCCCTATAACCTTCGGTTTCGTCGTAATCCAGAGCAGACAAGCAGGAGTAGGGTTTTCCCTTCGGAGGCCTGAACCTGGGTAAACCTCGTGTCCCCGTGTTACTTGTTTGCTAACCGTTTCGCGATCTCCAGCATTTCCATCTTCTCCAAAACCCAAGCTCATAACAATGGGCATTGACGAGATTAAACCTCGTCAGGAGGGGGCTCTCGTGGGGGAAGAGGAGAGGAGACCTGGAGAAGACTCACAATCCATTTTCTATTTGGAATTTTCGGATGGAGACGGGGCGGGTTTGCCGCCAATATGTTTCCTCAATATGTTGGGTGTCATAGAGAAGATATATAATGCAACACGAAAGACATCATGCCATAGTTTCGTAGATGTATTAGTATGATTTAGTGAATTTTACAATAGAATCAAACGAGCCTTAGGAGAGCCCACCAAAGTCCTAGCACGACCGCTCCTTGTCGTCCTCTTAGTGTCGTTAGGGGAGTCCGTATGGCCTACCATCGTGCCTTTAGTCCCGGCTTGTGCATCGAGTTCACTACTCTGTTTTAATTGTCTTAGATCTGTTGCGCTATCAACGGTTGCTACGTTCCGTGTCCTTTTTCAAAGATCGGGACATGTCCTAGAATTGGTGCTCAGCATTGTCCCCCACTCCCATTAGGAGCACTCGGTTATGGGAGTTTTATTCGTGGAGCTCCTAAACCTCTTATTTACCCGCCATGGACGCCCGTGGCGCTTCACTTCAAGATTTTTAGGTCAGTTTATATGTTTTCTGCAACATATAATACTCCTTTCATTTAAAAATATAAGACGTTTTAGTTTTATAAATCGAATGTAACTAAAAATTCGACTGGATACATTCAGCTCACAAAGCACGGAGGGAAGTATATAGAATGGGGCGATGCTTCGTTTCCGTCATCCCTTTGTGTTGGCGACACTGATTTTCATGATCGTCGACGCAACCACGACGGTGGCGGTGGTGCTCTTTAGTTTGTGCGGCACCAGGTGATCTTCCCCCGGAGTTGTGTACAAGGTCTTTGCTGATTGCGGCTCAGCGTCTCTATAATTCCGTTGGCCAGTTTCTTCTATTGTGATATGAAACATGTTTCAAGCCTCCTTTGTATGTGCAATCATGGTTGACCAACAATATACAAGCTTTCACTACGGAGTAGTAGAAAAAGTCTGGTTGGCGGCGTTGCGAAAAAGGCACCAATACGAGAACGCCACTGATAAGGTGTACCGGCAGCGTTGCGCTCCACGCTGAACGATTCATCACGGCACGCTGCCACTAACATCTACTAGCACGCCGCGTCTGCACGACGTAGATTCGTCTTTTGAATTTTGATTTTTTATCGCCTAGGACATTCGTATCAATAACAATTGAATTTAAACCTTGGAATCAAATTAATAACACCACATAAATTAAACGTGCAAATTTCATTCAAATTAAGGATATATTACATCATTTGAACAAAATTTAAACAATATAAACCTAAATATACTGTGGACCCGTGTCGTCATCACCGTCCTTCAACAACGTGCCTCCATTGGGGTACTTTTTGGGCGCTATGAAGTAGACGCCGGGAGCCAACCGCCGGGACAACGAGGACGATGTGACAACCTCTCTATATTTGGCGTCCGGAAGCCCACGCCGCTCTCTATCTTGGGTACAAGCAACTCATGTGTCGTGGTATTGCCGACGAGTACGCCATGAAGGGGTCCTGCGTATTTAGAGACGTGGGGGAAGGCGGACGGTTAACGGGTACGAGGTAACATAACTTACCAAGGTTCAGATCCCACAACGATGGCGGAATCCTACTCCTGCTATAAATCACTATAATGTCAATACTCATGAAGCTATCCTTCTTCTTGGATCTCAAGATTCAAATGGAACCCCGGATTTTGGCTTGAATTTCCACTTTATACTTGAGTTAAGCAAGGCACCAACATTTACGCCGAGTTACAGAGATAGGTTCGCTGTGCGAGGTGACTAGAAAGTCTGAGATTGTTTTAAGTTATCGTGTCTTAAAGGCTCTCATAGGACCGACTTATATAGTCGTCAGGTCCTAAGGTTACAGGGAAAAGTCCTAGCCGGACAGGTTACAGAGTCCTACACTGTCTATTACTAGTCTAGCGTGTCTTGTACTCCAAGGCTCCGGGTACGTTGATGACTCCACCGTAGCCTTTCTTTATCCAGCATGGGCCTCCCTTCTGGGTCCATCTAATTGGGCCGCCCAGCAGGCCATGGGCCATGCTACCAACTATGGGTCACCCGGGTTATCCGAATAGAGGACATGCTATGAGGATACCCATATAGCATATCCCCAACAGTAGCCCCCGGAGAACTCCGAGATCTTGCGCCGTCTTGCCTCTTCACGTTAAATGCTCTGTCTAGATGGATGTCGGTAAATCGCCAAGCAACATCTTGTAGTCCTCCCAAAGAACCCTGCAAGGTTTTCTCCGTCTTCAATTTGTAAGTCGGAGAATTGCTGAATCTTCTATCGTACTCTTTCGTAGCCGGATTGGATCCGTCCATGCCGGAATCTTCTGATGTGATGGTTCATCTGCCTATGACAGCTAGGGCGACATAGACATAGATCAGCAACGCCTCGTAACTTACACATGCAGAGAACGCAATCATGTCCACTTTTCCCGCGCGAGCGATACGAACCGTTGGCGGCGACGGTTGGTACGTGGCGAAATTTCCTCGCACGTCTCCGCACACGTCGTCTACGCGGCAACCATTCGATCAAGCTGCACGAATCTTGATGCCGGAGACCATAAATAGTAACTACGGTGGAAAATTTACTTTTTCACCTCATTCTCCTCTGCATCGTCTTCTCCTCCAGCGAGCGCCTCCTCGAGCTCTTTGCGCAACGTGCGAAAAACCCTAGCTCCCCAATCTTTCCCAGTCTCCACCGAACACACCCAATGGCCAGCAGAAGCTCCTCCCCTCCATGGCGGCGGCCGAAGCCGCGACAAAGCCGGCGAGCTCCATCGTCTAGCCCCTAGAAGGCCTGGTCATCCCCAAGTCCGAGGTGGTCGAGGCCACCGGCGGCGACCATAATCCAACGGCGCTGGAGCTGCTAGAGGAGGAGTATGATTCGCACAAGGGCGACTAGCGCGGTTCGGATATCACGGACCGTGATATCAAGGAACTGATCAATGAGGGCTACCTCCCGGCGATGGAGGGTCTCGCCTGGCGGGCGGTGCCGGCCGGCGAGGTCACACCTTCTCCCCAAGCGGGAGAAAAAGTGTACCTCAAAGCGCAACTAGGACGCGACGTCTCCCTTCCCATCTCCAACTTCTTCCTTGCTGTCCTGAATCATTACCGAGTACAGCCTCAAAACCTCTCCCCCAATAGCATCTTAGCGCTTAGCATCTACGCGATGCTTTAGGGATTAGGCCTAGGCTAGATCTCTTCATATATTTCTTCACCATCAAGCGCGAAGCCGGAGCCAACAAGGACGAACTTAGAAATTGTGGCACCATTAAGATCCGGCCTGGCTGGCGGTTCCTCGACATCGTCGGCCATGAGTCCTGCAAGAACTGGCAGCGTACTTACTTCTACGGCTCAGATATCCCTCTGGCAGGCCGAGAAGTAACGTACCCGGACTTCGTCGATGGAGCTACCGCTGAAGCCCCGACATGGAGATCCTAGGCCTCCCTTCCCTCCGACATTGACGCCTCCCGTGCTATAAGGCGGATAGAGTGGTTCATAGATACGGGTTTAACCGGATTGGACCTAGCCATGTGCTGGTTCATCAGGTGGATCCAGCCTCTGCAGCACCGCTTGAAGTTGATGCACGAGTATACCAATGAGAGGAAGGATAGCCTCCGCATCTCCAAGGAGAACTTCTCGAGCGACTCCGTCAAGTTCCGCCTCAAGGACATCATCAAGGTGAAGGATAAGAAGCGTGACTTCACCATCACCTACGACATGTTCGTAGAGAGCAAGTGCCCAAAGGTACCTGTTTATTTTCCGTGTATGACATATACTCCAATTCTTCCGTCTAGCCATTACCATCTCATCTAACACGGTGGACTTTCACTTAACAGCTCAGCGACATAGATGAGGATAGCATGGCTCCCCAAATATATGATCCAAAGATGAAGGAAGTCACCGTCGTATCCTATGGCGATGTTCTGTTGTCGCGAAAGCGGAAGAGCTCCACCTCTGACGCTGGCGACGGAGGCAAGAAGAAGAAGGCGGAGGGTGGAGCCTCCAAGAAGACTACGGCCGCCCTGTAGGCAGAGAAAAGAAAGGTTACCGGGATCCCCTTTGCCAAAGCACCCCCTCTTGTGTAAGCTTCTTTATCTCCGACATTGTCCATTGTCTGTCTTATTCCCGTACTTATGCAATTTGCACGTTTCAGGAAGAAAGCCACTACTAGTCTGAAGAAGACCTCCAAAATTTTGGGGGATTCTAAAAACATTAAGGATATGTTGCAACGTGACGTGTCTTCCCACGCATCTCCCGCCATCGCTCCTGTCACTCCCATCGTCAAGCCTGCGTCCGCTCCGACAATCTCTCAAGCCAAAGAAACATCTGGCCCTTCCGCCATGGAAGTGGACTCAAGTTCCTCCATTGAGCTTGTTGTTGTCGGTGAACATGCGACTTAGGAAAGTGCCGCAAACCAAATGGCTGAAGCTCCGGCTAAGGATTCCATCGATAGCGGTAAGGCGGTGGTGGCACGCAGTACGTCTGTCGAAGGCAACACCTCCGCACCCAAGAAGACCATAGAGTTTCCAAAGATAGTCTATCCGGTACTTACGCCGGGTAGCACTGCTCTGTTTCCTGGTGTAGTGCCGACATCTCCAACGTGCGGTCTCGAGGAGCTTCTCCGGCAAGCAGGAATCTTGCAAGGAAACATTGCATCCTTCAGCGAGTTTCTGGCTGAGAGTGCTACCAACCTCAAGATCATTGCACTTGTAAGTTTTATTTTACTTTTGCATTTCATATGAGTATCGCACTGTAGCCCCCGAGGATTTAGATGGAAAATCATAGGTCTTTGCATCTAAATGCTCTAAGAGTGACTAAGCTAGAAAACTTCTCACTGTAGCCCACAAGCATATAGTTTAAATGAATTATTTCGACTAGATGCTTTAAGAGTAGCATACACAATGTTTATAAATTTCGATACTGTAGCCCCAAGCTTCTAGTTGTAACTGAATTAGTTCCGACTAGATGCTTAAAGAGAAGCTAAGCATACATCTGAGTTAAAAACTTTATACTGTAGCACCCAAGCTTCTAATCGAAAACTGAATTAGTTCCGACTAGATGCTTAAAGAAAGACTAAGCATATTGCTAAGTTAAAAAACTCTCGCTCTAGCTCCCGAGCGTCTAGGTGGAAATTCTCCGGCTAGATGCTCCAAGTAGACCAAACAACGTTTAACTTTCTTCTTTCCATAGAATGAGAATGCTCGGAGGGGCGTCGCCAACGACAAGTACCAGAAGATGCACGCGGACTTGGAAGCTGAAAAGGGTAAAACTGTCTTCTTGAAGGAACAGATCATCAAGGGCAAGCGTCTGTTTTTCCTTTCTTCTTCGTATTCCGGCTTGGTCTTGTGCCAACATTCTCCGAGTACTAACTGTGTACTGTTCTTTATCCGACTTTGCAGAAGCCATCTCCAAGGCTAAGGATATTGTTGAGCAATCCAAGCATATTTAGCAGCTGGATAGCGAAAACAAGATCCTTAAGAATGAGAGGGAGGAGATGCTGAAAATGCATGAAGACTCAATGAAAGCCATGGAAGACTCCTCCAGTGAGGAGATGAACCGTTTGAAGGAGGAAATCGCGATCTTGAAAGAGCAGAAGAAAGCCGCTGATGAGCAAAATCAACGCCATCATGAAGCGTACAGGATCCTCCGACAAGAACGGGACTCCATGGCGGAGACTCTCCAGCAAGCTGAGCTTAGCATCTTCAGTAACCGATTCTCCGTCTTGGACTTCTGTAAGCTAGATACTATGAATATTTGAACTCATGCGCTCCTTTGTCGGAAATTTGCAGCTCCTATGGGTTTAACCCGGTCGCCTCCTCCACCAAAGGAATGCATGGTCCTTGCCGGCAACTTTATCAACACCGCCATCAGGCAGACCAAAGAGATTGCCAAACCCCTCCAGATTAACATCAAGGCAGTGGATTCTGTGACAAAGTTCTCGGAGATCCTGCCTCGAGCCCCCAAGCGTATCTCAAGCTGGAAAGCTTCATGTGCACGGGTCGGCACTAGGATGGCATTGTCAATGGTGAAGGCACACTACGAGAATGCCGACATTGACATGGTAACCTCCGGTATCCCCAACGTAGGCGACGAAGGCCAAAAGATAAACCACGAATCTATCTTGGCATCGCTCATGGGTTATGACACCAGAGTCGCCGAGTTGGTCGACGTTAACGTCTTTGTCCCCCTGAAAACCATTGAAGACAAAATCCAAAGCTCCTCCGAGTCCCTCAATAATGCCGACTTCGAGGGAGGTGACTCTCCTGCTGCTGATGATGCTGCTTCCAAGTCGCCTGCGCCAGAGGAATAAAAACAACTTGTAATATTTGTTTCCTCTGTAATGCGTTATGTGGAAAAAACTATGTGTTAACTAAGGCGGAAAACAATGGTGTATGTCCTGCTACTTAAGAACTAGTTCCAGCATGTATATATTTTTAAGGAAGTGCTGGCTTATCCATTACTTTGGTTTTTATGCTTGACCTTTCGTGAGTCGGAAGACTCGTTGTCGGAACCATGCGCCCAGGCGATGATGCCCAATGGCACCGTCAATAACCTAAGCACAAATTCGCAGACAATAAGTGCCAAAATTCACTACTCCAGAATCCACATAAAAACGACAAAGAACGTGTAGACCAGAAAACTTAAGCTAACGCCCGTAGGCGGAATTTTCACAAGTGCAATCACAAAACTTGTGCATAGAGGTTTTATACGATCCAAAACTGAACACTAAAGGAGGTAAAATACTCAGAAATATGAGTGAACCAGAGAGCTTTATTTCATTCATCATATAAGAGATACACAATAGATAAAAAATGCTAAGTGTAGAAAGGACGTAGTTGTGCTATGTTCCATGGCCGATCAAGCTCCGGGTAGTCATCATCCGGGTCACGTCGCTTACGCTTATGATCCTCATTGGGTCTATCCTTCAGTTCACGATTGTCAACGAGGTAGTAAGACCCATTGAGTAGCGCCTTGCTTATGATGAACGGCCCTTCCCATGGCGGGGATAATTTGTGTGACTTCTTCTACTTAAGTCGGAGCACCAGATCCCCCTCCTTAAACGAGCGATGCCGAACGCGGCGACTATGGTAGCTGTGTAGCTTCTGCTGGTAGATGGCGGATCTTTGGCATGCCAAAACGAGCTCCTCCTCGAGAAGATCCACATCTAGGCGTCTAGATTCTTCAGCGTCATCTTCGTCGTAGGCGGCAACCCTTGGTGCATCGTGAAGTATGTCAGAAGGTAGGATGGCTTCTGCTCCATATACCATGAAGTAAGGGGTGTAGCCGGTGGATCTGTTGGGTATAGTTCGTAAACTCCACAGCACAGACGGCAATTCTTCCACCCAGGCTCCATCTGCCCTATGTAGCGGTGCCTCAAGACGTGGCTTGATTCCCTGCAGAATTAATCCAGGCTCGCTCAACCTGACCATTGGACTATGGGTGTGCCACAGATGCAAGGTCAAGTCGGATGCCCTTCTCCCAACAATAAGCCTCCACTTCTCCGAGTGACAAGTTGCTGCCGTTGTCAGTGATAATGCTATGTGGGAGACCAAATCTCACCACTAGATCTCGGACAAACCTAAGGACAGTTTCCCCGTCAAGCTTTCTAATGGGTTTAGCTTCTATCCATTTAGTGAATTTATCAACTGCTACTAGAAGATGCGTAAATACACATGGTGCCGTTTTTAACTGTCCCACCATGTCTAGCCCCCAGACTGCAAATGGCCAAGTTATTGGTATTGTTCGCAATTCTTCAGCAGGAACATGTGGTTGTCGGGCATACTGGTATCCCATGCATGTCTCAACCAACTTGTCGGCGTCCGCCTTCGCGGTCAGCCAGTAGAATCCTTGCCAGAAGGCTTTCGCAGCCAAAGATCGGGGAGCGGCGTGATGCCCGCAATCTCCGAGATGGATTTCGCGTAGGATTTCAATACCTTCTTGCTGGGAAACACACTTAAGGTATACACCAGTAGTGCTTCTTTTGTAGAGCTGTCCATTGATCATGGTATAGCCCTTTGCTCGACGTACTATTTGCCGTCTTTCGACTTTGTCGTCGGGCAAAGTTCCGTGTTCGATATATTCCATGAACGGTTTTTTCCAAGCCGGAGGGACCTTTGCCATCATGTGGACGAAAGAGTCTACTCTCTCCGGGTTGTCGATGTCTACTCCCATCATGGATGGTGTCCGTAGATGCTCCAGGAAAACTCTAGGCAGAATTCGCTTGCGCCCTGATCCAATCTTAGACAGCAGATCAGCCGCCTCGTTTTGCTCCCTAGGTACATACTTGACCTCGTAGCCCAAGAAGCTCTTGGCTATCTCGTCCACTTCGTCTCGATATGCCGCCATCATAGGGTTACGCGCATTCCAGGTGCCAGCCACCAGCTGGGCAACCAAGTCAGAATCTCCATAGCAAACTATGCGCCTGATGCCAATATACTTGGCTACGCGTAATCGTGAATGAGTGCTTCATACTCCGCCATGTTGTTTGTAGCCTCGAAGTGGATCTGCAGAACGTAGTGTAGCTTGTCCCTAGTTGGTGACTGTAGCAGTACACCAGCCCCCAAGCCGTTGAGTAGCTTTGATCCATCAAAGTGCATCACCCAGTATTCTGGTTCTGGCAATGGGGTAGCATCTGGCATCTCCGTCCAATCTGCGATAAAATCCACCAAGGCTTGTGACTTGATAGCGTCGCGTCTCTTATAGGTGATCTCGAAGGCGGCAAGTTCAATGCCCCACTTCATGACCCTTCCTATAGCGTAGCTATTGTTTATGATGTCGGACAGTGGAGTCTTGCTCACTACTGTGATTGGGTGCTCCTGGAAATAGTGCCTCAGCTTCCAAGAAGCAAGGAATACTCCATAAGCTATCTTTTGGTAGTGTGGGCAACGCTGCTTGGATTCCGTCAAGACCTCGCTTATGTAGTAAACTGGTCGCTGAACTCCGTGTTCATAGCTTGGTTCCTTCCGCTCTACCACGACAACGACGCTAATTACCCGGTTGGTGGCCGCCATGTAAATTCACATGGGTTCTCCAGGCTCGGGTGCTGCAAGGATGGGCGCTGAGGAAAGTGTCTCCTTGAGCTGCTTCAATGCTGCATCTGCTTCGTCCGTCCACGTGAATTTGTCCGCCTTCTTCAGCAACTTGTATAGCGGCAGAGCCTTCTCTCCAAGTCGGCCGACGAACCGACTAACTGCTGCAACATAACCCGTTAGTCGTTGTATGTCCTTGAGGCATGTCGTACGGTTTATGTTTAAGATGGCATTGATTTTCTCCGGGTTGACCTCAATTCCACGCTGGGAAACAATTAAGCCCAAGAATTTGCCGGCTAGAACCCCAAAGACGCACTTCTTAGGGTTAAGCATCATGTTGTATTTCCGAAGATTATCAAAGGTTTCTTTTAAGTCGGAGATTAAGTCATTTGATTTTTTAGACATCACCGCTATATCGTCCACATAGGTGTGAACGTTCCGACCAATTTGATCGTGTAGGCAATTCTGCATTGTCCGCTGGTACATAGCACCTGCGTTTTTTTAGCCCAAAGGGCATCAAGACGTAGCAAAACGTGTCGTAGGGTGTAGTGAACGAAGTGGCCAATTGGTCCGACTTCCTCATCTTGATCTGGTGGTATCCTGAGTATGCATCGAGAAAACACAAAAGTTCCGAGCCAGCCGTCGAATCAATGACTTGGTCAATGCGAGGCAAAGCAAATAGATCTTTGGGACATGCTTTGTTCAAGCCAGTGTAATCAACGCGCATTCTTAATTCTTTGGTCCCCTTTTTGGGACAAGTACAGGATTGGCCACCCATTGGGTGTGAAGGACTTCTCGGATAAAACTAGCCTTAAGTAACCTAGCTATCTCTTTGCCTATGGCGTGTCTCTTCTCATCTCCAAAGCTTCATAGAGGTTACTTCACTGGTTTGCATTTTGGATCAATATTAAAGCTGTGCTCGGCAAGTTCCCTAGGTACACCTTTCATGTCGGCAGGTTGCCAGGCAAAGATGTCCCTATTCTCACGGAGGTACTCGACGATCGCGCTTTCCTATTTGGGATCAGGTTCGTCCCAATGGCGGTGTACTTGGAGGCATCGCCTACCAAAAGTTTGTCAACACCCGGATTTTTCAATCCTAGATGCCTGTTATGCCATACATCGCAATCCCAGGATTACCATTTTTGCGAGACATAACAGAATTGGATACCATAGTACTTCATCCATTACAACGATACATAAGTTCTTACACAAATAGGGATCTCATGATCCAGTCATTAATACAACATCAAGCAGCGGAATGCGGAATAGTAACGGTAGCGTAGGCGAGGCTCCATCTTCGGGGTCACAGGCAATGCTGACGGTGGGAGATGATCCTAGTTGTCGTAACCGTCCTGGGGTCCATCCTCCAGGTACTCCTCTTCATAGTCTGGCCATGGGAATAGCCAGGGACAAAGCCATGAGTACTCTTTAAGTACTCGCAAACTAATACTAACAAGAAAAAGGGGTTTTTGGATAATAGGACACTAGGCTCTAGGGTTGTTTTGCAAAAGCCAGATTTATACTACTTAGTTCCCAAGCTAGTCACAATTTTATAACTCCTAAGTGGGATCTTGTATTTCTAGTCACAACTCTGTTGTGGCCAAGCCAAAGTCTCAAGTCGTTCACAAGTCATTTTGAAAAGTCTGACGGGGGAACAGTATGGCCACTCCAACTGTCCATAACCGCGGACGCGGCTATTTGAATAGTTTGACACTCTGCAGAGATTGTACACTTTCACCACAACATTCGATACATCCGTCAGGAACAAATCCTGAATTCACCATACTCAGTATGCGGATAATCAATCCTAACTTTCCAATTACACTCCCTAGTATAAGCACCTCTCCTGTGAGTTTGGCCTCCCAACCATGACCACTGTCATCTTGGGTACTGCACAGGTGGACAATCTTCACAAGGTAGCCTCAGCTCACCTTGGCCGTGAGGGAACTAATACTAAGGTATATAAGTTTCCAGTCAAGCACTACCCAATATTCGGGTATTGTGGTTGTACGATAAAATTGGAATGGTATCGCATCCAGGCAACCATCAGTTTTATAAAGGGCTAAGGCTCATGCCTCAACATTTTCATCACCAAAATCCTCAAGTGTTTGGAAACACATGTCCAAAACATTTCAATAGAATGATCCATCATTCCAAGGTTTTCATAACCATTTTTCCACCAAGTATTCCCATCTAAAGTTGATCAAGTTTTATGCTTAGCACTAGCATCTACAGGTGGGGTAGTACTAATAGAGGGGTGGTAACTAGTGGAGTTGCAACTAAGTCCAACCTTATATCATTAGCTGATATCAAGGTTTCTAGCTTAGGCCAAATTTTAATGCTCTTTATGCAACCTTCAGCACAACTTTCTAGTATCTACCAAAATTCTTGGGTAGCCTCTAAGTAAACTTGGATAAAGAAATAAAGTAAAAAGCTTGCCATAAAACTAGGATTGGTTTAGCAAGTGGGTATGGTTACATACGCTTAGGGCATATAGTAATCATATCACAAGCATGGGTTGTGGCAACAATAGGGTGTCTTATGCGCTTGCATAGGTATAGTATCTTGCAAGTGTTAGCTTGCATTGGTAAATTTGGTTAGTGTAGCTTGCATCAATATCAGTATAAGCTTGCCTTGTGCAGAGCAGTGGTTGAAGTTCTCCTCGGCTTCCTCTTCGTAGTATCCTCTTTCTTCCTCGTAGCCTTGGTCGGTACTAGCGTCTATGAATAAAGACGAGGTACACAATCACCAAACAATACTTAACTACTTGCAATCATCACACACAAGGGTCCTATAGATGATCTAGCATCATCTCTAACATTACAAGGTTAAGGATTGGTTTTAGTCTTCTTATTTTAGAAAAGTAATTTCTACTCATTGAAAAACTACTTAAGATTTAATATTCTCCAAACTAAACATGGGATCATGTTGACACATGTCATCACCACATGTTGTAGTCCATGGGAATGTGATTTAAAGTGGTGTCACAATTTAACAAGGTTTTACCCTTTTATTTTAATTAATTAAAGTGGCTAGAAATGCTTATGAAGCATTCTTTTATTCCTTGAACATTATTTCTGCAAGTAACCTATATATATTTTTATATATTCTGAAAGGTATGGTTGAAAGTGATTTTTGAGAGTTGGAATCAACTCAAAAGCTATTGTGGTTTAAATTTGAAAAATGTTTGAATGCAGAAAAGCTTCTGCCTTGTCATTTTTGCTAAGGGTGATCTACAGATCCAAATGACTTGAATCCAACGGGCTTGGATTAAGCATTCACAGACCTTTCCAACAAAATTGGTTTCATCTAATTTGGTGCAGTAAATCGATCTGGGTTGATTTTTGAAGTTGGGTATAGAAGTGTGTTTGAAATTAAAAAGAAAAGATTTAATTTGAATTGTTGGGCTGCGCGGGAAATTCTAACGGGCCGGCCTGCTAAGCGCAGTGCTCCCGCGCGCTGCTTAAGTGGGTGTCCCCACTCGTCAATGACACGGGGCTGGGCGAAGCGGTATGGGGCAACGTGGTTCGTTCGATCTGGTTCTAATCCAACGGCTGAGGGTCATCGTCGACGTGAGACAGCTCCGGCGAGAACGAAACCTAGCGCGGCCAGTGAGGGGTGCTGGGGGCTCACCGGAGTACGGGCGAGGGTCGGCGAGGCGGGCGAACGACGAAGTCGACGACGGCGAACCTCCTGGTACCGGTGGCTTCTCCTGGGGCGGCTCCAATCGCTGGCTCCTTTCTTCTCCGGCAGCGGCAGGCTCCAGTGAAATTCCGGCGGGGTGGTGCTCGCCTTGCTCTGAGAATGGTGTGGCACGATCAGTGAGGAGAGGGGAGTGAGATGGTGTGAAGAAATCGTGCGGGGGTGGCCTCTATTTATAGTCGAGCGAGGGGACCGTCGGGGCGCAAGGTGAGCTCGTCGGAGGCGACGTTACAGGCAGCTAATGGCATGGGCAAGGGTAGGGGACGGTGCTGTGTCTCCTGGCGATGCTCAACGACATGGTCGCGAGGGATGGGGCGGTGTGGTTTGGTCTGTAACGGGCGGTGCTCTGCGCGGCAGAGGCGGTGTTCTCGACGGCGGGCGGTGGCTGTATGGCGCGGGGCGTTAAACGGGGATGTCTGGCGGTCTCCTGGGTCGGTGGTGATCGTGTGTGCGCGGTGAGGGCGGCGCGCGGTCTGTGGGTGGTGGTCGAGGGTGGCGCTCTGGCGCACGCTCGGCATGGTCTGGGCGTGTCTTGTGCGCGTGGTCCAGGGCTTGGCAACGCTCGCGGCTGGGACATGCAGTGGCGGTGGACGGTGGGCTGCCTCCCAGACAAGGTTGGCACGGCTAGTTCTTCCTCTAGCCTGCTGTCGACTATGGGGTGGCATTGAGGTGCTCGGCTGTTCACCATTAATGGCAATGGCAAGCTCACAGGGGTGCTAGTGCTGGTCTAACCTTTCTATATGATCTACTGGATTGTGTGAGAGCTAACTAGGGAACAAGTTAGGCTCAAAACACTACACACTATAGTGTTTTGTGTTTTGTTTGATTTGTGTCTGCAACCTGTTTGATGAAATGGCCGCATGAAATCAAGTTTTGAATTTTGAAATGATTTTTGGTGGGTTTGCTAGATTGGTTCTGGTGAGTCTGCAGATGCTTGGGTTTTGAAAATTGAGCTTGTTTAAGTGGGTTTTGAAAAAGTGGGATCTTCCCATATGAAGAAGATTCAATTTTGAGTTGTCATTTAAACTATGCATTTGAAAGTTTCTGGATGATCACAAGGTGGGCCTTGATACTTTGTTATGAGTACATTCAAGGGGTGCAAAGATCCAGAAAAGTTTCTGTTAGGTTTTGAAAGTTTGAGACAGCCAAAGTAGGCATGGGAGTTAAATTGGTCAAAATGACCATTCACTTAATATATTGGTTTTGACTTATTTTTCTTTAGGAAAAGTGTGGGGAATGTTTTAGATGATGTTCTTTTCACCTAAGAAACATTTTACAAGCAATGGATCACACAAACAAAGTGGTTTTTAAAGAATTTCAAAATTCATGCATACACATATACATGCTTTCATGAATTGATTTAGAAAAGTTTTTGTTAACCCTAAACTTTAGGATTAGTGTTTTGTTGATCTAAGTTTGATATTTTTGGGATGTTACAAACCTTCCCCCCTTAAACAAAATCTCGTCCCGAGATTTGAAAAAGGACGAAAAGATTACCTAGGATTTGAAGAGATCTGGAAACTCCGTCCTGATGTGATCTTCGCGTTCCCAGGTAGCTTCCTCTTCTGTGTGGTTGCTCCACTGAATCTTGAGAAACTTGATGCTTCGGGTTCTGGTCGTTCGAAAAGCTTCCTCCAATATACGGATGGGTACTTCGGGATAGGTCAGGTCATCATTGATCTCTATGGTCCTATGATCGATATTCTTGAACACTTCGGTCTTCTCGGGGACTTCGAGACATTTGCGAAGTAACGAGATATGGAACACATTGTGCACTGCTGACATCTCTTCTGGTAGCTCGAGTTTATACGATACTTCTCCTCGACGGTTCAAAATTTTGAAAGGTCCGATATATCTGGGGGCTAACTTTCATTTGAGTTGGAAACGCTGCATTCCCTTCAATGGCGACACTTTCAGGTAAACAAAGTCTCCAATGTTAAAGGCGAGGTCTCGACGTCTCTTGTCGGCGTAACTCTTTTGTCGGGATTGGGCTGTCTTGAGATGCTCTCGAATCTTATGAACCTTCTCTTCTGCTTCTCGTAGGATGTCGGGTCCGAAAATTTGACTCTCTCCTACTTCCGACCAGTTCAAAGGGGTGCGACACTTCCTTCCGTACATGAATTCAAATGGGGCCATTTGCAAACTGGCTTGGTAACTTGTTGTAGGAAAATTCTGCAAACGGCAGACAGTCTTCCCACTTGGATCCATATTCTAGCACTCATGCTCTAAGCATATCTTCGAGTATTTGGTTTACTCGCTCCGTTTGTCCATCGGTCTGAGGGTGATATGCGGTACTGAAATCTAGGCGGGTTCCTAAACCTTCCTGGACCTTCTTCCAGAATCTCGAGGTAAACTGAGTTCCTCGATCCGATACGATATTCTTGGGGACTCCGTGCAAACTAACGATCCTAGCGATGTACAACTCTGCTAGCTTCGAACTCTGATAGGTGGTTTTAACGGGCAAGAAATGGGCGACTTTGGACAATCTGTCCACCATGACCCAAATAGAGTCATTTCCCCTACTAGAAGTAGGTAGTCCAGTGATAAAGTCCATTCCTACAGAATCCCATTTCCATTCCGGAATTTGCAAAGGTTGCAACAATCCAGCGGGTCTTTGATGTCCTGCCTTGACTCGCTGACATATATCACACTTGGCGATATAGCTTCCGATTTCTCTCTTCATCTTATGCCACCAAAATTGCTCTTTCAAATCTTGATACATCTTAGTTCCTCCTGGATGGATAGAATAAAGAGTATCATGAGCCTCCTTCAAGATAACTTCTTTTAACTCAGAATCTGCTGGTACACAAATGCGTCCTTTGTACCACAAAACTCCTTCTTCGTCCTCGGTGAATCCGGGTACTTTGCCTGTACCGATACGACGTTTAATTCCGTCGATACTAGCATTTCCTTTCTGCGCCTCTTTAACCTGACTGATCAAAGTGGGCTGAAGTTCTATGCTAGCCAACAATCCTTCACTTACTAATTCTATTCGAAAATCTTCCATCTCTTTGTGCAAACTTGGTTGCTCCTTCAAAATCATGGAGTTCAAGCGGCACGGCAATCTGCTAAGGGCATCGGCTACTACGTTGGCTTTTCCAGGGTGATAATGAATGTCCAGGTCATAATCCTTGATTAGCTCAATCCATCTTCTCTGCCTCATATTCAGCTCCTTCTGAGTGAATATATACTTTAGGCTCTTGTGATTCGAATAAATCTCACAACGGTTTCCCATAAGGTAATGTCTCCATGTCTTCAGGGCTAGAACTACGGCTGCGAGTTCGAGGTCATGGGTTGGATAATTTTGTTCATGCTGCTTCAATTGTCACGATAGATAGGATATAACTTGGCCTTCTTGCATTAGCACACATCCGAGACCAATCTTGGATGCGTCACAATACACATCGAAGGGCTTCGTGATATCCGGCATGATCAAGATTGGGGCGGAAATCAATCTCCTTTTGAGTTCTTGGAAACTCGCTTCACACTTGTCTGTCCATTCAAACTTCTTGTCCTTCTTCAGCAATTGGGTCATGGGTCGGGCGATACTAGAGAATCCTTCTACGAATTTGCGGTAATATCCCGCCAATCCGAGAAAAGCACGAACTTGGGTTTGAGTGGTTGGGGCTTGCCAATCTTCTACATCTTTCACTTTGGCAGGGTCAACGGCAATTCCTCCGGCTGATACAATGTGACCGAGGAATCCTACTTCCTGTAACCAGAATTCACATTTGCTAAATTTTGCATACAGCTGATGCTCTCTAAGGGTTCCAAGAATGGTCCTTAGGTGTAGCTCATGTTCTTCTTCCGATTTGGAATAAATCAGAATGTCATCGATGAAAACAACGACAAACTTATCCAGGAAGTCCATAAAAATCTTATTCATGAGGTTCATGAAATAAGCGGGGGCATTGGTTAATCCAAAAGACATGACTGTATACTCATACAACCCATATCTGGTGGTAAAGGCAGTCTTTGGAATATCCTCTGCACGAATTTTGAGTTGATGATAACCAGTTCTAAGATCAATCTTAGAAAACACCTGGGCACCGGTCAACTGATCAAACAAATCCTCTATCTTGGGCAAGGGGTACTTGTTCTTGATGGTGACATCATTCAACTTTCGATAATCCGTACACAAACGGTTACCTCCATCCTTCTTGTCCACAAACAAGACAGGTGACCTCCATGGGGACGCACTTGGTTGAATCAATCCGATTTCTAACATGGAATCCAGTTGATTCTTCAGTTCTTCTAGTTCTGACGGGTTCATACTATAGGGTCTCTAGGCTATAGGTCCTGTTCCAGGGATTAGTTCGATGATAAACTCGATATCCCTATCTGGGGGCATACCGGGCAAAACATCTGGAAATACATCGGGGTATTCACAGACTACCCGAACTTGGTCGATGGTAGGTTGGGCTAGACTCTTGTTACACTTGAATTGGCGAGGTAAGGTTTCCGATATATGCTCGACTAATATTCCGGCGGTACTAGTCATGGTAATAGCTTTCTTGGCACAGTCAATCATTCCTTTATGTTTGGACATCCAATCCATTCCTAGTACTACTTCCAAACCTTTAGTTCCGAGTACTATTAGATTAGCATAAAAATCTATGCCATGGATTCGGATAGGGACGGCTTTGCAAATTTGCCTAGCCTTGGTGGTCGATCCAGGAATTTGTACAATCATCACATGCTTCAGTTTGGTTGGTTGGATTTTACTAGTGCATGCAAATTCTTCGGTGAAAAATGAATGCGATGCACCAGAATCAAACAACACTCTTGCGAGTACTGAATTAACAGAAAACATACCCAACACGACATCTGGCGCTTCCTGAGCTTCTTCAGCATGCATGAGAAAAAGGCGGCCATTGCGGTTGAGTGAATTTCCGGGGGCAAATCTTCTCGCTGGCTAGACACGACGCTGCTGCTGGGCTGGGACATTGGTATTAGGGGCTGTAGCGTTCTTCTTGTTGGGGCACTCGTTGGAATAGTGGCCTTTATTTCCACAGTCATAACAGGTCACTTGGGACTTGTCCTTGGCTGCGACAGGCACAGCATTGCTTCCAGTCCTCGGGGCAGTATTGGGGTTGGCGGTAGCATGGTTGGTGTTGAACTTGGGTGGGGCACGGGTGAAAGTGCTAGAATTGCCGGGGTTGTTGTGATTTCCTCCGGGTCTAGGGTTTCCACGGTTGGGATAGTTCGGATGGGTCATAGGGGGTCTGTTGGTTCTTGGGGCAAATCCTGGAGATGGGTTGGGGCGATACTTTGGGGTCTGATGGGTTCCTGGTTGATGCATCATGCGACGCTTGCGGTTCTCATTGGCCTGGTTGATCTTTCCTTCCATCTGGATAGCGGAGTCGACAAGGGCTTCAATATCAGCAAAGGGAATATTGACTAATACTGTCTGCATCTCGTCATGCAGACCATTCAGGAATCTTTCTTTCTTCTTGGCTTCGGTGTCTATCTCATCTGGGGCGTACCTAGCTAATGACAAAAATTTGTCACGGTATTCCACTACAGTCATCCTTCCTTGCTTCAATTCTCTGAACTCGTCTCTCATTCTCTTGATCAAACCTGGCGGCACATGGGTTCTGCTAAACTTGACCTTGAATTCCTCCCAGGTCATCATTTGGCCTCCGGTCATTGCACGAACACTGTTCCACCATGCCCTGGCATCTCCGGCTAGATAATGAGTGGCGAACAAGACTTTCTCGTTGGCTTCTACTCTGGCTACTTCTAAGTTATTCTCCATGGTTTGCAGCCAATCATCGGCGTCTAGGGGTTCTTCTGACTTGGTGAAAACGGGTGGGTTGGTATTCTGGAAATTCTTGAGCTTAGATCCGTGGTTGTCCTGATTTCCATGACCTTGGTTGTTGTGGGCTAGCTGGGCTATCTGTTGCAGAGTGGCTAGGTTGGCTTGCCGTTCCGCTCGTTCAGCTTCGCGGTCAGAAGTCAACATTTGCAGGATCTGCAACATTGGGTCCGGGGCTGAACCACTTCCTCCACGTGGCATCTGAAGATTGATATGAGAAAAGAGGGAAATTTCTAAGGTTTTGGGTCTTTGAAAAGTTTTTAGAGTTTGACTCAAGTTTTCTAGCAACTTGCTTTTTCATTCATTCACTCATAGCACACAGTACAACACACACCACAACAAAGCAAAACAGATGGTTTTAAGAACCATTCTGGGAACTACGATATAGTGGGACCGACTACTACTCACTACACTAGTGCTCAGTGCTACTACTGCTCGGAGTCTGTGGCTTCATCATCTTCCACATCATCGATGAAGGCGAAATCATCCTCATCGGTGAAGAAGTCCATGGCCTGATCCTCCAGAAAATCATCGTCATCGCTGAGATAGGAGTAAGGGTCTCCACGAAGATCTTCTCCGGCATTCTCCCTTTCCTCTAACTGCATGTCTTTCTCATGGATGGTCTCTTCCAGAGCTGAGCTACGATGGCGAAGACGGGCAATAATGCGCTCCTTCTTGTCGAGCTGACGGCGGCGAGACTTGCGATCCTTTGCTAGCATGGCGATGGTCTGATCCTTCGTCTTGATGATGACAGACTTGTGGTTGCAATAGTCACGGCAGTTGTCCAGTTCCTGCTGACGATCATACATCATGAAGCTAAGGTGGTCCAATTGAGTCTTCAGCTCGGGGTGGTATGGGGCTTCCAGTGGTTGACCATTTGCATCACGTCTTGGGAAAAACTCAAAGCGAGTACCCTTGATCTGATTGATGCTCTGCCCACACAGACGGGAAAGAGCTTCCGGCATTGCTCTGGCAAGTCCATCGAGCCAGTTGTTTTCCCTCAAGGTAAACTGAATTCCCTCCGCAGTGGGAGGTTCAATCTTTCCTCGGAGGCTTGCAACAATTAGCCACTGTAGATCTTCTCCCCCTTGATCATTGAGCTGAGCTCCGAAGAACTCAGGATGCGGGCGCTCCAAAAGTTCCCAAAGCTGATCCAGATCCCTCTCAAAGATAAGGTCTCCTCCATTTCCGAGTTGGTAAAACTTGCTGTACTTCACGTCCATCTATAAAAATAGAGGATGAGTAGTTTAGCAAAGTGATCAAGTGTGTCAAAATTTTATATATTTTGCAAGAGTTTTTGAGGTACATGAAGTTTATTAAAGAATCTAAGAGGTAAGAATGAGAATAAGTTTTCGTAAATAGTTTTGTTTTTGAGTGTTGAAACTAAGTTTTTGGTTCAGCGTCCAATCTAACTAGGGTCTCCTATGGTCAGGATGGCTCTGATACCAACTTGTCAACACCCAGATTTTTCAATCCTAGATGCCTGTTATGCCATACATCGCAATCCCAGGATTACCATTTTTGCGAGACATAACAGAATTGGATACCATAGTACTTCATCCATTACAACGATACATAAGTTCTTACACAAATAGGGATCTCATGATCCAGTCATTAATACAACATCAAGCAGCGGAATGCGGAATAGTAACGATAGCGTAGGCGAGGCTCCATCTTCGGGGTCACAGGCAATGCTGACGATGGGAGATGATCCTAGTTGTCGTAACCGTCCTGGGGTCCATCCTCCAGGTACTCCTCTTCATAGTCTGGCCATGGGAATAGCCAGGGACAAAGCCATGAGTACTCTTTAAGTACTCGCAAACTAATACTAACAAGAAAAAGGGGTTTTTGGATAATAGGACACTAGGCTCTAGGGTTGTTTTGCAAAAGCCAGATTTATACTACTTAGTTCCCAAGCTAGTCACAATTTTATAACTCCTAAGTGGGATCTTGTATTTCTAGTCACAACTCTGTTGTGGCCAAGCCAAAGTCTCAAGTCGTTCACAAGTCATTTTGAAAAGTCTGACGGGGGAACAGTATGGCCACTCCAACTGTCCATAACCGCGGACGCGGCTATTCGAATAGTTTGACACTCTGCAGAGATTGTACACTTTCACCACAACATTCGATACATCCGTCAGGAACAAATCCTGAATTCACCATACTCAGTATGCGGATAATCAATCCTAACTTTCCAATTACACTCCCTAGTATAAGCACCTCTCCTGTGAGTTTGGCCTCCCAACCATGACCACTGTCATCTTGGGTACTGCACAGGTGGACAATCTTCACAAGGTAGCCTCAGCTCAGACCTTGGCCGTGAGGGAACTAATACTAAGGTATATAAGTTTCCAGTCAAGCCCTACCCAATATTCGGGTATTGTGGTTGTACGATAAAATTGGAATGGTATCGCATCCAGACAACCATCAGTTTTATAAAGGGTTAAGGCTCATGCCTCAACATTTTCATCACCAAAATCCTCAAGTGTTTGGAAACACATGTCCAAAACATTTCAATAGAATGATCCATCATTCCAAGGTTTTCATAACCATTTTTCCACCAAGTATTCCCATCTAAAGTTGATCAAGTTTTATGCTTAGCACTAGCATCTACAGGTGGGGTAGTACTAATAGAGGGGTGGTAACTAGTGGAGTTGCAACTAAGTCCAACCTTATATCATAAGCTGATATCAAGGTTTCTAGTTTAGGCCAAATTTTAATGCTCTTTATGCAACCTTCAGCACAACTGTCTAGTATCTACCAAAATTCTTGGGTAGCCTCTAAGTAAACTTGGATAAAGAAATAAAGTAAAAAGCTTGCCATAAAACTAGGATTGGTTTAGCAAGTGGGTATGGTTACATACGCTTAGGGCATATAGTAATCATATCACAAGCATGGGTTGTGGCAACAATAGGGTGTCTTATGCGCTTGCATAGGTATAGTATCTTGCAAGTGTTAGCTTGCATTGGTAAACTTGGTTAGTGTAGCTTGCATCAATATCAGTATAAGCTTGCCTTGTGCAGAGCAGTGGTTGAAGTTCTCCTCGGCTTCCTCTTCGTAGTATCCTCCTTCTTCCTCATAGCCTTGGTCGGTACTAGCGTCTATGAATAAATACGAGGTACACAATCACCAAGCAATACTTAACTACTTGCAATCATCACACACAAGGGTCCTATAGATGATCTAGCATCATCTCTAACATTACAAGGTTAAGGATTGGTTTAAGTCTTCTTATTTTAGAAAAGTAATTTCTACTCATTGAAAAACTACTTAAGATTTAATATTCTCCAAACTAAACATGGGATCATGTTGACACATGTCATCACCACATGTTGTAGTCCATGGGAATGTGATTTAAAGTGGTGTCACAATTTAACAAGGTTTTACCCTTTTATTTTAATTAATTAAAGTGGCTAGAAATGCTTATGAAGCATTCTTTTATTCCTTGAACATTATTTCTGCAAGTAACCTATATATATTTTTATATATTCTGAAAGGTATGGTTGAAAGTGATTTTTGAGAGTTGGAATCAACTCAAAAGCTATTGTGGTTTAAATTTGAAAAATGTTTGAATGCAGAAAAGCTTCTGCCTTGTCATTTTTGCTAAGGGTGATCTACAGATCCAAATGACTTGAATCCAACGGGCTTGGATTAAGCATTCACAGACCTTTCCAACAAAATTGGTTTCATCTAATTTGGTGCACTAAATCGATCTGGGTTGATTTTTGAAGTTGGGTACAGAAGTGTGTTTGAAATTAAAAAGAAAAGATTTAATTTGAATTGTTGGGCTGCGCGGGAAATTCTAACGGGCCGGCCTGCTAAGCGCAGTGCTCCCGCGGGCTGCTTAAGTGGGTGTCCCCACTCGTCAGTGACATGGGGCTGGGCGAAGCGGTATGGGGCAACGTGGTTCGTTCGATCTGGTTCTAATCCAACGGCTGAGGGTCATCGTCGACGCGAGACAGCTCCGACGAGAACGAAACCTAGCGCGGCCAGTGAGGGGTGCTGGGGGCTCACCGGAGTACGGGCGAGGGTCGGCGAGGCGGGCGAACGACGAAGTCGACGACGGCGAACCTCCTGGTACCGGTGGCTTCTCCTGGGGCGGCTCCAATCGCTGGCTCCTTTCTTCTCCGGCAGCGGCAGGCTCCAGTGAAATTCCGGCGGGGTGGTGCTCGCCTTGCTCTGAGAATGGTGTGGCACGATCAGTGAGGAGAGGGGAGTGAGATGGTGTGAAGAAATCGTGCGGGGGTGGCCTCTATTTATAGTTGAGCGAGGGGACCGTCGGGGCGCAAGGTGAGCTCGTCGGAGGCGACGTTACAGGCAGCTAATGGCATGGGCAAGGGTAGGGGACGGTGCTGTGTCTCCTGGCGATGCTCAACGACATGGTCGCGAGGGATGGGGCGGTGTGGTTTGGTCTGGAACGGGCGGTGCTCTACGCGGCAGAGGCGGCGTTCTCAACGGCGGGCGGTGGCTGTATGGCGCGGGGCGTTAAACGGGGATGTCTGGCGGTCTCCTGGGTCGGTGGTGATCGTGTGTGCGCGCGGTGAGGGCGGCGCGCGGTCTGTGGGTGGTGGTCGAGGGTGGCGCTCTGGCGCACGCTCGGCATGGTCTGGGCGTGTCTTGTGCGCGTGGTCCAGGGCTTGGCAACGCTCGCGGCTGGGACAGGCAGTGGCGGTGGACGGTGGGCTGCCTCCCAGACAAGGTTGGCACGGCTAGTTCTTCCTCTAGCCTGCTGTCGACTATGGGGTGGCATTGAGGTGCTCGGCTGTTCACCATTAATGGCAATGGCAAGCTCACAGGGGTGCTAGTGCTGGTCTAACCTTTCTATATGATCTACTGGATTGTGTGAGAGCTAACTAGGGAACAAGTTAGGCTCAAAACACTGCACACTATAGTGTTTTGTGTTTTGTTTGATTTGTGTCTGCAACCTGTTTGATGAAATGGCCGCATGAAATCAAGTTTTGAATTTTGAAATGATTTTTGGTGGGTTTGCTAGATTGGTTCTGGTGAGTCTGCAGATGCTTGGGTTTTGAAAATTGAGCTTGTTTAAGTGGGTTTTGAAAAAGTGGGATCTTCCCATATGAAGAAGATTCAATTTTGAGTTGTCATTTAAACTATGCATTTGAAAGTTTCTGGATGATCACAAGGTGGGCCTTGATACTTTGTTATGAGTACATTCAAGGGGTGCAAAGATCCAGAAAAGTTTCTGTTAGGTTTTGAAAGTTTGAGACAGCCAAAGTAGGCATGGGAGTTAAATTGGTCAAAATGACCATTCACTTAATATATTAGTTTTGACTTATTTTTCTTTAGGAAAAGTGTGGGGAATGTTTTAGATGATGTTATTTTCACCTAAGAAACATTTTACAAGCAATGGATCACACAAACAAAGTGGTTTTTAAAGAATTTCAAAATTCATGCATACACATATACATGCTTTCATGAATTGATTTAGAAAAGTTTTTGTTAACCCTAAACTTTAGGATTAGTGTTTTGTTGATCTAAGTTTGATATTTTTGGGATGTTACAAAGTTCCACCGACTTGGTTTCGATGGCGGCCTTGAATGCTGGGGCGGAGTCAGAAATCTGTTTCTTCGACGCGGGCATCTCTGAGGCATCGACCTTGCTCTAGATCTCCTTGAATTCGTCGCTGTAGAGGACAGCTTTCGTGTAGGCTACTTCTCCAATATCGCAGTCCCTAGCCTTTGCAAAGCTTCCGGATACGGTGATGACACCGTTTGGTCCGGGTATCTTGAGTTTGTTATAGACTAAGCATGGCTTGGCCATGAAAGTGTGGAATATGTCGCGGCCAAATATGACGTGGTACACGCTCTTGAAGGGGACCACCTAAAAGGTCATGCGCTCTTGGCGGTAATTATTAACATCACCAAAGGCGACTTGAAGTGTGATGCACCCAAGGGACCGAGCCTCCCGACCAGGAACTACACCGTGGAAGATGGTGTTGGTCCGCCTTAGGTTTGCCTCCGTCAAGTTCATCTTCTGCAGTGTATCCAGGTACATGATGTTGATGCTGCTTCCACTATCCACCATACATTTGGTGAACTCATTGTCGTCAATCAAGGGGTTGATGACCATGGCGTATTGGTTCTCCATAGGGATGAGGTCTGGGTGATCCTTCCTGTCCCAAGTAATTGGAATCTCCGACCAGCGTAGGTATTGGGGAACTAGGGGTAGAGTAGCCATTTGGATCCTCATAGAGGTTTTCTGTTGTCGGACGGTGGGGGTGCCAAGGAAAGTGTGGAAAACCGTCGCCTTCTTCTCGAAGGGGTTCTTTCCTTTGCCGTCGGTCTTGGTGGCGTGCCTGGGGTCAACGTCCTCGTCCATCTCACTTGAATCCTTGGACTCCTCCTCCTTCTTCTTCCCCTTGCCCTTGCCTCGCGGTCTGTTCTTCCGACTTTGCTTGTAGCCGAACTCCGGGTCCTCCTGGAGGTCGTTGAAGAACTTGCAGTGTCGATTGGTGTGAGTGGCTTTGCCGTTGACATCGAGGTGTACGAGGCACGACATATCGCGGTACTCCTTGTAGGTTTGGGGAACGCGGAGCGCTGCCAAGGTAGTTTCACTTCCTCGCTGCTGCCCACGACCAGCTCGCCGCCCTCGGCCACGTTGTCCGCCATCACCTCGTCCTGCAAAGGTCATGGCGACCATGTCAGGAGTTTGCTTTTATTCTGGTGCGGTTTTCCGCTTTGTGCTGTTGTTCCTCCGAGCTTGAGTTGGAACGGCTGTTGCCGGCAGGGAACCGCGAGCATCGTTCTTGACAGTTGCGAACTCACTGGCCAACTGAATCATCTGATTCAAATCTAGATGGTGATTGTCCTCCAAGCGCTTCAGCTTATGTCGGAGCAACGTGCCTCTTTCCAACCCATCGATGAAGGCGGCCATGGCGGTCTGAGCGTGCACTCCTGCGCAGGAATTCTTCATATCCATCCAACGGGAGAGGTAAGCACGAGATGTCTCGTCTTTCTCTTGCACGCACCGTTGCAGATCGCCAACAGTGTAGGGACGCTTATAGTACCCTCGAAGTTCTTGGTGAATGCTTCTTGCATGTCCACCCAATTGCAGATGGATTTCTCTGGCAAGTCATCAATCCATTGACGGGTTGTGCCCGCTAACATCAATGGGAGGTACTTGACGGCAACATTGGGGTTACCCCCGGCGATCTCCACCGCGTTGCCGTAATCCTGCAACCATGTAGCTAGCTTAGCGGTGCCATCATAGGGCTTGATGGTCTTGTCAATCCGGAAACTTTTGGGGTAAGTTGTGGATCGTATCGCAGGTCCAAAGCAACGTGGTCCCAGGTATGGTCCTTCTCGGGCCTCGTAGATCTTGTCTATCCGCGAACGTCTGTCGTATGGCTCCGGGCTTATTTTCTTCTTGTCAACAGGGGATGGGCTACGTGAACGACGCGGGCCTCCTTCTCCATGGTGACTGCTAGGTGGCGACGGAGGCGGAGGTGGCGGTGGGTTAGCTTTCTTGCTATTACCCTCCTGCGACGCCTCACGCTTGTCGCGGTTGCTTGTCGGACGCGGAGGGTCATGGCGCGACCTGCTCTTGTGTCCTTGGTTGCGCTCTCCGTCATGACGGGTCTGCTCCGTGTTGTCGCGGATGACGATGCCACTCTGCCTTAGCGGGGGCATATCCGTACGACGGTGAGCCTTGGGGTCTTCGCGATGTTGGGGTGAGCAGGGTGGTGGCGATGGGCGACGAGGTTGGGCCTTACCTCCGTGATCGGAGGATATGGGGATAGCATCCTTCCTATTGCGCGCATCCCTCCATCTTCGTTCTGATGAACTCGTGTGAGACCCAACATCAAGAGGAGATCTGTCCCTTGGCGGCTTATGCTGGCTAGACTGGCAAAACGCTGGGTCAGACTCAAGCCTCTGAGAGGTGGCCTTTTCCTGCTGTTTTACCGCCTTGGCCACTAGGTCATAGACCTGGTCCACCGCCTCAGGCGATCTATCCTGCTCCAGAAGGGTCTTGGCGACGGTGAGGTTGAGGAGAGGAGTGGGCATCACCTGCCTGCCTTCACTGTCAATGTATGGCTTGGCCTGTGCCGACTTCGGGGGAGCCCATCCTAGGTTTCGCTGTACACCAGGATCGTTGATGACGCGAGCCGGTGCTTCCTTGGCCTTGTGCTGCAGCATCAGAGTCTTATACTCGGCCTCCATTGCTCTAGCTTTCTCTATGGATTTCTGCGCGTTGACCAGATCTCGATCTAGCTTTGTGCCTTGCTCCGCGATGGCCTGCGCTTCCTCCAGCAGCTGCAGGCGCTTCTCGTCAAGCTGGGTCATGTTCCGGATATGATCTACGGTCAGTGGCTCGACGAGGAGATTGCCGTACATTACTCTATCAGCTGGAGTGACTTGGGCAGCAACAGACATAGATGCCGGAGGCGGCAAGTTTGCGGTGTTGTTGTTGCTCGGGCCGGTACCGATTTCATGCGGCTGTTGCACTGGGTTAGGCGGAGGGGGCATGACCTTTGCACGATCATTGTCGGCAGCAACAAGTGGTCCCTTCCCCTTGTCCAGCGCTATAGGCGGAGCTTGTCCGGGTTGATCTTCATCCATCGCTGTCCCAATGGTGACGAACACCTCTCGGGACGTGACAGTGTTGTTGGCCTGCTCGTCGCCCTGGTAATCCTCATCCATCTCCTGCATGGCAGAGTCTATCTCCTCCGGGTTGAAATCTATATCCTCTGAATCTGCACTGAAGTCGGCGTAAAGCGCGTCAATCACAGAGTCGGAGGGTGTCGGGGCTTCCTCGATGATGGGGGGTGGAGGTGCAACAGGTGCGACGATGACTGGAGGTGGAGGCGCTACTACGGTTATGGCAGCCAGAGGTGGTGGAGGCGGTTGCTGAGGCGGCGGCGCTTCACCAATGAGCGCAAGATCCGCTTGAGCTGCCCCTTCGGCCTCCGCGTAGCTGTTGACGGTGTTCACCATACTTTCGAAGGTGAGACGCTCTGAAGCCTGCTGCCGCCTTAGAGAATGCCGGAGAAGCGTTCCCTGGTCCAGTCCTTTCACAAAGTGATACATAGCATCATCATTGGGGTAATGTTCCAGATCGGCTCGTATACGGAGCCACCTGGCGAGGTAATCGCGGGGGTGTTCTCCCTCACTCCGAACGCAACGCGCCAGATCGAAGATGGTAACCATGCCGACGAACTTGGATCTCTGTTGTCCAGACGCACGGGCGAAGCCGGCGGACTTGCAGTGATCTTCCACCGTTATATCCTACACAGGGGCGGTTTGGGTGGGCCTTGAATTTTTCCGATCTTTGTCGGCAAACTCCGAGGAGAGATCCGACATCGATCCTTCCGTGAACGTATCCTGCCCGTAGGCGGTCCGTGCGGGTCTTTACGCTCCTCCGACTCCCAGGGAACTAGTGCCCGAGTCGGTTTTGCCAATGAAGATTTGGATGTCTCCGATAGGAACGATCGAACACCGCGTGGGGTTCGTTTTTGCCGGGATCCAGAACTCGTCGGTGGGGACGATCGGAACGTTGCCGGAGAAGAGAACCCGACCGATGGCTACGGTTTCGCCGATTCCCGCGAAGATCTTGGACCTCGCCCACTGAAGAGACTGAAGCGCCTCTGGCCCAACGATGGGCGCCAACTGTCGTGGTATTGCCGACGAGTACGCCATGGAGGGGTCCTCACAGTGCGTGTTTAGAGACGTGGGGGAAGGCGGACGGTTGACGGGTACGAGGTAACACAACTTACCCAGGTTCAGATCCCATAATGGTGGCGGAATCCTACTCCTACTATAAATCACTATAATGGCAATACACCGAGTTACAGAGATAGGTTCGCTGTGCGAGGTGACTAGAAAGTCTGAGATTGTTCTAAGTTATCGTGCCCTAAAGGCACCCATATGCCCGACTTATATAGTCGTCAGGTCCTAGGGTTACAGGGAAAAGTCCTAGCCGGACAGGTTATAGAGTCCTACACTGTCTATTACTAGTCTAGCGTGTCTTGTACTCCAAGGCTCCGGGTACGTTGGTGACTCCACCATAGCCTTCCTTTATCCGGCATGGGCCTCCCTTCTGGATCCATCTAACTGGGACGCCCAGCAGGCCATGGGCCATGCTACCAACTATGGGCCACCCGGGTTATCCGGATAGAGGACATGTGACAACACCCGGATTTTTCAATCCTAGATGCCTATTATGCCATACATCGCAATCCCAGGATTACCATTTTTGCGAGACATAACAGAATTGGATACCATAGTACTTCATCCATTACAACGATACATAAGTTCTTACACAAATAGGGATCTCATGATCCAGTCCTTAATACAACATCAAGCAGCGGAATGCGGAATAGTAACGGTAGCGTAGGCGAGGCTCCATCTTCGGGGTCACAGGCAATGCTGACGATGGGAGATGATCCTAGTTGTCGTAACCGTCCTGGGGTCCATCCTCCAGGTACTCCTCTTCATAGTCTGGCCATGGGAATAGCCAGGGACAAAGCCATGAGTACTCTTTAAGTACTCGCAAACTAATACTAACAAGAAAAAGGGGGTTTTGGATAATAGGACACTAGGCTCTAGGGTTGTTTTGCAAAAGCCAGATTTATACTACTAAGTTCCCAAGCTAGTCACAATTTTATAACTCCTAAGTGGGATCTTGTATTTTCTAGTCACAACTCTGTTGTGGCCAAGCCAAAGTCTCAAGTCGTTCACAAGTCATTTTGAAAAGTCTGACGGGGGAACAGTATGGCCACTCCAACTGTCCATAACCGCGGACGCGGCTATTCGAATAGTTTGACACTCTGCAGAGATTGTACACTTTCACCACAACATTTGATACATCCGTCAGGAACAAATCCTGAATTCACCATACTCAGTATGCGGATAATCAATCCTAACCTTCCAATTACACTCCCTAGTATAAGCACCTCTCCTGTGAGTTTGGCCTCCCAACCATGACCACTGTCATCTTGGGTACTGCACAGGTGGACAATCTTCATAAGGTAGCCTCAGCTCAGACCTTGGCCGTGAGGGAACTAATACTAAGGTATATAAGTTTCCAGTCAAGCCCTACCCAATATTCGGGTATTGTGGTTGTACGATAAAATTGGAATGGCAACCATCAGTTTTATAAAGGGCTAAGGCTCATGCCTCAACATTTTCATCACCAAAATCATCAAGTGTTTGGAAACACATGTCCAAAACATTTCAATAGAATGATCCATCATTCCAAGGTTTTCATAACCATTTTTCCACCAAGTATTCCCATCTAAAGTTGATCAAGTTTTATGCTTAGCACTAGCATCTACAGGTGGGGTAGTACTAATAGAGGGGTGGTAACTAGTGGAGTTGCAACTAAGTCCAACCTTATATCATAAGCTGATATCAAGGTTTTTAGCTTAGGCCAAATTTTAATGCTCTTTATGCAACCTTCAGCACAACTGTCTAGTATCTACCAAAATTCTTGGGTAGCCTCTAAGTAAACTTGGATAAAGAAAATAAAGTAAAAAGCTTGCCATAAAACTAGGATTGGTTTAGCAAATGGGTATGGTTACATACGCTTAGGGCATATAGTAATCATATCACAAGCATGGGTTGTGGCAACAATAGGGTGTCTTATGCGCTTGCATAGGTATAGTATCTTGCAAGTGTTAGCTTGCATTGGTAAACTTGGTTAGTATAGCTTGCATCAATATCAGTATAAGCTTGCCTTGTGCAGAGCAGTGGTTGAAGTTCTCCTCGGCTTCCTCTTCGTAGTATCCTCCTTCTTCCTCGTAGCCTTGGTCGGTACTAGCATCTATGAATAAATACGAGGTACACAATCACCAAACAATACTTAACTACTTGCAATCATCACACACAAGGGTCCTATAGATGATCTAGCATCATCTCTAACATTACAAGGTTAAGGATTGGTTTAAGTCTTCTTATTTTAGAAAAGTAATTTCTACTCATTGAAAAACTACTTAAGATTTAATCTTCTCCAAACTAAACATGGAATCATGTTGACACATGTCATCACCACATGTTGTAGTCCATGGGAATGTGATTTAAAGTGGTGTCACAATTTAACAAGGTTTTACCCTTTTATTTTAATTAATTAAAGTGGCTAGAAATGCTTATGAAGCATTCTTTTATTCCTTGAACATTATTTCTGCAAGTAACCTATATATATGTTTATATATTCTGAAAGGTATGGTTGAAAGTGATTTTTGAGAGTTGGAATCAACTCAAAAGCTATTGTGGTTTAAATTTGAAAAATGTTTGAATGCAGAAAAGCTTCTGCCTTGTCATTTTTGCTAAGGGTGATCTACAGATCCAAATGACTTGAATCCAACGGGCTTGGATTAAGCATTCACAGACCTTTCCAACAAAATTGGTTTCATCTAATTTGGTGCACTAAATCGATCTGGGTTGATTTTTGAAGTTGGGTACAGAAGTGTGTTTGAAATTAAAAAGAAAAGATTTAATTTGAATTGTTGGGCTGCGCGGGAAATTCTAACGGGCCGGCCTGCTAAGCGCAGTGCTCCCGCGGGCTGCTTAAGTGGGTGTCCCCACTCGTCAGTGACACGGGGCTGGGCGAAGCGGTATGGGGCAACGTGGTTCGTTCGATATGGTTCTAATCCAACGGCTGAGGGTCATCGTCGACGCGAGACAGCTCCGGCGAGAACGAAACCTAGCGCGGCCAGTGAGGGGTGCTGGGGGCTCACCGGAGTACGGGCGAGGGTTGGCGAGGCGGGCGAACGACGAAGTCGACGACGGCGAACCTCCTGGTACCGGTGGCTTCTCCTGGGGCGGCTCCAATCGCTGGCTCCTTTCTTCTCCGGCAGCGGCAGGCTCCAGTGAAATTCCGGCGGGGTGGTGCTCGCCTTGCTCTGAGAATGGTGTGGCACGATCAGTGAGGAGAGGGGAGTGAGATGGTGTGAAGAAATCGTGCGGGGGTGGCCTCTATTTATAGTCGAGCGAGGGGACCGTCAGGGCGCAAGGTGAGCTCGTCGGAGGCGACGTTACAGGCAGCTAATGGCATGGGCAAGGGTAGGGGACGGTGCTGTGTCTCCTGGCGATGCTCAACGACATGGTCGCGAGGGATGGGGCGGTGTGGTTTGGTCTGTAACGGGCGGTGCTCTGCGCGGCAGAGGCGGCGTTCTCGACGGCGGGCGGTGGCTGTATGGCGCGGGGCGTTAAACGGGGATGTCTGGCGGTCTCCTGGGTCGGTGGTGATCGTGTGTGCGCGCGGTGAGGGCGGCGCGTGGTCTGTGGGTGGTGGTCGAGGGTGGCGCTCTGGCGCACGCTCGGCATGGTCTGGGCGTGTCTTGTGCGCGTGGTCCAGGGCTTGGCAACGCTCGCGGCTGGGACATGCAGTGGCGGTGGACGGTGGGCTGCCTCCCAGACAAGGTTGGCACGGCTAGTTCTTCCTCTAGCCTGCTGTCGACTATGGGGTGGCATTGAGGTGCTCGGCTGTTCACCATTAATGGCAATGGCAAGCTCACAGGGGTGCTAGTGCTGGTCTAACCTTTCTATATGATCTACTGGATTGTGTGAGAGCTAACTAGGGAACAAGTTAGGCTCAAAACACTGCACACTATAGTGTTTTGTGTTTTGTTTGATTTGTGTCTGCAACCTGTTTGATGAAATGGCCGCATGAAATCAAGTTTTGAATTTTGAAATGATTTTTGGTGGGTTTGCTAGATTGGTTCTGGTGAGTCTGCAGATGCTTGGGTTTTGAAAATTGAGCTTGTTTAAGTGGGTTTTGAAAAAGTGGGATCTTCCCATATGAAGAAGATTCAATTTTGAGTTGTCATTTAAACTATGCATTTGAAAGTTTCTGGATGATCACAAGGTGGGCCTTGATACTTTGTTATGAGTACATTCAAGGGGTGCAAAGATCCAGAAAAGTTTCTGTTAGGTTTTGAAAGTTTGAGACAGCCAAAGTAGGCATGGGAGTTAAATTGGTCAAAATGACCATTCACTTAATATATTGGTTTTGACTTATTTTTCTTTAGGAAAAGTGTGGGGAATGTTTTAGATGATGTTCTTTTCACCTAAGAAACATTTTACAAGCAATGGATCACCCAAACAAAGTGGTTTTTAAAGAATTTCCAAAATTCATGCATACACATATACATGCTTTCATGAATTGATTTAGAAAAGTTTTTGTTAACCCTAAACTTTAGGATTAGTGTTTTGTTGATCTAAGTTTGATATTTTTGGGATGTTACAACATGCTATGAGGATACCCATATAGCATATCCCCAACACAAGCGTGGGCACAAGGAGCGGCGGCGCGGAGCGCGATGAATATGCGCGCGAGGAAGAGGCACACGAGGATGATGCTGAGCTGCTGTCTACACCTTGAGCGGGTGAAGGGTCTGGGGAAGATCAACAGCGTAGTACGCGTGGGTCGCCACCGCGGCCGGAGCGGCAGTTGGCAAGGACAACATTGAAAGAGTAGCCATCCCACCACACGTGACGACCGACTGCGTTCTTCTTCCCTAGATCGATGGTGCCCTCGAAGTATTTCACAACGGCATCCCTCTCTGCCTTGAACAACTCCGACCAGAGGTCGGAGTTAAGGGCATAGGAAGGATTCGCCTGATCCGCCTCCAAGGGCTCCACGCGCCGCCGGTGGACGAGGACCTCGAAGGCCAGCTTGCTAGTGGGGACCGGTAGCACAACAATGACGCCCTCACTTAGATGCCACCCGTTGGGCAGACGGTAGTCCGACAGGACTAGCAGACTGTAGCCATCGACCTACTCGGAGAGATCTTTGTGTAGGAAGCGCGGCGAGGGCCGCATGGAAACTTGGCCGTTGCGCTCCATGGCAGTGGGTGCGGCGCAGGAGGAAGACGAAGAGAGCATGGAGGGTGGGGGCATGACGAGGTAAGCTTGGCCAAAATTTTCTAGTGCGAGGCTTTAATCACCGGCACGGGGATCCATGGCATCGTATTGGGGAGCTCATATCTGACCCACTTCCTTCTGATTCAACGAGAATTTGTCTTGTTCACCTGCGGTAGACGGAAAGGTTTGATATCCCCTGTTGGAACATTGTCCATGTAAGGTGTTCTAGTATTTTTAAAAAATGGGGTGGTATCATTTTGAATTATCCAGTTAGTGGTTGCTTCACGAAACCCCTAGTTTTTTGCACTCAGAAAATAGAAATGGCTTTTTGGTGCGACGAAAAGGAAAACTTCATCCTACAACATTGTTCTCCATCTCATGATACACATGCATGCACAATATGGGCACATTATCACAAACTATGCCTTGATTCTAACCATAACATTGGTCATTTGACCCGAAAGTCAGAAAACCTCAAATGAGATAGGTCAATTTGTGAAGGTTTTTAGACATAATCAATATACCAACTTTAATATTTTTCCTTCCAACTATATGACACAATATTCCACCATGCGAAGGTCTCACATTGTTTCGATTATTTTTGAATTTTTTATGCCCGTTTTAAACTATCGACAAACTTTGTCGAACGGCGGGTATAAAGATTCTTAGCTCGGGGCAGAGCCTCGCTAATCTTGCATTGGATCTCCGATGAAATAGCATATTGTGAACCTAAAAATATTTTTTTAAAAAAATCATGTGCCCGTAGTTCATATCTGATCCACTTCCTACCGATTCGGTATCAATTTGTCTTTTTCACCTAGGGTGGACGGAAAAGTTTGAGATCCCCTGTTGAGACATTTTCCATGTAAGATGGTCTTGTATTTTTTAAAAATGGGGTGGTAGAATTTTGAATTATCCATTTGGTGGTTTCTTCACAAAACCCTCCGTTTTTAGCTCAGAAAATGGAAAATGGCTTTTTGGTGTGACGAAAAGGAAAACTTCCTCCTGCAACATTATTCACCATCCCATGATGTACATGCATGCACAATATGGACACAATATCACAAACTATGCCTTGATTCTAGGCATAATATTGGTTATTTGACTCGAAAGTCAGGAAACCTCGAATGAGATAGATTATTTTGTGAAGGTTTATTAAGACATAATCAATATACCAAGTTTGATATTTTTCCTTCGAACTATATGACAGAATATGCCACCACGCAAAGGTTTCACATTGTTTCGATCAATTTTAATTTTTTATGCCTATTTTAAACTATTGACAAACTTTCTCGAACGGTGGGTATGAAGATTCTTAGCTCGGGGTGACGCGGCTCAGTTAATTGCAGATCTTCGTTGGGAGACCCCAAGAGCAAGGTGTGATGAGCACAACAGCAAGTCTTCCCTCAGTGATGAAACCAAGGTTATCGAACCAGTAGGAGCAAGCAAACAACTCCAAGGTGTTGCTAACAACTCGGAATCCTGCACAACACAAACTCAAGAATTTGCCCCAACTTACAATGAGGTCGTCAATCTAACTGGTTTGCTGAAAAAAAAGGTTTAAATGTATAGTGTGGAAGATAGTGGTTGCTTGCAGGAAGTAAACGGTCAATGGATAATGTATCAATGGTAAAGATTAGACCGGGGTCCACAGTTCACTAGATGTGTTCTCCTTAAGATAAATAACATGCTAGGTGAATAAATTACAGCGGGAAAATTGACAGGACTGAGCAAGCATAACAATGCAAATACTAGACATCATGATTCCTATGAGATTTGATTGGGCATTATAACAATATACATTGACCGTCATCCAACTGCATCTATGAATAATAATTCACCTTCAGGTTATCATCCGAACCCCCTCCAGTATTAAGTTGCAAGCAACGGATAATTGCATTAAGCAATGTGTGTAAAGTAAACAATACAATTGTTCCATGAACAAAAGATTGTTATTTTATCCCTAGCAGCAACATCACATCTACAACCTTAGATATTTTTGTCACTTCCCCAGATTACTAGAGGCATGAACCCACTATCGAGCATAAATACTCCCTCTTGGAGTCACAAGCATCTACTTGGCCAAGATAGCTACTAGCAACGAAGAGCATGCAAGATCACAAACAACACAAACATGATAGAATCAATGATTAATAAGACATGATAAAATCAATAATCAATCTGACATAGTATCTCAATATCCATCGGATCCCCATAAACACAACATGTATGATTACAAATAGATGATCTTGATTATGAACGAAGCTCACAAGATCTAAACATGATAGCACAAAGGAGGAGAAACAACCATCTAGCTACTCTATGGACCCATAGTCTAAGGGTGAACTATTCACGCATCATACCGGAGGCTGGCATGGTGATGACGAAGGCCTCCGGGATGATCTCTCCCCTCCGGCAGGGTGCCGGGAAGAACTTCAGATCCCCCCGATCTAGGGACGATGGTGGAGGCGGCTACGGACTGTTTCGTGGAGATCTGATTGGGTCTTTAGGGTTTCTTCATCGGGGGGATTTTATAGGCGAAGAGGCGAGGTAGGAGGGCGGCCAGGGGGCCCACACCCTACCCTGGCGCGGCCTAGGGTGGTCCCGCGCCTGGAGGGTGTGGAGGCCTCGTGGCGCCCCTCCGTCTCTCCTCTAGACTTCGTGTTCGTTTCAGTAAAATATTGACTTTGGCTTTTGTCCCGTCCCATTCCGAGAATATTTCCTTACTAGCTTTTCTGAAACAAAAAACAACAGAAAACAGGCAACTCGCACTATAGCAAATTGCTAATAGGTTAGTCCCAGAAAATGTATAAAATACCTCAAAGTGTAGACAAAGAATAGCAAAGTTGATACTAAACAAGCATGGAATGTCAAAAATTATAGATACGTTTATGACGTATCAAGCATCCCCAAGTTAACTCATGCCCATCCTCGAGTAGGTAAGTGATAAAAAAATAATTTTTGAGGTGACATGCACCATCACAATCTTGATCAAACCATTTTCAAGCATTGAAAGCTGGGATCAAAATACTCTAAACATGAGCATGAAAGATGTAGTTCTAACAATAAGACAAAGCAACTATGCTGCAACATGAAAAGATGCAAACAAAGATTCATCAATAACAATGCATTGAAAGAATTTTGTTTGTTTCACATATAGAAACATAGCATAGTGGCATTCAGCTTGTCCCTCATGGAGTAGCAAAAAATAAATGCATAGGATACCTTCAAAGTTCATAAGGGTGACTAGATACAAATAGTTCAAGAACAAGTAATATCAACAATATGAATCAATCAATAAGTTTTGGGACAATGCACATAAAACTAAGAATGAAAACTATGCTCTCTTAATTGGTGCATAAAGATAGAAGGTGGAGACTCAATATAAAAGTAGGAAGAAAGGCCCTTCATAGGGAAGCATGGATTTCAAGTTTCATAAAGAGCTTCCAAAAATTATGGTACTTGTTAGCTGATACGTCGGAAACGTATCTATAATTTTTGATGTTCCATGCTTGTTTAGTATCTACTTTGCTTTTCTTTGCTTTTTCTACACTTTGATGTGTTTTCATCTGTTTTCTGGTACTAACCTATTAATAAGATGCCACTGTGCCAGTTGCCTGTTTTATTCTGTTTTTGGTTCCAAAAATGCATAAAATCAATATTCTCGGAATTGGACGAGACAAAAGCCAAAGTCAATATTTTACCGTGGGGAACACGAAGCCGGAATACGAGACGGAGAAGAGTCACCAGGGGGGCCACACCCCCTGGCCGCACGGGTGGGCCCACCCTGCGCTTGGGGGGTTGCAGCCGCCTTGGCGGCCCCCTGCCTCGCCTCTTCGCCTATAAAGACCCCCCGATGCCTAAGCCCTAAGTACCCGATCAATATTCCACGAAACCGTCTATAGCCACCGCCACCATCGTCCCTAGATAGGGGGTTCTGAAGCTCTTCCCGGCACCATGCAAGAGGGGAGATCATCCCAGAGGCCTTCTTCTTCATCATGCCAGCCTTCGGTATGAAGTCTGAGTAGTTCCACCTTGGACTACGGGTCCATGTAGTAGCTAGATGGTTGTATCTCCTCCTTTGTGCTATCATGTTTAGATCTTGTGAGCTCCGTTCATGATCAAGATCTCATCTATTTGTAATCATGGATGTTGTGTTTGGGAGGATCCGATGGATATTGAGATTACTATGTCAGATTGATTAATGGTTTTGTATTTTTGATTCTATCATGTCTGTGTTGTTTATGATCTTGCATGCTCTCTGTTTCTAGGAGCTATCTTGGCCAAGTAGATGCTAGTGACTCCAAGAGGGGGTATTTATGCTAGATAGTGGGTTCATGCCTCTATTTAATCTAACGGAAGTGATAGAAATCTCTAAGGTTGTAGATATGCTGTTGCCACTAGGGAGAAAACAATGGTCTCTTGTTCATGGAACAAGTGGATTGTTTACCTTACACACTTTGCTTAAAGCAGTTATCTGTTGCTTGCAACTTAATACTGGAGGGGGTTCAAATGATAACCGAAGGTGGATTTCTAGTCATAGATGCAGTTGGATGGCGGTCTATGTATCTTGTTGTATTGCCCAATCGATTCTCATAGGATCATGAATGTCTAGTATTGCATTGTTATGCCTTGATCAGTCCTGTGAATTGCCCTGCTATAATTTGTTTACCCAACATGCCATGTTTGTTTATCTAAGGAGAACACCTCTAGTGAACTATGGACCCCGGTACAGTCTTTGCCATTGATACATCTTTCACTGTTACTGTTTACTTTCTGCAAACCACCATTACCTTCCACACCATACAGTTAATCCTTTGTTACAGCAAACCGGCGAGATTGACAACCTCACTGTTCATTGGGGCAAAGTCTTGAGTTTGTTTTGTGCAGGTCTCCAAGTTGCTAGAAACACCTTTGAGTCGTTTCCTTCCTCCTACTGGTTCGATAACCTTGGTTTCTTACTGAGGGAAAACTTTCTGGTGTGCTCATCACACCTTGCTCTTGGGGTCTCCCAACGAGGCATTGACAACACACCCATCATCATTAGCTTTCAGCTCTCATTGCCCCTATCATAAGCATCTTGAAGTGATTAAGGTTAAAGTGAACAAAATATGGAGTATATGCTTGACAAAGTATAAGTTGGCAATCTCATGTCCCTTGACTACGAGGGTCGCTCCTTATGCTACTCAACTTTAGTTACCGGTAAGTTCTTGTCATAGTAAGTACATGTGTATCATAGAGAACCTCCAACGGGGTACCCCTTGCCCCATGACACAGGAGCTATCCCATATCAAAATGACAAGGCAAGCAAACAATAAGCATCTCAGCAATCTTCTTATTTACCATGGGAAAATGGTGCTTTTTTCTCTCTTTACTATTTTCTCATCTTTTTTTCTTTTTCTCAATATCTTTTTTCTATCTCTTTTTTTTTTATAAATTGGCAATCTCATGTCCCTAGAATACGAGGGCCGCTCCTCATGCTACTCAACTTTAGTCACCTGTAAGTTCTTGTCATAGTAAGTACATGTGTATCATAGAGAACCGCCAACGGGGTACCCCTTGCACATGATACAGGAGCTATCCCATAATCAAAATGACAAGGCAAGCATACAATGAGCATCTCATCAATCTTCTTATTTACCATGGGAATATGGTGCTTTTTTCTCTCTTTCCTCTTTTCAATAGGTCTCTTTTTTATAATAAGAAAGCTTCATAGATGTCATTATGGTGATGCTGCAAGTTTCCACCATGATTAGGCATGGCTTAGGCTAGCGGCCCAGGCGTTTCTCTAACACACATACATAACTCCATGGACTTACAAGTTCCCCTTATATTTCACACCGATGACATCCGCAAACAAAAGATCATGATATCAACTAGGTAACATGTACATGTGCAATAATGAAAGCGTTCCCCGTGAAAACATGGTTCTGTTAATTCCAACATATAAGTGCAAGCATATACAACATAGATGACATAATGGTTCAAGTTTATTAGGGGCAAGAGAATAAAGTGTGCCATCAAGTTTGTGAGATCTTTAATCACTAATTTTCTCATAACATGTTTAATTTGGAAGATAGATAAAACAAGAATATACTTGGAATGGTGTAACACACCATGAATAGGAATTTATAGGGGACACTTTGGAATAACTTGGTTTCTTGGGAGTTGGATGCATGAGTAGAGCTTACTCAATACAAGTGGAGGCTAGCAAAATACTGGGAGCGACCAACTAAGAGAGCAATAATGGTCATAATCATGCAAAGCGACAAAACATTACTAATCAAAGCAGAATGTGGTATTACAAGTCAAAAACTAAATGATCATAGAGGCTAAGGTGACTGGTTCATAGTCATAACATGGTGTGAGCATGTGCCAAGTCAACCCAAACAAAGCATCAAATGAGAATACCACAATATTATGCTTTTGTATGCTAAAACAACACATGATTCTTGCAAGGCACATTAAGCAATCTCAATTGTTTGGAACAAGTCATACTACAGAAATAATCACTAAGCATAAGGTCAAACACAACATCTAGCATGACATGATAAAGTCTAAGTCACAGTCAAAGCAAACTCCTTTTTGTACTACTATAAGAAAGATTTTTCTACTCGTTTCCAACACCAATCAACTTATTTGAAACAACACAGCGAAAAAGGGGGTCAAAATACTTTATTCAAGCAGACTAAGCAAAGCAAACAAAAACCAAAACGCTCCAAGAACAACACAACAGTGCATGAAACAATAAAAACGAAGTATCTAGAAAGACCTGGGCTTTTTATTGATGAAGAAGGGGATGCCTTGGGCATCCCCAAGCTTTGACGCTTGTACCTCTTGGATATTTCTTGGGGTGACACCGGGGTGGCATCCCCAAGCTTTAGCTTTTTTCCATTCTTCATATCATTACATCATTCTCTCTCTACACCTGAAAATTTTCCTTCATACAAAACTTCACACAATCTTCATTAGAAACATTAGTGTATTCAAAAGATAATAGACCCTTGGGTTTAGCTTTAGAACAACAAAACTTTCATTAAAACACAAGCTACTATAGAAATTCCTTCAAAAAGCTCAATTTTCCAAAAAGAACCCCAAAAGGAATCAATAAGAAGAAAATGCAAATAATGATAGAAATCTATCAAAACAGACCAGCAGGTAGAAACCTATTTTTTCGAAGACCTTCTGTTGCTCAAATAAAAAAGTGTTGATCTAACGGAAGTTATCTAACATACTAGGGGATTTATTCGTAAATTTTCAGCTCAATCCGACTTACAGAGACTCCTCACGAATGTTTATGGTGGAGGACAGAAATCTGTTTCGGGACAACAACTCCCCAAATCTTACTTCCCTCTCATTAGAGGTCATTCTTGGCACAAAAAGCAAACAAAAAATATAAGTAGAGGTCATTACTGAAGTAATAACTTCCAAGACTCAAGTAAACTCTTGGGTTATCTCCCAACAAGTACTTTTCTTTAATGCCTTTAAGTTAGGCACAGAAAGTTTGAGAAGATGCTCACATAAGAAATATGAATTGAAGTAAAATAGAGCATCAAGAAGCAAATTCAAAACACATTTAAGTCTAACCCTCTTCCTATGCATCGGAACCTTGTACACAAATAAATTCACAAAGAACAAAGTGACAAGCATAGGAAGATAGAACAAGAGTAACTTCAAAACTTTCAGCACATAGAGAGGTGTTTCAGTACCATGAAAAATTCTACAAAATATTTTCCTCTCTCATAATAATTTTCAGTAGCATCATGAATAAACTCAACAATATAGCTATCACATAAAGCATGCTTTTCATGATCTACAAACACATAATTTCTATCAAGCTCAAACATAGTAGGATTAAAACCTTCACAGGTTTTACCCAAAGTAGATATTTCAAAAGGATCCATAGGAACATAACATTCATCCTCCTTTGGTAAGCATGGGGGACAATCAAATAATATAAGAGGTAAAGAGCTACTCTCATTAGAAGGTAGGCATGGGTAGATCCATTCTTCCTCCTCTTGACCATCACTCTCCTCCTCTTTTTCTTCTAATGAGCTTTCAGTTTCAGCAATTTCTTCTTCCATAGGCTCCTGCAAGACATTAGTATCTTCCATTTGTGGAAAGCACCTATTAAAATATTCAAAAATATAGCCATTTTCTTCCTTGTAATTATCAAAGCAGAATTTAAGTATCTCATAAACCTCATATTCATAAGGTGCATCATCAGTATTTTCAAGCAAACTGGCAAGTTCAAATGCACCCTTGAAGGAAATAAGTTATTCAATTTGTTCCACATCATAGAAGTCATAATTTCCTTTAACATAAGAAGATATGGTAACATTATCATTATACTCACACTGAAAAGGAAGGTGTTTATACTTCCTACAGCAACAAGATTTATCAAAGCAATAAGTAACATTATAAGTAGAGCACACTTCTCTAGCAATAGTATTCAACTTATCAATTTGTTCCCATAAGTGTTTCCCTTTTTGTGATACACGGTGTTCCTTATAATAATGCGGTGACCCAGCATACCACTGCATGATGTAGTATACTATAGTCGTTGACATAACACCAATGAAACACCGTTCACTAGTATTACATCCCTCAGAATGGCACAACAGAAACACAGCGGGTCCAATACATGGCTAAAGGTTACAACTCACTCTTTACACAAGATCTAGAGAACACTCTAGGTTAAAGAGAGAGAAAGAACTTCTTACAAAGAAGGATCAAAGATGAACAAAACAAGAACTAATATGCTACTAAGAATGGTATATTAACTAAAGGGCTGATATTGATGTTACTGCAATGCACTACAGAAATAGGTTCTTTGGTTAGAGAGTATATTCCTATTTAATCAGTAATTTCGTATTCACTTGAGTTGAGGTATTTGTTGACTTCCTTGTCTTTGTTGAAGAGCTTTAGCTTTGGATGATGATTCCTGGAGCATAACTTGATGTAGATGTTGTCTATCCCGGCATCAGAATCTAGCAAGGGTTAAGAAGATACTTTGAGTACGAGCATACTCAGCAAGTTCACTAGAAAAGGAGTGTTTGATGCATGATAACTACAACCACAGACCATAGGTCTTAGGCAATGCAAGTTTTTATAAACATTTCTTCAAAGGTTGCTTTTATTCTAAAAAGCTATGTCCATCAGCCTTCACGGGTTTACCAGAACTTTCATGGAGTTCCTTTCCCGCCGCGTTCGTAGCTCCTTCCCGGAACAGGGAGTAACAAGTTACAGTTCTTACACTCTACAGAGGTGCGTTACTTTACCCATGAGAGATCAACTCTTTGTTGCACAACCGGGCAGCTTATTCTCGTCCACAATTCCATGATGTGGGGCCCATAAGATGATCCAAGCCAATCACTGTTCCCTTCGCGACCTCGCATGCCTCCTTGGTGTACACCATGCCCACATATTGGATTACGGAAGTGGTTTGTACAAACTGTTAGATGCTAGAACTATCATGGAACGTTGAGGGTTCCCACCAATATGCTGCATATCCTCTACGAATTACCAATTAATATGCACGCTACGAGGATAACAGCCATGACCTGCACATCCGGCTTCATGCGAGAGGAAGAAGATACAACTGACTTCTTCGTGCCATTCCAAATCTCATGGTTAACGCGTAATATACGGCGCAAGAATCACTGGCGACATTGGTTGTTAAGTCCTAGATAATATGTTCCTTTACCACCGGAACTTTTATAGTAAGTTATTACCTCATGGTAATAACCTATAATCACATTATTATGAAAATAGTGTTTTTGGACCTTTTTCAAATGCAGGTGATGTCCACATTGGATTTGTAAAATACTTTACAGAAAATAACCAAAGGACATGAGCAAGTGTGAACTTGCCTTTTGTGATTGCAAGATTATGCACTCCCGGTCTTCAAGATGATATAAGATCCAATATTTGAAATCAACATCATTGGTCCGGTAAGGACTAATGTTTAAAGAAGAAATATGTTCTTATGCATAAGTAATGTGGTGCATTTTATAAACGCGAATCCCGGGGATAACGTTGTTCTAGTGTTTGGGTACTAGAAATGATGTATTTGAAATGTGTTGTACTTTTGGATGAGTTTTATACTCGTGCTTCTTATTAAGGCTTGTGAGTGTGTGTGAAACAATCATATTATTACAATATCATAAAACAATAGGACACACACAAATGTGAGATGCTACTCAAGATTGCTTATATAAGAGTTCTTGTTTGAAGTGGTAAAAAGAATAACATTTGAAGAAAAGATTTCTTTTCTAAGGTCTAAACAACCTTTATGGTTAGTTGAGTCTGGTCGATGTTATTTGTGCTTGCTTGAATAGTTTAAGCTTGAGATGCTTTATGACTTAATTATATCAGACCAAATTTAACTATAAAACGTATAACAATGTCTTTAGTATTATATTTAGAGTCTTGTAGACTAAAGTTAACTTGAAAACATAGATAGTTTGAAAGTATAATGCTTATGACATTTGTACTTTGTGTACTTGGTAATATTGCCTTAAGGTTACTTAAGAATGGTTATATTTTTCTTTGATGTAGTGGTTTTCTTGATTTTATAATGGAATAGTATCACTTACCCTTTTATGGATGAGTGGTTATTGTTTGTAAACCATGGAGTAATGTTACTTAATTGTTTATTAGTTCACTATAGTGTTTTAGTATGTTGATAAACTTGTGGTTAAAGTAAAGGAAATACATTTTATTTAACTACAAATTATTCTTGAGGATTTTATATTTGATAAGAATTCTCTTTAGAAAATATTACACACCTATGGTTGAGGAGAATTCAATAAAATTGTAATTAAAATGTGTTAAACTATTTGGACTTCATATTATTAATGTTTAAGACTAATACTATTAATTAGACTCAATTGGTTAATTTTAGACATATTAGCAATTTTTATTTACCTTTATATGAATTATCAATTAAATAAATAAGTTTAAATTTGAGTTATTAAAGTATTTGAATTTTTATTTAACTCAAAAGTGGAATATTATATTTTTAACATGTAGATATTATTTTTGTGATCATTTTGGTATATTACATTTATTTTTGTGATTTATAAGTAATAAGATATGATTTTGACAATTCTTATTACTTAATAAATAATAAGTATTTAATTAAGTGAAATAATAATACATGATTATAGTTTTTAAAATATTGTTTTTATTTTTCCAAGATTTTGGTATTTATTTATATTCTTAACTTTTACCATTATTAAAATAGGAATTATCAAAGTTTTATTACCTTTAAAATCTTTATTAAATAATAATTATTTAAATTGTTAACATAAATACTCGCTTGATGCATAGTAAATCAAAATTTTCTACGGATGCGAATAGAGGGAAAGCCAAGATCTAATCTAGGAGATGCAAACAACGAGAGAGATTGGATTAGATATTCATACCCTTGAAGATTCGCATAGCGGAACGTTTGTCGGAACGTGGGTGATGTAGTCGTACTCGCTTCTCCTCCTCGCGATCCGATCCGATCTAGCACCACAAGTGGCGGTGCCTCCGTGAGATGCACACGTGCAGCACCTCGACGTCTCCTCCTTCCTCGGACCAGCAAGTATAGTGGAGAGACGGATTGGATCTACAGCATGACGGTGTGGTGTATATGGTGGAGAATTTCTGCAGCAGGGCTTCGCCTACAAACAGTCGGGAGGGAGAGAGGAAGGGCAGCAGGGCGGCTAGGGTTGGAGGGGAAGGTGTGTAGGGTTTGTGCACCCCACCCCTCTTTATATAGAGGGGGGCGCAGCCCTAGCCCCTCCCCCAAGCCCAAACCGGCGGCCCCAAAGGATAAGGAGTGGGGGGCAAGGAAACCCCCCCTTCTAGAAGGTCTATCTCGAGTTTAAACTTCTCTTGGCCGGCTGGGCCCTATGGGGCCTTGTGCCCCTGGACCAATGCGGCCAGGGCACTCCCTCATAGGCCCATGCCCCCTCCCAGAAGGTGGGGCCACGTTGGTCCCCTTTCGGAAGGTTCTAGAAGCTTCCGGTACAATACCGATTAACCTGGAACAATTCCGAACTCCAAAAACTGCACTGCCTTATATGAATCTTATTCTCCGGACCACTCCGGAACCTCTCGTGATGTCCCGGATCCCATCCGAGACTCCGAACAAAAACTCATAAACCAATTATCCAATCTATCCTAGCGTCGAGACACGTTAAGTGTGTGACCCTGCGGGTTCGAGAATATGCAGACATGATCTTCTATCAATAATCAACAGCGGGGTTTGGAAACCCATATTGACTCCCACACATTCATCGATGATCATATCGGATGAACCACGATGCCAGGATTCAATCAATCCCATATATATATTCCCTTCGTCTCGCGATATTTTACTTGCCCGAGATTCGATCGTCGGTACCGTCATACCTAGTTCAATCTCGTTCACAGCAAGTACTTTACTCGTTCCGTAATCCGATATCACTTTGTGATTAACTCCTTAACCACATGCTTGCAAGCGGTGTTGATATCGATTACCGAGTGGGCCCGAAGAATATCTCTCCAACTTGGGAGGGACAAATCCCATCTCGATACATACAACCCAACAGATACTTTCCGATCACCTGAGAGACACCTTTATGATCACCCTCTCATAGATGACGTTTGATGACCTCAAAGCTTTCTTCCGATACCAGGGAGTTGTATTATCTCATGGTCTAAGGAAGACAATATTTGACATAAGAAAAGCTTCGCAAAGACGAACACGATGACACGATCTAATTGCTTCGCTTAGTTTGGGTCTATCCATCATATCATTCTCCCAATGATATGATCTCATTATTAATCGACAACTCATGTCCATGGTTAGGAAACCTTAACCATCATTAATCAATGAGCTAGTCCATAGAGGCGTACTAGGGACACGGTGTTGTTCACAAACCACACAAGTATTAAAGTTTCCGCTTAATACAATTCTAGCATGGAATATAAACATTATCATGAACAAGAATTATAATAATAACATCTTTATTATTGCCTCTAGGGCATAATTCCAACAATTTCTACTTCCAGAAAATGACACATGGGCCCTGGGTCACGTCATTTCCACGCGAGACAAAGAACAGGTCAAACAGAGGACTGGGTCTAGGGTAGCGTCGGCGTGACGTCTCTATGGCGTCAGCACCACCACCGCCGTCAGTGGGTGGTTGCCGGCGACGATCCACGACGCCCCAGCAAACGAAACTAACCTAGTTCCATTCAGCCCAACTCGCTGAACCCTAAAGTGGCAGCGCCGCTCGGAAATGGTCATCGGAGCCTCAACTCCGACGAGCTCCGACAGTGGCCAACGATGGCACAAGGTGAGACGGCGATTCACATTGAGATAAGGCGATTTAAGAATACTGGAAGGTTCAGGATCTCACCCTGATGACGATAGAGAGGTCGGCGAGGACAGGCGTGGTCGGAGGCAAGCTCTGCGACAAGATTTCCGATGAACTGCCGCAATGAGGAACGACAAAATTCGTCCACTCCAGTGTTTCCTTTGATGCAATATTTCACCCAGAGGATCTACGGAGGACGGGGATTCTCCATGGCTACTTTGAAGAGTATGGGGAGGTGCGGTTCGACGATGAGGTGTGGATCCGGTGAGCTAGGGTTTTGGCCCCATTCGAATCAGTGAGGATAAGGAGGGATTGTGGATAGGGATTGAGGCAAGGCATCGTGGTGGCCTTCTTATCCCCATATGGAACGACGGTGAGCATCTTGATTCACGGCTGATGACGACGACGGCATCGGGCGACGGCGAGCTCCTCCAGCGAGCTGCATGTGTGCGTGAGGATGACGATGACATCGCTTTTGCGTAAAAAACCCTGGCGAATCTTTCAGCTCAACCTGCAGTCCTTCTTCGGTCCCACTTATCAGTCATAGACTAGAACGAGATGGGCAGGCTGCTGGGCTTTTGTGGGCTGCACATGGGCGACAGGTAAAAAGAGAGGAGTTGGGCCACGGCCATGAAATGTTTTTTTATTTGTTTTCTTTTTTCTATTTTCTATTTTACTTTCAGAATTGAATTTTACTTATTTGATTTGAATTATCTTTATAGAATTGGTTTGTTGAGTGATTGCAGCACTAATAAAGTATATTAAGGTTCTTTTATGAGTTTGTCATATAGTGATATTATTTCTTTATTTATTTTCTATTAGAACCCCTTTTATATAATGTAGAAATCCTTATTATTAATTTTCTTCCAATACTAAACCATGGCTTTCTTATATGATATTTTTCTTATTTGTTTATGAAACTTAACTCTAGTTGGCTCATAGTTTGAATAGAAATTTTTATATGTATAGTGATCCTATATCATTATTTGATGCATGAAATACAAATGAAATTAATATGGTTAATACTACTTCCATTAATTGAGGAAATGGCAATGTATATATTCTATTATGATAAACATAGGGGTTTAGGGTTTGAATTGTGAATATTTACCCTAGGGTTTAGGGTTTTTAATATACCTAGATTCTTTTGTTGATGTGAGTAAATGTTTAGTAACTAAGCATAAGGTCTTTATATTTGTAATTTTTACTGATATCACCATTTCAAGTAAAATAGTGGATTTGCTTTGTAGGCTAACTTATGAGAAAGAATTGATAAAGTTAGTTCTTAAGCACCTAAGATAATTATGATTGAGAATGGAAAAGATGTGCTTAAATGATTTGATATAAGAAAATATTCCTATAAACCATTGTGGAAATTAGATGATTGATTAACAATATGAAAGGGATATTATGTTTGGGTTGAGATTTAGAGTTGGGTGTTAACCAATAATGTCTATTTTCTATAATTCACAATCCTGGACTTTTAATTAAGGAATTCCTTTCCTAGATATACTACTTCTTCCTATCCATCATCATGGTTAACATGATGATCTTTTCTTCAAAAATATTCCTATCCACCTATTATTCTTCTAAATCCATGAATGAATACAATGGGCTTGACACTGAAGCTTTTATGGTTTTCTCATATCCATACTTGGTTCTATCCACTACTCTACTGTTGATAACCTTCAATCCAACAAGTAGTTCCTTCAAACTCCACTCATAATCTTCCTTAATTATCCATCACTAATATTTCTCCATTAGATGTATTCATCCAACTACCTTTCTCTAAAGCTTACTATTCCTTAAGGTGAACAATACTACTTCCATAACTCCATGCTATCCTAAATTGAATCATACTGTCTTACATTTACTTACCTCTAATAGATCACACTCAAACCTCACATAATATTAATGTGGCTTGTAATAACTACTCTAGGATAACTTACCTATGCTAGGGTTTCAATAATGTTCTACCCACCAATATCACTTATACTAGATATAAGAATTCAATCTTGGTGAGCAGAGCATGATCATTATAATCCTTTAATCATTTATAGCTTAGGTTTCCAATTGGCTAATCAAGACTTCATTAATACAACCTTACATTTGTATTGAAATTATCTTCCCAATATCTCTAATTGGATTAAGGCTGTAATTCGTGGACTATGCCCACTTGGTCTAATAGAATTTCTACTGGTAACTATCTCCAGGGTTCATCCTAGTAATCTTCTTTACTACCACCTATTTAGATATCCTAATAACTCTTCTATGATTCCAGGAGTGAGTTGAACTCCATCAATTATCACATTGATTTATTCTCCTTCAATCACTCCCATCCTATTGATCATATTTGAATCTAGCATTACCATATACCTTTCCTTAGTTGTTTGTTTATAAGCACTTAAGTATAAACTATGATATGGTCAAGAGTTGATAGATTGAGAACTGGTGAATCAATAGTTGATTTCTCAACCTTGATGAACAAAAGATATAGGAATATAGCTCAATGGATATGATAAGGACTGATATGGAAATAAAGATATATGATGAATGATCTAGACTTAGTTTCTTTCCTACTCAAACTCACTAAAGAGTTAAGGTTAGGTATTACTATGATACTCATAGTAAGAATAGATAAGAATAAGATAGGTCAGGATTAGTCATTACATTCTTATTACTTAAGTTGTAATCTTAACTTGGCATTTATAAGTTGTTGTGTTGAATATTATAATATGATCTCTTAAGGATCAGATATTAATTATTTAAGCAATGTATTATGAGTAACATTTTATTATATCTGATCTACCCTTAGATCAAATCATGTTTACCCAAATAAGGTTTTAGCAAAGGTTATATTGAAACTTATCACAGTCAACTTGATGATCAACTTCAATTCCATCAAGTTGAGAGAAGCTTTAATCACTTTGACAAGTTTTGTTTAAAAGCGCGAAAATTATTCGGATTTTCTATGCATGAATGCAATGCACACATCTGAGTTCAGCTTATTTCTAAGATCTAATGCTGGGATGTTACAGACTCTCCCCCTTAAAATAAAATTCGTCCTCGAAGTTCGCAAACTCTCACATTTCGGAGTAAGGAATTGACTTATAGTGGTTGCTACATTTCTCCACTCCATGATGACCTTAAATGTAATTATTTGTAGTATTCTATAACTTGATTAGATATCCTAATCCAATTATTTTTATTTTATCATCAAACTTTATTACTATGTTAAATATAGTCTAGAGAGTCTCACTAAAACAAGTTTTAAGTTTCTATATGCCTGTGTTTGTGGTTAGAAAACTATATTTCTATTCTTGTCATAGTATAGTTGATACTGGTACTCCTTCCAAGATTGGATTTGAACTCAATCCGTCCATACCCATTGGAATTTATTATTCTCAATACTTGTCCAATTAGGTGTTCTCTACTACTTCGTAAGGGTTACTTAAGAGTTGTTTCTTCTAGAATTAGTCGGTTAGGATTAACCTTTATTACCATCAAGCTTTTACTTTATTAAGTTTTTAGATAATCTTTCATTATTACCTATATTACTTCTTCAACTTTCATTCATAATGTCTACTCTCCCCCTTAGGGTTTACTAATAGTCTTTAAATTGTATATATAGCATTTATTGGCTTTATAACTAGAATGTTGGTTTCTGTTCAGTTTATACTTTACCTAATTAGGATCCGATGAAAGATTGTACGGTGTATCCACATAATGGTGGATCTCCGAAGCAGATCTTTCGGCATTACCTGATGTGCTTAATATTGGACATTTTCGCTGGGATAAGTCTGACTTTGCGAAGCATCTTGAAACACGATCACCTTAAATGTTTATACTTCCTTAGGTCTTATTTAACTTTAGGCCAAATTTTATGCTATTTATGCAACCATTAAGATGATCTGGTTAACTACGTCAACCACACCAGCTGCAAACAAGATACCAACTGTGGATCGGAATGCCGACTATGGATCAAATTACGAGCTACGGATCATCCTAGGTTGTATGTATTACCCTACGGTTTTTGACCTAATACTGGCATTCTTTCTGAATTGTCAGAGCTTACATATGATTTTGCTCCACAACTTCATCTTTGTACTAGTTCATGATACTCCCATGAACTTGGTGTAACTACTTTATTAACTTCTTAGCATCTTACCTACTTTGAATGAGCTTTAAGTTTATTACTTGTTGCTCCATACATCTTTTACACTAAACTTCTTTCTTGAATCTGACTAAGAATAGTCTATGTTTTATCTATCCTCCAAATGGTGTTAATACTCCTTATATCTTGCTTCATCCTTGAAGTAAGTCTTCCTTTTGATCTTTGAAACTCGTCACTCCCTTACACGAATTCCCATTCCTATCTAGATCTATAACATCAAGTCATAATTGGGTGTTACATCATGCATATGCACACCTAATTAACTTTATGTATAGATCTAGTCAATCAAGAAGATTCAAGAAGATCCAAAAGTCGATAAACAACAAAACATATACCATGTATTATACATAGGTTTTAAATAATTTACAAATGTACTAGATGTCCCAACGGTTTGCTCCACACCTATTTACACAACTATCTTACAAGAACTTATTGTTCTTGTGAGTATATCCTCACTTATTTTGGCAAACCTTTCAAACTACAATACGCATTACCTGCTATGTACCTTATTCAAGATCTCATCCCTTGGGATGTCGTTCCTTTCTTACATTCATCTTCCTCTAGTGCTTCCTGGAGTTCTGTCCATGATGACGTGAAGTCCTACGACTGCCTTCTGGAGCATAAGAGCATCCAGGAGGTGCGTATTCTTGATTAAAAGTACCGAGACTGAGATTAGTCATTGAAAAATGACTAGAGTTGGCATAATCCTCTATAGAATATTCCTGGTTTTTCGGCAACGCTTCCTCATAGTAAGTTGGCTTCTTAGATTTTTCTTGGATCCAGTCGTACATATTGGTATAGTACCTATCGGAATACTCTTCTAAATCGATTGGATTTTTATCACCCCCATATGGTCCATAAGGCTCTCTATGGTTATAGTTGGTCTTTTCTTCAATACATGTATCACAAGGTATAGGATTTCCTATGGTTCCACCTTGAGATTCTCCTTCCCATCCATACTTGTTTGGCTCAGGGTTATTTGGAATAACTCTATTCCATTCCTGTTCTTCGGAGTTGTACTTGGTCCATAGGTCTTCAGGTGGCTTGAATTCATTTTGGTAGTAGGCATAATTTTCCGAGTTTGGGTCATCAAACTCAGTTTCTTCATACACTTCTTCTAAAGGTATGTATTTGGGATGCCTAGCTTCTTTATCTAACTTCTTCCTACGTGCCATTGCTTTATCAGGATTAGTAAAATCCTTAATGACCGTATCCAGTTCCTGAACTAAGACTTGGTGAGTGTTATGATAAGTGTTTAACAAAGACCGATAACGATCCATATACTCTACAACTAGAGTAGGTTCTGCTTGAACTAGAGTAGAGTGATCTAACTCATGCTATGGGTTAGAGGTTTCATGTGGTATAATGGTATGAGTACTACCTTCTAGAGCTTGGGATTTCTATTCTCGGATCATGGTTATGGTTGCTGCTACGGCAATCTGATATGCAGTGCACCTTGCCTCTCCTGATGGCATTTCTCCCTTAAGTCCTAACTTCTTGGGTAACATGATCATGACACGGTATTTAGCTAATACCTGCCCATCATAGTAACTGTAAATCTTGACCAAAAGTCTCGATTCACATTCCAAACTCCATAGAAGTTGTCAAAGATTATCTGTCCAATCCCATCCATAGTCATTCAACATCCTGTTCATCACCTGAACATTCCGAGGTGGATATCGAGGTGCCATGTGGAACTATGGATAAGAAATTATCGTCAGTCACATAGAGTAAAACTCTTGGGTAATGATCAGAATTGCGATCATACTGAAGAGTTATCGCACTAGTAACATGACAGGATTATTCCCAAGTGAATATCCCTCATATCACTAGAGAACTCCTTATTCTTGCAGTATAAGTCCTACAGGTGATACCCATTTACTAGGTTTCCAACCTAAGGTCAAAGCATATGCTCTGATACCAACTACGGTGACCCAGCATACCACTCCATGATGTTGTATACTATAGTCGTTGACATAACACCAATGAAACACCGTTCACTAGTATTACATCCCTCAGAATGGCACAACAGAAACACAGCGGGTCCAATACATGGATAAAGGTTACAACTCACTCTTTACACAAGATCCAGAGAACACTCTAGGTTAAGGAGAGAGAAAGAACTTCTTACTAAGAAGGATCAAAGATGAACAACACAAGAACTAATATGCTACTAAGAATGGTATCTTAACTAAAGGGATGACATTGCTGTTACTGCAATGCACTACAAAAATAAGTTCTTTGGTTAGAGAGTATATTCCTATTTAATCAGTAATTTCGTCTTCACTTGAGTTGAGGTATTTGTTGACTTCCTTGTCTTTGTTGAAGAGCTTTAGCTTTGGATGATGATTCCTGGAGCATAACTTGATGTAGATGTTGTCTATCCCGGCTTCAGAATCTAGCAAGGGTTAAGAAGATACTTTGAGTATGAGCGTACTCAGCAAGTTCACTAGAAAAGGAGTGTTTGATGCACGATAACTACAGCCACATACCATAGGTCATAGGAAATGCAAGTTTTTATAAACATTTCCTCAAAGGTTGCTTTTATTCTAAAAAGCTATGTCCGTCAGCCTTCACGGGTTTACCAGAACTTTCATGGAGTTCCTTTCCCACCGCGTTCGCAGCTCCTTCCCGGAACAGGGAGTAACAAGTTACAGTTGCACTCTGCAGAGGTGCGTTACTTTACCCATGAGAGATCAACTCTTTGTTGCACAACCGGGCAGCTTATTCCCGTCCACAATTCCATGATGTGGGGCCCAGAAGATGATAAAATCCAATCACTGCCCCCTTCCCGACCTCGCATGCCTCCTTGATGTACACCATGCCGACATATTGGATTACAATAGTGGAATGTACAAACCGTTAGATGCTAGAACTATCATGGGACGTTGAGGGTTCCCACCCATATGCTTCATATCCTCTATGAATTACCAATTAATATGCATGCTACGAGGATAACAGCCACGACCTGCACATCCGGATTCATGCGAGAGGAAGAAGATACAACTGACTTCTCCGTACCATTCCAAATCTCATGGTTAACACGTAATATACGGCGCAAGAATCACTGGCGACATTGGTTGTTAAGTCCTATATAATATGTTCCTTTACCACCGGAACTTTTATAGTAAGTTATTACCTCATGGTAATAACCTATAATCACATTATTATGAAAATAGTGTTTTCAGACCTTTTTCAAATGCAGGTGGTGTCCACATTGGATTTGTAAAATACTTTACAGAAAATAACAAAAGGACATGAGCAAGTGTGAACTTGCCTTTTGTGATTGCAAGATTATGCACTCACGGTCTTCAAGATTATATAAGATCCAATATCTGAAATCAGCATAATTGGTACGGTAAGGACTAATGTTTAAAGAAGCAATATGTTCTTATGCATAAGTAATGTGATGCATTTTATTAACGCGAATCCCGGGGATAACGTTGTTCTAGTGTTTGGGTACTAGAAATGATGTATTTGAAATGTGTTGTACTTTTGGATGAGTTTTATACTCGTGCTTCTTATTAAGGCTTGTGAGTGTGTGTGAAACAATCATATAATTACAATATCATAAAACAATAGGACACACACAAATGTGAGATGCTACTCAAGATTTCTTATATAAGAGTTCTTGTTTGAAGTGGCAAAAAGAATAACATTTGAAGAAAAGATTTCTTTTCTAAGGTCTAAACAACCTTTGTGGTTAGTTGAGTATGGTCGATGTTATTTGTGCTTGCTTGAATAGTTTAAGCTTGAGATGCTTTATGACTTAATTATATCAGACCAAAGTTAACTATAAAACGTATAACAATGTCTTTAGTATTATATTTAGAGTCTTGTAGACTAAAGTTAACTTTAAAACATAAATAGTTTAAAAGTATAATGCTTATAACATTTGTACTTTGTGTACTTGGTAATGTTGCCTTAAGGTTACTTAATAATGGTTATATTTTTCTTTGATGTAGTGGTTTTCCTGATTTTATAATGGAATAGTATCACTTACCCTTTTATGGATGAGTGGTTATAGTTTGTAAACCATGGAGTAATGTTACTTAATTGTTTATAAGTTCACTATAGTGTTTTACTATATTGATAAACTTGTGGTTAAAGTAAAGGAAATAAAATTTATTTAACTACAAATTATTCTTGAGGATTTTATATTTGATAAGAATTCTCTTTAGAAAATATTACACACCTATGGTCGAGGAGAATTCAATAAAATTGTAATTAAAATGTGTTAAACTATTTGGACTTTATATTATTAATTGTCACATCCCAAGATTTTCCAAATCTTGTAATGTGAAAATAAATTAATAAAATAAAACTTTGTTTGATTTTCAGAGCCAGAAGAAACTTTTTGAATCCAATTGGAACTTCAAACCCATCTGAATTAAATAAAACCTAAAGGGATCTAAATCTAATAAAAAGAAAAATAAAAAAATATATTTTGGAAATACTATTCTAGATCTTTTAAATAAAAGGATTTGGTTCTCAACTGAAATAAAAGTTTTATAGATAAATATTATTTTATATAGTTCAATTAAAACTTGGCCAAGCTTTGGGAATTAAAACATTTTATTTAAAATAAAATAGCAAAAGTTTGTTTAAAAATAATAAAGGATTGCTTAATAAAATAATAAGGATTTAATATCCAACTTTATTTAATAAAAGGTTTTTACCATTTTAATTAAAACATCAAAAGTTATTAAATTATTTAAAATAAGTTTTCCAAATATTTGATATTCACAAATAAAACCTACTAAAGTGTTTTGGCTTTATTTTAGATTTTAAAATAAATATTCTCAATAAAACAAACCCTAGTTGATTTAGTAATGAAAATCTATTTTGTTTAATTAATAATGGACTCTAAAATAAAATGTTATTTTGTTTTAAACAAATTTTCCAAATATTCCTTATTTCCAAATAAAACCTACTGATTGGGTTTTGAAAGCATTTGAATTTCAAATGAAGATTTTATTAAATAAATCAAACCCTATTTTAAATAACTAAAGGGCTATTTTATTTAAGTAATGAATAGATCCTAAAATAAATAAAATATTATTTTATTTTTGGGATTTGGTTTATGTTAATAAACAGAACCAAAAACTCATTACAATTGTTTGAATTGTTTGAATTATTTGAATGCTTGAGAATTGTTTGAAATAACAAATCAGGAAATAGAAATAGAAAAGAATAAAACAAAGTAAACAGAAAAAAATAAGAGAAAACGACCAGCCCACCATCTGGCCCAACAGCCCAACTCGCAGCCCACCTCCTCTCCAGCCCGAATCGTTTTCTTTCACCCAGCAACTTACCCATCGAGCGACTGACTACTGGCCCCACCTCCACTCCCTTTCTCTCACTGCCAGAGGACCCCACACCACGCCCCCTTCTTCCCCACCCGCGAACCACGCCTTCCCCCCCCCCCCTTCGCCGGCCGTTGCAGGCGAGTTAAACTTGGCGTAATTCGCATTGAAGGATGGATTAAACCGCCATTGACCATGCCTGATAAAACGCCAGCACCTCCCCTCTCGTTCCCCTCTGTCTCCTCCCCAAAGCACGCCCCCAGGCCGAGGAATTTTGCCCTACACCTCCTCTGTCTCCGACGACCATTCTCGCCGATTCCGGCTAACACACTCCACCCCTTGCCTCCCTAAGCAACCTAGCCGCTTCCTCACTCCCAGACGCTCCTCTCTGTACCCTCCTTGCAACCGCGGGCACCCCTGAGCTTCGCCAACAACAACCTCAGCACCGCCACCGTCTGGCTCTACTCCGGCGGAACCTCTCTGGTAAAACAGACTACCCCGATCCCTCTCGTTCACGCACACGCCTTCTTCGTGTCCTTGCGCTCCTGACCGTGTGTCTCGTTTGTCTCCGGGTGATTCCTAGCATCGTCCTCGACCTCGACCGCGCGCGTCCATCGCCAGTACCAACTCCGGCGAGCAATCGCAGCTTCCCCCTAGCGCCCTTCGACGGACAAGTACCACGTTGAGCATCAGCGAGCGCCAGCGAATCCGGTGAGCATCTCCACACCCTCCTTTGCCTCCTGTACCGCCGGCGCCGCCATCGTCTGGTCGCTCCGCCGCCAGCAGCCGCCGCAGCGCCGCCCGTCTAAGGTCAATCACCCACAGCCATCCGATCCCGATCCGACGGATACGATAGAATGTTAGCGAAGAGGTATGCATCGATCTGAGCCGCGCGATGATAATTAGATCCAACGGCCAGCGTCGCCTGATCCGGCCGAACCGGTATCCACCAATGAAACAGCGCCGCGTGTCACCTATTTGGTTTAAAAATAGATTTGAAATCTGATTTAGATAGGATTTTCAAACCCTTATAACTTTTGATCCACACGTCCAAATTTTGCAAATTTTATATCAATGAAATCAGGAGAACAAGCCCTAGCCAACCATGGCCTTAGTTTGACAAATAGTATCTGTTAGCTTGTTTGAATTTGCAGAAACATTTGTGTACTTGTTTGGATTAGAAAAAATGTTTAAAAAATGATTTTTGGATTAAAACCTTTGCAAAATGGTTTGTTGTGATCTTACTGACCCTAGGAACCAACCCTTGGTGTTAGAAATGATTTTTGTAGGATTTAGGTTAGATTACTTGACTTAGTCATTTTCTAGCCAAATAAAAAGAATGGTTTTTGGTTATAAAAAAATGTTTATGGAAAGAAAACTTTGGAGAAAATAGTTTGGACCAAACCTACTGACCCAAAAACACCAAGTTTTGCAATAGCAACTCATTTGGTGAAAAACTTAAAAGTTTGGTTTTGATAAAACATTTTTCACCACATGAAATGATGAATGGAATTAAAAATAGTTTTTGGACAAAACCCTCTTGCTAATGACTTTGCCACTTTGGTAAATGACCAATTTGGATCTTACAAAGTTTAGAAACCCCATAGAGACCCCTTTGCAAAATAAAACTATCTTGTGCATGCTCCCATGCATAAATTGGTTTCCTTTGTCTTGTGTGTGTGAATTTGTTTGAGTGATTATTTGTTTGGAATGTAAATTGAATTAGTGTTTGCTTGATTGACTTGTAGTGAAGTGTGAGACTAGCAAGATCAAGGAGTGAACCACCATTCCCTACCAAAAAGTCAAGTGATGCTTCATACTTTTTGTCCCATTACTTTCTCTATGCATTAGTGAATTTTGCTAAGTAAAACTTGCATGGATTTTGCTAAGTATAGACCTTACTATAGGAAAACCTAGTAGATGAATCCTTAGTAGGATTCTCATAAGTTAAAGATTCCTATTACTACCAAGCTTAGCCTAGCTAATAGAAAACATGGGTGGAATATATATTCACACTATGGAAAAATATTCTAAGTCTAAGGACTTGTGATTTTGTCTAATAAAACAACTAAGTTAATGAATCACCTGGGTGGAATGGGCTTGCTTGGTGGAGAATGGTTGAGTGGTTCACAATGCCATGGGCTAGGATTGTGTATCTCACTTGTGGAATGCCACCCAGGAAACAAAGGGATTTGAGATGTCAAATGTTGAGAAGTTTCAAGTGCAACCACTTGGCAATATGGGCTCTGCCATGATCATATAGGTTGCAAGAACTTAGCCATATGGACAGTGGGTGGTAGTGTTTGATAGGTTGGAGCGCGTCCATTTTGGTCTAAGGGAAGGCTTCTGAAAGATCTTGTCTTGGGAAACCAAGTCTTGTGGGGAAAGTGCACCACCTCTGCAGAGTGTAAAACCTAAGTACTTAGCCATGTCCCTAGTAAAGGACAATTTGAGCATCAAGACATGGAAGCAATCAAGAATCTCATCATTCCAATTTCTAAATTAAAATCTTGTGGTTTGAACAAGGGTTGTGTGAATTCTTCAATCATTGATGGAGAGATGGCTTGGTACAAGGATCTTGAAATCTTTGATTGCGAAAAATGTTTTGCCAAGCACTTCAGTCTTTGATTGGTGGATGCCTTGGAAAGGATCTTCAGTCTTTGATTGGTAGATGCCTTGGTAAGTGATTTGTCAAAACAAAAACTTAGTATTTTCAAAATGATAAGAAAAATCTATTTTGAGCAATGCAAGCCTCAACTCCTCTTAGCCAAATGCATATAGATGATAGATTCCACTATACTACCATAGTATCACTTGCCAATACAATTCAAATGTATTGACCCTTGTGGCTGTAACTTGTAATGTTGCAGGTTTGATAGATTTAGTGAAGATTGATTGTTTAGGATTACAAAGTCTACAACCAACATCTGCCTGTGGCACTTTGAAGATGAAGGACCCCATGCTTATTGTTATTCCGCTGCAATGTAATGTAATAGCCATATGAGCTATGTGTGATGTAATAAAATTATGTTATTCCTGGTTATAAAATTATATTATGACCTTTGTTTCTTGATATTACATCTAAACTGTGGATGCTAGCTATTGATCCAGGGACTAGCATTGTAAAACACAGAGGGCTCTACCTTATCTAAGATTGGGACCCCTACAGATGGTATCAGAGCATTGTGTTGCCTGTAGGATTTGTAAACCTAGGATTGGACAAAAACCCTTAGAAAAATAGGAGTTGTATTTGTTCCAAAAACTTATTTTCAAAACGCTTGTAAACTCTTTCCTCAACCATTTTGGTTTCAACTCTACTTCTCTTCTATTTCAAACTTGATGGAAAAACCTACCCATGACCAAGACTACACCATGTGCAAAGGACTTCTTCAACTTCTTCAACTCTAATGACTTCAACATCTTCAACTCTAATGACTTCAACATCTTCAACTCTAATGAATTCAACATCTTCAACTCTAATGACTTCAACATCTTCAACTCTAATGACTTCAACATCCTCATCATGTTCACCAAGGACTTCCAACTTGGAAACTACTAAGGACTACAAGTGAAACAAGGAAATCTTGCTTAAGATTTAGAGACTGAGGGAATGCAAAATAAGAAGAAGCCATCAACAACTTTGAAGTATTGTGACCAAGGGTTTTTCTCAAGGAAACCATGATATCATGCAAGAAGAATCATGAAGGAAGGAAAGATCACAGGTGAACCATATAGATGGACCACCATATTTTAGCTAAGTCAAAACCACCAACTTATGTGGTGTAACAAAAATATTTTGTTGCCTAAGTATGTGCTTGAGCCTTGTTGTTTGAGTGAAAAGTTGTTTGTGATTGCATGCACATTGCTTGTGTGAATTGTGATGTGTGTAACTAGAATTGACTCCTTAGGAATATTTTGCCTATTCTAATCCCTACCCAACCCAAACAGATGACTACTCCAAAGGACTCCAAGGTTGATGACACCAACACCAACCAAGCTGACAGCATGAGAGAGCTCATAGCAACCCAACATCAGTTGAACCAACTGACAGCTCAGTTCCTAGCCAACAATAGTGATAAAGATCCAGCACTACAAAAGTTTTTGGAGGAACAATCCCAATTGATGCTTAAGGCGACTAATCAAATGATTAGCATGGAAGAAAGCTATCCTAGAAGAGTGTATGATAACAAGGATGACAAAAATGTTGTTCTAAATGGAGCCCCAGCTTGCATTATTTGTGGAGACAAGGATCATACTTCCAAGGAGCATGAAGGACAATGCCCCAATTGTGAAGAAGATCATCCTGTTGGACAATGTCCCACCTCTCAAGCTACTTGCTACCTTTGTGAAGGAAGTGATCATACTCCTGACCAATGTCCCATCTATGCCATGGTAGAACAAAGGAAGCAGGAACGATCCAAGTCTACCAATGGAAAAGGACCACTCATACCTCCAAACAAGACAACCCTATTCAAAGGATCAAAGAAAACCAAGAAACCCAAGCAAGACATGAGCCTTGCACAATGTCGTAAATGTAAGGAAATGGGACACCACTCCAGTGGATGCCCAGAGAACAAGAAGAATAAAGAGATTGACCAAGTGTGGTGCAACAACTGCAAAGAACCAAGCCACTATGTAGCAACTTGCCCACAAGAGCCACGTAAAGAACTCAAGGACATTCATTGCTTCAACTGCAAGAACCCAGGACACTATGCGAGCAACTGTCCAGAAAGAATGAAGAACAAGTTGAACAAGCCTATGGAGAAACTCAACCTTGGCCCATGAGTCAAGTATGGAGACCAAGAATAATGCAAAAGTTACTTAGAAAAGTTTCCCCAGGAGCCCAAGAAGGCCAATATGTAATTTTTGTTTGAGAATTCTTAAGGGTGGTAGTACCCTAGTTGTTTTGAACTTGCTTGTAACCCCAGCCTTCCCAAATCTCGGGACGAGATTTATTTTAAGGGTGCTAGCCTGTCACATCCCAAGATTTTCCAAATCTTGTAATGTGAAAATAAATTAATAAAATAAAACTTTGTTTGATTTTCAGAGCCAGAAGAAACTTTTTGAATCCAATTGGAACTTCAAACCCATCTGAATTAAATAAAACCTAAAGGGATCTAAATCTAATAAAAAGAAAAATAAAAAAAATATATTTTGGAAATACTATTCTAGATCTTTTAAATAAAAGGATTTGGTTCTCAACTGAAATAAAAGTTTTATAGATAAATATTATTTTATAGAGTTCAATTAAAACTTGGCCAAGCTTTGGGAATTAAAACATTTTATTTTAAATAAAATAGCAAAAGTTTGTTTAAAAATAATAAAGGATTGCTTAATAAAATAATAAGGATTTAATATCCAACTTTATTTAATAAAAGGTTTTTACCATTTTAATTAAAACATCAAAAGTTATTAAATTATTTAAAATAAGTTTTCCAAATATTTGATATTCACAAATAAAACCTACTAAAGTGTTTTGGCTTTATTTTAGATTTTAAAATAAATATTCTCAATAAAACAAACCCTAGTTGATTTAGTAATGAAAATCTATTTTGTTTAATTAATAATGGACTCTAAAATAAAATGTTATTTTGTTTTAAACAAATTTTCCAAATATTCCTTATTTCCAAATAAAACCTACTGATTGGGTTTTGAAAGCATTTGAATTTCAAATGAAGATTTTATTAAATAAATCAAACCCTATTTTAAATAACTAAAGGGCTATTTTATTTAAGTAATGAATAGATCCTAAAATAAATAAAATATTATTTTATTTTTGGGATTTGGTTTATGTTAATAAACAGAACCAAAAACTCATTACAATTGTTTGAATTGTTTGAATTATTTGAATGCTTGAGAATTGTTTGAAATAACAAATCAGGAAATAGAAATAGAAAAGAATAAAACAAAGTAAACAGAAAAAAATAAGAGAAAACGACCAGCCCACCATCTGGCCCAACAGCCCAACTCGCAGCCCACCTCCTCTCCAGCCCGAATCGTTTTCTTTCACCCAGCAACTTACCCACCGAGCGACTGACTACTGGCCCCACCTCCACTCCCTTTCTCTCACTGCCAGAGGACCCCACACCACGCCCCCCTTCTTCCCCACCCGCGAACCACGCCTTCCCCCCCCCCCTTCGCCGGTCGTTGCAGGCGAGTTAAACTCGGCGTAATTCGCATTGAAGGATGGATTAAACCGCCATTGACCATGCCTGATAAAACGCCAGCACCTCCCCTCTCGTTCCCCTCTGTCTCCTCCCCAAAGCACGCCCCCAGGCCGAGGAATTTTGCCCTACACCTCCTCTGTCTCCGACGACCGTTCTCGCCGATTCCGGCTAACACACTCCACCCCTTGCCTCCCTAAGCAACCTAGCCGCTTCCTCACTCCCAGACGCTCCTCTCTGTACCCTCCTTGCAACCGCGGGCACCCCTGAGCTTTGCCAACAACAACCTCAGCACCGCCACCGTCTGGCTCTACTCCGGCGGAACCTCTCTGGTAAAACAGACTACCCCGATCCCTCTCGTTCACGCACACGCCTTCTTCGTGTCCTTGCGCTCCTGACCGTGTGTCTCGTTTGTCTCCGGGTGATTCCTAGCGTCGTCCTCGACCTCGACCGCGCGCGTCCATCGCCAGTACCAACTCCGGCGAGCAATCGCAGCTGCCCCCTAGCGCCCTTCGATGGACAAGTACCACGTTGAGCATCAGCGAGCGCCAGCGAATCCGGTGAGCATCTCCACACCCTCCTTTGCCTCCTGTACCGCCGGCGCCGCCATCGTCTGGTCGCTCCGCCGCCAGCAGCCGCCGCAACGCCGCCCGTCTAAGGTCAATCACCCACAGCCATCTGATCCCGATCCGACGGATACGATAGAATGTTAGCGAAGAGGTATGCGTCGATCTGAGCCGCGCGATGATAATTAGATCCAACGGCCAGCGTCGCCTGATCCGGCCGAACCGGTATCGACCAATGAAACAGCGCCGCGTGTCACCTATTTGGTTTAAAAACAGATTTGAAATCTGATTTAGATAGGATTTTCAAACCCTTATAACTTTTGATCCACACGTCCAAATTTGGCAAATTTTATATCAATGAAATCAGGAGAACAAGCCCTAGCCAACCATGGACTTAGTTTGACAAATAGTATCTGTTAGCTTGTTTGAATTTGCAGAAACATTTGTGTACTTGTTTGGATTAGAAAAATTGTTTAAAAAATGATTTTTGGATTAAAACCTTTGCAAAATGGTTTGTTGTGATCTTACTGACCCTAGGAACCAACCCTTGGTGTTAGAAATGATTTTTGTAGGATTTAGGTTAGATTACTTGACTTAGTCATTTTCTAGCCAAATAAAAAGAATGGTTTTTGGTTATAAAAAAATGTTTATGGAAAGAAAACTTTGGAGAAAATAGTTTGGACCAAACCTACTGACCCAAAAACACCAAGTTTTGCAATAGCAACTCATTTGGTGAAAAACTTAAAAGTTTGGTTTTGATAAAACATTTTTCACCACATGAAATGATGAATGGAATTAAAAATAGTTTTTGGACAAAACCCTCTTGCTAATGACTTTGCCACTTTGGTAAATGACCAATTTGGATCTTACAAATTTAGAAACCCCATAGAGACCCCTTTGCAAAATAAAACTATCTTGTGCATGCTCCCATGCATAAATTGGTTTCCTTTGTCTTGTGTGTGTGAATTTGTTTGAGTGATTATTTGTTTGGAATGTAAATTGAATTAGTGTTTGCTTGATTGACTTAGTGAAGTGTGAGACTAGCAAGATCAAGGAGTGAACCACCATTCCCTACCAAAAAGGCAAGTGATGCTTCATACTTTTTGTCCCATTACTTTCTCTATGCATTAGTGAATTTTGCTAAGTAAAACTTGCATGGATTTTGCTAAGTATAGACCTTACTATAGGAAAACCTAGTAGATGAATCCTTAGTAGGATTCTCAAAAGTTAAAGATTCCTATTACTACCACGCTTAGCCTAGCTAATAGAAAACATGGGTGGAATATATATTCACACTATGGAAAAATATTCTAAGTCTAAGGACTTGTGATTTTGTCTAATAAAACAACTAAGTTAATGAATCACCTGGGTGGAATGGGCTTGCTTGGTGGAGAATGGTTGAGTGGTTCACAATGCCATGGGCTAGGATTATGTATCTCACTTGTGGAATGCCACCCAGGAAACAAAGGGATTTGAGATGTCAAATGTTGAGAAGTTTCAAGTGCAACCACTTGGCAATATGGGCTCTGCCATGATCATATAGGTTGCAAGAACTTAGCCATATGGACAGTGGGTGGTAGTGTTTGATAGGTTGGAGCGCGTCCATTTTGGTCTAAGGGAAGGCTTCTGAAAGATCTTGTCTTGGGAAACCAAGTCTTGTGGGGAAAGTGCACCACCTCTGCAGAGTGTAAAACCTAAGTACTTAGCCATGTCCCTGGTAAAGGACAATTTGAGCATCAAGACATGGAAGCAATCAAGAATCTCATCATTCCAATTTCTAAATTAAAATCTTGTGGTTTGAACAAGGGTTGTGTGAATTCTTCAATCATTGATGGAGAGATGGCTTGGTACAAGGATCTTGAAATCTTTGATTGAAAAAATGTTTTGCCAAGCACTTCAGTCTTTGATTGGTGGATGCCTTGGAAAGGATCTTCAGTCTTTGATTGGTAGATGCCTTGGTAAGTGATTTGTCAAAACAAAAACTTAGTATTTTCAAAATGATAAGAAAAATCTATTTTGAGCAATGCAAGCCTCAACTCCTCTTAGCCAAATGCATATAGATGATAGATTCCACTATACTACCATAGTATCACTTGCCAATACAATTCAAATGTATTGACCCTTGTGGCTGTAACTTGTAATGTTGCGGGTTTGATAGATTTAGTGAAGATTGATTGTTTAGGATTACAAAGTCTACAACCAACATCTGCCTGTGGCACTTTGAAGATGAAGGACCCCATGCTTATTGTTATTCCGCTGCAATGTAATGTAATAGCCATATGAGCTATGTGTGATGTAATAAAATTATGTTATTCCTGGTTATAAAATTATATTATGACCTTTGTTTCTTGATATTACATCTAAACTGTGGATGCTAGCTATTGATCCAGGGACTAGCATTGTAAAACACAGAGGGCTCTACCTTATCTAAGATTGGGACCCCTACATTAATGTTGAAGACTAATACTATTTATTAGACTCAATTGGTTAATTTTAAACATATTAGCAATTTTTATTTACCTTTATATGAATTATCAATTAAATAAATAAGTTTAAATTTGAGTTATTAAAGTATTTGAATTTTTATTTAACTCAAAAGTGGAATATTATATTTTTAACATGTAGATATTATTTTTGTGATCATTTTGGTATATTACATTTATTTTTGTGAGTTATAAATAATAAGATATGATTTTGACAATTCTTATTACTTAATAAATAATAAATATTTAATTAAGTGAAATAATAATACATGATTATAGTTTTTAAAATATTGTTTTTATTTTTCCAAGATTTTTAATATTTATTTATATTCTTAACATTTACCATTATTAAAATAGGAATTATCAAAGTGTTATTACCTTTAAAATCTTTATTAAATAACAATTATTTAAATTGCTAACATAATAATGTTTAATAATAGTTTTAATTTATAGATTTTATTTTTCTAAACATTTTCATATATTATACATATTTTTCTAAACTATAAATCAAAAGTTATTAATTTAACAAGATTTAATCATTTATTTGATTTCTGGAATATTAATAATTGAGCTTATAACATTTTATTTATTTCTTAAACAGGAAATAACTTTTTACACCGCACCCACACCTAGCCCTAGTCATTGACTAGTGGGCCATAGGCCACCTCAGCTCTAAGATTAGTAATTGTGTTTGTTACCGACCCTATTTCTACTTCTAGACAATGACACATGGGCCCTGGGCCACGTCACTGCCACGCGAGACAAAGACCAGGTCAAACAGAGGACTGGGTCTAGGGTGGCGTCGGCGTGACGTCGCTATGGCGTCAGCACCACCACCACCGTCAGTGGGTGGTCGCCGCCGACGATCCACGGCGCCCCAGCAAACGAAACTAACCTAGTTCCAATCAGCGCAACTCGCTGAACCCTAAAGTGGCGGTGCCACTCGGAAATGGTCATCGGAGCCTCAGCACTGACGAGCTCCGACGGTGGCTGACGATGGAACAAGGTGAGACGACAATTCACATCGAGATAAGGCGATTTAAGAATACTAGAAGGTTCAGGAACTCACCCTGATGACGATAGAGAGGTCGGTGAGGACAAGCGTGGTCGGAGGCGAGCTCTCCGACAAGATTTCCGACGAACTTCCGCAAAGAGGAATGACAAAATTCGTCCACTCCAGTGTTCCCTTTGATGCAAGATTTCACCCAGAGGATCTACGGAGGACGGGGCTTCTCCATGGCTACTTGGAAGACTGTGAGGAGGTGCAGTTCGACGACGAGGTGTGGCTCCGGTGAGCTAGGGTTTTGGCCCCATTCGAATCAGTGAGGATAAGGATGGATTGAGGATAGGGATTGAGGCAAGGCGTCGCGGTGGCCTTCTTATCCCCCTCTGGAACGACGACGATCATCTTGACGCACGTCTGACGACGACGACGGCATTGGGCGGCGGCGAGCTCCTCCAGCGAGCTGCATGTGTGCGTGAGGATGACGATGACGTCGCTTTTGCAGAAAAACCCCTGGCAAATCTTTCAGCTCAACCTGCAGTCCTTCTTCGGTCCCACTTATCAGTCACAGACTAGAATGAGCTGGGCTGGCTGCTGGGCTTTTGTGGGCTGGACATGGGCGACAGGTAAAAAGAGAGGAGTTGGGCCACGGCCATGAAATGTTTTTTTATTTGTTTTCTTTTTTCTATTTTCTGTTTTACTTTCAGAATTGAATTTTACTTATTTGATTTGAATTATCTTTATAGAATTGGTTTGTTGAGTGATTGCAGCAGTAATAAAGTATATTAAGGTTCTTTTATGAGTTTGTCATATAGTGATATTATTTCTTTATTTATTTTCTATTAGAACCCCTTTTGTATAATGCAGAAATCCTTATTATTAATTTTCTTCCTATAGGAAACCATGGCTTTATTATATGATATTTTTCTTATTTGTTTATAAAACTTAACTCTAGTTGGCTCATAGTTTGAATATAAATTTTTATATGTATAATGATCCTATATCATTATTTGATGCATGAAATACAAATGAAATTAATATGGTTAATACTACTTCCATTAATTGAGGAAATGGCAATGTATATATTCTATTATGATAAACATAGGGGTTTAGGGTTTGAATTGTGAATATTTACCCTAGAGTTTAGGGTTTTTAATATACCTAGATTCTTTTGTTGATGTGAGTAAATGTTTAGTAACTAAGCATAAGGTCTTTATATTTGTGATTTTTACTGATATCACCATTTCAAGTAAAATAGTGGATTTGCTTTCTAGGCTAACTTATGAGAAAGAATTGATAAAGTTAGTTCTTAAGCACCTAGGATAATTATGATTGAGAATGGCAAAGATGTGCTTAAATGATTTGATATAAGAAAATATTCCTATAAACCATTGTGGAAATTAGATGATTGATTAACAATATGAAAGGGATATTATGTTTGGGTTGAGATTTAGAGTTGGGTGTTAACCAATAATGTCTATTTTCTATAATTCACAATCTTGGACTTTTAATTAAGGAATTCCTTTCCTAGATATACTACTTCTTCCTATCCATCATCATGGTTAACATGATGATCTTTTCTTCAAAAATATTCCTATCCACCTATTATTCTTCTAAATCCATGAATGAATACAATGGTCTTGACACTAAAGCTTTTATGGTTATGTCATATCCATACTTGGTTCTATCCACTACTCTAATGTTGATAACCTTCAATCCAACAAGTAGTTCCTTCAAACTCCACTCATAATCTTCCTTAATTATCCATCACTAATATTTCTCCATTAGATGTATTCATCCAACTACCTTTCTCTAAAGCTTACTATTCCTTAAGGTGAACAATACTACTTCCATAACTCCATGGTATACTAAATTGAATTATATTGTCTTACATTTACTTACCTCTAATAGATCACACTCCAACCTCACATAATATTAATGTGGCTTGTAATAACTGCTCTAGGATAACTTACCTATGCTAGGGTTTCAATCATGTTCTACCCACCAATATCACTTATAGTAGATATAAGAATTCAATCTTGGTGAGCAGGGCATGATCATTATAATCCTTTAATCATTTATAGCTTAGGTTTCCAATTGGCTAATCAAGACTTCATTAATACAACCTTACATTTTTATTGAAATTATCTTCCCAATATCTCTAATTGGATTAAGGCTGTAATTCGTGGACTATGCCCACTTGGTCTAATAGAATTTCTATTGGTAACTATCTTTAGGGTCCATCCTAGTAATCTTCTTTACTACCACCTACTTAGATATCCTAATAACTCTTCTATCATTCCAGGAGTGAGTTGAACTCCATCAATTATCACATTGATTTATTCTCCTTTAATCACTCCCATACTATAGATGATATTTGAATCTAGCATTACCATATACCTTTCCTTAGTTGTTTCTTTATAGGCACTTAAGTGTAAACTATGATATGGTCAAGAGTTGATAGATTGAGAACTGGTGAATCAATAGTTGATTTCTCAACCTTGATGAACAACAGATATAGGAATATAGCTCAATGGATATGGTAAGGACTGATATGGAAAGAAAGATATATGATGAATGATCTAGACTTAGTTTATTTCCTACTCAAACTCACTAAAGAGTTAAGGTTAGGTATTACTATGATACTGATAGTAAGAATAGATAAGAATAAGATAGGTCAGGATTAGTCATTACATTCTTATTACTTAAGTTGTAATCTTAACTTGGCATTTATAAGTTGTTGTGTTGAATATTATAATATGACCCCTTAAGGATTAGATATTAATTATTTACGCAATGTATTATGAGTAACATTTTATTATATCTGATCTACCCTTAGATCAAATCATGTTTACCCAAATAAGGTTTTAGCAAAGGTTATATTGAAACTTATCACAGTCAACTTGATGATCAACTTCAATTCCATCAAGTTGAGAGAAGCTTCAACCACTTTGACAAGTTTTGTTTAAAAGCGCGAAAATTATTCGGATTTTCTATGCATGAATGCAATGCACACATCTGAGTTCAGCTTATTTATAAGCTCTAATGCTGGGATGTTACAAATAATTCTTTTGTTCTTCCGTGAACCCATCTTGCCAATAAGAACTAGTTTCAAAAAAACCATCCATTGATAGAAAGCATGACAAAGCAAGGCAATAACAGACCAGCAACTAGAGCAGGAACTAATTTTTTTGTGTTTTTGATAAGAGAAAGCAAACCAAACTAAACTATTTTTTTTGGAGTTCTTGATAAAAAGAGGCAAACAAAACCAAGCAAAAGAAACTAAGCAAACAAAAAACAAAGTAAAGAGAAAGGTTGTGAAGGACTCCCCTTGTGAATACGTCCTTAGCCTTCCCGGCAACAGCGCCAGAAAACTTTGATGGTGCTGTGTTGATGTGGAGCGCTTCGTCGGGAAACCCGAAGAGCAAGGTGTGAATCAGCACAATAGCAAGTCTTCCCTCAATAAGAAACCAAGGCTATCGAACCAGTAGGAGTAAGGAAACGTCTCAAAGGTGTTGCAAGCAACGTGGAAACCTGCACAACACAAACTCAAGACTTTGCCCCGACGAATAGTGAGGTTGTCAATCTCACCGGTTGTTGTAACAAAGGATTAACTATATGGTGTGGAAGGTGATGATGGTTTGCAGCAAGTAAACAGTAATAGTGGAAGATGTATCAACGGTAAAGATTGGACCGGGGTCCATAGTTCACTAGAGGTGTTCTCCTTAGATAAACAAACATGGCATGCTGGATAAACAAATTACAGCAGGGCAATTGATAGGACCGAGTGATGACCCACAAGTATAGGGGGTGTATCATAGTACTTTTGATAAATACGAGTGTCGATCCCAACGAGGAGCAGAAGGTGCTGAACAGTGGTATGAAGCAGGAACTCTCTACAAATACTTAGCAAACGGATTTTTAGTGGTTTTATGATAAGGCAAAAAACGAAATGCAAGTAACAAAGAACAAATGCAGCAAGTGGCCCAATCCTTTCTTAGCAAAGGACAAGCCAGTGTAAATACTTATAAAGACCAAACGTTCTCGAGGACACATGGGAATTCTGTCAAGTGCTTTCGCTTCAAATAGCTGAGTACTCTTCTTTGCTGTTGTAAGTGTTATGTGGGTGAACCTGTGCTAATGTACCGACCTTACTTGGACTAATACATACTTGTGATTAAACCCCCTGCAAACATCCGTAACTATAGGAAAGTAATTAAGATATAAATCTAACCAAAGCCTTAAACTCTGAGATCCTACGCTCCCTTGCGCAAAGGTGTCCTAACGGGGGTTTGGGTTTCTGTCACTCCGGCAACCCCACAATTAGTAGCCAAATACACAATGCATTCCCCTAAGCCCATAAATGGTGAAGTGTCATGCAATCGACGTTCACATGACACCACTAGAAGAATAGAACCACAACTTAAATACTAAACCATTGAATAATAGCTCAACACAAATCCACTAATAACAACATGACTTCTCCCATGTCCTCAAGAACTAAACGAACTACTCATAAGACATCATATGGATCAAGATCAAAGATGATATGATAATGGATAATAATCTGAACATAAACAATAATCCAATGGTTCCACTCACAAGCATCAACTACAATAGTAATCAACACCGGGAAAGTTTCCCCTAAGAACTAAAGCAATATCCAACACAACTGTTACAACAGGACGGAGTGGAGATGATGGTGTGGATGATGATGATCCCGATGAAGCCTAGCTTGACAATGGTGTTGATGGCGACGATCTCCCCTCTCCGGGAAGGAATTCCCCTGCAGAAATCTGTCTACCGGAGAGATCTTTCTCTCTCGGTGTTTTCCGCCCCCAAAGGCGGTGGAAATCTATCTGTGGTCGCTCCCCTAGCCTTAGGGTTCCGTAGGGAAGATATAGGCGAAGGGGCGGAGTCGGGAGCCGGACAGGTGGGCCACACCTGCCCTAGGCACGGCCCAGGGTGGGCCCGCGCCTAGGGGGTGTGGGCCCGCGCCTAGGGGGTGTGGTCCCCTGCGGCCCTTCTTCGCTCCTCCTTCTGGCTTCCTCAATCTTCTGGAAAAATAATATTTTCCCATATTGTTCTGGTATTTTTTTGATCTTCGCAAAATTGCAATCAAAACGCCCTCTTTTCCATCAGAATCTAGACTCCGGCAGTCCATCCTCGAAGAATCATCCAACATGCATAAACAGTGGAAAAGACATAAGTAATACCTCATAATAAGACAAATATCAATGAATAGAGGTAGATTATGATATAGAAAGGTGATGCAAATTGGGCGTATCAACTCCCCCAAGCTTAGACCTTCGCTTGTCCCCAAGCGAAAACTGATCTCAGTGAACATGTCCACAAGTTTATGGAGTGAAGTGTCGGTAAAAGAATACACACAAGAAGCATCACATTTACCATTACACAACTCATAGAAGAAAGCAACTCACCATTATATAACTTAGCTTGCAACCAAGTACAATAATCACAATAGAGATGCATAAATATAAATCATAATTGGAATTGGCAAACTTGTTCTTGGTCAGAGAACACCTGGCAAACAGTTTCACAAAAAGCTTTTTGTAGAAGTTTTACAATAGGAGCACTCTTTGCTCAAAAAGGTTTTTCACAAGTGAAGGCTTTCAAAGTAATACTCAATAGGTAAGAGTCTTGTGCAAACAAGGAAGATAGATAACATGATTGAATAAATTACCATATGAATGCTTGAAACACAACAACTCAAATGCTTGCTGGAGGTAGAGAGGAAGTAGGTTTACTGACTCAACTTGGTAACTATGAGAAAGGTCCCTTCATAGAGGGTAGCAGGGATTACAAGTCATAAAGAGCTTCCAAAAGATTATGGTACTTACTAGCTTTGAGCCCTCATTGCCCCTATCATTGGCATCTTGAGATGATTAAGGTTAAAGTGCACAAAGATGGATTATATGCTTGACGAAACATAAGTTGGCAATCTCATGTCCCTTGAATATGAGGGCCACTCCTCATGCTACTCAACTTTAGTCATCGGTAAGTTCTTGTCGTTGTAAGTACATGCGTATCATAGAGAACCGCCAACGGGGTACCCCTTGCACATGGTACAGGAGCTATCCCATAACCAAAATGACAAGGCAAGCAGACAATGAGCATCTCAGCGATCTTTTTATTTACTATATGCATAACTTTTTTATTAAGGATGCTTCATAGATAACTCACTATGGTGATGCTGCAAGTTTCCACCATGATTAGGCATGGCTTAGGCTAGCGGCCCAGGCGTTTCTCTAACACAAAATACATACTACATGGACTTACAAGTTCCCTCTTTATTTCACATCGTTGACATCTATAGACAAAAGAGCATGATATCAACTGAGTACAAAGTACGGGTGCAATGTTGAAAACGTTCCCCGTGACAACACGGTTCTGCTAATTCCAACGTATAGATGCAAGCATATACAACTTTGATGGCACAATGGTTCAAGTCTATTAGGGGCAAAGAAAATAAGGTCTGCCATCAAGTTCGTGAGAGCTTTACTAACTAGTTTTCACATAACAAAATACTTTTTAATTCGAAAGGTAGATGAAGCTTCAAAATTTGCTTGGAATAGCAAAAGCTACTAGGTAGATATGGTGGACACAAATGGCAAAGGTTTTGGTTCAAAGGGATTGGAAACATGAGAAGTATGCCTTCTCAAAACAGGTTTTTCGCTAGCAAGGCTGGGTAGCAAGCAAGAGAGTTGAAAGAAACAAGCAAACATACAAGTAATAAAGCCAAACATGCAGTCTTCCTTGAAGACACAAAAGATCTTAAATAAATATACTAAGCTTATGAGCCAAGAAAAAAGGAAACAAATGATACAAAATACCTGTAAGCCTTTTCTCTTTTCCTTTCAAACCTCAAAAAGTGTTGCTACTGACCAGAACTCGGTTTTCCAAACAATTTAGATCCACTTGATACTCCCAAAGTAATGCCAATACTGATCAACAAGATACATCATATAATATAGATTGCAAACTAAAATAAGAAGTGCAAAAAGTAAAAGATGAAACTTCTCATTAATATTCCAATAAAGGCACTCACACCAAGGGATACATAGATAATCAACTAAAGGAGAGATACTTCCACATGCAAACCAAACTATAAAATAACCTCTCTACCAACGATACGAATCCACTAAAAAGGTAAAAGATAAAATATAATGGTGGTGATACCGCGGCACTCCCCCAAGCTTGGAACAAGCCAAGGGGATGCCAACCCTGATGACGAATTACTCCTTAGGTGGTGGTGGTGTTCTCTTGTTTAAGGAAAGGAGGTCCTCCAGCATCTTACGAATCATGTCACTCTCTTCTTGAAGTATATCCACCTTCATCCTCAAAGCACAGTACTTATCACAAAACTCGTTAGTGGTTCGAAGGGTTTCCGCTGCCTCAAGCAGTATCTGAAGTCTGGACCGAAGGCTACGATTCCCTGCATGTTATGATAAAAAGCATCCCCAGTGTTAATTGCTCCTACCAAAGTAGGTTTCCTTGCCCTTGCCCCTGCGGAGGTTTGTTCTTCCAATTTTATCTCCTCCACGTTCTTCTTGCCTTTGTCGTTGGCGGAGACCATGGAGCTCTAAACTTGAGAAGTTTTCCTGACAGAAACAGATCAAAACGAAAACACGACGAGAACACGATGCTCGAACCTTGGGGGATCCGAGGGTTATATATTACGAAGTTTCAAAGCATAAGGAAGATTTTGACATGGAAACAAGGCAGAGTCGGAGCTCGGGGGTGGCACACCCCCTCCAGGCGCGGGCCAAGGGTGGGTTTGTCCACCCCAGACTTCGTCTCCTCCTCTGTTACATCTCATAACTTCCCTTATGTATTAAAAACATCAAAAATATAAAAAGATCAGGGTTTCACAAACCTTCTGTTTTCACCACTTTTACCAAGTCAAAGACGAACTCTGCAGACTCCTTTTCTCCTTCTCCTGGAAGTTTCCTTTCCTCACAAGGCAATACACAAACTTCAATGGCAACATTAGTGTAAGAAAAACAACAAACCTTTAGGTCCACACTTCAACTTAAATCCATCAAAACAAAGGCTTCTATAAGAGGCAAATGCAAATGGTAACAGAAATCTGTCAAAACAGACCAGCAGGTAAAGATTGATTTTTTAGAAAACCTTCTGTTGCTCAAATCAAAAAGTTCATAACTAATGAAATTTGGGTAACAACTTGCATAACAATCTCAGAAAAATATAGCTCCATTCGACGTACTTAGCTCCCTCACGAATTTTTACAATGCAACAAAAAATCTGTCTCAGGACAGCCACTTTTCACAACTCCTCTACTTCGCAAAAGTAGTTGAACTTGACACAAAAACCAAAAGAAAAAGGATAAGGAGTGGTTATTATAGAGGTAATAACTTCCAAGACTCGACAAAACTCTTGGGTTATCTTCCAACAAGTACTTTTCTTTTACGCCTTTAAGTTAGGCTTGAAACTTTCAAAGATGCTCACATAGGAGATATATATCTGGAGTGAAAGAGAGCATCAAGAAGCAAATAACCAACACACTTGAGTCTAACCCACTTCCTATGCATGGGAGTAGCATGAGAAAATGAATTGTTGAAACAAAAAGCCACTAGCATAGGAAGATAAAACAAATGCAGCTTCAAAGCTTTCAACATAAAACAGGGAAACTTAACATTATTGAGATGCATAAAACCATGTTTCCCTCTCTCATAATAACTTTCAGTACCACTTTGAATAAAGTTGACAATATAACTGCCACTGGAAACAACTTTATCATCTGAGTAAGCATACTTACAGTCACCAAAAAGAGATCCAAGGTCATAAACCGGATCAATAGAAGCAAGTTGTTTCATCCTGAAATCTTTATTAGGCAAGCTGTTTTCACAAGGAGTTTTAGCAAATTTGGAAAAATTAAACTCATAAGACTCTCCATAAAACTTAGTTAAAACTTTTTCCTTCTTACAATCAATAATAGCACCATAAGTGTTCAAGAAAGGTCTACCAAAAATGATAGGACAAGTTTTGCTAGCTACTGAATTAAGAACTAGAAAATCAGCAGGATATTTAATCTTACCAAAAAGTACCTCCACGTCTCTTACGATACCAATAGGGCAAATGGTTTCCTTATTTTCAAGGTAATAACCATATCAATGTCCTCAAGCTCAAAAGGACCAATCTCTCATGCATAATTTCCATGTAAAGCTCATAAGGAATATCACTAGAACTAGCACCAATATCACATAAACCATAGTAGAAATGATCACCAATTTTAACAGAAAGCATAGGAACACTAGATTTTCTATCCTTACTAGGATGAGTGACAATATTAGAAGCATCCTCACAGAATACAATGTGCTCATCCTCTATATTTCTAGCGTCAAGATCTTTCACAATAGTTACCACAGGTTCAACATTCAAATGCTCATCAGGCTCCACAGTTTTCTTTGTACCTTTGTTATTTGCACTAATAATCATAGAATACTCCTTTACCTTAGCTGGGAAAGGAACTTTCTCAACATGAGATTCAGGCACAATATGATTAGTAGTACAAACTTCAGTACTTCTAACAGGAACATGATTAACATCATCTTTATAAGGAGCATGGTACTTATTCCACTTCTTTTTGGGAATTTCTATGTAAGAGGAAAAGGCCTTAAAACAGTTAGCAATACTTTGGGAATCAAGACCAAACTCATTACTAATATCATGGAAGTCATCAGTTCCCATAAAAGATTTAATATATTCATAATCATAGTTTATACCCGACTTTCTTCCTTTGTCATTCTCCCAGGCTTCAGTGTTCTCTTGAATACGGTCTAGTAGATCCCATTTAGCTTCTTCCTTCATACGTGTGAATGATCCAGCACAAGAAGCATCTAGTAAATCTTTATCATGAAGAGAAAGTCTAACATAAAAGTTATTGATAATAATATTGTTAGGGAGTTCATGAATAGGACATTTAAGCATTAGTAACTTCAATCTCCCCCAAGCTTGAGTTGTACTCTCTCCATCACGAGGCCAAAAGTTATATATCAGATTTCTATCCTTATGAATCTCACTGGGAGGATAAAATTTAGAATAAAAGAGAGATGCCATCTCCTCCCATTACATAGATTGTCCATTCTTTAGCAGCGTATACCATTCTTCAGCTCTCCCTTTCAAGGATATGGAGAGTAACTTCTTCTTCACCTGTTCAGTTGTGATACCTACACACTTAAACAACCCGCATAATTCATGGATAAAAAGCAAGTGATCACCAGGATGGACAGTTCCATCCCCAAAATAATAATTATCCATAACACGATCAACAATACTTGTAGGTATCATAAAAGGATCTATCTCAACAGGTGGTGGTTCATCTACTACCCTAGCAATGGTAGTAGTTTTCCCAAACAGAAAACCAAGTGGGTTATCCATATTGGAAACAAAGTAACAAGCAGTAACAAAAAGCAATACTTATAGTAGAAGTTTCCTTTACCAGTTCCACTCTTCAATAGCGTTTCACTCCCTGGCAGCGGCGCCAGAAAATAGTCTTGATGACCCACAAGTATAGGGGGTGTATCGTAGTACTTTCGATAAATAGGAGTGTCGATCCCAACGAGGAGCAGAAGGTGATGAACAGTGGTATGGAGCAGGAACTCTCTACAAATACTTAGCAAACGGATTTTTAGTGGTCTTCTAATAAGGCAACAAAACAAAGTGCAAGTAACAAAGAACAAACGCAGTAAGTGGCCCAATCCTTTCTTAGCAAAGGACAAGCCGGTGGAAATACTTATAAAAACCAAACGTTCTCGAGGACACATGGGAATTCTATCAAGTGCGTTCGCTTCAAATAGTTGAGTACTCTTCTTTGCTGTTGTAAGTGTTGTGTGGGTGAACCTGTGCTAATGTTTCGACCTTACTTGGACTAATACATACGTGTGATTAAACCCCCTGCAAACATCCGTAACTATAGGAAAGTAATTAAGATATAAATCTAACCACAACCTTAAACTCTGAGATCCTACACTCCCATGTGCAAAGGTGTCCTAACGGGGGTTCAGGTTTCTGTCACTCCGGCAACCCCACAATTAGTAGCCAAATACACAATGCATTCCCCTAGGCCCATAAATGGTGAAGTATCATGTAGTCGACGTTCACATGACACCACTAGAATAATAACACCACAACTTAAATACTAAACCATTGAATAATAACTCAACACAAATCCACTAATAACAACATGACTTCTCCCATGTCCTCAAGAACTAAACGAACTGCTCACAAGACATCATATGGATCAAGATCAAAGATGATATGATAATGGATAAAAATCTGAACATACACAATAATCCAATGGTTCCACTCACAAGCATCAACTACAATAGTAATCAACACTGGGAAAGTTTCCCCTAAGAACTAAAGCAATATCCAACACAATTGTTACAGCGGGACGGAGTGGAGATGATGGTGTGGATGATGATGATGATCCCGATGAATCCGAGCTTGACGATGGTGGTTATGGCGACGATCTCCCCTCTCCGGAAAGAAATTCCCCTGACAGAAATCTGTCTGCTAGAGAGATCTTTCTCTCTCGGTGTTTTCCGCCCCCCAGAGGCGGCGAAAATCTATTTGTGGTCGCTCCCCTAGCCTTAGGGTTCCGTAGGGAAGATATAGGCGAAGCGGCGGAGTCAGGAGCCGAGCAGGTGGGCCACACCTGCCCTAGGCGTGGCCCAGGGTGGGCCCGTGCCTAGGGGTGTGGGCCCCCTGCGGCCCTTCTTTGCTCCTCCTTTTGGCTTCCTCAATATTCTGGAAAATAATATTTCCCATATTTTTCTGGTATTTTTCTGATCTTCGCGAAATTGCATCAAAATGCCCTCTTTTCCATCAGAATCCAAACTCCAGCATTCCATCCTCCAAGAATCATCCAACATGCATAAACAGTGGAAAAGACATAAGTAATACCTCATAATAAGACAAATATCATAGAGCTAGATTATGATATAGAACGGTGATGCAAATTGGGCGTATCGCTGAGCAAGGCATAACAATGCAATACTAGACACAAAGATCCTATGAGATTCGATAGGGCAATACAACAATATACATAGACCGCCATTCAACTACATCTTTGACTAGAAGCCCACCTTTAGGTTATCATCCGAACCCCCTCCAGTATTAAGTTGCAAGCAGTAGACAACTGCTTTAAGCAAAGTGTGTAAGGTAAATAATCCACTTGTTCCATGAAAAAGAGACCGTTGTTTTATCCCTAGTGGCAATCTCACATCTACAACCGAAGAGATTTCTATCACTTCCCTTGGAAACTACAGGCATGAACCCACTATCGAGCATAAATACCCCCTCTTGGAGTCACTAGCAACTACTTGGCCAAGATAGCTACTAACAACGGAGATCATGCAAGATCACAAACAACACAGACATGATAGAATCAATAAGACAAAACCATTAACTAATTTGACATAGTAATCTCAATATCCATCGGATCCCCGCAAACACAACATGCATGATTACAAATAGATTAGATCTTGATCATGAACTGTCATATCCCAAAATTCTACTAATTTTGGAATGTGAAATAAATAAATAAGTTTGATTGATTGTTTGACTATGTTGAAAATTCTCAAAGATAAGAAACTTTTTGAATAGGAAATCCTCTCAACCTTGAATTCAAAATCTTATATTCTTTTGTTATGACCTAAGTAGCCATATAGGCAAAAGGGTATGGATTGATTATGGATTGTAGAATTGGTGTGCAAGATTTCAAAATGAAAATCATGAAGCATTCATAAGCATTTTATTACATCCATGCAAAGTTCTCACAAACTAAATCCAAATCATGGTATCTAAATCCTATAGTTGATTTGCCCAAATGTTCCTAAAGGAATTAAATTGACTTTATAAAACCCACTATTGTAAGGCATAAATTATTGATAATTATAGCCAAAAAAGATCCAATTAATATTACAAAATTTTAGAAACAAAATTGAGCTCATTTGGAGCTAGTATGAAAAAGTTATGAAATAAATACAAACACATAAAGATATAAATAAAATGAAATATACAAGGATTTATAAATCCACTACTTACAAACTAGTAAAAAGATTACAAATTTGATCCTACAATAATCTATTCGATTTTAGAAAAATTTAGAAACAAGAATCGCGTCATTTGGAGTTCGTATGCAAAAGATATAAGGAAAACAAGTAAATAGAAAAAGAAAACGAAAAAAAAAAGAAAAAAAATTTCTAACGGGCCGGCCCACCCGGGCCGAGCCAGCCGAGCGAGCAGCAGCCACGTACCTGACCGATATGCACGGTTGCTTTAAAAACCGTGCGATTCGGTTTTTTCTAAACTTATCTCTATTCAAACTCTCGTAACTTTTTATCTATAACTCTGAATCTACTTCCGTTTGTTTCTACTTGTTCCCTACTCCAATACCTATCTCCCCACCATCCCAAACCTTCATATAAACTCGTGGAGCCACAGCTGTACGAGTTTCTTTACTCGAAATCCCGAATCTACACATGCCCGAATCTTATTTCGCTTTTTAACACATCTAGACTTCGTCGTTTGCTTTCGGTCAAAAAACGTAAGTTGAAGATCGCGTCGAAATCTTTCAATCTCGACAAACCTCACCTCTTTTCATCCACCACAGTCGGAGAATTTCATATCGCAATATTTCAGATCTTACGGTGTAAATCCAAGATGTACTCGCGCTCGTTGCTTCAAATCCAAATTCCTTTGGTGAGAAGGTAGGAATAATGATTCCCCACAACTTTCGTGTTCTAAGTTTTTCGATTTGACCTACGGATTTGTCTCTCTAACTCAGATCTATTTCTTGTCTATTCTGAGCCAAAATCAGGTCAATCTCTTCTTCTAGCCACCGGATCCTATCTAGACGGTCGAGATCCAATCAAACCGGTGCGTGCCATGTCGTCATCCCGGTCATCTTCCTCATCAACGCCACATCAACGTAAGGTCAACATCTAGTCCCAGTCAGCATGCAAAGTCAACCTGTCCAGTCAGCGGAATATTCCCCGTTCGAATTTAAAATTGCATATTATAGATCTAACTTGTAAAATTCATTAGAAATTCATACCATGTCCAAAAATTGCGTATAATATATCAAATTGAAGATAATTTTCCGTAGAATCATCTTATCAGAATAGATCCAACTTTTACTATACGTGGTTACTGCAGTAATTTAATTAGTCTTAATGGTCTTTTAGGTTAATAAATTCATAAGAAATTATCTGTAACTCCGAAAAATATGAATAATACATCAAATTGAAGCTACTGTAATGTACTTTAATAATATCTGGTTGGATCTAGCCTTTGAAGATTATTTAACCCGTAGAAATTTAATTAGTTTTAATGGCTTTATAAATCATTAAATTCATAGTAAATTAATTGCTTGTCACAAAAATATAAATGATATACCGATGGAAATCTGGTTCCATGTAGATCATCAATATGCAATTAGTTCAGCATTTTAATGTAAGGTTTTACCGTGAAGATTTAAATGGTTTAATGGCCTATTTATAGTAATAAATTCATAAGAAAATAAATACTATTCAGAAAATTACAAATAATATGTCCCTGAAATCACAATTCCGTGGAGATTACAGATATAATTTTAGTTTGATTTTTAGACAACAGAAACTATACGAATCATTTAGAACCCATTAAACACTATTTAAATCATACAAAAAGATCTATAACTCCGATTAGGATGAATCCAAGTGCTAAGGTTTTGTATTGACAATATCTATACAGAGAAATTGCATGACAAATTATTTGGTACTGTTAAAACAGAAATTCATACAGAAATATTTAAACCCATTGAAATAGTGTTTTAATCATAAGAAAATATCTATAACTCCTTTTTAGGTGATTCAAATTGCCACTGTCTCTAAATTGCATTATCTATCCAGTAGCATCTAGTTCACAATTTAATACGACATAAACATCTTTAGTTCAATAAAAGTGGTATACGCCATATTAAATCGATACAACTTTAGTAATAAAAGCTTTAGTGCATTAAATGACTTTCCACATGCATCATGTAATCTAACTATGTTCAGAACACTAAATGCAACCATTGTGACTCATTAAATCGTCATGCATGCATCTGTTCATCATTGTTTTCTTGTAATGTTGCACTGTTGTATGTTTGCAATGTTTTGAATGGTGTTTGTTGTGTTTGCTTCAAACGTTAGATTGCGAGGAGTGCAACTACTGTGATTGCAACTACTATGATTGCAAGTATTGTGGTTATGATGAGTGCAACCATTATATCTTTGAGGATTGTAAGGATTATCTAATCGACTACATCTACAACAAAGGCAAGTGGTGCTATCTTGGTCATAAATGTCCTATTGTTTTCCTATGCATTGTAGATGTTTTTGTAGAATTGCATATGTAGGAATTGATGTGTATATGCTATGCTATGTCCCATATTATTCCCTAGTATTCCTTGTTTATGAGCCATCGTATTGGTAGATTGCTTAGCTATGCTATTTAGACGAGGAAGGGAATCACATCATGAAAAGTTATATGTTTTGAAAGGATTATGTTTTGCTAAATGACAAACCAACATGTTTTAATGAACCACCTAGGCGGAATGGCATTGATTGGGTCATCGAGTGTGGATTTTGGTGGGGAATGCCGCCCAGGACACTGAGAAATGATTGGTTTCTTTGTTTGGAAGCTTCGTGTGCAACCATGTGCCAATAATGAAATGGGCGGTTGGTTGAACTCAGTAGGTTGTGGTAACTCGAACCCGTGTATCCAGAGATGTAGATAGTGTAGGTTGGACCGGTGCGCGTCGGGATTGGGGAGCTACTTCCCAAACGGTTCCTTCTTGGACTTCTCCCTATCATCACCCAATATGAGAGTGGTGGTACGAGCTGGGTTGGCCAAGTCACATGGGTAAAGTGTACTAACCCCTGCAGGGTGTATAAACTAAGTGCTTAGCCGTGTCCCCGGTTATGGACAATTTGAGCGACCTGATACTGATGCTATGATATTTCTCACTCATCCTTATTTCTTAATTACTTAAAACTTGTTGGGTGAACATAATTGGGTAGGAGCACCTGGGAGTGAACCAGAGTGTCCTATTTATCGTATTGGAATACTACTTTTTTACAAATGTTAGGATAAAACTGTTGCTTTATGCAAATGAGCCTGAACTCCACTTGGCCAAATAAGCATGTAGTTGATAGATCTGTTATTAACCACTTTAGCCTACTTGCCATACATTCAATGTATTGACCATTCGTGGCTGCAACGTTTCATGTTTCAGGTTATATCGTATCTGAGTGATCGGTCATAGGTCGCGAGACTCCACTCAACAATTGTTCGCCTGTGGCACATTTAAAGGATGGAGATCTACCTTGTATTCGTTTTCCGCTGTGTACTTGAATAAATAATGTAAATTTTGGATCATATTCGTTGTATTTATGATGCATAGTTATATTTGGTATCATTTTGTACTGTGTGTGCCAGTGAACCGATCCAGAGATTGGCACTATACACATGAACTCAGCCTTATCAGGCGAGGGTGTTACATGAACGGATCTCACAAGATCTATACATGAAAGCACAAGGAGGAGATACAACCATCTAGCTACTACATGGACCCGTAGTCCAAGGTGGAACTACTCACGCTTCATACTAGAGGATGGCATGATGAAGAAGAAGGCCTTCGGGTGATATCCCCTCTGGCAGGGTGACGGGAAGAGCTTCAGATCCCCCTGATCTAGGGACGATGGTGGCCGCGGCTATAGACAGTTTCATGGAATATTGATCGGGGCTCTAGGGTTTTGGCGTCGGGGGACTTTATAGGCGAAGAGGCGAGGCAGGGGCCACCAGGGCGGTTGCACCCTCCCAGGCATGGGGTGGGCCCACCCGCGCGGCCAGGGGGTGTGGCCCCCTGGTGAGACTCCTCTGTCTCGTATTCTGGCTTCGTGTTGCCCACGGTAAAATATTGACTTTGGCTTTTGTCCCGTCCAATTCCGAGAATATTGATTTTCTGCCTTTCTGGAACCAAAAACAGAAGAAAACTCGCAACTGGCACTATGGCAACTTGTTAATAGGTTAGTACCAGAAAACATATAAAAACACCTCAAAGTGTGGACAAAGCAAAGGAAAGTAGATAGTAAACAAGCATGGAGCATCAAAAATTATAGATACGGACATGATAGAATCAACAAGATAGAATCATTAATCAATCTGACATAGTAATATCAATATCCATCGGATCCCCATAAACACAACATGCATGATTACAAATAGATGATCTTGATCATGAACGGAGCTCACAAGATCTAAACATGGTAGCACAAAGGAGGAGAAACAACCATCTAGCTATTGTATGGACCCATAGTACAAGGTGGAACTACTCCCGCTTGAAGGCCTCTGGGATGATCTCTCCCCTCCGACAGGGTGCCGGGAAGAGCTTTAGATCCCCCCGATCTAGGGATGATGGTGGCGGCGGATACAGACTGTTTCGTGGAGATCTGATCAGGTTCTTAGGGTTTTGGCATCAGGGTGACTTTATAGGCAAAGAGGCGAGGCAGGAGGGCGGCTAGGGGGCCCACACCTGCTAGGCGCGACCCAGGGTAGGCCCGCGCGTGGGGGGGTGGCCACCCTATGGCTCCCCTCCGGTCGCCCTTTGGTCTCTGTGTTCTCCTCGGTGAAATATTGACTTTGGCTTTTGTCCTGTCCAATTCCGAGAATATTTCCTTACTAGCTTTTCTGAAACCAAAAACAGCAGAAAACAGGCAACTGACTCTGTGGCAACTTGTTAATAGGTTAGTCCCAGAAAATGTATAAAAATACCTCAAAGTGTAGAAAAGCATAGCAAAGTGGATACTAAACAAGCAAGGAACATAAAAAATTATAGATATGTTTACGATGTATCAACAACTCCAAGGTGTTGCTAACAACTTGGAATCCTTCACAACACAAACTCAAGACTATGCCCCAACTTACAGTGAGGTTATCAATCTCACTGGTTTGCTGAAAACAAAGGTTTAAACGTATAGTGTGGAAGATAGTGGTTGCTTGCAGAAAGTAAACGGTAACGATAGATAATGTATCAATGGTAAAGATTGGACCGGGGTCCATAGTTCACTAGAGGCGTTCTCCTTAAGATAAATAACATGCTGGGTGAACAAATTACAGCGGGGCAATTGACAGGACTGAGCAAGCATAACAATGCAAATACTAGACATCATGATTCCTATGAGATTTGATTGGGCATTACAATAATATACATAGACCGTCATCCAACTACAATGATGAATAATAATCCACCTTCAGGTTATCATTCGAACCCCCTTGATACGTCGGAAACATATCTATAATTTTTTATGCTCCATTCTTGTTTAGTATCTACTTTGCTTTGCTTTGTCTACACTTTGAGGTGTTTTTATATCTTTTCTGGAACTAACCTATTGACAAGATGCCATAGTGTCAGTTGCTTGTTTTCTTCTGTTTTTGGTTCCAGAAAAGGCAGAAAATGAACATTCTCGGAATTGGACGGGACAAAAGCCAAAGTCAATATTTCACCGAGGGCAACACGGAACCACGAAGCAGAGCCGGAGGGGGTCCACAGGGTGGCCACACACCCCCAGGCGCGGGCAAGCCCTGGAGGCGCCTGGAGGAGGCGTGGGCCCCCTGGACCCCCACCGACCTTGATTCCTGCGTCTATAAGAAGCCTCTGATGGGAAAACCCTAAACAATCCAGAAGAAATCCACAAAAACCTCCACAACACCGCCACCACCGAAGGGGAGATTCGGGGGACAGAAAGTCTCTGTTCCGGCACCCTGCCGGGACGGGGAAGTGCCCCCGAAGCCATCTCCATCGATCTCCACCATCATCTCCATCACCGTTGCTGATTCCCATGATGAGGAGAGAGTAGTTCTCCTTTGATCCTAAGGGCTCTACTGGTAGCTATGTGTTCATCTCTCTCTCTCTCTCTATGCATGATCTTGTTGTGGTCATGAGCTTTGTAATCAAGTAGATCTACCTTGCTACTCAAGTGCTTCATTAGATCTCTGCTCTCTCCATGTGTGTGAAAGTGACAGCGTGCACGCCATGGTGGCACTTAGGTTTGAGTCTACATAAATACTCTTTGTGCTTTAATAGATCTATGCTTTTACCCACGTGTGTGAAAGTGACAGCGGGCATACCGTGTGTGGAACTTTGGCTAGATTGAATATTTGTTATGAGTTATATTTGGAGTTGGATGTCTCTATGAAATTGTGGTGTTTGTTGGAACCATCTAGAGCTCAAGGTGACAGTGTAGGGTTATCTAGATTGGGGAAGGCGGACTTTGAGGAGCGTTGTTATAGCCCTACCGATGATTAGAGTGTCCAACCGGACAGTAGTTAAGAGTAGTATCATGAAGAGAGGATATTTATATGAGAGAGTGTTCACTAGTGAAAGTATGATCCCTAGGCCTAGTTTCTAAACATTGAAACACCGTTTGCTATTAGATCTGTTGCATGTTTTTAGTCTTTACCTCACCGTCAAGCTCTTTTCTGGCATCCTTACCACTTGTATTTCACTATCTCTTCGTCGAACTAGTGCACCTATACACCTGACAAGTGTATTGGGTGTGTTGGGGACACAAGAGACTTCTTGTATCTTGATTGCAGGGTTGCTTGAGAGGAAATACCTTTGACCACTTCCTCCCTGAGTTCGATAAAACTTGGGTAATCCACTTAAGGGAAACTTGCTGCTGTTCTACAAACCTCTGCACTTGGAGGCCCAACAACTGTCTAGAAGAATAGAAGTGCGTAGACATCAAGCTTTTTTCTGGCGCCGTTGCCAGGGAGGTAAGGTAAAAGGTACTCACATGCTCCGGTGTGAGTGGTCGGAGTTATTTCCTTTAGATTCTACAATTTTGTCTTTTTGTTTCTTGTTTTCACTAGTTAGGCTTAATGGAAAACAACAACAAAAATTATAGATCTCTATAGCATTTATCTTGAGTTAGGACATGAAGTGTTTGAAGAGAAAATTAAAAAACTATGGAGATTTATTTGCATGCTAATAGCAATGTTATTAGTATGAACTCTTTGGACACCATTATTGATAATGCTATGGAAAACTCTAAGCTTGGGGAAGCTAGTTTTTATGAAAATGATCTTTTTAGTTCCCCAGCTTTGGAAGATAGTTATTGTATTGCTTATGATGACACCAAACCTCCAATCTATGATGATTACAATGATGAGTATGATATTTTTAGTCCACCTACTATTGAGGAGAAAATTTATGGTGATTACAATATTCCTCCTATATTTGATGATTATGGTGATGAGAATAACAATGATAGCTATTTTGTTGAATTTGCTCCTACTATAATTAATAAGAATGACTATGCTTATGTGGAGAGTAATAATCATTTTATGCATGTGGCTCATGATAAGAATGTTTTATGTGATAGTTATATTGTTAATTTTGTTCATGATGCTACTGAAAGTTATTATGAGAGAGGGAAACATGGTTTTATGCATATCAATAATATTAAGTTTCCCCTCTTTATGTTGAAAGTCTTAAAGTTGCACTTGTTTTCCTTTCCTATGCTTGGTGCTTTGTGCTTTCATGACTTGTTTATTTACAAGATTCCTATGCATAGGAAGTGGGTTAGATTTAAATGTCTTTTGAATTTGGTTCTTGATGCTCTCTTTTACTTCAATTCATATTTCTTATGTGAGCATCTTCTCAAACTATCAAGCCTAACTTAAAGGCATTAAAGAAAAGTACTTGTTGGGAGATAAAGCAAGAGTTTTCTTGAGTCTTGGAAGTTATTACCTCTATAATGACCTCTCCTTATCCTTTTTATTTGCTTTTTGTGCCAAGAATGACCTAATGAGAGGGAAGTAAGATTTGGGGAGTTGCTGTCCCGAAACAGATTTCTGTCCTCCACCATAAAAAATCGCGAGGAGTATCTGTAAGTCGGATTGATCTGAAACTTTACGAATAAATCCCCCAGTATGTTAGCTAAGTTTCGTTAGTTCAACACTTTTTGATTTTAGCAACAGAAGACTTTCGAAAAAAATATGTTTCTACCAGCTGGTCTGTTTTGACAGATTTCTGCCATTATTTGCATTTGCTTCTTATTGATTCCTTTTTGAGTTCTCTTTAGGTGAATTGAGATTTTTGAAGGAGTTGCTACAGTAGCTTGTGTTTTTAGTGAAAATCCTTGTTGTTCCAAAGCTTTTCCAGGGGTCTAATATCTTTTGAGTACACTAATGTTGCTAATGAAGATTGTGTGAAGTTTTGTATGAAAGAAAAATTTCCGGTATAGAGAAAGAATGATGTAATGAGATGAAGAATGGACAAAAGCTCAAGCTTGAGGATTCCACCCCGGTGTCACCCCAAGAAATATCCAAGAGGTACAAGCGTCAAAGCTTGGGGATGCCTAAGGCATCCCCTTCTTCATGAATCAAAATCTCAGGTCTTTCTAGACACTTCATTTTTATTGTTTCATGCATTGTTGTGTTGTTCTTGGAGCATCTTAGTTTTTGTTTTTGGTTTTCGTTTGCTTAGTTTAATTGAGTAAGTTGGTTGGTTACACCACACTTCTTTTGGAGAGAGACACACTCTGTTTCCATTGCCTAGAACACTCTAGTTTTCACTCTTATTGTTTTGTGAGTGTTCACTTTTGCTAGCACTGCGTTCAGCCTTAGTTTTCTTGTGCTTTTAGCTTATAAATTTTTAGTTCTTATTTGTGGATTTGTGAGACAAGCTCACTGATCTTTATTGATTATTATCTTTGTGAGTTGTTTCAAATAAGTTGTTTGGTGTTGGAAAAGAGTAGAAAGTTTCATGCTTATAGTGGTACAAAAGGGATCTTGCATTGACTGTGACTTAGACTTTAGCATGACATGCTAGGTGTTGTTTTGACCTTATGCTTAGTGATTATTGTTGTATCATGTCTTGTTCCAAAAAATTGGGATTGCTTAGTGTGCCTTGAAAAAATTATGCGTTGTTTTAGCATGTAAAAAGCATAGTATTGTGGTATTCTCCTTTGATGCTTTGTTTGGGTTGACTTGGAACATTCTCACACCATGTTATGACTATGACAAGTCACCATAGCCTTTATGATCATTTAGTCCTTGACTTGTAGTATCACTCTTTGCTTTGATTAGTATGCTTTGGCCATTATGCTCTCTTAGTTGGTTGAGTCTTGGAAGTTATTACTTCAGTAATGACCTCTAATTATCCTTTTTTTTGATTTTTGTGCCAAGAATGACCTCTAATGAGAGGGAAGTAAGATTTGGGGAGTTGCTGTCTCGAAACAGATTTCTGTCCTTCACCAAAAAAATTCGTGAGGAGTCTCTGTAATTTGGATTGAGATGACAATTTATGAATTGATCCCGCAGTATGTTAGATAACTTTCGTTAGTTTAACACTTTTTATTTGAGCAACAGAAGATTTTCGAAAAAATCAGTTTCTACCTGCTGGTCTGTTTTGACAGATTTCTGCCATTATTTGCATTTGCTTCTTATTGATTCCCTTTTGAGTTCTCTTTTGGGGAATTGATCTTCTTGAAGGAGTTGCTACAGTAGCTTGTGTTTTTAGTGAAAAGTCTTGCTATTCCAAAAGCTTTGCCTAAAGTTCTATTATCTTTTGATTACACTAATGTTGCTAATGAAGATTGTGTGAAGTTTTATATGAAGGAAAAAAATTCAGGTGTAGAGAGAGAATGATGTAAAAGATGAAGAATGGACAAAAGCTCAAGTTTGGGGATGCCACCCTGGTGTCACCCAAATAAATATCCAAGAGGTACAAGCTTCAAAGCTTGGGTATGCCCAAGAGATCTCCTTCTTCATCAATAAAAAGCTCAGGTCTGTCTAGACACTTCGTTTTTATTGTTTCATGCATAGTTGTGTTGTTTTTGAAGCGTCTTAGTTTTCGTTTGGTTTGTTTAGTTTGATTGAATAAAGTAGTTTGGACCCCCTTTATCGCTGTGTTGTTTCAAATAAGTTGCTTGGTGTTGGAAAGGAGTAGAAAGTTCCTGCTTGAAGTGCAAGAGGAGCTTGCATTGACTGTGACTTAGACTTTAGCATGACATGCTAGGTGTTGTTTTGACCTTATGCTTAGTGATTATTGCTGTAGCATGTCTTGTTCCAAACAATTGGGATTGCTTAGTGTGCCTTGAAGAAATTATGCGTTGTTTTAGCATGCAAAAGCATAATATTATGGTATTCTCCTTTGATGCTTTGTTTAGGTTGACTTGGCACATGCTCACACCATGTTATGACTATGACATGTCACCATAGCCTCTATGATCATTTAGTCCTTGACTTGTAGTACCACTCTATGCTTTGATTAGTAATGTTTTGTTGCTCTGCATGATTATGGCCATTATTTATCTCTTAGTTGGTTGCTCCCAGTCTTTTGCTAGCCTCCACTTGTATGAGTAAGCTCTACTCATGCTTCCAACTCCAAAGAAACCAAGTTATTCCAAAGTGTCCACTATAAATTCCTATGCATGGTGTGTTACACCATTCCAAGTATATTCTTGTTTTCATCTATATTCCAATTAAAAATACACTTTGTTATGTGAAAACTTAGTGATTAAAGCCCTCACAAACTTGATGGCACACTTTATATTCCTTGACCCTAATAAACCTGAACCATTGTGACAACTTTGTTGTATATGCTTGCACTTATAAGTTGGAATTAGCAGAACCATGATGTCATGGGGAATGTTTTCAACATTGCACTTGTACTTTGTACTCAGTTGATGTCATGTTCTTTTGTCTATGGATATCACCGATGTGAAATAAAGAGTGAACTTGTAAGTCCATGGAGTTTGTATCATGTGTTAGAGAAACGCTTGGGCCGCTAGCCTAAGCCATGCCTAATCATGGTGGAAACTTGCAGCATCACCATAATGAGCTATCTATGAAGCATCCTCAATAAAAAGCTATGCATATGGTAAATAAAAAGATTGCTGAGATGCTCATTGTCTGCTTACCTTGTCATTTTGGTTATGGGAAAGATCCTGAACCATGTGCAAGGGGTACCCCGTTGGCGGTTCTCAATGATATACAAATACTTACAATGACAAGAACTTACCTGGGCCCAAAGTTGAGTATGCATGAGGTGTGGCCCTCGTATTCAAGGGACTTGAGATTGCCAACTTATACTTCGTCAAGCATATACTGCATATTTTTCACTTTAACCTTAATCACTTCAAGATGCTTATGATAGGGGCAATGAGGGCTGAAAGCTAACAAGTACCATAATTTTTGGAAGCTCCTTTTGAAACTTGTAATCCCTGCTTCCTTTACAAAAAGGCCTTTCTTCCACCATTATTGAGTCTCCACCTTCTACTTTTAGGCACCATTAAGAGAGCATAATTGTCATTCTGTGTGCAGTGTTCCAAAGCTTATTGATTGATGCATATTGTGATATTACTTGTTCTTGTGCTATTTGTTTCTAGTCACCCTTGTGAACTTTGAAGGTGTCCTATGCATATATATTGCTACTCTATGAGGGACAAGCTAATTGCCACTATGCCATGTTTTCTGTATGTGAAACAAACAAACGTTTTTCAATGCATGTTATTCATGATCTTTGTTTGTAGCTTGTCATGTTGCATGCATAGTTAATATGTCCTATTGTTAGAACTCGATCTTTAATGCACCCCTCCAGTATTAAGTTGCAAGCAACAGATAATTTCATTAAGCAATGTCTGTAAAGTAAACAATACAATTGTGCCATGAACAAAAGATTGTTGTTTTATCCCTAGAAGCAACAACACATATACAACCTTAGAGATTTCTGTCACTTCCCCAGATTACTAGAGGCATGAACCCATTATCGATCATAAATACTCCCTCTTGGAGTCATAAGCATCTACTTGGCCAAGATAGCTACTAGCAATGGAGAGCATGCAAGATCACAAACAACACAGACATGTTAGAATCAATAATCAATAAGACATGATAGAATCAATAATCAATCTGACATAGTATCTGAATATCTATCGGATCTCCGCAAACACAACATGTATGATTACAAATAGATGATCTTGATCATTAACAGAGCTCACAAGATCTAAACATGATAGCACAAAGGAGGAGAAACAACCAGCTAGCTACTGTATGGACCCATAGTCCAAGGGTGAACTGCTCATGCATCATACCGGCGGCTGGCATGGTGATGAAGAAGGCCTTCGGGACGATCTCTCCCCTCCGATAGGGTGCCAGGAAGAGCTTCAGATCCCCCCGATCTAGGGACGATGGTGGCGATAACTATTGACTGTTTCGTGAAGATGTGATCGGGTCTTTAGGGTTTCTGCATCAAGGGTTTTTATAGGCGAAGAGGCGAGGCAGGAGGGCGGCCAGGGGTCCCACACCCTGTTCTGGCGCGGCCTAGGATGGGCCCATTCCTGGGGGGTGGCGGCCTCGTGGCGCCCCTCTGTCTCTCCTCTGGACTTCGTGTTTGCTTCGGTAAAATATTGACTTTGGATTTTGTCCCGTCCAATTCCGAGAATATTTGCTTACTATCTTTTCTGAAACAAAAAACAGCAGAAAACAGGAACTAACACTGCGGCATCTTGTTAATAGGTTAGTCCTAGAAAATGTATAAAAATACCTTAAAGTGTAGACAAAGCATAGCAAAGTTGATACTAAATAAGCATGGAACATAAAAAATTATAGATAGTTTACGATGTATCACGGGGATGAGCCTCGCTAAACTTGCATTGGATCTCTGATGAAATAGCACATTGTGAATCTAAAAATGATTTTTGTAAAAAATTATGAGCATCCGATCATGTGCCTATTGTTCGACCCACTTCCTACCGATTTGGCGGGAATTTATCTTTTTCACCTCGGGTGGAGGGAAATGTTTGAGATCACCCTATTGGGAAATTGTACATGTAAGGTGGTCTAGTATTTTTAAAATATAGGGTGGTAGCATTTTGAATTAGCCATTTGGTGGTTGTTTCACAAAACCCCCAGTTTTTGCGCTCAAAAAATAGAAAATGGCTTTTTGGTGTGACGAAAAGGAAAATTTCCTCCTGCAACATTGTTTGCCATCCCATGATGCACATGTATGCACAATATAGGAACATTATCACAAACTATGCCTTGATTCTAGCCATAATATTGGTCATTTGACTCGAAAGTCAGGAAACCTCAAATGAGGTAGGTTATTTTGTGAAAAAAATTAAGACATAATCAATATACCAAGTTTGATATTTTTATTCCAACTATGTAACATATATGACACGACGTGAAGGTTTCGTATTGTTTTGATTGTTTTTGAATTTTTTGTGCCCGTTTTAAACTATCGACAAACTTTGTCGGACAGCGGGTATGAAGATTCTTAGCTCGGGGCTGAGTCTCGATAAACTTGCATTGGATCTCTGATAAAATAGCATATTGTGAACCTAAAAATGATTTTGTAAAAAATCATGAGCATCAGCTCATGTGCCTATATTTCATATCTAATCCACTTCCTACCGATTCGGCGAGAATTTGTCTTTTTCACACGGGATGGACGAAAGGTTTGAGATCTCCTTGTTGGGACATTATCCATGTAAAGTGATCTAATATTTTTAAAAAATAGGGTGGTAGTATTTTGAATTATTTATTTGGTGGTTGCTTCACAAAACCCCTAGTTTTTTGCGCTCATAAAATAGAAAATGCCTTTTTGGTGCAACGAAAAGGAAAACTTTCTCCTGCAACATTGTTCACCATTCCATGATGCACATGCATGCATAATATGGGTACATTGTCACAAACTATGCCTTTATTCTAGCCATAATATTGGCCATTTGACTCGAAAGCCAGGAAACCATATAATATGACACCACGCGAAGGTTTCGCATTGTCGATCGGTTTTGAATTTTTTATGTCCATTTTAAACTATGGTCTAAACTGTGAGCATGAAGATTATTATTCAACATAAATATCTAATATTTGAGTGTAGATAGATAAATATATTTTTCTGTAAATTGTAATATGTTATTTATATTTTTCTGAATTAGAATGATTTTTTTATGATTTTTCTAAGAGTAATGTGATAAAAGGAAAAAAATGGATTTTGCCGTGTATACTGCAGAATACACATGGCAAATGCCATTTGCCGTGTATACTGGAAATACACACGCCAAAGGGCTGACGAGGTCATACGACAAAGAGGCCATCGTCTGCAGTCGTTAGCTTCTCCCCATCAAGGGACTTGTGGTGTCGCTGGTCCCACCTCGTTGCTATGACGACACCTATGCCGTATGCCGCTGTTGATTTTTCCGGCTGTGTTTTCTTTTGCCTTGTTCCCTTATGTGTCTTTGTTATGTATATTTCTTCTCCGTGTTCTTTTTCAGAAATTTGTCGTATTCGTGTACTTTGCCGTATGCTTTCTAAATTACACACGGCAAAGACCCAGTTCATTTGACACACGGCAAAGACGTGTCTGCACAACAACAATATTTTTTCCCGCGGTGACTGACAACATGTTACATACAATTTTGCATCATGCACGGCTTGCAGTCCTAGGAACACATAGATAGGCCTCGTTGTACGCGAGAGTCCTAACGCCAAAGATAAGATATATATGAACACAACCTAGGGTTGAGAGCAGGGGGATTTTCTCTATCGGGAGTTCGGGATGGAGTCAGGAATACGAGTTCCGGTGTACGAAATGAATGGTTCGCTGTTTTTTTTACAATTTATCATAGCCGAGCGCGTGAGCCGGTGCTCAGCGCGCTGATCTTATCTCACGCGTAAGCTATAGAATAATATCATATTAGTTCATGATGCTTATGTATTTTTTTTAGCATGGACACTCAATCGGGTTATAGTGTATATTTGACCTTACATCTAATCTAAAATAGTTAACCGACCAAGTTCATTTTTCTCCACATAATGCATCCAAATACCGCGTCACCAACCTTTTTTTGTCACCAGCCTTTTTATCCCGGTAGATTTCTTCGAGAGAAAAATCGATACTACTGTTGCGCTCCCCTTGCTGACCTCCCACAACGTGCCACCACCAGATGGCTCATCCATCCCGCCCTACCTCCATTCCATCACGGGCGCTAGCCGTTGCCAAAGAAGGAGGGAGAGGCTCGGGCACCATCAAGGAGCTCCCTCGAGCGTCATCGTCTCGCGTCCTCCCTTCTCCCTCCTTTCAATCTACCCTCCCAATTCGATACCGCCTCTCCCCATTTGTATCTACCCTTTTGATATGATCAGTTCATGTGGTGGGGTATGGAGGTGAAGTGGTTGGCAGCAGGGCGCATGCCTAGTGTAGAGCGACGACGGCGGTCGAACGAGCAAGCATGATCTGGACCACGATCGAGGCTCCCCGCGGGCGACGTCAACAAGGGAACAAGGAGGCGGTAGCGGTAGGGTGAGCACAAAGGCCTCGACCCGGTCCACGTGCCGACACGAGGCTCTGCGGCCTAGCCAGGTTGTGTCACGGAAGTCGGGTCTATCGATGGGGGTGGGGTGGGTGGGGGGTGATGGGGAGACCGTTCCTTGTTTCTTTGTTTCTTTTTCGTTAACAAAGAACACATAGTTATTTTTTTTGTGTTGTTTTTTGCCGATTAGAAACCTGGGTGGTTGTTGACGAACGACACACCTCGCCATCTGTCAAGGGGAGATTTCTTTTGCACTTTTTCCATTAAAATGTATGGGGCACACTTGTTCCTTTTGTGGTAGGAAACATGCTCGATAGTCTAACAATGCCAACCTTGTTTTATTCCTTGTGTTTGTTAGACTGTATGAGCTGAGCTGAGCTCAGTTGAGGTCATGTTTGGTATATTGTATGACTTGACCTATGCCATACAAAAGTAAAAAAGCAACAGGTCCATGACTACAAAACAAAAAAGCAAGCGGGTCCCCAGGAGCATTGGGCCTGGGTCCGGCATTGACGCCGATGAGAGGAGCCGCCGACGAGTGATGACCCACAAGTATAGGGGATCGCAACAGTCTTCACAGGTAGTATTACCCAATTTATTGATTCGACACAAGGGGAGCCAAAGAATACTTGCAAGCCTTAACAACTGAGTTGTCAATTCAGCTGCACCTGGAAATAGTTCTTGCTCACAGAAGTTTATCAATAGCAACAGTTTGTGTTAGCAACAGCAATAGTGAAACAGGAGCAATAGTAACAGTAACGGTAACAGTAGGATACGAGCGCGATATGCATAGGGATGCATGGATGGGCGTTGCATGAACGAGTCTAAACATGTAACTTCAAGATCTAGGGCATTGCACATAAATAATAACAAGCATCCAAGTACTAAACATCTTAGGCATGTGCTCCATATATAGTCATACGTGCTCGCAATGAGAACTTGCACAACATCTTCTGTCCAGTCAGCCCGTGGCAGCGGGGCCTCTAGGGAACTACTGAAAATTAAGGTCCTCCTTTTAATAGAGCACCGGAGTAAAGCATTAACACTCCGTGAATACATGTGATCCTCACACCACAACCATCCCCTCCGGTTGTCCCAATTATTGTCACTTCGGGGCCTTTGGATCCGGACAATGATATGTGTACACAACTTGCAGAAAAGATCACAAACAATACTATCATAATGATTCAATAATAAGTTCAGATATGAGATCATGGCACTCGGGCCCTACTGACAAGGATTAAGCACAACAAGTTGCAACAAAGTCAAATAGCACTAAAAGAGATACTAGGCACTATGCCCTAACAATCTTATTCGATTACATGATAGAACTCATCCAATCCCTACCATACCCATAGCCTACAGCGGAGGATTACTCACTCATGGATGAGGGAAACATCGATGGTTGATGGAGACGTGTTGGTGGCGATGGCGATGATCCTCTCCAAATTCCCCGTCCCGGCAGGGTGCCATGTCAACACCCGGATTTTTCAATCCTAGATGCCTGTTATGCCATACATCGCAATCCCAGGATTACCATTTTTGCGAGACATAACAGAATTGGATACCATAGTACTTCATCCATTACAACGATACATAAGTTCTTACACAAATAGGGATCTCATGATCCAGTCATTAATACAACATCAAGCAGCGGAATGCGGAATAGTAACGGTAGCGTAGGCGAGGCTCCATCTTCGGGGTCACAGGCAATGCTGACGATGGGAGATGATCCTAGTTGTCATAACCGTCCTGGGGTCCATCCTCCAGGTACTCCTCTTCATAGTCTGGCCATGGGAATAGCCAGGGACAAAGCCATGAGTACTCTTTAAGTACTCGCAAACTAATACTAACAAGAAAAAGGGGGTTTTGGATAATAGGACACTAGGCTCTAGGGTTGTTTTGCAAAAGCCAGATTTATACTACTAAGTTCCCAAGCTAGTCACAATTTTATAACTCCTAAGTGGGATCTTGTATTTCTAGTCACAACTCTGTTGTGGCCAAGCCAAAGTCTCAAGTCGTTCACAAGTCATTTTGAAAAGTCTGACGGGGAACAGTATGGCCACTCCAACTGTCCATAACCGCGGACGCGGCTATTCGAATAGTTTGACACTCTGCAGAGATTGTACACTTTCACCACAATATTCGATACATCCGTCAGGAACAAATCCTGAATTCACCATACTCAGTATGCGGATAATCAATCCTAACCTTCCAATTACACTCCCTAGTATAAGCACCTCTCCTGTGAGTTTGGCCTCCCAACCATGACCACTGTCATCTTGGGTACTGCACAGGTGGACAATCTTCACAAGGTAGCCTCAGCTCAGACCTTGGCCGTGAGGGAACTAATACTAAGGTATATAAGTTTCCAGTCAAGCCCTACCCAATATTCAGGTATTGTGGTTGTACGATAAAATTGGAATGGTATCGCATCCAGACAACCATCAGTTTTATAAAGGGCTAAGGCTCATGCCTCAACATTTTCATCACCAAAATCATCAAGTGTTTGGAAACACATGTCCAAAACATTTCAATAGAATGATCCATCATTCCAAGGTTTTCATAACCATTTTTCCACCAAGTATTCCCATCTAAAGTTGATCAAGTTTTATGCTTAGCACTAGCATCTACAGGTGGGGTAGTACTAATAGAGGGGTGGTAACTAGTGGAGTTGCAACTAAGTCCAACCTTATATCATAAGCTGATATCAAGGTTTCTAGCTTAGGCCAAATTTTAATGCTCTTTATGCAACCTTCAACACAACTGTCTAGTATCTACCCAAATTTCTTGGGTAGCCTCTAAGTAAACTTGGATAAAGAAATAAAGTAAAAAGCTTGCCATAAAACTAGGATTGGTTTAGCAAGTGGGTATGGTTACATACGCTTAGGGCATATAGTAATCATATCACAAGCATGGGTTGTGGCAACAATAGGGTGTCTTATGCGCTTGCATAGGTATAGTATCTTGCAAGTGTTATCTTGCATTGGTAAACTTGGTTGGTGTAGCTTGCATCAATATCAGTATAAGCTTGCCTTGTGCAGAGCAGTGGTTGAAGTTCTCCTCGGCTTCCTCTTCGTAGTATCCTCTTTCTTCCTCGTAGCCTTGGTCGGTACTAGCGTCTATGAATAAATACGAGGTACACAATCACCAAACAATACTTAACTACTTGCAATCATCACACACAAGGGTCCTATAGATGATCTAGCATCATCTCTAACATTACAAGGTTAAGGATTGGTTTAAGTCTTCTTATTTTAGAAAAGTAATTTCTACTCATTGAAAAACTACTTAAGATTTAATATTCTCCAAACTAAACATGGGATCATGTTGACACATGTCATCACCACATGTTGTAGTCCATGGGAATGTGATTTAAAGTGGTGTCACAATTTAACAAGGTTTTACCCTTTTATTTTAATTAATTAAAGTGGCTAGAAATGCTTATGAAGCATTCTTTTATTCCTTGAACATTATTTCTGCAAGTAACCTATATATATTTTTATATATTCTGAAAGGTATGGTTGAAAGTGATTTTTGAGAGTTGGAATCAACTCAAAAGCTATTGTGGTTTAAATTTGAAAAAATGTTTGAATGCAGAAAAGCTTCTGCCTTGTCATTTTTGCTAAGGGTGATCTACAAATCCAAATGACTTGAATCCAACGGGCTTGGATTAAGCATTCACAGACCTTTCCAACAAAATTGGTTTCATCTAATTTGGTGCACTAAATCGATCTGGGTTGATTTTTGAAGTTGGGTACAGAAGTGTGTTTGAAATTAAAAAGAAAAGATTTAATTTGAATTGTTGGGCTGCGCGGGAAATTCTAACGGGCCGGCCTGCTAAGCGCAGTGCTCCCGCGGGCTGCTTAAGTGGGTGTCCCCACTCGTCAGTGACACGGGGCTGGGCGAAGCGGTATGGGGCAACGTGGTTCGTTCGATCTGGTTCTAATCCAACGGCTGAGGGTCATCGTCGACGCGAGACAGCTCCGGCGAGAATGAAACCTAGCGCGGCCAATGAGGGGTGCTGGGGGCTCACCGGAGTACGGTCGAGGGTCGGCGAGGCGGGCGAACGACGAAGTCGACGACGGCGAACCTCCTGGTACCGGTGGCTTCTCCTGGGGCGGCTCCAATCGCTGGCTCCTTTCTTCTCCGGCAGCGGCAGGCTCCAGTGAAATTCCGGCGGGGTGGTGCTCGCCTTGCTCTGAGAATGGTGTGGCACGATCAGTGAGGAGAGGGGAGTGAGATGGTGTGAAGAAATCGTGCGGGGGTGGCCTCTATTTATAGTCGAGCGAGGGGACCGTCGGGGCGCAAGGTGAGCTCGTCGGAGGCGACGTTACAGGCAGCTAATGGCATGGGCAAGGGTAGGGGACGGTGCTGTGTCTCCTGGCGATGCTCAACAACATGGTCGCGAGGGATGGGGCGATGTGGTTTGGTCTGGAACCGGCGGTGCTCTGCGCGGCAGAGGCGGCGTTCTCGACGGCGGGCGGTGGCTGTATGGCGCGGGGTGTTAAACGGGGATGTCTGGCGGTCTCCTGGGTCGGTGGTGATCGTGTGTGCGCGCGGTGAGGGCGGCGCGCGGTCTGTGGGTGGTGGTCGAGGGTGGCGCTCTGGCGCACGCTCGGCATGGTCTGGGCGTGTCTTGTGCGCGTGGTCCAGGGCTTGGCAACGCTCGCGGCTGGGACAGGCAGTGGCGGTGGACGGTGGGCTGCCTCCCAGACAAGGTTGGCACGGCTAGTTCTTCCTCTAACCTGCTGTCGACTATGGGGTGGCATTGAGGTGCTCGGCTGTTCACCATTAATGGAAATGGCAAGCTCACAGGGGTGCTAGTGCTGGTCTAACCTTTCTATATGATCTACTGGATTGTGTGAGAGCTAACTAGGGAACAAGTTAGGCTCAAAACACTGCACACTATAGTGTTTTGTGTTTTGTTTGATTTGTGTCTGCAACATGTTTGATGAAATGGCCGCATGAAATCAAGTTTTGAATTTTGAAATGATTTTTGGTGGGTTTGCTAGATTGGTTCTGGTGAGTCTGCAGATGCTTGGGTTTTGAAAATTGAGCTTGTTTAAGTGGGTTTTGAAAAGTGGGATCTTCCCATATGAAGAAGATTCAATTTTGAGTTGTCATTTAAACTATGCATTTGAAAGTTTCTGGATGATCACAAGGTGGGCCTTGATACTTTGTTATGAGTACATTCAAGGGGTGCAAAGATCCAGAAAAGTTTCTGTTAGGTTTTGAAAGTTTGAGACAGCCAAAGTAGGCATGGGAGTTAAATTGGTCAAAATGACCATTCACTTAATATATTGGTTTTGACTTATTTTTCTTTAGGAAAAGTGTGGGGAATGTTTTAGATGATGTTCTTTTCACCTAAGAAACATTTTACAAGCAATGGATCACACAAACAAAGTGGTTTTTAAAGAATTTCAAAATTCATGCATACACATATACATGCTTTCATGAATTGATTTAGAAAAGTTTTTGTTAACCCTAAACTTTAGGATTAGTGTTTTGTTGATCTAAGTTTGATATTTTTGGGATGTTACAAACCTTCCCCCCTTAAACAAAATCTCGTCCCGAGATTTGAAAAAGGACGAAAAGATTACCTAGGATTTGAAGAGATCTGGAAACTCCGTCCTGATGTGATCTTCGCGTTCCCAGGTAGCTTCCTCTTCTGTGTGGTTGCTCCACTGAATCTTGAGAAACTTGATGCTTCGGGTTCTGGTCGTTCGAAAAGCTTCCTCCAATATACGGATGGGTACTTCGGGATAGGTCAGGTCATCATTGATCTCTATGGTCCTATGATCGATATTCTTGAACACTTCGGTCTTCTCGGGGACTTCGAGACATTTGCGAAGTAACGAGATATGGAACACATTGTGCACTGCTGACATCTCTTCTGGTAGCTCGAGTTGATACGATACTTCTCCTCGACGGTTCAAAATTTTGAAAGGTCCGATATATCTGGGGGCTAACTTTCATTTGAGTTGGAAACGCTGCATTCCCTTCAATGGCGACACTTTCAGGTAAACAAAGTCTCCAATGTTAAAGGCGAGGTCTCGACGTCTCTTGTCGGCGTAACTCTTTTGTCGGGATTGGGCTGTCTTGAGATGCTCTCGAATCTTATGAACCTTCTCTTCTGCTTCTCGTAGGATGTCGGGTCCGAAAATTTGACTCTCTCCTACTTCCGACCAGTTCAAAGGGGTGCGGCACTTCCTTCCGTACATGAATTCAAATGGGGCCATTTGCAAACTGGCTTGGTAACTATTGTTGTAGGAAAATTCTGCAAACGGCAGACAGTCTTCCCACTTGGATCCATATTCTAGCACTCATGCTCTAAGCATATCTTCGAGTATTTGGTTTACTCGCTCCGTTTGTCCATCGGTCTGAGGGTGATACGCGGTACTGAAATCTAGGCGGGTTCCTAAACCTTCCTGGACCTTCTTCCAGAATCTCGAGGTAAACTGAGTTCCTCGATCCGATACGATATTCTTGGGGACTCCGTGCAAACTAACGATCCTAGCGATGTACAACTCTGCTAGCTTCGAACTCTGATAGGTGGTTTTAACGGGCAAGAAATGGGCGACTTTGGACAATCTGTCCACCATGACCCAAATAGAGTCATTTCCCCTACTAGAAGTAGGTAGTCCAGTGATAAAGTCCATTCCTACAGAATCCCATTTCCATTCCGGAATTTGCAAAGGTTGCAACAATCCAGCGGGTCTTTGATGTCCTGCCTTGACTCGCTGACATATATCACACTTGGCGATATAGCTTCCGATTTCTCTCTTCATCTTATGCCACCAAAATTGCTCTTTCAAATCTTGATACATCTTAGTTCCTCCTGGATGGATAGAATAAAGAGTATCATGAGCCTCCTTCAAGATAACTTCTTTTAACTCAGAATCTGCTGGTACACAAAGGCGTCCTTTGTACCACAAAACTCCTTCTTCGTCCTCGGTGAATCCGGGTACTTTGCCTGTACCGATACGACGTTTAATTCCGTCGATACTAGCATTTCCTTCTGCGCCTCTTTAACCTGACTGATCAAAGTGGGCTGAAGTTCTATGCTAGCCAACAATCCTTCACTTACTAATTCTATTCGAAAATCTTCCATCTCTTTGTGCAAACTTGGTTGCTCCTTCAAAATCATGGAGTTCAAGCGGCACGGCAATCTGCTAAGGGCATCGGCTACTACGTTGGCTTTTCCAGGGTGATAATGAATGTCCACGTCATAATCCTTGATTATCTCAATCCATCTTCTCTGCCTCATATTCAGCTCCTTCTGAGTGAATATATACTTTAGGCTCTTGTGATCCGAATAAATCTCACAACGGTTTCCCATAAGGTAATGTCTCCATGTCTTCAGGGCTAGAACTACGGCTGCGAGTTCGAGGTCATGGGTTGGATAATTTTGTTCATGCTGCTTCAATTGTCACGATAGATAGGATATAACTTGGCCTTCTTGCATTAGCACACATCCGAGACCAATCTTGGATGCGTCACAATACACATCGAAGGGCTTCGTGATATCCGGCATGATCAAGATTGGGCGGAAATCAATCTCCTTTTGAGTTCTTGGAAACTCGCTTCACACTTGTCTGTCCATTCAAACTTCTTGTCCTTCTTCAGCAATTGGGTCATGGGTCGGGCGATACTAGAGAATCCTTCTACGAATTTGCGGTAATATCCCGCCAATCCGAGAAAAGCACGAACTTGGGTTTGAGTGGTTGGGGCTTGCCAATCTTCTACATCTTTCACTTTGGCAGGGTCAACGGCAATTCCTCCGGCTGATACAATGTGACCGAGGAATCCTACTTCCTGTAACCAGAATTCACATTTGCTAAATTTTGCATACAGCTGATGCTCTCTAAGGGTTCCAAGAATGGTCCTTAGGTGTAGCTCATGTTCTTCTTCCGATTTGGAATAAATCAGAATGTCATCGATGAAAACAACGACAAACTTATCCAGGAAGTCCATAAAAATCTTATTCATGAGGTTCATGAAATAAGCGGGGGCATTGGTTAATCCAAAAGACATGACTGTATACTCATACAACCCATATCGGTGGTAAAGGCAGTCTTTGGAATATCCTCTGCACGAATTTTGAGTTGATGATAACCAGTTCTAAGATCAATCTTAGAAAACACCTGGGCACCGGTCAACTGATCAAACAAATCCTCTATCTTGGGCAAGGGGTACTTGTTCTTGATGGTGACATCATTCAACTTTCGATAATCCGTACACAAACTGTTACCTCCATCCTTCTTGTCCACAAACAAGACAGGTGACCTCCATGGGGACGCACTTGGTTGAATCAATCCGATTTCTAACATGGAATCCAGTTGCTTCTTCAGTTCTTCTAGTTCTGACGGGTTCATACTATAGGGTCTCTGGGCTATAGGTCATGTTCCGGGGATTAGTTCGATGATAAACTCGATATCCCTATCTAGGGGCATACCGGGCAAAACATCTGGAAATACATCGGGGTATTCACAGACTACCCGAACTTGGTCGATGGTAGGTTGGGCTAGACTCTTGTTACACTTGAATTGGCGAGGTAAGGTTTCCGATATATGCTCGACTAATATTCCGGCGGTACTAGTCATGGTAATGGCTTTCTTGGCACAATCAATCATTCCTTTATGTTTGGACATCCAATCCATTTCTAGTACTACTTCCAAACCTTTAGTTCCGAGTACTATTAGATTAGCATAAAAATCTATGCCATGGATTCGGATAGGGACGGCTTTGCAAATTTGCCTAGCCTTGGTGGTCGATCCGGGAATTTGTACAATCATCACATGCTTCAGTTTGGTTGGTTGGATTTTACTAGTGCATGCAAATTCTTCGGTGACAAATGAATGCGATGCACCAGAATCAAACAACACTCTTGCGAGTACTGAATTAACAGAAAACATACCCAGCACGACGTCTGGCGCTTCCTGAGCTTCTTCAGCATGCATGAGAAAAAGGCGGCCATTGCGGTTGAGTGAATTTCCGGGGGCAAATCTTCTCCCTGGCTGGACACGACGCTGCTGCTGGGCTGGGACATTGGTATTAGGGGCTGTAGCGTTCTTCTTGTTGGGGCACTCGTTGGAATAGTGGCCTTTATTTCCACAGTCATAACAGGTCACTTGGGACTTGTCCTTGGCTGCGACAGGCACAGCATTGCTTCCAGTCCTCGGGGCAGTAGTATTGGGGTTGGCGGTAGCATGGTTGGTGTTGAACTTGGGTGGGCACGGGTGAAAGTGCTAGAATTGCCGGGGGTTGTTGTGATTTCTCGGGTCTAGGGTTTCCGTTCCGGGTCATAGTCGGTTGGTCTTCATCCACGGTTGGTTTCGGGTGGTTTTGGGGGTCTGTGTGGTGGTCTTGGGCAAATCTGGAGGGTTTACTTTGGGGTCTTTGGTCATGGGTTCCTGGTTGATGCATCATGCGACGCTTGCGGTTCTCATTGGCCTGGTTGATCTTTCCTTCCATCTGGATAGCGGAGTCGACAAGGGCTTCAATATCAGCAAAGGGAATATTGACTAATACTGTCTGCATCTCGTCATGCAGACCATTCAGGAATCTTTCTTTCTTCTTGGCTTCGGTGTCTATCTCATCTGGGGCGTACCTAGCTAATGACAAAAATTTGTCACAGTATTCCACTACAGTCATCCTTCCTTGCTTCAATTCTCTGAACTCGTCTCTCATTCTCTTGATCAAACCTGGCGGCATATGGGTTCTGCTAAACTTGACCTTGAATTCCTCCCAGGTCATCATTTGGCCTCCAGTCATTGCACGAACACTGTTCCACCATGCCCTGGCATCTCCGGCTAGATAATGAGTGGCGAACAAGACTTTCTCGTTGGCTCCTACTCTGGCTACTTCTAAGTTATTCTCCATGGTTTGCAGCCAATCATCGGCGTCTAGGGGTTCTTCTGACTTGGTGAAAACGGGTGGGTTGGTATTCTGGAAATTCTTGAGCTTAGATCCGTGGTTGTCCTGATTTCCATGACCTTGGTTGTTGTGGGCTAGCTGGGCTATCTGTTGCAGAGTGGCTAGGTTGGCTTGCCGTTCCGCTTATTCAGCTTCGCGGTCAGAAGTCAACATTTGCAGGATCTGCAACATTGGGTCCGGGGCTGAACCACTTCCTCCACGTGGCATCTGAAGATTGATATGAGAAAAGAGGGAAATTTCTAAGGTTTTGGGTCTTTGAAAAGTTTTTAGAGTTTGACTCAAGTTTTCTAGCAACTTGCTTTTTCATTCATTCACTCATAGCACACAGTACAACACACACCACAACAAAGCAAAACAGATGGTTTTAAGAACCATTCTGGGAACTACGATACAGTGGGACCGACTACTACTCACTACGCTAGTGCTCAGTGTGCTACTACTGCTTGGAGTCTGTGGCTTCATCATCTTCCGCATCATCGATGAAGGCGAAATCATCCTCATCGGTGAAGAAGTCCATGGCCTGATCCTCCAGAAAATCATCGTCATCGCTGAGATAGGAGTAAGGGTCTCACGAAGATCTTCTCCGGCATTCTCCCTTTCCTCTAACTGCATGTCTCTCTCATGGATGGTCTCTTCCAGAGCTGGGATACGATGGCGAAGACGGGCATAATGCGCTCCTTCTTGTCGAGCTGACGGCGGCGAGACTTGCGATCCTTTGTTAGCATGGTGATGGTCTGATCCTTCGTTGATGATGGCAGACTTGTGGTTGCAATAGTCACGGCAGTTGTCCAGTTCCTGCTGACGATCATACATCATGAAGCTAAGGTGGTCCAATTGAGTCTTCAGCTCGGGGTGGTATGGGGCTTCCAGTGGTTGACCATTTGCATCACGTCTTGGGCAAAACTCAAAGCGAGTACCCTTGATCTGATTGATGCTCTGCCCACACAGACGGGAAAGAGCTTCCTGCATTGCTCTGGCAAGTCCATCGAGCCAGTTGTTTCCCTCAAGGTAAACTGAATTCCCTCCGCAGTGGGAGGTTCAATCTTTCCTCGGAGGCTTGCAACAATTAGCCACTGTAGATCTTCTCCCCCTTGATCATTGAGCTGAGCTCCGAAGAACTCGGGATGCGGGCGCTCCAAAAGTTCCGAAAGCTGATCCAGATCCCTCTCAAAGATAAGGTCTCCTCCATTTCCGAGTTGGTAAAACTTGCTGTACTTCACGTCCATCTATAAAAATAGAGGATGAGTAGTTTAGCAAGTGATCAAGTGTGTCAAATTTTATATATTTTGCAAGAGTTTTTGAGGTACATGAGGTTTATTAAAGAATTTAAGAGGTAAGAATGAGAATAAGTTTTCGTAAATAGTTTTGTTTTTGAGTGTTGAAACTAAGTTTTTGGTTCAGCGTCCAATCTAACTAGGGTCTCCTATGGTCAGGATGGCTCTGATACCAACTTGTCAACACCCGGATTTTTAAATCCTAGATGCCTGTTATGCCATACATCGCAATCCCAGGATTACCATTTTTGCGAGACATAACAGAATTGGATACCATAGTACTTCATCCATTACAACGATACATAAGTTCTTACACAAATAGGGATCTCATGATCCAGTCATTAATACAACATCAAGCAGCGGAATGCGGAATAGTAACGGTAGCGTAGGCGAGGCTCCATCTTCGGGGTCACAGGCAATGCTGACGATGGGAGATGATCCTAGTTGTCGTAACCGTCATGGGGTCCATCCTCCAGGTACTCCTCTTCATAGTCTGGCCATGGGAATAGCCAGGACAAAGCCATGAGTACTCTTTAAGTACTCGCAAACTAATACTAACAGAAAAAGGGGTTTTTGGATAATAGGACACTAGGCTCTAGGGTTGTTTTGCAAAAGCCAGATTTATACTACTAAGTTCCCAGCTAGTCACAATTTTATAACTCCTAAGTGGGATCTTGTATTTCTAGTCACAACTCTGTTGTGGCCAAGCCAAAGTCTCAAGTCGTTCACAAGTCATTTTGAAAAGTGACGGACGGGGGAACAGTATGGCCACTCCAACTGTCCATAACCGCGGACGCGGCTATTCGATTAGTTTGACACTCTGCAGAGATTGTACACTTTCACCCACAACATTCGATACATCCGTCAGGAACAAATCCTAAATTCACCATACTCAGTATGCGGATAATCAATCCTAACCTTCCAATTACACTCCCTAGTATAAGCACCTCTCCTGTGAGTTTGGCCTCCCAACCATGACCACTGTCATCTTGGGTACTGCACAGGTGGACAATCTTCACAAGGTAGCCTCAGCTCAGACCTTGGCCGTGAGGGAACTAATACTAAGGTATATAAGTTTCCAGTCAAGCCCTACCCAATATTCGGGTATTGTGGTTGTACGATAAAATTGGAATGGTATCGCATCCAGACAACCATCAGTTTTATAAAGGGCTAAGGCTCATGCCTCAACATTTTCATCACCAAATCATCAAGTGTTTGGAAACACATGTCCAAAACATTTCAATAGAATGATCCATCATTCAAGGTTTTCATAACCATTTTTCCACCAAGTATTCCATCTAAAGTTGATCAAGTTTTATGCTTAGCACTAGCATCTACAGGGGGGGTGGGTAGTACTAATAGGGGGTGGTAAACTAGTGGAGAGTTGCAACTAAGTCCAACCTTATATCATAAGCCGATATCAAGGTTTCTAGCTTAGGCCAAATTTTAATGCTCTTTATGCAACCTTCAGCACAACTGTCTAGTATCTACCCAAATTTCTTGGGTAGCCTCTAAGTAAACTTGGATAAAGAAATAAAGTAAAAAGCTGGCCATAAAACTAGGATTGGTTTAGCAAGTGGGTATGGTTACATACGCTTAGGGCATATAGTAATCATATCACAAGCATGGGTTGTGGCAACAATAGGGTGTCTTATGCGCTTGCATAGGTATAGTATCTTGCAAGTGTTAGCTTGCATTGGTAAACTTGTTGGTGTAGCTTGCATCAATATCAGTATAAGCTTGCCTTGTGCAGAGCAGTGGTTGAAGTTCTCCTCGGCTTCCTCTTCGTAGTATCCTCTTTCTTCCTCGTAGCCTTGGTCGGTACTAGCGTCTATGAATAAATACGAGGTACACAATCACCAAACAATACTTAACTACTTGCAATCATCACACAAGGGTCCTATAGATGATCTAGCATCATCTCTAACATTACAAGGTAAGGATTGGTTTAAGTCTTCTTATTTTAGAAAGTAATTTCTACTCATTGAAAAACTACTTAAGATTTAATATTCTCCAAACTAAACATGGGATCATGTTGACACATGTCATCACCACATGTTGTAGTCCATGGGAATGTGATTTAAAGTGGTGTCACAATTAACAAGGTTTTACCCTTTTATTTTAATTAATTAAAGTGGCTAGAAATGCTTATGAAGCATTATTTTATTCCTTGAACATTATTTCTGCAAGTAACCCTATATATATTTTATATATTCTGAAAGGTATGGTTGAAAGTGATTTTTGAGAGTTGGAATCACTCAAAAGCTATTGTGGTTTAAATTTGAAAAAATGTTTGAATGCAGAAAAGCTTCTGCCTTGTCATTTTTGCTAAGGGTGATCTACAGATCCAAATGACTTGATCCAACGGGCTTGGATTAAGCATTCACAGACCTTTCCAACAAAATTGGTTTCATCTAATTTGGTGCACTAAATCGATCTGGGTTGATTTTTGAAGTTGGGTACAGAAGTGTGTTTGAAATTAAAAAGAAAAGATTTAATTTGAATTGTGGGCTGCGCGGGAAATTTCTAACGGGCCGGCCTGCTAAGCGCAGTGCTCCCCGCGGGCTGCTTAAGTGGGTGTCCCACTCGTCAGTGACACGGGGCTGGGCGAAGCGGTATGGGGCAACGTGGTTCGTTCGATCTGGTTCTAATCCAACGGCTGAGGGTCATCGTCGACGCGAGACAGCTCCGGCGAGAACGAAACCTAGCGGGCCCGTGAGGGGTGCTGGGGGCTCACGGAGTACGGGGAGGGTCGGCGAGGCGGGCGAATGACGAAGTCGATGACGGTGAACCTCCTGGTACCGGTGGCTTCTCCTGGGGCGGCTCCAATCGCTGGCTCCTTTCTTCTCCGGCAGCGGCAGGCTCAGTGAAATTCCGGCGGGGTGGTGCTCGCCTTGCTCTGAGAATGGTGTGGCACGATCAGTGAGGAGAGGGGAGTGAGATGGTGTGAAGAAATCGTGCGGGGGTGGGCTCTATTTATAGTCGAGCGAGGGGACCGTCGGGGCGCAAGGTGAGCTCGTCGGAGGCGACGTTACAGGCAGCTAATGGCATGTGCAAGGGTAGGGGACGGTGCTGTGTCTCCTGGCGATGCTCAACGACATGGTCGCGAGGGATGGGGCGATGTGGTTTGGTCTGGAACGGGCGTGCTCTGCACGGCAGAGGCGGCGTTCTCGACGGCGGGCGGTGGCTGTATGGAGCGGGGCGTTAAACGGGGATGTCTGGCGGTCTCCTGGGTCGGTGGTGATCGTGTGTGAGCGCGTGGGAGGGCGGCGCGCGGTCTGTGGGTGGTGGTCGAGGGTGGCGCTCTGGCGCACGCTCGGCATGGTCTGGGCGTGTCTTGTGCGCGTGGTCCAGGGCTTGGCAACGCTCGCGGCTGGGACAGGCCAGTGGTGGTGGACGGTGGGCTGCCTCCCAGACAAGGTTGGCACGGCTAGTTCTTCCTCTAGCCTGCTGTCGACTATGGGGTGGCATTGAGGTGCTCGGCTGTTCACCATTAATGGCAATGGCAAGCTCACAGGGGTGCTAGTGCTAGTGCTGGTCTAACCTTTCTATATGATCTACTGGATTGTGTGAGAGCTAACTAGGAACAAGTTAGGCTCAAACACTGCAAACTATAGTGTTTTTGTTTTGTTTGATTTGTGTCTGCAACCTGTTTGATGGAAATGGCCGCATGAAATCAAGTTTTGAATTTTGAAATGATTTTTGGTGGGTTTTGCTAGATTGGTTCTGGTGAGTCTGCAGATGCTTGGTTTTTGAAAATTGAGCTGTTTAAGTGGGTTTGAAAAAGTGGGATCTTCCCATATGAAGAAGATTCAAATTTTTGAGTTGTCATTTAAACTATGCATTTGAAAGTTTCTGGATGATCCAAGGTGGGCCTGATACTTTGTTATGAGTACATTCAAGGGTTGCCAGAATCCAGAAAAGTTCTGTTGGTTTTGAAAGTTTGAGACAGCCAAGTAGGCATGGGAGTTAAATTGGTCAAAATGACCATTACTTAATATATTGGTTTTGACTTATTTTCTTTAGGAAAAGTGTGGGGAATGTTTTAGATGATGTTCTTTCACCTAAGAAACATTTTACAAGCAATGGATCACAAAACAAAGTGGTTTTAAAGAATTTCAAAATTCATGCATACACATATACATGCTTTCATGAATTGATTTAGAAAAGTTTTGTTAACCTAAACTTTAGGATTAGTGTTTTGTTGATCTAAGTTTGATATTTTTGGGATGTTACATGCCAGAACGGAGTTTTTGGATCCGAATCTGGTATTTCGATGTGGCGGCGAAAGCGGAACTCTTTTCTGGAAAAACGTCGAACCCCCCTCGGTTTTAGGTCAAGGGGTCAACTTATAGGTGTTGTAGAGGGAGGCCCGAGGGGGTGCCTGGGGTGGCCGCACCCTCCCTTGGCATGCGGGGCAGGGACCACCCGCGTCCTGGCAGGGGTGTGGGACCCCCAGGCCTCCACTCCGTTTCGTCTTCTGGCTCCGTGGATCTTCTGG